>CM060979.1:73425000-74032500 GCA_030765065.1 Deroplatys truncata
GGACTTCTTTTTTCGGGCCTAAAAATCCTTAGCATGGCTTCCTTCGGAAGGGAACTAAAGCTGGTGCTCCCGTGTTGTAGATTTATGGCACATAAAAGAACCTCAAGCCTGATAAAGAGGCCTCTGAGCAAAATTACCGATCTTTCACGCCCAATATAGAATGGGACACTAAGGACCATAGTAGTTAAAGAGTGTCCATAAATAAAACTCAATTTAATTTAATTTAAACTTGAAACAAGTGTAATAAACAAAACTAACTGCTTTGTAAGATTGACAAAGGCCGTTCAAAGAAAATATATACGGTGCATTAGTATAAGAAAATTTCATGGGTACAGTAGAACCCATTTTTACTTTCTCTATCATGTACATAGTAGATAGAGAAGGCACTGCATTAAACCCAAAAATTCAATACCAAGATTTCACCAGAAATACATGTTTTGGGCCCACGAAAAAGTGAACACACAAAAACGCATTTTTAGAAAAAAGGTTTGTATGTGTGTGTGTGTGTCTGTGAACAGCATATCTCAAAAATGAAAAGTAAAATACATACCAAACTTGGTATTTAGGTTCAGTAAATTCCAGAGATGCGACACAAACATTTTCAAGAAAATCTCCAAGCCCCAAACTACCCTTTACATGGCATATTTTTCTAAATTTTTGATTTTCTAAAAAATGGCTCTAATGATTTTGATTAAAATATCATAAAAGATACTTACATGACAAATAAAATGCAACACACAATTTACCATTTCTGAGATATCTGTTATTAATGGTTCGAATTCTTCAGTACTTAGTCATTCTTTTTAAGTCCTGTTGATTTTCAGCTGTTTTTTGTGATTACATGGAAAGAGTATGGAATTTTAAGGCCAGTGTTTAGTGTTCAGTTCTTATTAAACATTTGACAATCGCTATTTCTTTTGTATCTATAATTAAATGTGTAATGCAACTATTTCCAGAAAGATTTATCTTGATGAAAATTATGTAGATAGGAAAATGAACTTTCACAAGAATAATTTGTGTACCTACTAATAAGCGATAGAGGGTAGAGGGTCATGTGAATGTAACACATCAGACTGTTTGCTATCCTGGGTTCCAATAAAAAATGGAGGGAAAATGTATATTTGGAAAAAATTGATTTCTTAGCCATGTGGCATTCG
Source organism: Deroplatys truncata (assembly GCA_030765065.1). Taxonomy (NCBI): domain Eukaryota; kingdom Metazoa; phylum Arthropoda; class Insecta; order Mantodea; family Mantidae; genus Deroplatys; species Deroplatys truncata. Next base: position 73,426,158 of record CM060979.1, read on the forward strand.
CATATATACATAAACTGAATAAAATTATTTGCTCGAATATGAAAATCTATCATTTTATTGTAATTATTATTGGTGGATGCTAAAACAAACAAATTTACTCAACAGTTATTAAGAACATGAACTAGTTCAGTGTAACACAAATTTAAAATGACAGAGCTTAAAAAGAGAACTCAAGAATAATGTTAAGAAACAGTATTTAAGGGCACACACATGCTGAAGTGCTATCAGCATAACATGTACTACGGTATAAGTGATGCATTAGCTACTGCTTCATGTGTGCTGGACGTACGTATACCATGTGCCTGAAGGATAATGCTGTCATGCAAAGTGTATCAGATCTACTACATAAGTATTGCAATAGCACAAATATGTAAATGAAACCAAAGATTGCTAAGTTTTACCAGTTACTGCATGTAATTATCAACAAGTTTGTGCGTTCATGTCTCCTTCAAAGTGTTCTCACTCTTATGTGATACAAATTGTCGGATATTCAGAATAAGATGACTATAAATACAAAGTTAAAGCATGTTACAAAGGGACAGTAAAGGTGGTCATGTGATAGGAAAACATTAATGCTGAAAATGAAAAAGCAAGGTTCTACTGCATTTTGTGGTTAAAAATGAAACCCATCACTGTGAAAATTATTAAAATTCTGCAAGAATGATATTAATTTCACTAGGGTTACAGAAGCACTTAAGAAAATAGAGAAATCTGTTATATTTTCAAAGGTGCAAAAGTAAAACAGTTTTTCTCTATGCGCTCTATAACATATAACTAAGAGTGTGTTTTACTTAAAAGAAATGAAAAGGGAGGAATTAAGCGATTGGTATACATGAATGAAATATAGATTTATACCCACCACATAGTTATTAAATGCTGGCAGAATGCCGGTTTTCCTTTTGAACTATTTATAAATGTATTTGATAACAAAGACAAAAAATATATACATAACTGTAATAAAAGAGGAGTGGAGTCATAACATATGCACTCTTTACATTATGGGTTTATGGGACCGCATTTATAATGTTCACATTATTTGACTGTACACAATAATGTTATACTCAGACGCTATCCGTAGAAGTGTTGCAGTGCAAAATTCCACTTGTCCTGGTCAAGTTTTATGTGGGCTGCTTTGCTGAGATACAATGAGGATCAGTAGGAAGGTGAAAATAATCAAAAGGAAGAAAGAGAAATTAATACTGTTAACCTTCAAGGCTGCAACACAATGATGACCACAATTATTGTAAACATATGATATAAACATGTACAATAAATAAATTTTCTAAAAACAACAGAAGTGATTATACATACACAACAAGTCTTCCATATGTACAAACTTACATTCAAGTTTTGTTAAGGTTACAGTATTTCTAGATCACAGTGGCGTATCTCCGGATGGTTTTTCTGTAATGGAAAAGCAAACCATAGCAAGAATAAGTATTTGTTACTCAGGAGATAACATGCACAACTTAAAGTATGTCATACTATGTGTCAACAAATTATTTATATGCAGTATAGAAGGGATCTAAAAGGTAGTTTACAATAAACTGGGAACAAACAGAATAACAATGGAAAAATGTTAATCTATATGTTTCAATTTACAAGCAGAGCATTCACAATAAATGGGAAGTTTACTGGAACTATACTAACACTGCTGTATCTCTCTGGCCCTGACATTTCGTGAGAGTAAAGGAAGAGATAAGTATATATCAGAATGGCCACCTTTAACAATACTAGCGCTGTGAATTTCCACAGTAAAGGAAGCTATTCTGTTTCATTTCCCAAGATAAATTGGGACTTTAATTTGATTTCTTCTAATGTTTTTAATAAATATAGTTTACTGTTGTTGTTTAGAGCTTTGCCACATGCAAAACACAACACGAAAGAAAAGAATTGAAAATCTGGCAAAGTTTGCAGTGCTAGGTTGACCCACACAGCAAAAGGTGGAAGTTGTTTATTAGGGCCAATTTCAGCCTTCTTCCCTGTGTGCGTCCACTACATTTTGAACTGTCTTGCCAATTCTCTTGTAAGCGAAGCACGTGTGGGCAGTAGCTGTTTGCTTTAGTTCAGGTGAAGTTGGTTTTTTGTGCATGTACGATTTACTGCATTATCCTTGTTATAGTAGTTATAGCGTTATGGCTAGTGGTTCTTTAGAATCAAAGAAAAAAGTCGGGTCTTACTGGAGCCAAAGCCGTGAATTTATATTCAGGTTATGTGAATATTTTGAAAAGGAGCGAGACAACGCCATACCTCTTTTTCCTTTGGCAAGAGTAGTGGAGAGAGTTTGTGATGCACTGAAGGTGGGTAAAACAACCGTGAAAAGTGTGACGAAGGAAAAATGTCTGGCAAATTTGAATATGCTATCAGAAGAATTGCAATCACCAGGAAAATCGAGATATAAAGTCAGGCCTAAGACAACACTGGATGCCTTTCAGAAGGATGTGATAAGGCAGCATATTTATCAATTTTATATGAGGAAAGAAGCTTCTGGGTTCTTTGAAACAAGCTGGATTATTTGTTGGAAGTAAGGCAAGTTTAAGCAAGGTGTTAAAAGAACTTGGTGTGGCCGATTTCTGAGGGAAATTCTAAACGTCAGTCCCGAAAAAGTTGGACAAAATGTGGGTGAATGCAGGACATACAAAATCAAACGCCTGGATAGACGACACCACAATAGCAGGAACAATGAAGGTGCCCATTGGGAAGAGAAGCAGACTTATTTTGCTTCATGCTAGTATAGTAAATGGATTTGTTCCTGGAGCAAGGCTTCTGTTTAAATCAAAAAGTATGCGTGATTATCTAGAAGAAATGAATGGAAAGGCTTCCTTAAACCGCCTGGTTTAAGGAAGCCTTACTTCCACAACTGAGTCCGAATTCCATTATTGTAATGGACAATGCCCCTTATCATTCAGTGCAATTAACCAAAGCACCAACAGCCAAAGACAGGAAACAAGTCATACTTCAATGGCTGTTGGAAAATAATGTCCCTGGAGTGTAAGCAGTAATGAACAAAGGAGAGCTCTTGCAAATTGTTAAGTTGTACAAACTGAGGCTCTGTATATACGAGATAAACACCATCACAGCTGCACATGGGCACACTGTATCAGATTTCCACCTTATCACTGCAATTTCAATCACATTGAACTTATCTGGGCACAAGTCAAGGGGTACGTTGCAGAACACAATAAGACTTTCGCATCACTGACGTTGAGCGCTTGGTGCAACAAGGAATCGAACAGGTGTCAGCGGAAAAGTGGCAGAGTGCTGTGAAACATACATGGGAACTGAAGTAGATGGTTTGTTGTATTGTTATTTGCTCCACGCTTTGGGAACCAATTTCAAGTTATTGCTTCACGTATTGTAAGCCAATTTGAAGTAGGAGTTGTATTGTAGTTCAACTGTTGGGGAGCCAAACTTGAAGTAGTTGCAACCGCATGTATGGTACCTGATAGCCTTCGTTCCAAATTTAAAAATATTAACTTTGTAATTTGACTGTTTCTTTAAATATTATATATTTTTGCCTCGGCTGCATCAGTATTAATTTTAGAGACATGTTTCTCTTTGCACGGTTGTGGTGCAACTGAAGAATGTAGGCTTACACAGATTATAATTTTACCTCACTCCTTTTATTAATGCTTGACACGATTTAAATAACACTTCACTGTTAGAGAACTGTGAGATTCTTTTATTAATTACTTGCACTTTTTAACACGTAAAGTATTTTCGTCTCACACAAATACGTATTAAATTTCTCGAGGACACATCTCACGTCCGATTAGGAACACTGTCTGCAACCAACACATCCAGTTATGAGCACTGTCTACAACCAACTGGCTTGATTTCTATCGCCTAAATTTGTAAATTTCTGTATTTCAAGTCTCTGATTGGCTATTCCTAATCCAATAGAATACTTTTATTTAACTTAAGCTTTTTTCTGGTTGTTGATTGGCTATTTTATAAACTGTCTCAAAATTTACATTATTGTTGCTCCAATAATGGCTAGTAGCATTATTAAACATTCTTACTCATTACTGCCACAAAGTTACCTCATTGTTAGCAACTTTTAACCTATTATTCTCACAGCTCCTACATTATTAAATTACGTAATACATTCACATAACATTATTACATGTATACAATAATATAAACATATACAATGACTGTAATATACACTTTTTGTATCTTGTTACATACACATATTGCTTTAAGGCGGGCTGTTATTGAATGTATATATTATATAATTTCACTAAAATCATTTAAGTGTTAAAAATACTTACTCAGAACTTCTACTTCAAGCAAAGAAAGCCGAAGGTGATTTAGAAGAATGTGTAAAGAATTAGTGATTTCATTAAATGCCGACAGTAGTAACTCCAGTGATCTAATGATGAAGAAATAGATATCTACGAGGAGTGCGGCATCTTTCTGCTGTACTATTGACATGTTAAATGTGAGTAATTTAAATCTCTTTGTTTAAGCTTCCTGTAAATGCTATCCCCATACTTTAAATACTCTAATATAGGCACCTATTTCACTGTTTGCACTTTCCGATGAGATGGCACATGTATATACACATGTTCACAGGAGGGGCAAGAATTGGCAATACTGCCTCTCTCGGTCGCACAAAATGTCAGAGCCAGAGATAAAATGCGGTAGTATAATAATAGTAGAGTAGTAGGTAGGTGAAGTTTTCACCTCAAATGTTTCCATCGTTAGTCACAGAATACCATATTTATCCAAATGCAAGACAATGTTTACCCCCATCCAAAAAAAAAATTAAGTTGTGAAAACCAGAGTGTGCAGGAAAATGTATGTTTCAAATTTTGCAGGAATGGGATAGATGTCGGCAGTGGAGAAGCACATGGGAAATGTGAAAGGTTGCTGTGAAGATCATGGTGCATCAGCCAGATTTTCTGCATTTCATTTTTCATTGTAAAGTTACAGAGTTACCAACATGTCTAGAGGGATTATAGGGTTTTCCATTGGCAAAAACCTTTCTTTTAAGGCTAAAATAGAAGTTGGAGGATTTTCTTCTTGCATCTGTTACTGAAATACTGTATTGGCATACAATGTTTGCAAAGCAAAAGGCAGATTTACATTTTCATGCTCTCAATCCTGCCAGCCTTCTCTGCTCAAGATGTGCATTTCTGTATAAAACTGAATCATAACTGTTTACAACAATGCATTGGATATGTCTACATATAAAATCACATCCATCATCGTTGCATTATCATCATTTTCACCATTTTTGCTGTTGTGTTATCACACTGTATGATCCTATAACCAGAAAACATTTAGTAAAATGATGAAACAATCACAACTGCCAAATTCCAAAATTAGACTCTAGCAAATGGAGTCATTTTGCTTTTGAGGTCTTCTTGCATTTGGATAAATATAGTACTTTATGCTCACTGTAAGCTGTTTTCATTTAAGTATGTTGTGGCATGCCTTTGCTTTATCATTGCGGACTAAAAGAACACTCTATTTCACCTGCAGCAGTTTAAGATTTTAATCCTAAATATAAAAGGAGATGAATATAAAGTATAGTTAACACCACAGACTCAAGGATGAAAGAATGGCTATCAATGGCTGAAGTTCTAATGCAAATATAATCTTCTCTTACTAATTGTTTTAAGTCAGAACTGTAAAGCAGTAATTATGGGATAAAAATTGTTATTAAGTTTATATATGAATCAAACATGGCAATATTTTTTTTAAAAAATGTTGTAATGTATCTTAAAGTGAGTTACACTCTATTATGTTGGCTGAAGTGAAAGCAAATTAAAGATGTTATTGGTCTATTATAACATTTGATATTCATATGTCACATGCTGGAAGTTATTTTACTTTCTCTCTCAGTCCTTTTTATTTGGGGGTGGGGGGGAGCAGCAGACCTTAAAATATGCATTTTCTTTGAAATCTTGATACTGAATATTTTGATGAAATATAACTTCCTACCATAGGTATGTGCCGGAGGAACTAAAAATAGTCAGGCAGCTGAAAGCTATATTTTTTTTATAATGCTTATGCTATGAAATAATTTCTAGTAACATCAGAATTTCTTCCTAGATATTTTCTCTAACCCTAAATAGCAGGTAGAAGAAGTATTGAATTCAACAAAAAATTTGATATCAATATTTCAGCAGAAATATAAATTTTGAGGTCCTCTGAATGAATAAATATATAAACAAATAAAACAAAAACAATTTGGGAAAATCCCATTTCAAAATATTCTTTGCGTTTCTCAAGAATGGTTCCCATGATTTTGATTAAAAAACATCTTTATTGTAAGATATTTACAAGACTAACTAAATGTACATCTTGAATATATGTAATCTAGATGAATGTTGCTAGTGGCATTTCAAAATTCATGATTTCCTTTTTATCCAGATGTGCTGTTCTCCCAGTTTCCAGATATAATTTGTTCTTTGCACTCTTGGGATTTTTCCAGTGTTGTGGTGATGTTTCTGGAAATGCGATGATGTTACTCCTGTTTGATAGATCCATGGAGCACTTCAGAAATATTAAATTCAAACACGAAGATAGGTTGACTGTAACATTGCATTTTTGGAAAAATCACTGAAACTTTTAAAAACACCCCAAGATTGGAAAAGAAAGAAAGAAGAAAAGAAAGAAAGAAAGAAGAAAAAATCTGATGTGTTACACTCACATGACTTTCTCTACTCTTGTACAAACTATTTTTACAAACGTTTATTCTCCATATGCTTCATGTTAATCGAGATGTTAATCTTATTGCTAATTTTCTTGTAGATGCAAGGGGAATTGCTAGGCTTTAAGCGATAGTCAAATATTTTAAGAGGTGGTTGCTATGTGGAGTATTCCATTCTTTTTGCATTACCAGGACAAAAACAAAATGAATAACGAATTTGAGAAAAAGTATAAGTATTGGAAAATTTAAGGGAATAACAAGAAATATCTCGAAAATGGTTCACCCAACAAAAAGCATGTATATGACATAAATTGTGTATTTTAACGCGATCTACATTTTTTGTGTAGTAAACTTTTGTCTATCTCTTATGGTTTAGCAAAAGTCATTCATAATGAAGAATACTTTTGGAGACATTCCCAGAAAATTCAAGATATACATTTCATTTGTCATGAAAATATCTTAAACATATGATATTTTAATCAAAATCATTAGAGCCATTTTTGAGAAAATTAAAATTTTCCAAAAATGTTCCATGTAAAGGGTAATCTGGGTGGGGGGTATTTTCTTGAAAACCTTCGTGTTGCATCTCTGGAAGATACTGAACCTAAATACCAAGTTTGGTGTTTATCTGACTGTTCGTTTCTGAATTATGCTGTTCTCTCTCTCTCTCTCACACACACACACACACACCCACCCACCCACGCACGCACACATGTACGCACGCACACACCCGCATGCGGACATGTTTCCAAAAATGCTTTTTTTGGATTCAGGGGGTCTCAAACATAACATAACATAAGATCTCAATCTATAGACCCTATAGTGCGCTAGACCAGCTTAAAGAAAGCTAGTCTACTCTAGGATGTAGATTATGTCTTAAATACATAATTACATTGTGTACTTGTATGTAAATCAATTGTAGTTCTTATGTAGAGTACGTTAGAGCTAAAAAATTTTAAAACAATATTATATATACTTAATGTAGTTATAAAATTTGGTAACATTGTATAGTCAGTTTTTTTTTGAATGAAAGAAATCTTCCTCTGTATAGAAGGTGTGAGTGATGAGATATCTTTTTAATGCTAACTTGAATTTATTTTTATTAGTTTTCAGTTCCTTAATATATGATGGAAGTGAATTAAATAATACTATACCATTGTAGTAAGCCCCTTTTTGGAATACTTGTAGGTTATTGTTGGCTTGTGTAAGTCCTGCCCATTTCTGGTTTGTTTGCTGTGTATGTCTGAATTTTTTATGAACACTTCTGGGTGGTCAACCATGGTTAAAAGAACAAAACATGTATTTCTGGCGAAATCTCTGTATCAAATTTTTGGGTGGAATACAATACTTCTCCTACTTACTATACATAGTAGAGAAAGTAAAAACAGAAGATAAATCAGAACTGGAAACTTGGGAGAACCTCCATATCTGGCATAACAGAGATTATTTCATAAATTTTTAAATCCCATCTTGCAACGTCCTTCTCCAAAAGTTCATCAATCTATTACTAGGGAGTACGCTATCTGAAACACCAATGATTCCAACACTCAAAACGAAGCTGATTGTTTTCAAAACATGTTCTTCAATAACCAATAAGTGGTATACTATGAACTCAAAGTTAATAATAATTACAAACAAATGTTTATTTTGAGCTGCTAAAGCCATCTGTTTGCACAAGGTGATATGGCTGTAATAGACGTGATGTGGGAAGTTTTATGCTAACCTGTTTATGTTGGTAACACCTTATACTTCTATATATGTTTTGTATCTCTTCATATCCCGGTTTATTATTCATTTGGTTGTTTTATAAAAGTGATATATTTTTCACTTCTTCTCCAGACTTTGTAAAATTAGATGTTAACAAAAGTAATTACTAATTACACACAAATAAATAATTTTTGAAGTCAATTATCTCTCTTCCATTAACATCTACACTGGCATGAAGTTGCATTCGAAACTGCTTCTATCAAATTATCAGCCTACTCCAGACTAAGCTACAGTTACTCTGCATTTGTAATATGAGGCAGTATTTTTAACACTTAAATGATTTCAGTCTAATTATATAATATAAATTCAATAACAGCCCGCCTTAAAGCAATATGTGTATGTAACTATGTATAAAAAGTGTATATTACAGTCATTGTAAATGTTTATATTATTGTATCCATGTTTAATAATGTTATGTGAATGTATTACGTAATTTAATAATGTAGTAGCTGTGAGAATAAGAGGTTAAAAGTTGCTAACAATGAGGTAACCTTGAGGCAATAATGAGTAAGAATTTTTAACAATACTACTTGTGATTCTTGGAAGCAATAATGTAATTTTTGTGACAGTTCAAAAATTAGCCAATCAACAATCAAGAAAAAGCTTTAGTTAAATTAAGGTATTCTGTTGGACTAGGATTAGCCAATCAGAAACTGAAATATAGCAAAATTTACAAATTCAAAGTTCAGTTGCTTGTAGACAGTGCTCATAACTGGATGCGTTGGTTGTTGACAGTGTTACTAATCAGACGCGAGATGCATCCTCGAGAAATTTAATACGTATTCGTGTGAGACGAAAATAGTTTACGTGTTAAAAAGTGCAAGTAATTAATAAAAGAATCTCACAGCTCTCTATATCAGTGAAGTGTTATTTAAATTGTGTCAAAAATTAAAAAAGGAGTAAATTAAAAATTATAATTTGTGTAAACTTACATTCTTCAGCCGCACTACGCCCTGCTAAGAGAAACATGTCTCTAACAATAATACTGACGCAGCCGAGGCAAACATAAAATATATTATTTAAAGAAACAGTCAAATTACAAAGTTACTATTTTTTAAAACATTTTTTTGGGGGGCAAAGGCCACCGGAAAGTACATTTGTGGCGGAGGCTACCGGAAACTTTTTACCATACGTGCGATTGCAACTACTTCAAGTTGACGCCCATCGTGAGGCAAATAACAATACAACTCCTACTTCAAATTGCCTTTCCATACGTAGCAGCAACAAAACAACTACTTCAAATATGATGCACTTTAACCAGCAGAATGTCATAAGCACAGGCTGTGGTTAACTGGAAATTGCAATAGAAGCCCTTAATACTAAATTCCACCAAATGTACGAGTGCGAATCAGAAAGTCTTTGGCCTTATTTTTTTAGCCAAATTATGGCTGTAAATGCGAAGTCAACATATCCATTTCCAGTGGTGGTTCCATGGCATGGCGCTGCTGTCAGTTGTTAAAGATGGCGGGAGGTTGTGGTTTCCCCAATTGACAAATGTGGGGAAACTGTCTCACTTTGAGAAGTGTGAGGTGGTGCTGTTCTGAGATCACAAAAGGCCGTGAAGTCTTGCGTGACAAGGAGCATTTGTACAGGCCTTGCTCGTCGTTGACTGGTGACATTTCCCGCATGGATGCAATAGCGAAAGCGAATCGGCATGTGCACCTCAAGGTCATTTCTTGGGAGCTTGGTATTTTGTATGGGACCCGTTCATGGGTCCTTAGGGTACCAGAAGGTTTCATGTCGGTTGGTGCCTAAGCAGTTGGATGACATGATGAAAGGCAAACGAATGATTGCTCCACTGAATCATCTGCAATGGTATGCTGAGGAGGGTGAAGGTTTCCTGGACCACATTCTTACTGGTGATGAAATGTGCATACTGCATTTCATGCTGGAATTGAAGCAGCAAAGTATGGTGCGGCAACATCTGGGTTTGGCTGTGACAAAAAAACTCCATTCAGTGCCATCTGTTGGGAAAATAATGTTAATGGCCTTCTGGGATTGCCGTGGACCGCTCCTGCTGGAGTTCATGCCACAAGCTGCAACCATCAATGTCGACTGTTATTGTTCCATACTGTCACCTCTGAGGGCTGCCATCAGGCGAAAGCACCAAGAGATTCTTGATGTGGACAATGATTATCCTCCATGACAATGCGAGGCAACATGTGGCAATCAGAACCACCAACAACCTCCGGACATTTCATTGGAAAAATCTGGACCACCCACCATACAGACCAGACCTTGCCCCTAGTGATTTCCACGTTTTTGGATTGCTGAAGAAGTTCCTGGTAGGATAGTGATTCACACACAACGATTAAGCCAAGACAGCAATCCAATGGTGGTCTACAGTCAACCGGATGAATTCTATCACAGGAGCATCTCAAATTTAGTTCTGTGATGAGACAAATCTGTGAATCAATGTGGGAACTATGTGGAAAAATAGAGTAAGGTATGTAGAATAGTATGTATATTTGTAATTACCTGTATGTACCTTATTTTGGCTAATAAAAAATAGGGGCAAAGACTTTCTGATTCGCCCTTGTAAAACAGCAACTTACCCTTAGTTTCAGTTCTATCCTGTCTATTTCCGCTCCCATCATGTCAACAATGTTTTCACCATGCTTTAACAGGAATGCTTCCAATTCATCTATATTCTTCATTGCATGCACTTCCTGTAACAAAGTAAGATATTAAGGAATGAGTGGTACTATAATTATCAATGTATTATGCTGTTAACTAAATTTATATATCACAACACTTAAAAATATGTGGAACAGAGTCAACTAATCCATTAAACATCCATACACTATTTTGTTGCTAATGAAGAGAAGAAACCCATTTAAACAGCAACCAATACAGAAATGCAGTATGGTGTTTCTTGAAATGATTCTTTCTTTTGTTCTCTTAGCAGCTAAACATGATGCTTGTTCATCATTTCCTTATCTCTGGTAATGTGAACAAATTAACTTTACAATAAATAACATGCTCTTAGATAGGATGTGCAATGAGTTCTAAATTTGCATTAGAAAACAGTATTATTAGTTTTAATAGAAATATTAGGTTATTGTATCAGTACTTCCATTATTAAACAAATACACAAATTGAATTAAAAAAATTCAACTATGTGATCTTATCACAAGCAACATTACTTGCAAAATGCATTGTATTAGTTCCTCAGTTAACTGCCAAATCTTACGTTACACATGATCCAGTCCAAGAAAGGACCTTGGTGTAAACAACCACACATGCCTTCACTGCAGCATACCTTTCAAGCCAATGAAAATAGTTTGTTACTGCACTACATGTATTATCACCCTTTTTATACATCCAATAATAAAGATGGTGAATAAGCATAGTTTTTTAATAATCAAACTAATTGAGTGTCAGTTTGTTTGCACTACACCTCCCCCACTTGTTGATTATTCAGACTGTTTCGGGAATCTTCATTTCCATCTTCAGCCATCAACTGACTAGCTGCTGCATTGTATCATCACACGTGTTCTCTTGATAGTAGAAGTGTCTGGTGGTAGTGATATGAAGTTGCTGAGCTAGTCTGATGGTGGATATCAAAGTTCATATCGCTACCACCAAAGACCTCCACCATCAAGTGAACACATGACAATACAACTGTAACAACTAGTTGGTTAACCCTACGCTGGTCGAGCTCATTATGCTACCACTATTGGCCGACATGGAGCGCTTGGCTGTACAATACTGATCAAGGCTTTAGCATGCTATTCGAAATTAAGTTTTAGTAAATTTGAATGTGCTCAGCCTTCTCAAAATTAATGGAAGGATTATATTTAAAACAATTGCAAATTTATGTAGAGAAACTAAAAATTATATCAAAATGCCAATATGGTTTTCAAAAACATAAATCTACAATAGACGCCATACAAAAGGCAAACAATGTTATAATAAAAGCAATAAATAAACATGAATCTGTGATGGCTATTTTTATAGATTTATCGAAAGCCTTCGATTGTATGAATATAAAAACGTTGATATACAAATTAGAAAAATGTGGAATTCGCGGCCTGGCTCTAGATTGTGTACTAACATATTTAGAAAACAGAACACAGTGTCTGGAAATAAGTAATTTAAATGCTAAAGGTGTGAGAGAAAAGATAAAATCAGACTTTAAAAAGGTTCAACAGGGAGTTCCGCAAGGCTCAAAATTAGGACCCTTTTTGTTCTTAATATACATTAATGAAATATATGAATTAATAGAATCTAAGGGAGAAAAAGCAATTGGATACGCGGATGACATGACGGTTATAATTAGGGGACAGAAAATACAAGATGTAGAAAATAGGGCAAACTCAATTCTAAAATTCATAAAAGAATACTGTTCTAGTCTAAATATGGTAATAAATGTAAAAAAGACAGCATGAATACATTTTGAATTAACGAATCGAAACCTCAAAAATGTAAATCTAACAATAGATGGTGTAAATATAGATCAAATAAATAGTACAAACTTCCTTGGAATGATAATTGACAAAAATTTAAACTGGAAAGCACATGTAGACCCATATTACCAAAAAAATAAATAAAGGTATATATGTAATGAGACAGATTAGTAAGACAATGGATAGCAAAACGATGATACAGGTTTACTATGTATTAATATATTCGCATATTAGTTATGGTATTACGCTGTGGGGGAATATTACTTATAGAGAAATGGAAAAAGTGCTAAAATTGCAGAAAAAAGCTATCAGAATAATAGGTAGAATGAAAAATAAATAAACATGCAGAAGTTTGTTTAAGAGCTTAAAAATATTAACTGCTCCATGCATATATATTTATGAAAGCATAAAAGTTATTGTACATAAAAGACATGACAAAAATTGTAATATACATTCCTATGGATTATTTCAGAACGACCCTAAGGGGGACCTTGAATAATCGTTCAACAGAAACCAGAGGAAGTGAATTGTTCAATAAACTACCAAATGAAATAAAGAATATAAATCAAACAATAAAAACGATGAAAACCATAAAGACATATTTAATTGAAAATGCATTTTACGGTATAGAGGAGTTCAAATATGGAAAAATAATGTAAAACTTTGTATATAATGTAAATAGATTATACTGACGTGTCCTTTAAATGTATGTAAAAGGATGAAAATAAATGAATATGAATATGTCTTCTTTCTTAAACACCTTTACAGGATTTCCTTTAGGTATATATAATATAACCAGGACATAACTTTTACTTCAAATAAGCTTAAATTATCGTTTAATTTTATTAATATGTAACTCACTTTCTCTGCTTGCAATAAAATGCTCTTGGTAACATAACTTAAATTCTTATGATGAACTTTTTACAATTCTTTGCATACTTATATCTACTCTAGTAATGCACTTTACGATGAATGTATTACACTAAATATATCTGAAGTTGGTTGTTCTGCTGCTACTACAAAACATAATAATATAGGTGCATAAAGTGGCTACAAAACATGACAAAATCCAAATTAGACAGTTTACAATTAAAATAGGTGCACTAAATGTCCTATTAGGTTTGGTTTTATCTCTTAGCTCGTTTATAGTGCAACATTAGTTATAAGACAATTTATTCACCACTTTCATACTTTTTCCCCCAGTTTTACACTCTCTAATATACTGATTTTGTTACTGAAAATGTTCACTGCATCTTTTGACGAGTGTATATATGATTTTCCTTGCCAGTATCTGTGTTTTGCACCTGACCAGATTTGCTACAGTCATCAGTAAATTCAAATGAAGAGAGAGATTCCTTTTCAATCTCCACAAGCCATTTCAATATTTGCTGTTCTTGGCATTCCATTCCTCTGTGGTTTAGGGGTACCATGCTAGCCTCTAGTTCCCGAAGACAGGGGGTTCAAACCCAGCGGAGGGTGATGGATTTTTTTGGGCGTAAAAATCCTTAGCACGGCTTCCTTTGGAAGGGAAGTAAAGCTGGTGGTACCATGTCATAGATTTATGGCATGTTAAAGAACCTCAAGCCTGATAAAGAGGCCTGTGAGCAAAATTTCTGGTCTTTCACACCCAATATAGAATGGGATGATAAGAACCATAGCAGGTACAGAGCATCCATGAATAAAAACTCAATTTAAGTTTTTCATGTTGGAATGCTTACTATTTATAGTGAAAACTGACATGGCACAATGCAACCTGATGTAATACGAATTCTTACCTCTGAAATCCGGAAAGAACAACATGCCCGAAAACAATGTACTGACAATGGTCAACACGTGAGCGCTGAGCTCAGTTTGGTACACATGTTACTTCTTTCATTTGTAAGATAGTGAAATTACAAAAAGCTATGTAGCACACATCAACTTGCTCTTAGCATCTTTTGAAAGGTATATGTAGTCTCCAACGTCTTGTTTTAAAGCAAGACAACTAACTTTAAAAATCAAAGAGAGCACAGCACTCACATGTTAACCAACGCCTGAAGATTCCTGAAACATGTCTCAATAATTAAGAAGTGAGGTGTAGTGTATACAAACCAATGCTTATTTAATTTGAGTTCACCTCACTGTTCAAAATTCTTCCGGTTAGTGAATTTTAGTAATTGTATCACTTAAAACTGAGGCAGTATTTTAATACCTGAATAATTTCAATTGTAATTTAAAATAGGTAAATTCAATAACAGCCCGCCTTGAAACAATATGTATGTAATAATTATTTAAATTGTGTGTAACAGTCATTGCAAAATGCTTATTTTTATTGTAAACATATTTTAATAATTTAAAATAGAGAGTTGAGGGTTGTTACACTACATCACTATGATATTCTTACTTGAACGCGTTTCGGGAGACGGCTTGTTCCCATCGTCAGCATTTTCTCTCAACTAAAATTGAGAGAAAATGCTGACGATGGGAACAAGCCGTCTCCCGAAACGCGTTCAAGTAAGAATATCATAGTGATGTAGTGTAACAACCCTCAACTCTCTATTTTAAATTATAACACATCACTGTTACCAGCTTCTAAATCTTCAAAAGTAGTCAATATTTTAATAATGTTATGTGAATACATTACATACTCTAATAATGCAAGAACTGTGAGAATAATAAGTTTTAGGTTGCTAACAATTAGTAATAATGAGGTAATTGTAGCAATAATGTGTTTAGAATTTGAAATGTACTGGTCATGATTAGAGCAACGATGACGTAAATTCTGTAACAGTTTTAAATTAGCCAATTAACAGCAAAGAAAAGTTTTAAGTTAATTGCAGATATTCTATTGGACTAAAATTAGCCAACCAGCAACTTGCAATACCGAAGCCTATGGGTTTTGACCGTTGAGGTTACTCAGTTGCTGGCGAGACTTGATAGAGTACAGATGGAAAAATGTGTTCTCTACGGGTGAATAGTAAAAACAGATATATACGCTAAGTGAACTTTTATACAAAGTTTCTCACAGTTCTTTAAAAAGTGTAGTGCTGTATAAATATGTGCAAGAATTTAAATAAAAGGAGTTAATTTAAAAATTTAATTCTGTGATGTCTACAATAATTGTCATATCGTGCCCTGCCCAACATACATAACTTTAAAGTAAGACTGACGCAGCCGAGGCAAATTCAAACAGTGATATTACGTAAGCATAAAAATTCAAACCAACGTCCAAAGCGTGTTACAAACTACATAAAGCAACTATTATTACATTTAACAATTCTTCAAGTTTACGTAAACATTTATTACACAACAACAGCAGCAAATTAACGTCTTCAAGTTAGCTTCCAAGCAAGTGGATAACAACAACAACAACAGTAAAACTTCAACAGTAGGAGAAAAACGAACTACTACAAGTTGGGTATCAACTGCAGAGCAGATTAAATAATTTATGTATTTTTATTACGTAACAACAGTTGAAGAACATACCTTCTTCAAAACATAACTTAAATAACTGCCTCTATCTATTACCTCGTCCATGCAGCCATTGGTATTCCTGCATTGCTTACTGGAGTGAAGCAATGGTATGTGCTAATGCAGTACTGTTTACGTCATGATCATGGCTGAATGGTAACAGTCAGAGCAATTTAATTAAACATAGAAGTCGCATGACCTTTAAACGTAGTGCAAAAATTTAGCTTAAATGTATTTAACTTATGAGCATTATTATAACCTTGCATTAAGGATATCATTATATTGACAACCAGTATGTCTGTGAATGTTTTGTGACAAGTTATATGGGTAGACAAGCTAGTTATAATCCTGGAGGATGATTCTAGTGATATCAGCACTTCTGTTTCTGAGCTGGACATTACGCTATTACCCGAGGACTCCGATTAACATGTAACGTTTTAGTAATAAAATATATTTCCTACTATTTCTTCATCCATTCAAATTAGAACATTTAGGGTGGCATGCATCATGTTGGAGTAAATTGCTTCGGAAGTGACGTTTACTAAAGATGTCCCCACTACGGAAGTAGGTTACTACGGGAGCAATTTACCCCGAAAGTAACGCTGGAGAGCTCAATTACAATTTACTCTTTTAGTTACAACTACGGAAGTAAGAGCTAATTACTCCCGAAGGTATTGTTTTGTTTGCGCGATTTACTTGATGCAATCATGAATAAGGTTATGTGCGATAGGAAAAGGGGAGAAACATCAGCGAAAGAGGTAAATGTTTGTTGATAGAAATAAAGAAAATCCATTTAAACAATATGAGTGTAAAAAACATGCGATAACCTGCATTACGTTGGTCTTCAAAGCCAGTGAGATACCGCCAAGACTCGCAACGTGCATTCTTAATCACTTTTTATTTTAGGTTTATTAGTTTTTTACGTTTCTGGGAGGTTAGGGTTTTACATATAAGTTTAGTTCCTGATTCGAAGAAAGTTACTTTTATTAATGTTTTCAATGAAGACCCAAGTAATACAAAAAAGCCAAAACGTGTTATAAAGATGCTGAAAAGTCATGATTGACGAGTTTAATAATTCTAGCGACGGGAAGCGTACTGAAGAGCAGCTTAAAATCCTGGAAACAATATTTCTAATCTTCATTTTGCACCACAGATCAGTTGCGTGTTGATAGAGAATACCCTTTCTGATTTCGGAAAAGTTCACCATATTCATGGATGGGTACAAAATAGTAACATGCGTGCAGTCAATTCCACACACAATGTGTGGGAAATCTGTGAAAGTGAAGAAGAATTGCCTTTTATTTTCTTAACACTCGTGTATATTTATATGTGTAGGTACCTTGCTCTTAAGCTCAAAAGCGCTCTAACAACGCAGTGAAATACACGGCCAGCAGACACGTGATGAATGCTTATTTATAAGATCGCCTGTAATATCGGGATTACAATGAACTTTACTTAACGTGACATGAAAATGCTGGTAAACTAAAGGTATAATTGGCATGCACTTAACGTAATGGGAATGACTCTTAATTCATAGTTCTTTTATTACTTCAAGCTAGTACTGATTGGTTCTAATTACCATGTGAAATCAAGCTTGACGTAACGGGAGGGAAAAGTTTGATGCCAAAGTTTTAAGTTACATCGCGTTAAGTCAATTCTAAATATCTCCATTTAATACAGTGTAAGACTGTCACATTACGTTAAATTCATCGTAATGATGGCTCAAGCTTCTGAAATATTCCGATAGGAAACACTTATACGACTCATAACAATAATTACAATTTGGATTATAGAGCTGAATTTGTGTCTGAGCTTTGTTGAAATGTTCTCTAAGCAGGTTCAAAAGGCATGTATAAGATTCTTTCCTAATACCGAAATGTTCATTGAACTTTATCTCTCTCTGTATAAGTATCATATGGTTCTTGCATAGCACTATTGCATTTCCGTTATTTTTTTATTTTTTTTCCGCGAGATCATCAATGAAACCTAAGTAATCGCTGTATTCTTCATTGAGATCATCAATGTTATCTAAGTAATCCATGAGCGTGTCAAAAATATCTTCCTCCAAATAGGATACGGTATTCTAGTTCAATCGACAAGTTAGTTACTCCATCCAGGTCGCAAGAGTAAATTCTAACCTATATTTGTGCTCTATTTAATTCCGTAGTAACATACTACATGATGGTGCTCTCCGACATTTACTTCTACGGTAATTGAATCTGGGAGTATCTGAAAGGAGTAAAATTCTTTGGAAGTAGTTTACTCTCGCATGGATGTCGCCGAATGTTGACTTGAATAGTAGTTTACTACGAAAGTAGAGCTTAATCCAGGTTGGTGCACACCACCCTTAGTTTAACAAGTATAGAGGTAAGAATTTCTTTAACACTCAGTGTTGGTGCAGTGAAAGATAACACTGGAAGGTAGCAATGGCAGTTTTTTGAGCTCTTGAAAGTACACAGCTAAGCAGCTGAATGCATTCATAAGATGTCAACTACAGAGTGATACTACATGCATTGTTTATAAGTGGACCCATTTTTGGATCAGAGAGATTACAGTACCTTATTTTATCCCTTAGACTTACTTTTGAGGCAATCATATATCACGCAGTACTACCATACTTTCAAAGAAGTGTTTACTGTTCCCACATTAGCACCAGAATACTAGCAGTACTAACTAGCAAAGACATCATCTATTTAAATTTAGTGGCAGCAAATTCCAAATAAAATTCATCACCCAGTATTTTACTCTTATATACACTACGATTTATAGAATTAAACATATTCCTTAACTTCAGAGAATATGTATATTTGAAATAGCTATCTTACTTCCAGCAGTAAGCTGAGATCCTGTTTGTCGAGGTAGCTCCTAGTTAGTTCTCGACCATCAAAATCTAGCTCTGCTTTGTAGCGCACTAATGAGTTGCCCATATCAATCCCCTTCACATCATGGATGGCTCGAATCATCACATCTGCTTCCAGTTCTGCATTTATTTTGTCAAGTCTCTCCTGCGGAATTGATCTGTAACAGAGATGGTTTGCTTCCTGTACTTAAGGCATATTGTCTAAGTTTTATTGATCAAAAGATTGTTGCTCGAGATTCTAGTATGGTAGGTATTCTTGTCAAGAAACATTAGTTATTTCAACAAGAGAGAAAAATATATATATATATAAAATTCTGAATGTGCAAGTTCAATAAGCCAAAGTAAGCAATTACGAGGGTGGTCTGAAAAGTTTCCGACCTCAACATGAAGATGGCAGCACTCATAAATAAAAGCTAGTGAATTACGTTGTTCATCTGTTGACAGTTACTCACCAAAGTTTCAGCCATTTTGGACACTCAGTTGTTATGTAACAGTCGTTTGAGTGAGGTGATATGAGTGTTTTTATGACAATGGACAAAATCGAGTATTGAGCTGTCATTAAATACGCCTACGCAAATCAAAGATGAGTTGGATTCTGTGTATAGAACCTCTGCACCATCATTTACCACAGTGAAATTTTGGGCAGCTGAATTTAAACGTGGCCGTAAGAGCTTGGGAGACGATGAACGTTCGGGACGTCCAAAAACTGCAACTACCGACGAAAACATCGCCAAAGTTCACCAAATGGTGCTAGACGACTGCCGAATTAAAGTGAGAGAAATACCAGAGGCTATGAACATGTCAAAAGAACGTGTTTATCACATATTAAAGTCAACATTTAGACATGAGAAAGCTGTCCGCACGTTGGGTGCCGCGTTTGCTCATGTTAGACCAAAAATGTGTTCGAATGAACATTTCCAACGCAGTTTAGGCGCAATAAATCCGACTTTTGGGGCTGATTAATTACTGTAGATGAAACCTGGATACACCATTATATGCCCGAAACAAAAATACAGTCCAAACAGTGGACTGCAAAGGGGGAACCGGCTCCAAAAAAAGCAAAAACTGTTTTTTCAGCTGGGAAAGTGATGGCGACTGTTTTTTTGGGATAGTCATGGAGTTATTTTAATCGATTATCTTCAAAAAGGAAAAACCATTATAGGAGCATACTACGCATCATTACTTGACAAGCTGAAGGCAGAACTTGCGGAAAAACGGCCACAATTGCAGAAAAAGAAAATCCTGTTTCACCAAGACAACCGTCTCACACCTCAGTGTTGCAATGGCGAAAATCCATGGATTACGGTTTGAACTGCTTGACCATCCGCCTTATTCACCAGATCTAGCCCCAAGTGACTTCTTTTTGTTCCCTCATCTGAAAATTGCGCTCGGAGGACAGAGATTTTCGTCAAATGAAGAGGCAATCACCTTCGTGAACAATTATTTTGCAGAGAAAAACGCCAAGTACTATTTGGACGAGTTACAGAGATGGGAGCATCACTGGGAGAAGTGTGTAGAGTTACAAGGAGACTATGTTGAAAAAAAAAAAAAAAAAATTCTGAAAAAATGTCTTGTATCTTTATTAGGTCAGAAACTTTTAAGACCACCCCCGTATAATCTCTTCCCATAATTTTCAAAATATTCTTTAGCTTATATTTAAGTAATATTTTGCTATGTTTTCACACCACAGCTCTTAAATGTTTTTCAAATTAAAAAGGAATTTGCACACACCCATGCATACACTTATTTGTTTTTACGTCATTTGTACACCCCTTGAATATTTTGGTCATGTTGGCATCTTTGCTTTCCAAAACAATTTCTTGGTATTGTTGACTCACTGATGTTCAGTTTTTAATATTAGAATTTAATTCTTTGTTGCTTTGAAACACACTGACATATACTTTTAAATTCACACTTTCAGACTCTAGATGGGGTAGAGAATGATGCTAATTTGAAAAAAATTACCCTGTATTAGCTGGAAAATTAACCTCTGGGTAGCAAAGTTAACATGGTGATCCCTGACTGTAGAGAGAGCCAAAATTATGTTTGTTTGAGGCACATTATCTAATGATATTAAACAAATTATTACTATTGTTCTCTGAATACATGACAATCCCAAATGCAAGATGACTCCAACTTTTCTGAAACAGAAATAGGAATTCAGCATGTAAAACTGATGATGATACAAAAACTGATGATGGATGCAGTGTTTACAGTGGTTTTCAATTTACCAGTTGTCTTGGCTGCAACATGACAATAACACCCACCAGAAGTTTTTGCCCGACATGTTTACCTCATGCAATACACTTGCAACTGTTCCCTATCAATCTTCTTAGGAAATCACTTCTAAGACATTAAAAACAGAAAGAGTTGATGATGGATGCAATTTTCTTTAACAATTCTTGGAAGCAATAGATAAATATATAGTGAAACTTGGAAACTAAAAGTGAACCAAGTTAAGACTTAGATTGTGGTATTTAAGAAAGGGGGAAAATTAACAAATATGAGAAATGAAAAAAAGAGAGCATAGAGTACAAGGTAATTTGAGAGTGTATATACTAAGGAGTCAGAGATGAGGTGGCTCATGTGAGAAACGAAAGAAATTAGCACTAGCAAATGGGAAAGGTGCCATGGTAGTTATCAGAGGATCAAAAGTAGAATACCAGGCACAGAGTTCAAGTGGTTAGAAAGAATTTATAAGATGGTAGTAGAGACTAAAATGCGACAGTAATTCTGTAGTAAATAAGGAGGTAAATAAGTGCAATATAACCATAAAAAAACTGTAAGTGCTTTCAAAAATGTAAGTTTACTAGATATAAGTGCGCTGGATAGAGAATCTCATACCAAACATGGTCTACACCTAAACGAAAAGGCAAGTACAAACTAGTAGGGAAACTAATAAATGTAATAGGCAGTGGGAGCACTAAACAAATAATTCCTCTAGGTTTTGGGGTTCTGAAGGAAGTAGATATGAACAATGATTCAAAAACAATTCTCACAGCTCCTGTAGGGATCCCTAAAGATGATACAATAGCTCCAGTTTTTTTAGGTTAAACGATCTAGATGTAAACCCAGTAAAACATTGTAACAAAGAAAAGATAAAGATTAAGCCTAATTCTCACTTACCATGTAATAATATGGATATCAAAATAGGGTACATCAATGTTCAAGGCATGCAGAATAAGCTCTTTCTAATTAATGAATTTGCCGTTGAAAATTGCTTTGATTTTCTCTGCCTAAATGAGCACTGGTGCAATGAAGATGAGATAAGTTTTAGCAACCTAGAACACTATAAGTTAGTAGGTAGCTATAACAGGCAACATCATAAACATGGGGGGGTAGCAATATATGCCAGTAAACAATTCAGTTCCTATTGTAGCATACTTCAATTTGATTCATTGTGCACTATGCTAGATTTTGAAGCAACAGGCATTCTGGTACAAGAGTTTAAACTAATCATTTTAGCAGTATATAGATCTCCCAAGGGAAATCCTATCATTTTCCTTGAAAAACTTGAAGACCTCTTTAATTCTCTTTTAATTCCAAAATGGAAACATTACAATATTGTTCTTGGAGGCGATCTAATTACAGATTTTGATGTAACGGGGGACAAACAAACTGTAAAAGACTTTAAAAATCTCCTTAGACAAGTGGATTTCAAATACACTAATACCAAACCTACAAGGGTGTCTGCCTGCCTGGATAACATATTTACCAATATACAATTAACACGAGTAAACTGTGACACTGCTACCTTCCCACACTCAGACCATGACTCAGTCTGGCTTTCAATAAAAGAGCTCATGTTAACCAACCAATCGTTATTGGAGACCAAAACCAAAACCATAATTTCAAGGCCAATAACTGGTACCAATCTTTCAAACTTCAGAATATCCTTATGTAACATTGAATGGGGTAACTTACTATATAAATCGCAACTCTCATATTTACTGTCAGCAAATGAAATCTTTGAAAGATTTTCTTAACTCTAAAGAATACATTCGAACTGTGTATACCAGAGAGAAGGTGTGCTGTCAAAATTAACTTAACGCGTAAGAAAGGTAGAAATAAATCATCAAACACCTGGTATACTCCCCAACTAGCCGACCTGAAAAGAAGAACAATGACATATTCAGGCTTATTTAGGAGAGAAAAAATGGACAGGCCAAGCAACTCTATGTTACAGCAAGAAATGAATATAAAGCTGCCATAGATGAAGCGAAAAGACTTCATAACTTGAAAAGTATAGAATTATCAAATAACAAATGTAGGAAAGCATGGAATCTGATCAATTCTGTTGCTAAATATCCCAACACGACAAAATAGAAATCACCCCTGATGACTTTAATAACTTCTTCATAAAATCAGTGAAGAAATTAGAACCAATACTGTGCTTCCTGATAAAACAGCAATTGATTTAATAAAAGAAAATAAGAATAGTCAACACCCTGAATTTACCTTCTTGCAAGTAACTCCAGAAATAGTACTAAGGACAGTGATTAAACTCAAACCATCTGATAGCACCGACATCTATGGTTTCTCTAATAATTTACTAAAAAAGGTTATAGACTGCATAAATGAACCCCTCACATTCTGTTTAAACAAATGCTTGGCTCAGGGAGTTTTCCCTGAAGTATTGAAACTGTCCAGAGTCATTCCAATTTATAAAAACGGAGATAAACATCTAACAGCTAGCTACCGTCCAATATCTCTTGTTCCCATTCTCTCAAAAGTACTAGAATCGATTATGTATACTCAATTATATAATTATTTTGAATTGAACAACATTATTACCAAATCGCAATATGGATTCAGGAAAGGGAAATCTACCTGTGATGCAATAGTTTCATTAACAAGAGAAGTACTCACAGCATTTGAAAACAAAAATTGTGCGCAGGCCTCTTTCTGTGACTTAAGCAAGGCTTTTGATTGTGTGTACCACAATTATCTACTTAACAAATTAATATTCTATGGATTAAAAAACCCAGCAATTGAACTACTTAGATCATACCTAGTAAAGCGAAAACAGAAAGTTTGCATAGGCAGTAAGAAGTCAAAAATAGCAGAAACTAAATATGGTGTCCCACAAGGTTCAATTCTGGGACCTCTATTATTTTTAGTAATGATTAATGATCTACCATCTTTTGTAGACTCTCACTCTACTTTGTATGCAGATGACACTACATTTTTTAATATGAGTAAAGATTTACAGACACTCAAATCCACAACAGGAATCACACTGACCCAAGCAGACAAATGGTTCAGAGCTAATGGCTTTCTACTTAATAAACAAAAGACACAACACATGATTTTTAACTGTAGAGATACACATAGTACAAATTACACAGATAAAGTAAAATTCTTAGGCATTATAATAGATAATAAATTAACCTGGGCACCGCATATAGAGTTTATAACAACTAAACTCTCTAGAGTAATACATTTGATTAGGAAATTGAAAATGCATGTTCCTGAAGTATACATTAGATCTGCATATTTCGCCTTCTTCCACAGCATTATTTCTTATGGCATTTTACTTTGGGGCAACAGTACTCACATTCATGATATTCTTGTATTACAGAAAAAAGCTATTCGCATAATGTCTTATGAATCAAAATCAGCTCATTGTAAACCATTATTTAAGAAATTAAAAATTTTGACAGTAATTAATTTGTACATCTACACAGTGGTATTGTTTATAAAACAACACATATCAGAATTACAAAACAGACAAGACATTCATTCTTATAATACTAGATCATGTCAACTGATTGATATACCATATTGTAGATTGACTACAACACAGAAGAGTTTCGAAATACTTGGCTCTAAATTGTATAATAAGCTACCAGTAAAGTTAAAACAAATTCCCATACCTAGTTTTAAGAATAAATTGTATGACTGGCTTGTTACTAAATCTTTTTATTCACTACAAGAATTTTTTGATGAGTAGGTACATCTTAGTACCAATAATAATGTAAATATAATTTTGTAAATAGACTATACTAGAATTATATTATCTGACGTTGTCTATTACTGTAATAGTTCAATGACAATAAAATTATTCTTATGGCGCAGAAGTGTGAGGGCTGGATGGAGGGTGGGAAACTACAGATTATGTACACAGGATGTTCTGTAGGGAATTATTAGGCCTACTCCGTGCAATTATAAGGGAGGTAGCTCAAACTGAGGCAGGGAGAGTGATAAAGAAAGGGATGACAATAGAGAGAGCATTGAAATATTGGTATAGAATCCTAAATCTAGATAAAAGTAATGTCTTAAGATTTGAGAACATAGAAATACAAAAACTCTTTAGTGCAATAGCGGATAAGAGCACCTTGATTTTCTATGCTCAGATAAAAAGTTCAACGGGAAGGGGAAGCATATATAGATAGGGTAAATAAAGAGGATTGTATTCCTGGTTAAGAAGAGGTGTTTGGAGATTAAAAGGATTTAGAAATGGTATTACCTGGACCAATGTCCCTTATGTGGCAATAAGGGAATCAGTCGAATTAACCTTCTGAGGATGGGAACAACGGTTTCCCGAAGCATGTTAAGTGAGTAAACTTAAGTGATGTTAGTGTAACAATTCCGACTCACCTTTAAATAAATTCAATACACATCACTGTTTCTAGCTTCTTTTCATTACAATATCAATGTGAACATATTATATTTGGTTGTAGAGGGATTGACATACGGAGAAAAGCATTTCTATCTGAAAAATGGTTTAAAGTTAGTGGTATGTTCGGTAGACACAGTAAGAAATTAAATCAGTTTTTAAACAAAGTGAAAAGCTAGTGGAATTGGACATAGAAAAAAATCTGATGTGTTACACTCACATGACTTTCTCTACTCTTGTACAAACTATTTTTACAAACGCTTATTCTCCATATGCTTCATGTTAATCGAGATATCGAATTGTTAAATCTAATTGCTAATTTTCTTGTAGATGCAAGGGGAATTGGTAAGCTTTAAGCGATAGTCAAATATTTTAAAAGTTGGTTGCTATGTGAAGTATTCCATTCTTTTTGCATTACCAGGACAAAGAAAATGAATAACGAATTCCCATTTGAGAAAAAGTATAAGTATTGGAAAATTTAAGGGAATAACAAGCAATATCTCGAAAATGGTTCACTCAACAAAAAAAAAAAAAAAAATGTATATGACATAAATTGTGTATTTTAACGCATATCTACATTTTTTGTGTAGTAAAATTTTGTCTATCTCTTATGGTTTACCAGTTATGCAAAAGTCGTTCACAATGAAGAATACTTTTGGAGACATTCACAGAAAATTCAAGATATCCATTTTATTTGTCATGAAAGTATCTTAAATATATGATATTTTAATCAAAATCGTTAGAGCCATTTTGGCACACGCGCATGCACGCACGCACACACACACACACATGGACATGTTTCCAAAAATGCTTTATATGCATTCAGTGCTCCTCAAAACATGTATTTCCTGTGAAATCTCGGTATGAAATTTTTGGGTGAAATGCAATACTTCCCCTACTTACTATATGAAGCGAGAAAGTAAAAAGAGAAGACAAATAGTTACTAAAGTAGAGAATAGATATTAAAAATGTATGTTTTCAGAAAGTAAATAGGATATGACAGGCAATGAGCCTAAGCTAAATGCCATGTCATATTCAAATGTAATTTGTTTAGCATAAATAACTAAATAAAATAAAAAGTTTTCTTTAAAATATGTTAAGAGACCAATAACTATAATAATTATGCACATATAACAGATAAGGCATTAATTTAATTGAATCTTGAGCGGTGGATACACTAAAGTTTCGCTTACTTTAAATTAATGGAACATGTTTCGAAAGCAACGCTTGCTTTCATCTTCAGCTTTTTTCCACTGTACACGACAGGAATTTGGGTCCATAGATGTAGGTGGCATGGAGCTGGTGTCATCTGGTGTGTCCATGATGAAGCTGCCTAGATTGTTGAGTGGCAGGCTTTCAAAGTTCATAACCGTTTCCATGCGTTTGAGTAAGTGTGTTTCTAAACTTTAAGTTCTGTTGGATTGGTGTGTATTTCAGGAGTATGGCTTTGGGGTTGATGTGGTTTGTGGCCCAAAAATGGTTTGCTATGGCAGATTGGTCCATCTGTTTGTTGGATATACATCGGAAGTGTTCTTTCCTTCTGGTTTCAATATATAAGACATTGTTTTTATTAATTTGCATGGGAATGAATGAGGTGGGTGAAGAAGGGAGGGTAGGAAGTATGCAGGGATATCTATCTCTTTCTACATGCTATTGGCTGTCAAGCAACCGATGAGGAAAGATAATCTTATAATTTGAATTCTGACTCGGAAAGAAAACTTTTATGCTAATGACAATATTTATAATCCTTTAATTACCTAAAATCTGTTTAACTTACCAATACAAAATGAAACACACAGAAACCATTTCATATATCCTGATGTTGGTCATAACCATCAATATTTCCAAATTTATCTCATTCCCTTCAACCCAAACTGATGATGTTTAAAGTTTATTTCCTTCCATGCAGAATTTGAAAAATATATATTGCAAATGCAAGATGAGCTGTGGTTTTCAATATCAATGCTTGGGGGGGGGGGGGGGAGAACTGCATTCAGAGAAGTTTTGTATAAATCTAATATGAAACACAGAGAAAAATAAAAATACAATTACTTCAAACACAAAATCATTTATACTTACTTTCACACTTTGAACTAACTAAATCAGATAGAATGCATTGACCTTCATTGCGACATAGCAGTGCTGGGGCACAAATCATAAAATAGTGTTTTTACCAAAAGGTTGAAGTCTTATTCTCATAATTTGTATTTAAAATTTGAAAGCCAATTCTTTACTTCAAAAAGCATTTGAATATGTTGATATTACAGTGAATGTTGTTACAGCATTAAGCTGATTTTACTATTAAAAATCCATGATGTGGTGTGCCTGAAACTTTAAATCCTGTGACTGTGTGACCAAGTTAAAATAGCTCTCTGATGCCTTGTTGTTGCTTGTATTAATTGCAAACTATGTGTTAAAGCAGGCTGCAAACTTTGGGCTAGCAGATAATGTTTTGCATTAAAATCCAGCTCTATGTTTGTTCTTACAATCTTCAATGTCACAACCCTGATCTACCTATTCCAACTACACATATTCTTCCCTCGCCTATCGAGCTACTTCAGCTTTCGTTGGTTCAGTACTGAAAACAAACACATATACTTTACTACTCAGGACATACTACTGTCTGATGAAGTAGTGCAGTTTTCAGGTGAGGTTGTTAGTATGCCATGGCTAGATTCAGACAGGAGAGAGAGAATGCCTGAACGAGAGTACAGTACAGTCTATCAAAACATCAACACTAAGTATGTAATGGAATAGTTAGATTTTTTGCATTTCTCTTCTTTACAAATCTGTAATACATTGAATACTATTTTTCTACTTTGTCTATGTATAACTTTGCATGGCGGTGTTTCCATTTTGACTTTTTACACACTTGCCCACGTGACTAACAGATTCAAGTGCTGCATTTCCTTACTGCAAACCTGTACATGTTATGCAAGGGAATGGTGATATAATACAGCCTATTTGTTAAGTTTCTGTGTGAGCTTCCTCTGCCTCTTGTCTGCACTTATTCCTATGACAGTATATCTTTAGCGCTGTTTACTTGCAGCCAACACAGCAACTATCCCGGTTGAGTATAGCGAGTACAGGCTACCACCAATCTATTGTGTCGTCTTCTCTGGTGTAGTGGTTACCATGCTAGCCTCTAGCTCCCGAGGTTGCGGATTCAAACCCAGCGAAGGGTGATGGATTTTTTCGGGTGTAAAAATTCTTAGCATGACTTCCTTCAGAGGGGAAATAAAGCCAGTGGTCCTATGTCATAGATTTATGGCATGTGAAAGAACCTCAAACCTGATAAAGAGGCCTCTGAGCAAAATTACTGAACTTTCATGTCCAATATAACGGGAGAGCCAAGAAACTATGTACTGGCTGCACGGTGTTTTTCCACTGGGCAAGTGGAAACATGATAATGCATTGCTGCTATAAACAAGGTCACACTGTTGACATGGTTTTGCTCTGCAGTGTGAAGTGCAGTATTGAGTGGACGGTGATGTGTTGTAGTTCAGCTATTACAAGTTATTTATTATTTTGTCCTGTACTTAGGCACAAAGTATATTATGGCTCAATATATGTTTTCTAGTGCACAGGTATATTTATTTATGATTTGTATGTGTTAACTCAATCAGCTTGCCAAGTGAAACTACGATTTGCAGAAAGATTTCCAGGTTTAAAAGTTCCAGACCATGAACTTTACAATAAATTTCAGACCACAGGAAGTGTTCAGGCTGAGAAGTCTAAAAGACAGCGTACAGTTCTTACTGAAGAAACATTAGACAACATCGGTCATCATTTGGAGAATTCCCCCCAAAAATCACCTAGGCATCTTTCACAACAGGCAGGCATTTCTTATGGCTCTGCGTGAAGAGCTACCAAATTGCTAAAGTTAAAAGCATATAAAATAACTGTGGCACATGCTCTTCAACCAGGTGATGCTGTAATTAGGCGTATATTTTGTGAGTGGAGTCTCAATAGTGTATACAGTGGCGAAACAGACCTATGTTTAATATTTTTCACGGACAAGGTTTGGTTCCACCTTCATGGATATGTGTGTACACAAAATAATCATTATTGGAGCTCGGACAAACCTAATATTGTTCATGAAGTACCTCTTCATGACGAAAAAATTGGTGTATGGTGCGCCATGAGCAGAGAAAGAGTTATAGGGCCAATTTTTTTTTCGAGTCAACAGTTGGCGCCTGTACATACATGAATACAATTTTGCCCCATTTTTTAGAGAATTAACAGACGGGGAGCATGATTTTGCCTTTTTCAACAAGACTCTGCAACAGCTGGTATGGCCAATATTTCGATGAGAATAACTGGAAGTGTGTTTGAGGACAGAATTATTAGTAGAGATTTGTGGCCCCCCTCAGTCCCTCGACCTAATCTCCTGCGATTTGTATCTCTGGGGTGAGTTAAAATATAAAGTGTACAAGAACAAACCCACACACCCTGGAAGAATTAAAACAAAATATCAACCACGAAATTGCCAGCATTTCTCAATGTGAACTACGGCAGTAATGGATAGTTTCCTAGAGGTGACAATATGTATGGACGACGGTAGCCAGTTTCAGCATCCCCTTTCATAAAGTTGGTATGCAAAGCCTTTAAAAGTAGTTTTAAAAATGTTGTATGGTTTCATCTGCGCCTTTCTATGATAGCGCCAGACTGCAACGAGCACTGAGGATGCAGACAGGAAAACCACCGTACAGCCAGTTCGTAGCTTTTGGCTCTCTCTGTAGAAAGGGATGCTAAGGACCACAACAGTTAAAGAGCGTCCATAAATAAAACTCAATTTTTTAAATCAATCTATTGTTAAATGTCCTGAGTAATACCAACCTTAGTAAACAATGGTAATAGTTTTATTGCTTGTATTACGGTGCACATCCAGTTCTAAATTTACTACCATGACACCATATATCACATGTTTTGACATATGCACAAAAGCAAATTCTCTCTTACCTGCCAACAAGAGCTGCCACATTTGTGTATATAATAAAAGATGCCACGCTTCCAAGAATACCACCAACAAGTAGTGAGCCTACAGCATCGGGTACTGGAGTACCAAAGTGAGAGGTAAGTCCCATGCACACTGCCGCAACACCAACACTGATAACTGCTGCCAGATCTTCCAGGAGCACCACATTCACACTAGGATCCTGCCCCCGCAAAACTGAAATTAAAACTTGGTATGAACTTTAAAGTTGGTTTCTTATGCATTACAATAACCGGCTACATCAAATCTATATTCTGCTGAACTTTAGGTTTCATTACTTTTAAATCGGAAGACATAGTGAAAAGATTAAATATAATAAATGGAAGTGGTTGCAAATATACAATTTCACTAAAATATGTTCAATACCTCAGAACTAGTTTCGAGGAATCACTTCCTCATCGTCAGCTGATTGCAACTGGTTGGCTTTCCTCTGATGGTTACAGATGTCTCTTTGTCCCTCTATTGGTGGTTCTACAAGTTTAGTAATCAAATGTTTGTCCATAGGGATGTCGAAATTCATTAACCTTGGATGAAATTTCCAAAGAAATATTTTCTCCCAAATGTTTAATTCCGTAGATTTTTGTGCCTGCTTGATAAGTCATAGTGTCCTCAATTTCATGTCCCTGTATCCAAAAATGTGCTGCTACTGCTGATTTTTCTTCTTCCCTGGATTTGATGTTTCAAAAATGTTCCTTAAGCCTCGTTTCTATATTACGCTTAGTCTGACCAATATAGATTTGTTTACAATCCTTGCAATCTATTCCATTAATCCCGGATTTTTTTGAGCTGGCATTTTTTCTTTTTTCTTTTTGGTTTGCATTTATGAGGAATTTAATGCTGAATTTATTTTCAGGGATGAGTGCCACATTGCTATCATTGAAAATTTTCTTTAATTAACAAATATAATTAACATAACAAATTCAAGAAAATTTTCAATGATAGCAATGTGGCACTCATCCCTGAAAATAAATTCAGCATAAAATTCCTCATAGATGCAAATCAAAAAAGAAAAAAGAAAAAATGCCAGCTCATAAAAAATCCAGGATTTATAGAATAGATTGCAAGGATTGTGAAGAAATCTATATTGGTCAAACTAAGAGTAACATAGAAACAAAGCTTAAAGAACATTTTCGAAACATCAAATCCAGGGAAGAAGAAAAATCAGCAGTTGCAGCACATTTTTGGATACAGGGATGTGAAATTGAGGACACTATGACTTATCAAGCAGGCACAAAAATCTACGGAATTAAACATTTGGGAGAAAATATTTCTTTGGAAATTTCATCCAAGGTTAATGAATTTCGACATCCCTATGGACAAACATTTGATTACTAAACTTGTGGAACCACCACTAGAGGGACAAAGAGACATCTGTAACCATCAGAGGAAAGCCACCCAGTTGCAATCAGCTGACGATGAGGAAGTGATTCCTCGAAACTAGTTCTGAGGTATTGAACCTATTTTAGTGAAATTGTAAATTTGCAACTACTTCTATATATTATATTTAGGTTTCATATTTTTCTTTCCTCTGTTTTTTTGCTTGTTTGAGTGGTCTTCGCCCCCCCCCCCAACAATTTCTAGATCATTTAACAGCTACCATATTTCTCCAAATAAAAGACAATGTTCTTAGCATCCCTCTTCCTCAAAAATTATATATGTTGAAAACTGCAGGTCATTTTTTACATTCACAATACACACTTTCCAAATATCACATGGAAAGAAATAGGCTGTAAATTTTGCAGGTTTGGTTTCAGGAGAATAAGACACATACAGGAAATGCTGAGTGTTACCGTCAGGGCCAACATTATGCATGTGCAATCAGTGCAACTGCACCTAATCCCATGCTTGTAAGGGCCCCATGGAAATAATTAAAAAATCTGATGTGTTACACTCACATGACTTTCACTACTCTTGTACAAACTATTTTTACAAATGCTTATTTTCCATATGCTTCATTTTAATTGAGATATCGAGATGTTAATCTTATTGCTAATTTTCTTGTAGATGCAAGGGAAATTGATAGGCTTTAAGCGATAGTCAAATATTTTAAGAGCTGGTTGCTATGTGGAGTATTCCATTTTCTTTGCATTACCAGGACAACAAAAAAAAAAAAGAAAAAAAAGAAAAAGAAAAACGAATTTGAGAAAAAGTATAAGAATTGGAAAATTTAAGGGAATAACAAGCAATATCTCGAAAATGGTTCACCCAACAAAAAAAATGTATATGAGATAAATTGCATATTTTAAGGCGATCTACATTTTTTGTGTAGTAAAATTTTGTCTCCCTCTTATGGTTTGCCAGTTATGCAAAAGTCGTTCACAATGAAGAATACTTTTGGAGACATTCCCAGAAAATTCATGATATACATTTTATTTGTCATGAAAATATCTTAAACATATGATATTTTAATCAAAATTGTTACAGCCATTTTTGAGAAAATTAAAATTTTCGAAAAATGTTCCATGTAAAGGGTAATCTGGGGTGGGGGGATTTTCTTGAAAACCTTTGTGTCGCATCTCTGGAAGATACTGAACCTATATACCAAGTTTGGTGTTTATCCGACTGTTTGTTTCTGAGTTATGCTGTTCTCTCTCTCTCTCTCTCTCTCTCTCTCTCTCACACGCACGCACACACACACAAACGTGTTTCCAAAAATGTTTTTTTTTTATTAAGGGGGTCTAAAAGCATGTATTTCCGGTGAAATCTTGGTATCAAATTTTTAGGTGGAATACAATACTTCCCCTACTTACTATACGTAGTAGAGAAGGTAAAAAGGACCTGAATTTTTATTTTTAGAGATGAAATGGAAAAAAATCTGTGTTACATTCACATAACTTTCTCTACCTTCTATTGCTTATTAGTAAGTATACAAATTATTCTTATGAAAGTTTATTTTTCTATCTACTTCATATTAATTGAGTTAAATCTTTGCAGAAATAGCTACATTACACATTGCCTTAGGATACAAAGTGAACAGTGATAGTCAAATGCTTAATATCTGGTTGCTATATACTGGTAAAAATTCCATACTGTTTCCATGCAATTGCAAGGAATACCTGAAAATCAGCAGGACTTAAAGCAAATGACAAATTATTGAACAAATTGAACCATTAATAACGGATATCTTGAAAATGGCTGATGCCACATAAAAAGTTATTTGGAATAAACTATGTGTTTTAAACAGATCTGCATTTCTTGTGTAGTGCATTTTTGTCTATCACTTAGTGTTTACCAGTTATACAAGATTATACAAAACTCCTACCGAATGAAGAGGACTTCATGGGTTATTCGCAGAAAATTCAAGATATATATATTTTATTTGTCATGTAAATATCTTTAATAGTATATGGCATTTTAAACAAAATCATTTGAGCCATTTTTTATAAACTTAAAGATTTAGAAAAATGTTCCATGTAAAGGGTAGTTTGGGGTGGGAGGATTTTCTTGAAATTCTTCCTGTCACATCTTTGGAAGGTACTAAATACCAGATTTGGTATTTATGGGACTTTTCGTTTTTGACTTATGCTGTTCACAGACACACTGACATGCACACAGACCTTTTTCTAAAAATGCTTTATTTGGATTCCGGGGCCTTAAAACATATATTTCTTGTGAAATCTCAGTAATGAATTTTTGGGTGGAATGCAATACCTTGTCTACTTACTATGTACATGGTGGAGAAAGCAAAAAAGAAGTGAGCTATTATGGAAAGCACTTTTAATAACAGTGTAATGTAGTAACATGCAACTGGCAACCGAGTTTGATGTCACGGGAAGCACTATGAGTTAGTAAGCGGAATTGATAATCATTATCAGCTACATGTTAGTTGTGTATTTGTTGGGATTATTATGAGTTTAAACATATTGTGTATATTTAACATTTTTTGGTTTTACGATGATTCATGTGCTGTGTGCATGTTCTATATATGTTAGAATGATGAGCATTTCTTTGTTATACTGTAAAGCTTAAAGTGCAGAGAGAGAAATGTCTCGTGAAAGGACAAATTTCAAAAATAGAAATCATGTGCTCAAAAAGCCAAGAAAAAGTCAAATCGTGTACAGTTTTTGAACTCACAGAAAGGTACTTTTGAAAAGTTTCAACCTAAATCTTCAAAAACTTAGAATGAAGCAAAGGATGCTTAAAGGATGGTAGCCATTGCAGCAGTACTTCTCATCTGGGCTAGTAGATGAGAGTAAATAAATAAATAAATAAATAAACAACTACAATAATAATAAGTGTGACAATGACAAAAAGTGGCAGTGAAATAGCTACAGATGTAGTTGGCCCAATACATTAATGTCCCCCATCATTGATGAAATTTTGCAAAAAAGCCATGCTAAAGTTATAAATTTTGATTATGCTTACAATGAGAATAAAATAAATTTTACAAAGAACTTTACCCAATAGAGGGAAAAGATATTCAAAATGGCCCATGTATTCAAAACCTACTGACAAAGTCTTTTGTTTTTGTCGTTAACTTTTCATAGCTTCTTCAAATTTTAAGTGTGCATATAACATTTTTAATTTCTCAAATCTAAAACTAGATAACAGTATAAGGATGAATACTTTAATAAGAGTAATCTTAAAAAATAACTGTGAACCTTGTCCCATCTTGAATTTTTATAAAATTTTAAGAAATCCCAATTATAAGTGGTTTTTATTAATAACATTTATTTATTAGCCTACCTATTAATAGTTCATCAATTCTGCTGCTGTTGTTGTTCACCAATGGCACTGGGGATTAATTGATCTGCATCATTTTTCCTCTGGCTTCCCAATATAAAGTCTGTAAGCTATCACGTTTAAGGCCTTTGCTGTTTGTTCAGGATGACATCATCTTCACAGAGAGTGGGTGAAGGTAGGCACTTGGGTGAAGGTAGGCATCGTATCTTGTAGAGGTGTTTTGCGAGGTAATCGTGGTCAGTTGCCATCCTAAATAAGGCCACTGCAGTTTTCCTTGGCATTTTTTGTATATCAACTCTATCTTTAATATTCTTATAATCTTTATCTTTTAATTTATCTTCATCAAATCTCTGTTGTTTAATGTTATTTAATTGTTTATTTATATCTGTTTGCTCTACAGGTTTTATTTGTTGTATTGCACCTTTCTTTGGTAATTGATCTGCATGTTCATTGCCCAAAAGTCCAAAATGAGCTGGGATCCATTGTAGTGTGACATGATTTTTAGTTTCAAGTGCTTTAATTAGGCTTCTTATTTCTTTAATATTTCTTGTTGTTTTATTATTGTAATGTAATATCCCATCTATGGCTGATTTTGAGTCTGATAAGATAATTATTTTTTGTTTTATGTATGTTCTATATAAAATGGGGAAAAACGAAGTCTGCCTCCACGTGGTGTTCCCTGGGTAACGCTAAATGGACTACAATGCAGGCATGCTTCCCAAGCCAAAAAAGTTCAAGAGTTCTTTGCATACCACATTAGCAGGCTATAGGACTGCTAGTAGTGTTTTGATGTTGTATCAATAATTGTAGGAGCCCCACCTATGGCCGGCCTGGTTGCCATCAAGGTCACAGCATATCAGCCAGTTTCTGCATTTAATTGAATCTTGAGTTGATGGATAAACTAAAACTTCACTTACTTGAAATTAATCGAACATGTTTCGAAAGCACCGCTTGCTTTCACCTTCAGCTTTTTTTCGACTGAAAACACTTCAGTTTCTGCACGTTTCATTTCATATCACTAAAGTTAAGCAATTTACTAACATGCCTGCAAATTTTAGACATTATTTGAGTTATAAATATTCCAAATGGCACAATAGTTTTCTTTACAGAGTAAAAATAGATATTACAAGATTTCTTTTTCTGATTGGTGCTTTGGCAACCAATGATTGCAAGGAAAGAAATAGATACATAACTGTGCTCTCTTCCCCCTCTGACCACTTCATACATTTCTGTGCAAATTTGTAACAATGTGATATACATGGGGGGGGGAGGGTAAAATTATACCATTATTTTTCTATTCACAGCAAAAATTATATTAAAAATTGCATTAATTATTTTAAGAAATAATGTCTTTTATTTAAAACCAATTTTGTAGTATTTTATTAAACCTATTTGACAGGGGTGAATTAAATTAAAATATTAAGCCTATATAAATGGACATACATATTCTAATAAATATTATATTTGAAGAAGTAGTTGTATTGTATTTCAACTGTTGGGGAGCCGAACTTATAGTAGCTGCAACCGCACGTATAGTAAACAGTTTCCGGTAGCCTTCGCCCCAAATGTACTTTCAGGTGGCCTTTGACCCAAGTTTAAAAAAAATATTAACTTTGAAATTAAACTGTTTCTTTAAATATTTAATATTTATGTTTGCCTCGGCTGCATCAGTATTATTGTTACAAACACGTTTCTCTTAGGCAGGGTTGTGATGTGACAAGAACGTAGGCTTACACAGATTTTTAGTTTTAATTCACTCCTTTTTATTAATCCTTGACACAAATTAAATAGCACTTCACTGATATCGAGAGCTGTGAGATTCTTTTATTTAATACTTGCACTTTTTTTTAACATGTATACTATTTTCATCTCACACGAATACTTAATTAATTTCTCAAGGACACATCTCACGTCTGGTAATGAGCATTGTTTGGAGGCAACTGACTTGATTTCAACTGTCTAAACTTGTAAGTTTCTGTATTTCAAGTCTCTGATTGGCTAATCCTACTCCAATAGAATACCTGCATTTAACTAAAGCTTTTTCTGGTTGTTGATTAGCCTACATTCTTGTCGCATCACGCCCTGCCAAGACTTCCATGTCTCTAACAATAATACTGACGCAGTCGAGGCAAACATAAATATATAATATCTAAAGAAACAGTCAAATTACAAAGCTATTATTTTTAAACTTGGGGCAAAGGCCACCTGAAAGTACATTTGGGGCGAAAGCTACCGGAAACTGTTTACTATACGTGCAGTTACAACTACTACAAGTTTGGTTCCCTAACAGTTGAAATATAATACAACTCCTTCAATACAAACTACTTCAAATTGGCGTCCATACGTGGAGTTAAAATAAATAAACAACTCCCAACAACAATAACTTCAACTGTCAGAAAAAGAAAACAAAAATAAACAAAATCCATGATATTGAAAGAAAGAATGCAAAAAAAAAAAGTGATTCTCAACCATAAATGCTAAGTTAGAATTATGTTCATAAATCTGAATTAAATGGTAACATTGCACAAGCTTCAAGTTTCTTTCTTCATTGATGTACATCCATTTGGCAACACAAGATTGTAACAACTGAAAAAGTTTTCAGTATCAACACTAATGGGAAACCAAATGGTCTTTAGCGTAGCTGTTGCAAGTTCTGGGCTAGTTAGTTTCATAACCACATAACCAGTATTGTTTGAACTATGACTACTTCATGTCCTCGACAAACTTGTTTACTAGCCTATGATGGAAGGTGTGGTATTTCTCCAAGAAGGTGTTTTTATTTCATGTGCCAAATGTGGCATAAAGCTGCTTCTTAATGGCCATCAGGAGCTCATCACGAGGATGGTAAATTTGTGCATGCAAACTGGGGTTAAATAGCTCCCAGCAGCCATGAAAACATTGTTTTAGGTCCTGGTGGACATATCAGAAAGGAGCTTTAATTTACTCTTGATGCAGGCCATCTTAGGGAACCAATATGAAGCAAGATTGGAGTTTGAATATGTTGCTGGGGCTTATGCCTTCTCAAGGTTCTCTGCTGTGGTGAGCTTTACCTCTTGGTCTTCAGACAATGATGTTATCAAAGGCAGAAATTTCCTGCCCTGCTCTTCTCTGAACATTCAGAGGCAGTTAAATGTTGCCCTGAGATGATAGTGGGCAATTATGCAGTTGAACTTTGCCCACATTTAACAAACTCCGTCTCAGCTGGTAGAGAACTCTGCTTCAGGGTCATCTTGTAAAGGAATGTGTGCTTGCTTTGCTGCTATTAGTGGTAACTAGGTGGAATACCATTTAAATAATTACTCATGGAGCACCGTCATTCAACAATGTAGTATTTAAAATATATAGAGAGTCACATACTAAATCATACTTCAATTTCAGATAGTTAAGACCAAGAAACGTTTTTCGTAGACATTCTCTTCAACTTCAGCTGTTTGGTGACTGATGATTGGCTGCTGTTTCTCATCTAATGTATTGTGAGGAAGTTGCATTATAGTTCAACTGTTGGGGAGCAGAACATGTAGTTGCAACCGCACGTATACTAAACAGTTTCCAGTAGCCTTCGCCCCAAGTTTAAAAAAAATATTAATTTTGTAATTTGACTGTTTCTTTAAATATTATATATTTATGTTTGCCTCGACTGTGTCAGTATTATTGTTTTAGAGACATGGATGTCTTGGCAGGGTTGTGGTGCGACAAGAATGTAGGCTTACAAAGATTATAATTTTACTTCACTCTTTTTATTACTGCTTGACATGATTTAAATAACACTTCACTGATAGAGAGAGAGAGCTGTGAGATGCTTTTATTAAATACTTGCACTTTTTACATGTAAACTTATTTTTCGTCTCACACGAATACATATTAAATCTCTCGAGGACACTTTTTGCATCTGGTTAGTAATGCTGTCTGCAACCAACTGAATAGATTTCTAGTGTCTAAAATTTGTAAATTTCTGTATTTCAAGTGTCTGATTGGCTATTCCTAATCCAATAGAATACCTTCTTTTAACTAAAGCTTTTTCTGGTTGTAGATTGGCTATTTTATAAACTGTCACTAAAATTACATTATTGCTTTTAAGAACCACAAGTAGTATTGTTAAACTCTCAAACTTATTATTGCCTCAAGGTTACCTCATTGTTAGCAACTTTTAACTTATTATTCTCACAGCTTCTACATTATTAAATTACGTAATACATTCACATAACATTATTGAACATGTATACAATAATATAAGCATATGCAATGACTGTTATATACATTTCACAAATTATTACATACACATATTGCTTCAAGGTGGGCTGTTATTGAATTTACATATTATATAATTTGACTGAAATCATTCAAGTGTTAAAAATACTGCCTCAATTGTGACCTTGATGCTCTCTAGCGGTAGTTCTGCATAGCTTCATTACTTCATTTGGCGGTGGGATCTCAAAATTAAACAAATGAACTTCTTTTTTATGAATATAAATCTTTTACCAAATTTCCAATTCTAAAGCTGAAGTTACAGGTTTTAACAATTTAATGTCTTGTCCAATTTCATGATTATCCAACTAAAAGTGGTGAGCTACTGTCGACTTATCTGTTTGTTTGTTTTTGATGTTTCTTTGGTGTTCCTTCAATCTGGTGTTCAAATTTCTTATAGTTTTCCTCCATGTAAAATTTCTAACAATCTTCATATTTAATTTGATAAATTCCTGATTTAATTTTGAATGGGATAGTGTTTTTGATAGGTTTGTTGAGTAAATTATTCAAACTGTATTTGTTTTGGGGAGCCAATCTAATATTAAATTCTTTGAAAATCTTCTCAGGCTTATTAAAAGCCTATAGATGATATGTAAATTTTTTTATATTTCCAATCTATATTATCTATTTCCTTTAATGTGATCAAGTGCTTAAGTTTTCTATCAAAATTATTATTTATCATCATTACCATATTTTTACAAATATAAGCGTTACATATTATTATGTGACAGTATTTGGTCCCTTAACAGTTCCTGGTTTATTTGTGAATATGAGTATATGTACGAACTATGTGATACAAGATGGAAAAGTGCTACTTATGCCGTTTTTGGAGCAACATTTTTATACAGATTAACAAAACTTCACTCCTGGAAGACAGCAATGGTGCAATTCAACAAATATGTTTTGTTGATATGCTAATATGTTTTTTAATACATTTGAACATGATTGTGCTTTTAGTTACATTTTACAGAGTTTTATAGAATTATAAAATTACCTTCCGCTCAAAATCGTAAAACACGTCTGCTTTGGAAAGGGTTAAAGACAACATGGTTGCAAGCAAATGATGAAATGATCAGCTGTGAACAGTTCATGCACAATATGAAGCTTTTGCTATCTTCTACTACAGAGCACATGGACGAGAGAGTGTGTATAACCACAGTGATATCAATGATGCTAGAATTTCTTGTGGACACTTCTCATTCTCTTTTGACATTGGGAGGGATGAAGGGAGGGATCAATACGAAGGTGCATGCTATTTGTACTATTTTGATTGTTCATTTTTTAATTGCAGTAATTGCCAGTTGTCAATAAATTTAAGTAGTGTGTGTGGGTGTTTACTGGAAAGTACAACATATTGTCTCCAAAGTATAATTGTGCATATGCATGCAAATGCATATAACCAACACAGACAGGTTTTATGTTAGTGTTAGCAATATTTTGATGTGTGACCTGTGTATTACTAGACTTGAGCTTAAAAAGCATATTAAAAGGTTGGTTGGTGAACTGCATTGGAGTTCTTCTATTTACCTTCTTGGTTCCCAGTGGCATGGTGATGAAAGATCTGCAGCTCTTAAATTTTGACACTTCTGGAGATATGTCTTAGTCATTGTAGAATTCTCCTCTGTACAAAGTTCAGAATTTGGAATAGGAAAGATGTTTGATTTATGTAGATGGTCAGCCAAACAATCATGACCTGTATGTAATTGGAAGAGAGGAACAGCTTTAAATTGTGGACATTCTGGAATTATTGCTGGTTTGTTCAATAAGGTTTTCCTTGTAGCTAGGGCAGGGCCGTGTATCTGATATATACCATTTGAAACTGATTATTTAACCTCAATATCATTTACACTGTGAAGTATATGAATAACACATTATAATGTTCAAGATGTGTGCCTGTTTCCTAGAAATGTTCTTTTGTGTGATTATATTTTGTATCACACATCTGGATGAAGGGGAGAATTGGAAATGCAAGTCTCAAAAAGTATATTGTTTTCTTTGTTTGCTTTTTGGCCCCATTGGAAGAGTTTTCTCATCAAAATGAGAAGGAAGTTGGTCCCTGTTGGATATTATGCACTGATATAGTAGATATAGGTCTGCAGTATCACTTGTATTGTTCTTGCTCTCACTTGCACTTATACACAAATTCTCGCATATATCACTTTCATCATCACCAAACACAAAATCTGACAACTCACTATCACTTTTGTTCAACAAAGCTACAATTTCTTTGTCTGTCAACAGTTTCTTTCTTGCCATTATGTTGAAAAAAGAAATAAAATCTGGCTTACTAGTTGCAAACATCTCACTGTTTATTGTTTCACTGGTGAGAACTACAAGAGGAATTCCTGACAAAGCAAACTCAAGGATTTACCATCCACCAATATCTGAAAGAACATTTGCTTGTCCCATCTTTGCCATCTGTTGTCAACATATCTGAATTACTTGAGCAAGAAGAGCCGACCACAATAGCTCTATAACTGCACATTAATATATGGGTTTTCAATCATGAGGATCTGGACAGGTCACCCATATATGGGCTTTTGCTCATTAAGAGTTAAGGAATGAAATGAAGTTTGAGGAATTTATTCTCTTATATTATTTTTCGTCAAATTTAAATAAAGTTATCAAGCATTCTTTGCAGTGTGGAAAATGCTGTTCCATTTTTACCATTAATTTCCAATAATGAAACTGGCTTTGAAGGGCTCCAATTATGGCATGTAAAGAAATGAGAGAAAAAAAAAAAAGTTACAAAAAGCATACCTTTTATTTTCATTGCATTTATCACAGTTGTGATATTTTCCCACCTTTGGTTAAACATTATACGTGCATAATTATTAGAGTTATTAGTTTCTTAATGCACTTTAAAGAAAATCACATCCATTATCATCTCTTTGCGACTTTGCTAACTTGAAATGATTTAAAAAGAAGATGGAAATGGAATATTCATAACCGTATTCAATTCATTTTGTCCATAATAACATTTACATGTTGTCGGATAGGTCAGAAAAGTTACAATAGAGAAAACATTAAATTAATAGATTTCTTAACAACTATGTACAATTATTTACATGCCTCAATAGGTATAACAGTAAAGAAAACATCTGACTGGACCAAAGAATTATAATAGGTGCTTTAACTGTCACTGTGCATTGGCAAATTGAAAATTGCTGCTGTCACTAACTCAATTTGTGTCGATTATACAAAAACCAATTGAATGCTGTTTTAAATTCAGCTTTAAAAAATTAATTGATTGTGTCTCTTCTTTATAACATACTAAATTTCTCAATCATGTTCAAGAAAAAGGAGGGTCATTTTGCATTTGGAGTTATCTTATATTTGGAGAAATATCATACTTCTTTTTGACAATGACAACTATCAAAGTATCAGATGAGAATACCTTTGGCCTCCTTTGTAGGCAGCATAAGCAAGCTTCTGCCTACTTCTCAATGTTAAAATATAATGTGTGTTAATTTTTTATTTGTATTATTTTCTTCGCAGCTACTTTGTTACTTGCTTTATTGAACATATTTAACTGAAATTATAGGAATAAAAGCGACAAGACTCTCCATATACCTATATATAAATAACATAATAAAGCACTCACCGTATTCACTAAATGTCATTTGCTGAAGTCTGGCTCCTTTACGAATGGAATTCACTGCCACAAGAAGAGTTGCACCTTCAGAAACCAATGAACCCCCCAAAATGAAGAATGCCTGAGGAATGAGAGAAGTCATTATTTTCCATCCCCTAACTGCAGAAGAAGTGCACAACTTTAAGTCTGGTTTAGAATATCAAAACATGAGACAAAGGTTTCCCATTCAGGCTCATTAAAAGCTTGCACCCCTTATTTTAAAATAGTAGACAATTAATAAGTGCTATTAGCACTTATCATACAGTTGCTACAGAAAGAAGGGAAATGTGATCACCATAATATTACATTGTGTTGCTTTTCCTGCTATTAGTATTCAAACATATTATTTTTGTTTGCAGAATTGTTTTTTAGGTTCTTTAGAACTTATAGTTTATTTTTCACCATTATGATGCTGAATCACAAGAATGTATAAATAAATCTATTAGCTTACACTGTTTCCATTGCTTAATCCTGTTCTTGGGGTTAATTTGGTATACAATAGCTTTATTTTAATCTCTTTTTGCATGTTAAGTGATATGGGAGTACAAAAAATTAATTAAACACTTTCTACATTTGTATTTATTCAGAATTCATATGGGCTGAAGCTAACCCAGGTTATAGTCCATGGCATACAAGATAATTAACCCATTTGCATCATTTGACAACCAGGGCTCATACATGTTTTTTGGCATATGAATCGTATGACGAGCTCAACTCGCAATGCTGCATTGCTCTACATACTACATGTAGTTTACGTTCCTTCTCATGTCATTTGTATATGTTTTGAATAAAGTGCTGACATGTGATGTTTGTAATTCCCCCAGTATGATCTCAACTGTGTTTCAACCAAAGAAAAATAATGTTATTCTTCCTGCACTCACGTCAGTGGCCATCATGGCTGCGAAAAGAATCATGTGGATGATGAGAGTTTGAAAAAATTAATACAAAGTATATTAGAGAGTATTAGTGAAAATGGTGATTTTTCTGAATATGAAACAGAGACTGAAGAAAGTTCTAGTGACAGTGATAATGAATCTAGTGCAGAAAGCAGTGAGGAAAATAATTATGAAACCAATGATGATGCACCAGGCCCTTCGAAACTGCTCGAATTACAAGTTACAATGCAGAAAAAAAACAGTGTGACTGGAATTCGACTAAAACTGACAATAACCAACCCCATTCTCTACCCTTTTACTGCAAATAGTGGTGTTTGTAAAGACTTACTGAGCAAGCATGCGTCACAGATGCCATTTGCGCTTTCAATTGTTTTGGAATACATGAAACCATTGTTTGACAGTAAAATGTTGAAAGACGATGAGAAGGTCTAACACTATGACAGAAGAGCCAATATTGTTATTTTGATGTCTCAAATGTGAAAATTGTGTATTCAATTATACTGGAGCAAAAACCACGCTTGATACCCCAATTGTAAGTAAAACAGATTGCTCTT
This sequence comes from Deroplatys truncata, assembly GCA_030765065.1. Taxonomy (NCBI): domain Eukaryota; kingdom Metazoa; phylum Arthropoda; class Insecta; order Mantodea; family Mantidae; genus Deroplatys; species Deroplatys truncata. The sequence goes on from CM060979.1 coordinate 73,470,935, forward strand.
CATTTAGGGGATTGATTTGGTCTATCTCACACAACAACAGTGCTGCTGAGTTTATGCTTTTAATATTGTGCATACAAATTTTAAGCAAAAAACTCTTACTGGTTGATTTTAAATGATTTTTACTTTCTCTACTACATATAGTAAGTAGGGGAAGTATTGTATTCCACCCAAAAATTCAATACCGAGATTTCCCCAGAAATACATGTTTTGAGAGCCCCTGAATCCAAAAAAAGGAAACATGTCCGTGTGTGAGTCTGTCTGTCTGTGAACAGCATAACTCAGAAACGAACAGTCGGATAAACACCAAACTTGGTATTTAGGTTCAGTATCTTCCAAGGATGCGACACAAAGGTTTTCGAGAAAATCCCCACACCCCAGATTACCCTTTACATGGAAGATTTTTCGAAAATTTTAATTTTCTCAAAAATGGCTCTAACGATTTTGATTAAAATATCATATGTCTAAGATATTTTTATGACAAATAAAATGTATATCTTGAATTTTCTGGGAATGTCTCCAAAAGTATTCTTCATTGTGAACGACTTTTCCATAACTGGTAAACCATAAGAGATAGACAAAATTTTACTACACAAAAAATGTAGATCGCATTAAAATACACAACTTATGTCATATACATTTTTTTTGTTGAGTGAACCATTTTCGAGATATTACTTGTTATTCCCTTAAATTTTTCAATACTTATTTTTTCAAATGGGAATTTGTTATTCATTTTTTTGTCTTGGATATGCAAAGAGTATTAATCTGTGGGAAAGGGAATGGTGCTGCACCTAGCAACCAGCTATTAAGAGATATGTATGTGCTTAAAGGCTACTGTTTTTCTATATTGCCCTTGTAAATATATTTTCCCCTACATCTACAAGAAAATTAGCAATAAGATAGAGTTTGCAAATGTTTATCTCGAATAACATGAAGTAGATGGAGAATAAGCGTTTGTATAAATAGTTTGTACAAGAGTAGAGAAAGTCATGTGAGTGTAACACATCAGATTTTTTTGTCTTGGATATGCAAAGAGTTTTAATCTGTGGCAAAGGGAATGGTGCTGCACCTAGCAACCAGCTATTAAGAGATATGTATGTGCTTAAAGGCTACTGTTTTTCTATATTGCCCTTGTAAATATATTTTCCCCTTACATCTACAAGAAAATTAGCAATAAGATAGAGACTGCAAATGTTTATCTCGATTAACATAAAGTAGATGGAGAAGAAGCGTTTGTAAAAATAGTTTGTACAAGAGTAGAGAAAGTCATGTGAGTGTAACACATCAGATTTTTTTAAGCATTAAGTGTTACCACCCTCACTGCTAGGGGATTTAAATCTGATTTCTTGGTTAGTTGAGTAGGCATTTAAATATGATGTGATTGGGTCAGTAAAACTACTTTCTACAACTATTAGCTCATACATTGCTGTTACCAGACCATGATTATACTTTATAATTAATTAACAAACTAATTTGTGCTACATACTTCAGTTTAATTTAGCAACCAGCTCCATTTCTTATTAATTCTAAATAAGAATTCTCCTAAATTAATAATCCGGGATTATTTACAAAAAATTGTTTGAATTACTAGTATTTTTGCCATCTTCAACCATTTATTTTGGATAAACACTTTTTTCCAGATATCCGTGCCTTTGCATTCTATAGAATAGAATATTTACTTGTATCGAATAACATACAAAATTTTAAATACATTTATGTAATTTCTTATAACTACTTACATTCTGGTATAAATTACGTGCAATTTTCCTTCCCTTTAAGGACTACTTTGTGCCTGGCACCTTGGCCCTTTGGCTTTCAGTTAGCCCTTATTCTTTTCGTTCCCTTTCCACTTATCTGATTCCTACTTTCCTACTATTTTCCTTTCTCTTGCCCTTCCTGCTCCTTTCCCCTTGCTTCTTTTGCTTTCCTTAACCATTTTTCCTTAAAAACTCTTTTATATCCTTTATTCTTTTTCCTATCTTAACTGTTAATATATCTATACCTATCATTTCCTTGCTCATGTTGTCCCATTTTGGATCCCAGACATCTTGTCTCCACTTCTCTAATTCTTTACACTCTACCAAGTAATGTACCTTATTCTCCTTTTCTCCATATATGGCACGTGTTCCCGATTTACCACCACTTAACCCTCTAAGGAACATAGCCCCTATTCTCACCCATGCTAGACCTTCCCTTTTCTGTCTGTTACATAAGTCAACATGTCCTTCTCTCACCCAATTTTTCTTAATTGTTCTATATAAACTTAAGTATTTTTTTATTTTAAAGACTTCCCCAGATTTCTTGCTTCTCTATATTTTCCATTCTATTTCTCACTAATTTCCAAAAACTGTTGTCATTTGTCTCTTCTAGTTTCCAAATGTCCTCCATTCCTATCCTCTCCAACTCTCTTCCTACCCCTGCCCATCAGCCATTTTAAATTGAAGATATCTTCTGTTGCTTCACACAAATTTTTAATATATTTTGTTCTTCTCTTTGAAGGCATCAATACCAATATTTCAAGATACCCTCCATAATTATTCCTTTCCTCCCTGTACTTCCTAATTCTGCCAATGTTACTTCCCTTGGTGCTTATCTGATTAACCCCAAAAGTTTGTTGCAAAATAATCTGTTTATTTGATCTACTTTGCTTCTACTAGAATATGGATTGCATCTTCTTTATCCACGCATTAATGCAAATTCCTTCTTCTGTCCCTTCCTGTAACCTTATAACTTCTTAGCTCCTAGTTTAAACCATGCAATACTTTCTTTTTGATCCGTATTGTACCTCTCAATCTTTCTCATTATTAGTTCCAAAATACATAAAAATTTTTAAAGAATTTTTTTTCTCCACCTTGCCCATAGATTCTGTCTGTCCATATCTTCCAACTGGCATATAAGTAATTCCCAGAATCCAAGAGTTTATAAGTGAAGTAGGTTGAGTGATAGTGCAACAAATTTTAAACCTTATAATCTCACTTCATTATGAATGTTGCAAATATTAAATACTTTGCAACTAATGTATTAGTTTACTTTCTTCATCTTTGAACTATTTGTCAGAGCATTTATTCCGGTCTTCTTGAGACACCTCCAAAACATGGTTTTTGAAGGCATCAACGGCTTCTTCTGCCAACGAAAATCATTGTTCACGCAATTTATTCTTGATGTTCAGGAACAAAAAGAAGTCATTGGGTGCCAAATCAGGACTGCATGGCAGATGACCCATCAATTTGATTTTTTGAACCTTCAAATGCTCTGTTGTTAGATGAGATGTGTGCGCGCTCGCATTGTCTTGATGAAGAACGATCCTATGGTTCTTGTTGGTTTTCCTTACTTCAGGCAAACAAATGGTTGTGTACCATTCGGCATTGACCATTTTACGTTCCTCTAAAGGCACTGTTGCCACATGGCCAGTTTTGCTGAAAAAGCAGGCGACCATTTGCTTTGAAGTGCGAACAACTTTTGTTGGATTTGCTTCATCTTGAAACACCCATACAGTCGACTGCTGTTTACGTTCCGGCTCATACGCATAGATCCATGATTCATCACCTGTTACAATTTTATATATGTCTTTTGAGGCACCGCCATTGTATTTCTTAAGCATTTTTGTACACCAATCGAAGATGAGATTGCATCAAATTATGCATCAAATTATGTGGGATCCAATGAGAGCAAACCCTTTTCATGGCTAAATAATCATGCAATATTTTATGTATGCTGGTGGAACTAATGCCTAGGGTTGCCTCAATCTCACAATAGGTCGCATGACGATCTTTCATTATTAGTTTCTGCACAGCATCAATGTTTTCTGGCAAAACAACAGATTTTGCACGACCTTCACGAACTTCATCATTGAACTAACGGCAACCACGATTAAATTTGTTATACCAGCATTTCACAGTGGCAAAGGATGGAGCTTCATTGCCAAATGTGGAAGTTAGTTGATCGATGCACTCTTGTCTTGATAATCCATGTCGAAAGTCGTAATAAATCATTGCACGAACATTTTCACAAATTAATTCCATGTTTTTGTTGACACACAATTTTCAAGTTAGTGTAAACAAAAACAAATGACGTTCTATTAACAAAATGTTTGAAGTAGATTATGGTCAAAAATGTCAAACTTTCCATTGGAAACATCAAATGGCACCTACAACATTCAGGGTTGCCAAGGCTCAAAATATAAATATTAAATGAATGTACCATAAATCTGAATCATTTATCTATTTAAGTTGAAAAAATGTTTAGTACTGTGCCATCTTGCACTCCCTGTATCATATGACGACACATGGAACATCAAAGGTTCAATGAGATAACAGCAACGGACTTCATGAAAACGCACTCTTTGAGAAGTGGGGGAAGCCTGCTGAAGTGTGTGTCAAGACCTTCTGCACCAATCTCCTGAGGTGAAGTCAGTGCCATACCTCTCCTACCAGCCAGGTCCATCTTGCATGAAGCAAAGCCTGGCAGATAGACAGTGATAGCCGGCGCGAATAGTGGTGTTTTTCAGAGCGAGCATATTATTGTTTGTTTACAACCTGATGAGTCACCTGTTTACGAAGCTTTTGCTCAAACTTAAATGTAAGCATTTTGAGACAATAAAGCATCTTATCTTATCAGTTTATCTGGAAGAAAACATGTTACTTGAAAGTGAGATGGAAAATAGGGTACCTTATTCTGCATACATCCCTCTTTCTTGCACAACTGCATGTCAACAGTGTTACTGGCTACAAAATTCAAATCCACAGAGCAAGTTGAAATTTCTACAATGCAGGTACAAAAGTGCTTGAGACAATGTCTTAATACAAAAAGCTTTACATACCCAATAGAAAGACCCCAGTGGCTCTGGATGCAACAGTCCTGTAACACCATGATAGATGGACAGCCCTGTGCCGACACAAAATATGCCCACTCCAGATATCAAAGAGGAAACGTATTTCATGTTGCTGTAGCCATAAGGGTGGTCTGAATCTGCTCTCTGAAATAATGGATACAAAATATACATATATTTTCTAATCAAAACATCACACCTATAATAACTTTATTTATATTACACTATCATAACATTTCATTAAACTTGGTAGTTGGCCAAACTCTGTGCTGTTAATGTAAATGCTTCGGAGAGAAAGATGCAAAGGTTAACAGGAGAAAGAAATGTGGTAATTCCCATCACTTTTTGAAATAACATTTCTTTATGACATGCTTGGCACAATGAGAGCTGCTTCAATTTCATTACAATGAAATCCAGGTCAAGAGGAATGGTAGGAGAGGAGGGAGATGAAGGGGAAGGGGGAGGGGGAAAGGGAGAGAGAAAGAGAAAGAGAGAGAGAGCATTTGTGTGCACACATGCACCATGCGTGTACATGTGTCTAATGCTCTGAATTTAACAATAAAGTCATATTACTTCTATTTTCAAATGGGGTCCTTAAGCTCTGAAAGTGCATCACATTTTGTAAGTAGATATATTAGTAGAGAAGAGTAGCATAAAATGATACAGCATGGTAAACTGACACATTTGCTGTTCTGAGATTTTTACCTAAGCTCTCCTAGGCTCCCATTAGGAGCCCCTGCCCCCTTATGGGTGGCCCTGCCAATTCCTTTAACAGCAGCTCCTCAAGTTGTAACATTTTCCAGCTCTATCACCCATAGAAGAGTATCTTTTATATGTAACAAACTCTTTGGGTATTAATAAATGAGCTGAAAAATATTGTGATCATTTCACCATAGAAGGATGATGGTAGAGGAAAGGAATTTACCCCTTTAGAACTTTGCACTATAGGCTGGAATAGGTTACATGAAGCAGTTAATAATTTTATTGAATTCAAGAGTTGCAAAAGAGATGCATCAAAAAATTTTGACATAGGTTGCTTTGGTGCAGTCATTAAGAACTTGTTTATGATTATCATACCCTCTTAGCACTTATTTTACTTTCTTTGTTCAATTTAATTTTACAGATGTAGAACTTCTTTTGGCAATGTCACTTGATGTTCAAAGCAGTATTTAAATTATGTTCACACATTTAGGATGGGGAATTGAAACCATTAGGGTGCCTGTTTTGAAGGACTGTGTGCCTTTAAGCAGACTTTTGCCCTAACATTTGTATCTATAAAATTTCTAATGGTTAAAAGCTATAATTTTGAGATACTCAAATTTCTGGTAATGTATCTCCCAAAAACAATCATGTGAATCAACACTAAGCAAAATCTGCAGATATACCTAGTTTAAGATTTCACTTTATGGAGTGATGAAGCCTGTAAGCCTAATGATTTTCCATAACCCTTTTTAAGCATATGCTCTCCCTTTGGAAGTTGACATCACATATAAGTTGATGGTTCAGAATGTAATATACGAGGGTGGTCTGAAAAGTTTCCGACCTCAACATGAAGATGGCAGCACTCGTAAATAAAAGCTAGTGAATTTCGTTGTTCATCTGTTGACAGTTACTCACCAAAGTTTCAGCCATTTTGGACGCTCAGTTGTTATGTAACAGTCGTTTGAGTGAGGTGATGTGAGTGTTTTTATGAAAATGGACAAAATCGAGCATCGAGCTGTCATTGAATATTTGTTTTTGAAAGGCAATACGCCTATGCAAATCAAAGATGAGTTCGATTCTGTGTATGGGGACTCTGCACCATCATTTACCACAGTGAAATTTTGGGCAGCTGAATTTAAACGTGGCCATAAGAGCTTGGGAGACGAACGTTCGGGACTCCAAAAATTGCAACTACCGACGAAAACATCGACAAAGTTCACCAAATGATGTTAGACGACCGCCGAATTAAAGTGAGAAAGATAGCAGAGGCTATGAACATGCCAAAAGAACATGTTTGTCACATATTAAATCAACATTTAGACATGAGAAAGCTGTCCGCGTGTTGGATGCCGCGTTTGCTCACATTTGCTCGAATGAACATTTCCAACGCTCTGTTGGCGCAGTTTAGGTGCAATAAATCCGAGTTTTGGCACCGATTAATTACTGTGGAAGAAACTTGGATACACCATTATATGCCCGAAACAAAAATACAGTCCAAACAGTAGGACTGCAAAGGGGGAACCAGCTCCAAAAAAGGCAAAACTGTTTTTTCGGCTGGGAAAGTGATGGCGACTGTTTTTTTGGGATAGTCATGGAGTTATTTTAATCGATTATCTTCAAAAAGGAAAAACCATTACAGGAGCATACTACGCATCATTACTTGACAAGCTGAAGGCAGAACTTGCGGAAAAATGGCCACATTTGCAGAAAAAGAAAATCCTGTTTCACCAAGACCTCACACCTCAGCAGTTGCAATGGCGAAAATCCACGAATTACAGTTTGAACTGCTTGACCATCCACTTTACTCACCAGATCTAGCCCCAAGCAACTTCTTTTTGTTCCCTCATCTGAAAACTGCGCTCGGACAGAGATTTTCGTCAAATGAAGAGGCAATCACCTTTGTGAACAATTATTTTGCAGAGAAAAATGCCAAGTACTATTGGATGGGTTACAGAGATGGGAGCATCGCTGGGAGAAGTGTGTAGAGTTACAAGGAGACTATGTTGAAAAATAAAAAAAAAATTTCTGAAAAAATGTCTTGTATCTTTATTAGGTCGGAAACTTTTCAGACCACCCTTGTATGTATATCCAATGCCTATTCTTTCACACACCATTTTAGAAAAGCTGTATCCAAAAAACTACTGTTTTCTGAACCCTTATTTTGAGATATAGGGTCTGCAATAAAGAATGGTAAATCGCGTCATGGAAGCATACAAATTCTCGGTCTGAGAAATGAAACAAGATTTTTCATTCAATTGTTTTATTTATAAGCATAGTCATCTTTCAACTCTTATGCTCCTGGACCAACAATACTCTTTTAACTTCTTTATACCTTCAGTATAAAATGATTTGTCCAACTCTACTAAATAAGATTTTGTATGACCTTCACATCTGAGGTAAATTTTTGTCCAGAATCTCTGCACATTTCTTCAGATATAGAAAGCCAAATCTGGGGAGTAGGTGCACATGGCAGCAGCTCAAAGTGCAAGTCATGCAAGTTTGCGATCACAGTGGTGCATTGTCAAACATTCTTCTTTAACAAATGTGGAGACTTGACCTACTTAGTATCCTTCACCTGTTCCAGTAAAGCTACATAACTCTCTCCGCTAATGGTTTTACCCTCCTCCAGGTAGTCTACCAACATCATACCCGAGACATCACAGAGAATGGCAGCCATTATCTTTTCTATTGAATGAACACATCTCACCTTCTTTGGAGCACTTTCACCCACTTGCATACATTGCTTGATCTGCCACTGTTTTGTCTCTAGCGTATGGTGGTGAGTCCATGTTTCATCAATGGTGATGTAATATCATAAAAGCTCTGTCAGATTACACCTGAACATATCCAAGCACTTCTGCGAGATATTCATTTGGATGCCCTTCTGATCAGCATTTTACAAAATATCTGGCACCCATTGCGTTGCAAGGGATTTGTCTGCCATTTAACCTGGTCATTTGTAACAAAAAATGGAACAATTGCTGCATTTAAACTCATTTCTTCACTGTAGAAAGTGATGGTATACAATCTTATAAAAGGAATGTAATTTTTTTATTTTAATTGGCATTAAACCATTTAATACGAAGCACTTAATCATTGCAAACACTTGATTTGATCTGTTTTTAGAATAAATTTCAACTTGTTTATTTTGCAATACTATAATCACCAAACAAATGAAAGTATATGTATAAAATACATGTTGCACCATCAAAAGGGTCATACTTGAGAACTACCCTTGCTATTTAATATCTCTCTCTGTCATCCAGTCTACTCTAACAGCAGTCATGTCTTACGATGCTTAATCAATCAGAAGTTATAGTTATCAAAGCACAGCAGTACCTACAGCATGGCACAGTGGTCATCAAATGAGTGATCATCATTTGTTTCTAATATAATTTATGAATTGCACAAGAATCCCATTATGCATCTCACAGCAACAGCGGTGGAGTATGGAAAAACAAATGAATAAAGCAATGATGCATAATTCACGACACTGTGCTAAGAGACTAGTGTTTACAACATGATCTATAAGGGAAGACTTACTATGCAGCAGCAATCAGCAAATGTATTAATCTTTCACAAAACGAAGAGCATTGTTGCGACTCAGAGGCAATTTCGACGACAGTTTAATAACAATGGGCCCTTTACAACAGAACCATTCACAAGTTGTACCAGAAATCTGTACGTGAAGGAACAATATTGGAACTGAAGCGATTGTGTCCTAAGCCTGTCTGTTCACTGGAGAATATGGAAGCAGTACAAGTTGCTGTACAGAGGAGCCCTGGAAAACTGTATAGGAAGGCAGCAGTACAACTGGGAATATTCAGACACTCTGTTTAACAGATTCTCAAAAGTGTACTCCATATGCACATCCACAACATGGCATCTGCACATAAGATTACTGAAGAACACAGATGTCACAGATTGTTTGCTCACTGGGAGGATGATAATCAGCAAATTCTTAAAAACATTTGGTTTTCTGATGAGGCACATTTTCACTTGGATGGTGTGGTTAAAAAAATGAACACTTTTGGGCTACTGAAAATCTACATCTGCTTTATAAAAAACATCATCATAACCTGAGAATTACAGTGTGGGCTGCAATTTCCAGTCACAGACTGATCAGACCTTTTTTCTTGAAGGAAACGTAAACAGTGAGTGCTAGTTGAGCATGCTCCACAACTTCGTTCCACAGTTTCTTGCTACTGTGCAGCTCTTCATTACGCAATGATTCATGTAAGATGGAGCAAGGCTGCATACCGCAAACATTGTGTTAGATTTCTTACACAAACTATTCAATATGTGGGTCATTTCACACAGGTTTCCAAGTCATTTCACTGACCACAAATATGTCCCCCAATATTCAGATCTCAACTAATGTAACTTCTTTCTTTGGGGCTACCAATCAATATGGTAGCAATACTGCACATGTTTTGAGCCAGAACAATTCGCCATTGCACACTTTCTGTAGTATATATGCATTTGAAATTGTATTAACAATACCATTTTCATTAAAAACAAAATGGTGACTCATTTCATGCACCACCCTGCAGATATGGAAGACGAATCAAATTCCGGAAACAAAATGATATAGCTAGTTCATGTTATTTCAAAACTAACAGTTTTGTAATTGTGTGACCTTCCTTGTAATGTGAATATGGAGATAAGATAAACAACAGCTTCCATGAGGATAGGGAATGGATGGACTTTCCTAGTACATTCATCCATTTCGACGGAAGTTCTATAGACATATACATTTTTTTCAAGGCAATATATTATCATGTTTTCAGTAAGTTTACGAATATATATCTGAAAAGAAATTGCATTAAAACATTTTTTTTAATTTTTCTATTTGTTTTGAAACCTCACTAATCAGCTCCCTAAATATTTTATATTTTGGCACTTCCTCACTTAACTATTCCCATATCTCTATTAGGTGTTTCACCATTTTAAGGTATTTTGTTGCCACCAAATATGTTATTTGTGGCAGAAATCTCTCAGAAATGTCATGGTTATTGTAACAGTTACAAAAGTTACGATGACAGAAAGTATCTACTTACAAAACTACATCACTGCAAATGTACTGAACTATTAGTTAGCAGTCCCTGTTGTTATCACTGAGATTTGTAGATTAAATGCCATTGCATAGCATCATACTACAGTAGAATCTCAGTAGTACATTTTTGCAGGGACCCCAAGGATTTGGACATCATAGACAAGAAAACATGTTAACAAAAATAGAAAATCTGCAATTTAAGAAAATAATTATGTAATAAAATCTAATAATTATTATATTTCCAAGGGGAATTGAAATTGATTTGAGCCCAATTCCATGCTGAATAGATCCGAATTTCCATGTTAAATTCAATACGTATTGAGAGTGATTTGGATACACAAAGTCCGAGAATAAATAATTCAAGCTTTTATGTTGGTCAACTTGGATATAAATTGGTGAACCTGTTAAACATATGTTAGTTTGTTTCTCTGTGTAATTTAAGCAGGTTTTGAGAAGAATAAATTGCAAATTATGGAAGTGATAAAAGTGGCTTTGCTGTTTTATTACACATGTTTTTCAATGTTGATTATTTGCCGCACTTTCTTTTTCTCCATTGCAAATGAAAAGTTAAAATGCAATCTATGTATGTTTGTCAACACTCAACAGTAGAAACTATTATTGGCATTTACTACACCAAGTCAACACTAAGCTAAGGCATTCTCTATCCCGCCACACAAATATGTACATACATGCATGTAATTCGCTGACGGTCCCCATCTGTGACCAAGGATTGCCGAAAGTAGTGAATAGGGGACGTCAAACTTCGAACATGTTACGCACCTACTCCCATTGGACCGGCCAAAACAGCGAAACCAGGACATCAAACTTCAAATGTTGTAAGAGGGAGAAAGAAAACGTACTACACAAACGTTATTTATTATATTTGGTGCCGTAGCTTTTATAATTCAACGTAATACAGGGAAAACATGTTAATGAGGAATGTGCTAATGAGATTCCACTGTGTTCCTAAAGATGGCGAGTCACTTCAGTTCTACTGCCCCTAATGTAAATATTTAGAATTCCCTGTAGTTCATCTCTTGCCTCCTTTCCAATTCAACTGATTAATCTCTCATGAACTCTAAAATGAGTAAAGCTAATTACATGCAGAGTTATTTCACATGTATAGATAACAATTTCTCAAATACAATTTATGTGAAAAGAAAATGTATTTGTATATTATTGTACCAATAAAATAATAATCACTAAACATATTGAGTGTATAACACTTAGAATCTTAAATTTGATTAAATTGCTAAGGTGCAACACTTGTGTATAATTTCTCTTGTGATTATTATTTGCCTCTATAATCCAGTCTCTTAGAGTAACAGATTCTTCCTTGTAACATTGACAACTGTGTAATTACTTTTACTGATAGTGTCACGATTGCTATTGAGAAATTCAAGGATCCACAGAAGGGTTTGGACATGCGTTTTTGGGACGCTTCTTTATTTCGGGCTAAAGTATACATTTGTCTAAAACCTTATATTTTTCTTACATTTCATAATCTTTGTTGACGCATGGATCTGGACAACTAGCATGTAACGGGATGTACGCAGCTAACCCTTTCCTCTGGAAATTCTTGGGGAAGAATAACAATTACATCTACTTCCTCAGGCCTACGTGCACATCGCCCCAGGGATGTGTGTCAGAATGTTATAGAACATCCTGCTCTGATTAGTCCCATAGGAAATGACCAATAGGAAATGCTTAGCTATATAAAGGCTCACAGAACCAGTGTCAGGGGTTGCCTCCTCTATCAGGCCTAACGATTCGTCTTGGACCGCCGTCTCTGGACTCAACAGCAATCGTGCCTTCTCACTAAGGTAAGCCCTATATGGGAAACTTTTGTATAGATCTCTGCAATACTCATTTGTTAAGACAATAGTTCAGTAATAAAATGGACCATTCTGAAAAGCTGAGTTGTCGATAACATTTGTAAATAGTGAAACCTCCCTGCTATCACCATTTATGGAGGTGATAATAGCAAGTAACATGATGCGAGTCATGAAAGATAATTCCAGACTAAAGAACTGATATTAATCATTACTTGCAACTGTTAAACAATGTAACTAAGATAGTTATTGATATTAAATTAAAATAATGGTTTGTCACACCCCTAAAAGGCATTATGTCACCATCATGATTTTCATTGAAATATCATTTAAGATATCAATAAAAACAATGGCAACATTCTTCTTCAATGATAAATTTCTTTACAACCATTACAAGCTGAGTCACTGAATAAGGCTCAGAATCTCAAGACGTAAGCAAACATTAAATCTGTTTGAAACAACAAAATCACATCATTTATGCTAAGAACCATGTACAGTATTTGCAAGTAAAGCTTCGTAAACACATTGCATCATCCATCCTCAGTGTGTTTATATTATTTTACAAAAAATTAAAAACCATAAAGAATGGGTTTTAGTGCATTTTTCTACACCACAAAATAAACAAGCATACAAACAAATAGTACACAGTAACTTTGGTGCAGGTAGTCTGTTAGTTAGCACTTGCCTCTGGAACAAAACATCCTGATCACAGCTTACATCAACAAACACTTCCACACTATATTTGATAACTGAGTGGAAGTTAAGCTGCTTGTCTTTAAGCAGCCATACAGCCGTAGATATGCAGTCTTATCTATCATTTTACTTGTACAATTACAAGTTAGTATGCAAGACAAAAAAGGTGTGCATTTAAGTTAATAGTTTGATCTATTGCATTCCATCAACTGCTTGGCTTTATTTGAAACATCTGTTCCCAAACCTATCTTAAGGTTCAAATTGTGATTCAGTGAATAAATTAATGCTTGAAAGGCATTCCACCTAAAAATTCGATATCAAGATTTCACCGGAAATAGATGCTTTGTGATCCCCTGAATCAAATAAAGCATTTTTAGAAAAATCTCTCTGTGTATGTGTGTCTGTGAACAGCATAACTCAAAAATGAAAAGTCTCATAAATACCAAACTTGGTATTTACGTTCAGTATCTTCCAAAAATGCAACATATAGATTTTAAAGAAAATTCCCCCCTCCCCCAAACTACCCTTTACATGGAATATTTTTATTTTCTAAAACATAGGTCTAACAATTTTGATTAAAATACCATATATGAAAGAGATTTACATGGCAAATAAAATGTATATCTTGAATTTTCTGGGAATTTTCTTCTTAATTTGGAAGGAATGTTGTATAATTTTGTATAACTGGAAAACATTTAGCAATAGATGAAAACTTACTACCCCAAAAATGTAGATCTCTTTAAAGCACAATTTATTTCACATCTTTTTTTGTGGCATAAGCCATTTCTGAGATATCCTTTATTATTTTGAATTGTTCATTTCTTGGTCATTCTCATAAAGCCCTGACAACATTCAGTTTTTCTCACGATTGCATGGAAACAGTATGAAGTTTTAAGGCCAGCATACAGAGTCCTGTTCTTAAACATCTGACTATCGCTGTTCCCTTTGTATCTATACAAAATGTGTAATGTAGCTTTCTGCAAAGGTTTATCTGGATTAAAATGTAGTAGGTAGAGAAACAAACTTTATTAAGAATAGTTTGTATACCCACCAATAAACAATAGAGGGTAAAGAAAATAATGTGGATGTATCACATCAGATTTTTTTTTTTTTTTAAATTATTTATTTTTGACAGAATATTCAGAAACATTTCTGCACCCATCCATCTTCCAAGAAAGCTAATAGACATGACTAGAGTTTAGCACAATGGGCACTAAAAGACTTAAAATAAGCAGGTAAATAGACACTAGACAAGTTCAAAATTGCCTATTTTGAGACTTAGACACTTTCTGAGGGTGGGAAAAACGGTTTCCTGAAACATGCTGAGTGAGTAAACTTAAGTGATATTAACGTAACTAATTCTGACTTACCTTAAGTAAATTCAAAAACACATCACTGTTTCTAGTTTCTTTTTCATATATTAATGTAAACCAAGATTCTATTTATCTGATTTTTCATTTCTGAGTTATGCTGTTCACACAAAGACAGCATGGACCTTTTTCTAAAAATGCTTTTTTTTTTTGAATTCTGGGGCCAAAAACATGTATTTCAGTGAAATCTCTGAATTTTTGTGTGGAATGTATTACCTTCTCTAACTATTATGTGTGTGGTAGAGAAAGTAAAAAAGAAAGATTAAAGATGGTGATGTTTAATCGAAGCTGCTTTTTCTTGAAATTTCAGTGCCTACTAAAAAGCTACTCTGTAAAGTCTGAGTTTTACGACAGCGCTTACCTACAAGAAGCATACTTCCTCTTTATTATCAGCATAAGTTTATTTATGAATCCGACAATGAAGCACCAAGAGGCAAGCATTTGCACTAACAGCATAACCTACCTGCACAGATTTGTGTATACCGAAGGCCAATATGAGCTGGTTGATGGTGTCTGCAAGGGAATGGATACTTTCTGAAAACATGCTGTGTGATCCTGTGTACAACCATGCGCAGAGCTTGAACAGGAAGTTACACCCATTACTGCAAACAATTACATAGAAAGTGAATGACTAGAGTATGTCTGTAAGCCCATTTGACTCCTGCAACATATAAGATGTACCAAAATATCTGATGTGATGCATTCACACAACTTTATTTTCCAATGAAAAATTCACACATATTCATTATATTTTATACTATGATTCTTCTATATTCACTATGTTACATATTTTTACCTTGGAATGGTTCAAAGTAATCAGGTTTAACATGCAGAAAAGTGTTCAAATGTTTATCATAACAAGCTCTTGTGATGTAAAGAAAAGAAAGAGAGGAAAAAAAAAGAATCACAAACTTTCAAGCATGTCCATTAGCTGGCTCTTAGGAAGGCTCTAAACTTGCAACATGGATCATCTTGAAAATGTATGACAATACAAAAAACACAAATTGTGTATTTTAATGAGCCTACAGTAAGTTTTTGTCTAGCTGTTAAGATTTCCTTGTTATACAAATTTTATAAAGTTCAAACAAATAAACGGAAGCACATAAGATATTCATACAAAATTTAAGGTATACAGTTTAATTGTCAAGTAGATATATTAAACACATGACATGTTAAAGTTGTAAGCGATGTTTTTGAAAAAATAAATAAATAAAATAAAAAACAAACAAAACATTTTTCAATGTAAAGTGCAGAATGGGATGAGGCACTTTCTTGAAAATCTTCGTATTGCATTCTTGTAAGACGCTGAACTTGAATAAAAAGTTCAGTATTTAACCAATTTTTCATTTTTGGTACACATGCACGTGCATGGACTTTTTTTCTAAAAATGCTGTTTTTGGGTTCAAGAGATCCTAAAAGGAGTATTTCTGGTGAAATTTTGAAATAGAATGTTTTGGGGAATATTATACTTACTCTTATTTACTACAATGGTGAAGAAAGTAAAATGATCTACAGAATAAGGGACATATTCTTGTCATGTAGAGGATGAAAACGTATAACACATACAGAGTCTGAAATCTTTATTCCCTTGTTTGCACTATTTTTCTATAACTCTACATACTATTAGCAAAAATGGCATGATACAGGAAATCTGCCCTCAAGGAGATGCTCAAAATGGCCAATTTGCAAAGATACATTCATAAATCCATTAAAGCACTCAATTCCAGATATGCTGATGTATCCCTGGAGAATGCAATGAATTGAATAAGATGGCTGGAAACTAGTGATGGGACGATACTACTTCTCGATTCTCGATACCAATACAGATTTTTGAGCACCAATATTCAATACTTTTTAAAAAGCTGTAATGGCAATAGCTTGTTCACTGAATTATGTTCTTATAAGTAGTTTTCTGTGTATGAACACATGTAACCAATTTTGTATTGTATGCTAATTCCAAAATTGTTCCTGTTTGACATTCTTCAACTAGCAACAATTTTTTTTATCTTGATAATGAAAATTAAACTGAGTTTTATATTTATGGGCGCTCTTTAACTGCTATGGCTCTTACATCCCATCCTATACTGGGCATGAAAGACTGCTCATGGAAAGTTTGCTTAGAGGCCTCTTTTATCAGGCTTGAGGTTCTATGTGCCGTAAATCTACGACACAGGACCACTGGCTTGTTTCCTTTCGAAGGAAGCCACGCGAAGGAGTTTTGCACCCAAAAAAATCCATGCCCTCTGCTGGGTTTGAACCCAATGAACTCGGGAACTGAGGTACCACTAGACTAAGATGACTATCTTGATAATGGCACAGGTTGTATATCCCTTATTGGTAGTTAACGTTTATAAATACTAATACTAATAATAACAAACGATGATGATAAAAGTAATTGAAACAGCACAAATGCTATCCCTTTACAAAGACATAGAAAGCATCTTCAATGGAATTGTATCAAGACAGCAAGCATACATCAATTGGAACAGTAATAAAACAGAAAAGAACCACAATGCATTCTTAGTGAACATGGAGGCAATCAAATTATTTAGACAAAGAGGAAGTACGAAAAAGGTCAATTACTTGAAATTGAGAATGACTTCCAAAGGAATAATACACAAAGCTTCTAGAAAACTTTTAAGACCAAACTCACTTAGACCAGCAGGATTTACACAGGTATATCATGTCCAGAACAATTCCTGAACCTTAAGCTAATCTTAAGACATCAAAGAATTTATAGCAACAATTTAGTATGTACATTCGTTGATTTTAAAAAAGCATACAATTCAATTAATCGTGAATCACTATTTCAAATACTGAAAGAACAAGATTTAAACCATAAAGCTCTTGCACTTATTAACAAGCACTAATGGATACAAAGGCTAATATTACATACATGAGGGAAATTTCCGAATCGTTTGAAGCCAAAACAGGAGTAAAACAAGGAGATGGACTTTCTCCACTTCTTTTTAACTGTGCTCTTGAAAAACTAATACAAGAATGACGTAAACAGAAAACAATTCTCAAAATGAATCAACTGATTATATTAGGCAGAGGAAATTTAAAGACAGGTTGTCTAACATATGCAGATGATCTAGCAATCTTCTTCGTAACATCATAATAGCTTGAAAATAGATTGAATTATTAAAAGAAATTGCAGAGAAACTTAATCTGTAGAAATTCTTCGAAAAAATTGAATTTTCATGCAATAAAGCAGCACCAAAATATATGGAAACTATATATGGGAAAATTAAATGAGTTTCACAATTTAAATACCTTGATGAAATAATTCAGAAAATGGAATCAAAACTAAAGCTAATAAAAGTAGATGCCAAAGAATGGAAACAACATATTATCAACTTACTCAAAACTCTATATAAATGTGCATGATTAACTGTACAAAATTAAGACATTATAATACTGTAAACCAGAGTGCCTCTATGGACCAGAAATATTAATTTTGAACAGAAAAGCAGACATCGAAAATATTAAGAAAAAAGAATGCAAAATTATAAGAAAAAGTTTAGGTTCACAAGTCATAGGTAAACAATACAGACTCAGAAGTAAAAATTAAATAAAAATTATACACTCACAGTGACATTAGAAAACAAAAGTTAAAATTTTATGGACACATTAAACGAGTGAACTCAAAACAGGCTAACAGGTTAAAAGCCAAAACAAGTGTTAAACTTCCAGAAATTAAATTCACAATGGAAAAAGAAACAGATGGAACACTTCCCTTCCTAGACGTAAGAATTATTAGAAACAACACTAAACTTGATTTTGGAATATACAGGAAAGATATACATACAGACAACCACATAACAGCAAACATTTTCAACCCTATCAACCACAAGCATGCCATCATAAACAGCCTACTACACAGATTGCTCAACATCCCATTAAATGAAACAGAATACAAGAAAGAATTAAAACAAATAGAAACAATGGCAGAGAACAACGGTTTCAACAAGTCATCGACGCATAACAAATTACAGAAATTAGAAAAGAAGAGAGAGATATTGGATATAGCCACTTTAGCAGTAGAAAAATAAACGAAAAGGTTAAAAAAACACACTTACCACCCAAAGTTCATGAGAAAATTCCAAAAGATCTTCCATGGTTACAATATAGTGCTACCCAAAAAACACACACATTATAAAAACCATAATTAAATCAAACAGATCTGATATAACATCTTCTTTAAAGAAACCAGCAATTTACAAAATCAGCTGTGGAGAGTGCAAGAAAATATACATAAGAAAAACTAAAAGAAACATTGAAACCCATTTCAAGGAACACCTTAGGCACACAAAGTACAAACACACAGAAAAATCAGCTGTAGCATACCATTTTTGGAACTCCAGCCACAATGTTAAAAACTGCGTCCATCTTTTGAAACAAGTACAAAGACCAATACAACTTGAAACCTGGGAGAAGATTTTCTTGAAAAAATATGAGTCAATGCTAATTAATTTTGAAATTCCTGCTGAAGAAAACCCACCCCATAGATCCATCAGTTGTCCAGAAGGAGCTCCTCAAGATTCCAGAGAGAACACATCTAACCATTCTGACAGCCAAAGGTAGCGATGATGCAGACAATGTCTGTGAAACATATGTACTACATGTAAGTAAAAGTTAGTGTTAATTCTGACTCAATGCTACTTTTAAAAGTTACAGTAGTTATTTTGTTGGCCTATAAATGAATGAAAATTTGATTGTCAGTTTATATGCAACAAATTTTTGGTTGTTAGGGCATGCATCATTATCAGCATTGGTTTCAATAGATTTATTATATCACTGTCTTATTAACATGTGTGTCAAAGACAAATTGCATGACGTTGAGCATCTTAGGAGCCTGCTTGTAATGTTAGGATTGCGTAAAACTATTTACTGTCCTAAAAGAACATACAACTTAAATTTTAATTCTGAAAGGAAGAAGTAAGATCTAAATAAGTTCCCCACATATCACAAAACTTGTCTTTCTTACGGCATTCATTTAGTGACATTCCAAAAGTGAAGGAAAACTATAAGTTCCATATTCCAGCTCGTTGCTGCATGGAATACTGGAGGCCCACAATATATATTCCAAAATGCTGTATATCAAACTGATTGCATTTCACTTTCCTGGCTTAATATAAGGAGTCCAACAAAGGCATGCAGTTCTGCCGTATCACAAAAGTTTTAAGTTTTATTTTTCAACCCATAAACATACACTAATAGTCATCTTCAGTGGCACTAGTTTGGGGTTTTAATTTTTAGCTTCATTCTGTAAAGATATTATCATCTATGTCTATCCCCCTGTTTCAAAAGGGCAAACTGAAAGTGCTTCCTTTCACTTCAACTTTTGGACAGTGCAATAATAAGCAGTTGTTCATACATAAGAATGAGGTTCTAAATTAAATGGTAAAAGAATGGACACAACTGTAGCAGATTCAACTTATTACATCAGAGCCAAATTAAAAAATTGGATGTGTCAGTTACTAATTTTCTCTACTAACTCTTCTGCAAACTTTTCTTACAATAGCTTATTTTTCTAGCCACTTCTTGTTAATCCAGATAAACCTTCAATTCACATTTGCACATTTCATTGCATGATACAGTGGGTAAAAGCATAGTCAGATTTTTAAAGAGCATGTTGCTGCGTAGTGACTTTTGAATTCCATGCTTTTTGAATGACCATGAAAAGAGATCTTATGACTTCCCATTTAAGAAAAGTATAAGTATTTGAAAATTCAATCCAATAACAAAAAATATCTAATGGTTAACTTAAAAAAAATCTGATGTGTTACACTCACATGACTTTCTCTACTCTTGTACAAACTATTTTTACAAACGCTTATTCTCCATCTACTTCATGTTAATCGAGATAAACATTTGCAGACTCTATCTTATTGCTAATTTTCTTGTAGATGTAAGGGGAATATATATTTACAAGGGCAATATAGAAATACAGTAGCCTTTAAGCACATACATATCTCTTAATAGCTGGTTGCTAGGTGCAGCACCATTCCCTTTGCCACAGATTAATACTCTTTGCATATCCAAGACAAAAAAAATGAATAACGAATTCCCATTTGAGAAAATAAGTACTGAAACATTTAAGGGAATAACAAGCAATATCTCGAAAATGGTTCACTCAACAACAAAAATGTATATGACATAAATTGTGTATTTTAACGCGATTGACATTTTTTGTGTAGTAAACTTTTGTCTATCTCTTTTGGTTTACCAGTTATGCAAAAGTCGTTCACAATGAAGAATACTTTTGGAGACATTCCCAGAAAATTCAAGATATACATTTTATTTGGCATGAAAATATCTTAAACATATGATATTTTAATCAAAATCGTTAGAGCCATTTGTGAAAAAATTAAAATTTTCGAAAAATGTTCCATGTAAAGGGTACTCTGGGGTGGGGGGATTTTCTTGAAAATCTTCGTGTCGCATCTCTGGAAGATACTGAACCTAAATACCAATTTTGGTGTTTAACCGACTGTTCGTTTCTGAGTTATGCTGTTCACACACGCACGCACGCACGCACGCACACACACACAGACATGTTTCTAAAAATGATTTTTTTGGATTCAGGGTGTCTCAAAACATGTATTTCCGGTGAAATCTCGGTATCGAATTTTTGGGTGGAATACAATACTTCCCCTACTTACTATACGTAGTAGAGAAATTAAAAAATGATATAAATTGTGAACTTTACAAAAACTACAATTACTTTCTCTACTACGTATAGTAAGTAGGGGAAGTATCGTATTCCACCCAAAAATTCGATGCCGAGATTTCACCGAAATACATGTTTTGAGACCCCCTGAATCCAAAAAAAGGATTTTTGGAAACATGTCCGTGTGTGTGTCTGTGAACAGCATAACTCAGAAACGAACAGTCGGATAAACACCAAACTTGGTATTTAGGTTCAGTACCTTCCAGAGATGCGACACGAAGGTTTTCAAGAAAATCCCCCTACCCCAGATTACCTATTACATGGAACATTTTTCGAAAATTTTAATCTTCTCAAAAATGGCTCTAACGATTTTGATAAAAATATCATATATTTAAGATATTTTCATGACAAATGAAATGTATATCTCGAATTTTCTGGGAATATCTCCAAAAGTATCCTTCATTGTGAACGACTTTTGCATAACTGGTAAACCATAAGAGATAGACAAAATTTTACTGCACCAAAAATGTAGATCGCGTTAAAATACACAATTTATGTCATATACATTTGTTTTGTTGGGTGAACCATTTTCGAGACATTGCTTGTTATTCCCTTAAATTTTCCAATACTTATACTTTTTCTCAAATTCGTTATTCATTTTTTTTTATCCTGGTAATGCAAAGAGAATGGAATACTCCACATAGCAACCAGCGCTTAAAATATTTGACTATTGCTTAAAGCCTAGCAATTTCCCTTACATCTACAAGAAAATTAGCAATAAGATTAACATTTGGATATCTCGATTAACATGAAGCATATGGAGAATAAGCGTTTGTAAAAATAGTTTGTACAAGAGTAGAGAAAGTCATGTGAGTGTAACACATCAGATTTTTTTTTCTGTAGTAAGATTTCATTTATGTTTTATGGTTTCCCAATTATGCAAAAGGTATTCAGAATAAAGGGTACTTCAGAGGATATTCCTAGAAAATTTAAGACGTGAATTTCCTTTGTCAAGAAAATATCTTAAACATATGGTATTTTAATCAAAATCATTACAGCTATTTTTCAGAAAATCAAAATTTTTTAAAAATTTGCCATGTAAAGGCTAGTTTGGGGTGGGGGATTTTCTTGAAAATCTTAGTGTCGCACCCTTGGAAGATAATTAACTTAAATACCAACTTTGGATCTTTTTCTACTGATTTTTTTTTTTTATTGGGGGAGTCCAAAACACGTATTTCAGCTGAACTCTCAGTATCAGATTTTTAGTGGAATGCAATACTTCCTCTACTTACTATAGATAAGTAGTAGAGAGAGTAAAAAGGAGAACTGATGTGTTTAACAAATTGGTCTCAGATTTTTGTATTAAAGAATCAAACAAATTAATTAACAGAATAAATAGATTTAAAAGTTACAGGCATTTATTTCTTCATTCTGGAGAATGAAAAGTAGCCCATTAAAAAGTTTCAGTGATGAATGTTTTAAAAAGCACATGTTAAATAGAGTGAGTCATATAGATTGATCTCGGTCTTCTAGGGTCAACACTATTCAATTTGATTCAATCTTCCTAATGCTTAAAGCATTGTTTCACATAGTACACATTCAAAAGCAAGATGTTTTATATCCATTGGTATATTAATCAATATAAAATGAAATGCCTTAAAATAAAAGAGTCAGTTTCAACTCAAGAAATCAGATCTCTCTATCCATTTTTCTTTGCAACCTGTGTAAAGGGCTGATGATTCAAACCACATCTACATACAAGTATGAAAATTTGCAATTTCAATGTATGCTAAGAAATTTCTGTGAAGTTTAAATCATTTTGGAAGACCAGATTTTCAAACTTCATGGTATATTTATCACCTTATTAATAACTAAACATATTCAATGAGGGAGCATTTAAAAGAAAGAAAACCTTTCTATGGCTAATAGGAGAAGGTTACTCACATGGCAATAGCTGTTAGCACAACCTTCCCTGAGGCTCCAAGGAGTCCAGATTCATCACGCTGCTTTCCTTGCCCTCGCCTGTATTCTCTCAGCCTCCTCTTCACAGAGAATATGTCTACTTGAGAATAACAAAAAGGCAAAGCTATCATAACACTCAAATTTAGACCACTTTTATGAAAAACCATTCCAAACTGAATTGTTAGTTGTCACCACAGCAATAACATACACAGCCACTAAGCTTCCCTAGCAGTAAAGCTCTTCCTTGAAAGGTAAGGAAATGCTGTTTCAAGCCCTAATAATAGCTAAAAATTTGATGTACTTTCTGGGTAATTTTTTGGGGGAAGATGTTATTTTATTTAAAATATATTTACATTAACAATGTTTTTGTGTGTCATATAATTCAAATCCTAACTAAATTGAAATGTTCACAGATGTTCACAGTTATTCAATTAGGTTGGAATAATTCTCCTTAGCCCAGCCAGAACGCTGAACCACAGAGGCAGTCAGATTGTTGTTGTTAAACTAGCTCTACTTAATCTTGTATAATAATTTCTAAAGCAAGCATGAGCCAAACCATAAAAGTTAAATCCATTTTGGTTTTAGGTAACTTGAATGAACACGTGACTAGAAACAATCTGCCGTAGTCAAGTTCAACCTTAACCCATTCACTGTCAGCCATTTAAAGCACGATTGACCACTGTATGCCAGCCAATACCAGTTTAACGCTCTAACACATAGTGTTGTCATTTGGCAACAAAGATGTTTAGTTAACATTTTTAGAATATCTTAACATATACCTAACAATAAAATAAAAGTATTTGTAGCTATTTTGAATCATAATATATTAATTTATTTCAGCATTATTGTGTTTTTTTTAACAAAAAGCAAAATACACGTAACTGCAGTGAAATGTAACCCTGTCATCATCCATGTCCACCACACCATTTCTTTTATATGGGCCCTCCCCATCCTTTACAATTTGACTGCAATTGCTGGGATTTGAACTCAAGACATTTGACTTTGAATGGATGGCCAGTCCATTTCATCTCATCTTAACAATCATGGCTACTAGAATCGCTTATGTTAAGGTGCCTGTGACAGGCATATCTAAACCAGTTTAGGAATTAGAGAAAGAGTGGCACATGTAGCAAAATAATTCATGCATTAGAAGGTTAAATGCCAGCTGGCCATTTAACTCTACACAAGTTGGTTAAAGGACAAATTATTCTGCTATTTTTTTAAGATTTTTGAATGAAACAAAAAACACTATTTACTAAAACTGTAACCAATAAGGATAAACCTACTAAAGGTAGGCATCAGTTGTGGCTATATTTGATATTGGCAAAAAAAATTTTACTTGTTTTTTTTTTTTAAAAAAACTTATGTAGCCAATTCAGGCTTAAAATGCAGAGAAGCTTGTTAGATACTTCTTGGACTGTGCTTTGTGCAAGCTAGCTGAAGAAACAAAGTTAGCAGTTAAAGTCATTTCACTTTAGGTTCAAAGGAACTGTAAACAAAACCATGTAACAAAGAATGCCTCATTGGCTGTTGAGTGAACTACAACTTTTCCCATTTTGAATATCATCTCTTCCTCTTATAAAACAAAGATGAAGAGGGAATTTTAAAGATATGCATGGAACAACAAAAGAGTATGAAAAATACAAATAGCTGGTGGACAGAGGTAGAAAAAATTATGGAGAAGATAGGAATGGGAGATATTTGGAGAACAGGAGAAAGAAATAGCAATGGCTTTTGGATAACAGTAAGAAACAGAGTGGAGGACATAGAAAGACAAGAGATTTGGGGAAGCTTAGAGAATAAAAAGTCACTAGGGTTCTTAGTAAAAAGGAAATGGGGAAGAGAAGGGTATGTGGATTATTGTAATAGAACAGAAAAAGAAGCGTTTGCATGGATGAGAACAGGATCAATGTATCTGAGAGGGCTAAGAGGCAAAAAAAAAAAAAAAAAAAAAAAAAAAAAAAAAAAAAAAAAAAAAAAAAAGGAATTTGTGAACTATGCAGAGGTAGAGAAAGCTCAGAGCATTATATGACAGAATGCAAAGAATTAGCAGAATGGAGACAAGAAGTATGGGAGGAAAAATGGGAAAAAATAGTAGCAATTAAAATGTTAACAAGAAAAGAAGAAAAGCAAAATAAGAATATGGGGGAGTTCTTAAAGAAAGAGAAATGGATTAGAAAAGTAAGAGAGATAAGAAAGGTAGAAAGGCAAATGGAGGAAGGAGAGGATGGGCAATAGAGATTAAGGGTAGCAAGGGATGCTCAGATGAGCCAGAAGGCCAGGGTGCCAAGCAAAAAGAGCAGCATAGCTGGCAAGGAAATTTGTACATAGGTTAAGTTAGTTTATAAGTGGAATATTGTAAAAAGAATTGTGTATAAAAATGTACAAATAAAATTATCTATCTATCTTATAAAACAAAACAGTTCAGTTCAGTTGCTGAGAAATTAAAAAAAAATTATTATTATAACAGTTCAATTTATGAAACTGAGGTCTGCTCAGTTTCAGTTATAACTAATTGAACCGTTATAACAGTGTGTTTAAGAGACTATGTGCAGGCATTGTAGTTCATTTCTGGTATTTGGATAAACTGTCAGTGTATTCCTTGACATGTGGTGCATGTGTTGAGTGTCATGGCTGAGAATCTTCCGCTGCTGTCTAGGAACATGAACACAGAAACTGGAGATTGTGTTAAATGTTATCTACATTTAATCAACAATGCATGTAGTTAGCTGTTGTTAAGCAATAATTGAACTTTATTGTTATTGATGCAGATTTGTTGCTCCAATTGTTTATGACGTGTTTGTTTTCTGTTGTACTTTCTAATCTATAGTGCTCATCATTTCTTAACTTGTTGACTCATACAAGTTAAAGCAAAGGTGTTATATTGATATTAGTCATAACTTATAGTCAAATGATTTCTATAACCTAAGGTTAAGAGCAGTTTAATCCAGTAACTTTAATCACACATAGAATAGTTGATACGCAGAGCTGCCAAGCTATCCTGGTGTCATTTTTGTTTGTCTACTATTAGTATTTGAGGTCTTGGATACAAGACAAAAGCAGGATTAAGATGTACAAAATGTTTACAAGCCAATGGTTCCCCAATTCCTATGTCTTGCTGCCATGTGCTAGGTGGAGTGATACATTGAGGTTTGTTTGCTTCTAGTTTGAACTTAAGAGTGAAACAGGTATACAGTCTAGAGACCAAAATAGAATACTAGAATTTCCATTTGTCCTTGTTTACTGGCAGAGGTGTACCTTCAGGAATCATAAAAAAATGCCTTATTACACCAAATATAAGTAAAGACGTGATGAATGAGAATGATTTTGTAACCTTACTCAACTCAATACACACTCACAAGATTCAGGGGTGAAGAACAGCAAAGTTCCATGTTGTGTAAAGCCTGTGTAGCATTCATAAGACAAAGAAATTTACATGCATACTTCCTTTATTTTCAATAGTTCTTCTTGTTGTGTGATGTGCTTTTTAACAAGGTTTCAAACACAATGGGGTGTCATAGGGGAGATAAAATAACTTGAACTTCTTTTCTAGGGTGTTTTGTCTTGCAATATATTAGAATAAGTGGACTGTGATATTATCAGCAGGAGCAAAAAATGTTCATATGCACATAAGTTGTAAAATTACATGTAACACTATACTAATAGGAAATTAAATTAAATTGAGCTTTATTTATGGATGCTCTTTAACTGCTGTGGTCCTTAGCATCCCATTCTATATTGGGCATGAAAGATGGTAATTTTGCTCAGAAGCCTCTTTATCAGGTTTGAGGTTCTTTTACATGCCATAAATTTACG
Organism: Deroplatys truncata; assembly: GCA_030765065.1. Classification (NCBI taxonomy): domain Eukaryota; kingdom Metazoa; phylum Arthropoda; class Insecta; order Mantodea; family Mantidae; genus Deroplatys; species Deroplatys truncata. The sequence goes on from CM060979.1 coordinate 73,497,867, forward strand.
ACACGGGACAGGCTTTACTTCCCTACCAAAGGAAGCCATGCTAATAATTTTTACACCTAAAAAACTCCATTGCCCTCTGCTAGGTTTGAACCTGCAACCTCGGGAACTAGAGGCTAGCATGGTAACCACTACACCACTACACGACTATACTAATAGGGGTAAAACTCCTTCACAGCATGTTTCAGTTTTATACTGGGTGTAAAATAAATGTATTGTCCACAAGTATAAAACAATGTTTTGTTAAAATTAACATATCTCTAATCTGTGCATGAAACCATTCCATTCATAAAAGGTGAAGGGTATCTGCATATGGCAGAAGTGTTCCATACATAATGGCGAAGGGTTTTTACTCAATGGTACCCCTCATTGTTTTTCAAATAAGAGCAGAGTTGCCAGTTACCAACCATAGGGAGCAGTTAGATTCAGAGAGCAGTGCAAGAGGAGGGCAAAGTGGTATAAGGAACATGATTTATACAGAACAGTATTACAAAACCACACTGGCAGTTCCAAGCACTTATGGTAAAGAGAAAGACACGAAGGAAGAAAGCTATGGCAAATTATACTGAAAGTTGTGATTATGACTGTACCACTGACAAGAGGATTGAAACTGAACTTGGATCCACATCTAGCATGCCTCATTATATATATAATTAGGCTTGGATTCTGGAAGTGTGAAGGACTCAAAAATAAAATATATGCGGGAGTGTAAATCAATAATTGATGAAACTTGACTATTTCGTGGTAGTGGAAACATGGCTAAAAGAGGACCAGGTTACGTAAAGGACTTTGATTTTGTAGGGATAAAAGTAGATAGGGTAGCAAGAAACGGGAGGGTATCTGGAGGCATAGGTTTTCTTTAAAGGAAGACGTTAAGTAAAGGAGTTAAAGAAACATTGTCAAGGAGAAAAGAAATACTATGGATTGTACGAGAGGAGAAACAAATAGCTGAAAAATGTTATATGTATAGGTATAGTATACAATCTTCACCTTCCGTCGCGCTTTCATAATCCGGACCTTCTCAAACACCTAGAGATAGAAACAGAAAAGTTAAAGGAGAGATATGTTAATTCTGAGGGATATTAATGGGAGATTTTAACATTAGGATTGGCGTAAATGATGTTAATGGAGGGAATAGCTGGATGAGTAATGAAATATTGGAGAAACCTGAGAAGATTAGACATAGCAAGGATAAGATAGCTGATAAAGGGTATAGGAAATTCATAGAATTCTGTGAACTAAATGCCTTTGATATTTTGAATGGGAAATATGGAGAAGATATGAATGGAGAATTTACGTATGTTAGTAATAATGGGCAAAGTGTGATTGATTAAGTACTAGGGGAACTGAAGTGTGGAGAAAAGAGTATATCAATAAGAAATGGTTTAAAATAGATAGAAATGTAGCGGTAGTTGACATGTTTAAAAAAAAGTCAGTAAGAAGATGAGACAATTTTTATAATAAGTGAGAAATAAATGGATATGAACAGTAAATAGACAAATGGAATAATAAACTAGAATTAATAAACTATTGTAAAATATGAGTATGACCGGTAAAGAGGCTGAACACTGGACATATAGCTCAGAATAAATAAATAAATAAATAATAAATGTAGAGGTCCTCTAAAATAAGTGTACTTATCAAATGGATTATGGTGGTATACCCAATAATGGCCAGGGCCAAAAGTGGTAGCCACCAATGTATTGATCTTAGCACTGAATAAAAAAAAAAAAAAATACATCATATCATATCTAGCATGCATTCTCAAGTTGTTGTTTGCATGTGTTTTGGTAGACTGCTCATTCACAGTAAAAGTGTTAATATAGCTTTAGAGGAAATTGATAAATATTATGAAAACTGGGGTTTAAAGGTGAACTAAGAGAAATCCCAAATCATTCGTTTTCTGGAGAGGCAGTAAATTAATTAAACACAAAAACAGTCAAAGACGGAAAGGAATTTAGAGTAGTGTGAGATGAATAAAAATTTATGGAGGAGAAAAATGATAGAAGCCCAAAACATTGGGAAAAGGAAAGGCAGCAATGTCAGTAATGTATAGGATGTTTCAGGACCTCTGTGACAAACTCTGAGGAATGATAGATCTCGCAAAGGGGAACATTTTTGTCAAGCGACCACCATCCTCTGACACATTGTTACAGAGTTATTCACCCCATATCCAGTAGGATAGGTTTGAGAGGCACAGCCAGTACACTCTGCCCCTCTGTTTGTTTACAACCACTGAATCAAGTGACACTGCCCCTTACGCCTGGTTAGGTTTGGCAGGTCTGAAATGCACAGCCCAATTTAACTCAGACGGGGTGGCAAAACGAAAGGTCCCAGCAGATGATCAACGATTCCAGCCCAGATCTTTACAGAATACCTTTGTTGGTGATGTCTAACGAACACTGCATGAGGGTACTCAACATCCCAGATGCGGCTGTTTTTGCTGTTTATGTATCCGTCTTCTGTGAAGCAGGCCTCACTGTAAACAAGACATGTGCAGGAAATGTAGAATCTGTGATACTTCATTGCAGAAACCACTGGACAAACTGAGTGACAAGGTGTAAAGTCGTTTGGCCCCAGTCCCACTTACTGGAGGTGATATGTATGGAGCTGTTGTTCACAAACACTGAGTTGGGCATCTCAGACCTACCAAATCTAACCAGACATAAGGGACAAGAAAGAGGCAATGTCACTCGATTCAGTGGTTGTAAACAAACAGAGAGACAAAGTGTAATGGCTGTGCCTCTCAAACTTATCCTAACAGATACGCTTCAAACAGGGATGAATAACTCCGTAATGATACATCAGAGGATGGTGGTTGCTTGATAAAAAAATGTTCCCCTCTGCAAGATCTATCTTTCCTGAGAGTTTGTCACAGAGGTCCTGAAACATTCTGTATAAGGAGCCAGAAATGGAAATGAAATGGCTGGGTCGAGTATATTAATATTATGGTAGATGACAAAATGTAATATGGAGTTGATGAAGGGTATGATTACACAAAGCCTTTGTCTGGATGCATGTGGCCATATTACAGGGAATGGTTTGGCCTGCACTGCACTGTTTCTAAAGGGTTCTATTTCTCCTCCATTTTCCCTCTTTTCCACGTGCTGCCTAATCAGATGACACAGTGTTTATGCTGTACAGAAAAACTGGGTTTTATTTATGGATGCTCTATAACTGCTGTGGTCCTTAGCGTCCCATTCTATATTGGGCATGAAAGATCAGTAATTTTGCTCAGAGGCCTCTTTATCAGGTTTGAAGTTCTTTTATGTGCCATAAATCTATGACACAGGGCCACCAGCTTTACTTCCCTTCCAAAGGAAACCATGCTAAGGATTTTTATGCCTGAAAAAATCCATCGCCCTCTGCCGGATTTGAACCCGCGACCTCGGGAACTATAGGCTAGCATGGTAACCACTACACCACGGAGGACGACTGCTGTAGAGATGGTGATATGTTGTGAGACTGTGTGTTTCAGTGTGTTAGTGCTATTTAATGCCAAAGTCTGTATACTTAGCACACAGAATCATCATGTATGATTTCTATATAACAAAGTCTTGTAAAAAAGCGAGACTGTCATTTATAGACAAGATTCTCTGCTGTTCATACACCTCACAGGGAAAAAGCTTGTAATCTTGTGAATAGATCTAGGGAAATGGGATTTATTCTTGATGTAAGAAACCAAAAGTAAATCACTATGTTCTTACAGAAGAAAAACTCAATGACATCAGAGAAAAGTAGAATGAAGCACAAAGAAATCTTTGAGAAAGCTTGCACAAGAATCAGGAATGTTGCAAACCTCAGCTTGGAATTCCACTAGACTTTTAAAATTGAAGCCCTGTTCAGGAATTGCAACCACACAATGTGAATAGAGTTGATTTCTACAACTGAATGTTGGATAATGTTAATGGATACTCTACCGACCCATGTTTAATTTCTTTTATGGGCAAAGTATGATTATTTGAAAGGCCATGAAGAATTAACGAGTGTTAATGCAAGTTTTCTTAAAGGTGTGAGCAATGTGAGGCTGCACAAGGACATTATTTCCAACATTTTCCATATAAACGTATGTGGTTACTGTAGTAATAATTTGCATGAAAAATCTATACACTTTAAGGGGTTATGAATATCCAACTCCACCTGCAAACAGCATTCTTCTGATTAGGTCAGCCGTGCATCCAAATGTGAGGCAGTATTTTTTAACACTTGAATAATTTCAATTAAATTATATAATATGTAATTTCAATTAAATTATAATACGTAATTTCAATAACAGCTCACCTTAAAGCAATATGTATGTAATAATTTTAAAATGTATGTAACAGTCATTGCATATGCTTATTTTATTGTAAACATGTTTAATAATGTTATGTGAATACATTACGTAATTTAATAATGTAAGAGCTGTGAGAATAATAAGTTTAACGTTGCTAACAATGAGGTAACCTTGAGGCAATAATGAGTTTGAGAGTTTAAATGTTACTAGTCATGATTAGGGCAGCAATAATGTAAATTTTGTGACAGTTTAAAAATAGCCAATCAACAGCCAGAAAAAGCTTTAATTAAATGCAGGTATTCTATTGGACTAGGATTAGCCAATCAGAGACTTGAAATACATAAGCTTATGGGTTTTGACGGTTGAAATATGTTTAGTTGCCTGCAGACCTTGGTAGTGACCAGATGGAAGATATGTTCTCTAAAGAAATATTACGTATGCGTGTGAATTGTAAATTAAGTATACACATTAACAAAGTGCAAGTTTTAAATTAAAGAATTTCACAGCTCTTAATATCGGTGTAGTGTTATTTAATTTGTGTCAAGGACTAATAAAGAGAAGTGAATTTAAACTTAAAATCTGTGTAAGCCTACATTCTTGTTGCACCACGCCCTGATTAAGAGATACGTGACTCTAAAACAATACTGATGCAGCCGAGGCAAATATAAACACAAATAATATCTATAGAACCAGTTTAATAACACAGTTAATATAATATTTTTAAACTTGGAGCGTAACAACAAAAATACATCTTCAAAAATCAGCTTTTCATATGCAGCAGCATATTACGTAAACAAACTCCTAAAGACAATATCTACTTCAAATTGGCTTACAAAAGCATGGTGCAAACTTCAACATCAAAACTGACGTCCATACGTGGAGCTAAATAAATAAACTCCTAAACACAATTACCTTCTTCAAATGAAGGCTATGCAGAAAGAGCCTTAAATACTGATGTAGCATACTGAAATTAAATGAAGGTAATATCTTAAAAGAATGTTTGAAATATCAGGACAGTATGCTATGTAAGAGAGTGGATATACTTACTGCAGAATAATTTAGAATTTAATGCGTTGGTATATATGCAGAGAATGAGAGAAAAATACTGTAAAAATTTCTGAAAAGAAGCAAGAAAAAGTTAAACATACTAAAATACAAAATTTACTTAGTGGAATGGAAGAAAAGTGATAATTCAAGATAATAAGAAAACATGCGGTCATCGTTTTGCAATCCTACGAGCAAAATAAAACCACTTTTAACATGTGTGGCACATACTATTTTTTAGACAGCACTTGAATTTGTAAAATATCAATGATATTATATTGACTCTTGAAACAGATATCACATTTACAACGCATTCTTGAAACAAGAAAAATGACATTAAAAAAAAGAGATGTCAGATGTTTTGTTGATTCAATAGCAGTCATTTTCAGTGAAATTGTTTTTACCATGTTTTGCATTACACCAGGTAATGAAGCAATTAAATACTATACCATATTGTCTTCTGAATTTTTTGTAAGTACTCCTAGTGTTATTCTTTCTCCAACTTCAAAAATTTCACTTCCATTTCAATTTCTTCTGAGTTCATAATTTCCGCCATTTAATCTTTATGTAGGTTAGATAAAAGAGTAATGTTTCAGATCAAAGAAAGCTGCCAATATAACATAGGCTAACTCTACAATGAACTGCAATAAATTGAGGTATGACGATTTGTATTGTGACAGATAATGTGAGCACCATGAGAAATTAATCATGTGAAACAACATAATAAAAAGTAAAACCTGGTCGTCCTCTGTGGTGTAGTGGTTACCATGCTAGCCTATAGTTTCTGAGGTCGCAGGTTCCAACCCCGCAGAGGGTCATGGTTTTTTTTGTGCGTAAAAATCCTTAGCATGGCTTCCTTCAGAAGGGAAGTAAAGTTGGTGGTCCCATGTCTTAGATTTATGACACGTTAAAGAACCTCACAGCTGATAAAGAGGCCTCTGAGCAAAATTACCAGTCTTTCACGTCCAATATAGAATGGGATTCTAAGGACCACAGCAGTTAAAGTGTGTCCATAAATAAAAACTCAATTTAAAAAGTAAATCCTAATCACACCAAGTTGAGCCACAATGCAGATTATCACAATAGTGCAATAATGTAAAGCTTTTAGCTTGTGTGCACTGTGTTGGAAGTTCTACTTTTAGGCCATGCTGCCTAAAAAAAGATCTTATGCAACTCAAATGTTTATTGTGTTCAGGAAATGAAGATCTATAGTGCATAGTATTTGAATGTGATAGTACGAATGAATGAAAGAATACATACATTAGACACAAATAGTTTAAAATGGACAGAAAAAATGCAATTAAAAACAATGTTTAGCAAAAATTGTATAAAAATTAGGACGGTTGTACAAAAGCAAAAAATACAGGGAAATGAGAAGTGGATAGGAACAAGAAAGACCACAGGTCCAGGAATCATTACTCATTGATAAATATACAACTGCTAACATGTGTACAACAATTATATAATGGTAATAACAGCAATGCTTGCATCCCAAAGTGATCCTTTTTATAATACCAGGATCCCCAAACAGTAAGATTAAAGGGCTCCTGATGCCGGGGATATTTTTTGTTTCGAAGTTGGCGCACCTGGCATGTAGGGTAGATCCTAATGGTCAATTTGTTTGGCCCCGCATGTTTGTTGGCCATTTTGTTCGGTCACAGTAAATTCTTCTGATGGAGAGGTCATCGCGCACTGCTGCCAGCTCCCATCTGTGACTGCTGTGTATGAATTTTTGAATTCTTTTGCTCAGAAGAGAGAACCTTTGCTGGACTCTATCATGACAGGGGATGAGATGTGGATGTGTCACTACACCCCACAATCCAAAAGACAATCACTTCAGTGGCATTATTCATCTTCCCCAGTCACCAAAAACTTCAGCCGGAAAAGTCATGGCATCTGTTTTTTGGAACTGTAAGGTGGTTCTTTTGGTGGATATTATGCCTAAAGGGACTACCATTAATGCAGGGGCTTACTGAAATGGCCTAAAAAAACTCCAAAGAGCATTCGAACAGCAGAAGGAAAATGCTGACCCGGGAGTCAGCCTCCTTCATGACAATGCAAATCCCACACCATGCGAGTTTCACAGGAACTGCTGATATCCTTTGGACGGGATATTCTCACCCCCCCCCTTTTCAACCGACTTGGCACCTCTGGGCTATCACCTTTTTGCTAAACTACAGAAGTTTTTGGGTAGGAAATGTTTTCCCAACGATCAGGAGGTTAAGGAAGCTGTGAAGAAACTGCTGAAAGAGCAAAGATCTATGACACTGGCATACAAAAGCTGGTGCCCCGACTAAAGAAATATATCATGTGGACGGCAATTATCTTGAAAAATTATTTTAATATATTTGTGAAGTATCCTGTGAATTTCAATTAAATACAAGCATTTTTTGATCCTACATAAATGTTGCAACCTTACTTTCTGGATGGCCCTTGTTATTCCTTCTCTCACAGGAAAATGTACAAGTGACTGCACGCATTCACAGCAGTCATTATAATTGCTATATGAACTCTCCTTGATTTCTAAAGGAATCTGAATGTCATGCTTTGGCAATGAGAAATGGAAAATACAATTAAAGTCCAAATAACAACCAGAAAAGTACAGTGGTCTTTGCCATTACCAATATAAGTGTAACAGAAGGCATATTGACTAATTTTGAAGATTTAGAAGCTAGTAACAGTGATGTGTCATAATTTAAAATAAAGAGAGTTGAAGGTTGTTACACTACATCACTAAAATATTCTTACTTGAACGCGTTTCGGGAGACGGTTTGCTTCCATCGTCAGCATGTCCTGAACTGATTTTTTCGGTCATTGTCTGGGGGATGTGTGTGGCTAGTGGTGTTCTCTGGTGCTGGGCTGATGAACCTCCAAAGGCTGCTGAGTGGCGGCAGTTCGAAATTCATTAGGTGATTCCTGTGTTTGACAATATGTATTTTTTTCCAGATGTCCAATTCATCATTTCTGGTCTTCAAACCATGATACCACTCCGAACATAAAACTCTTAAAACCGATCAACAGCAGCAATGAATTGGACATCTGGGAAAAAATACATATTGTCAAACACAGGAATCACCTAATGAATTTCGAACTGCCGCCACCCAGCAGCCTTTGGAGGTTCATCAGCCCAGCACCAGAGAACACCACTAGCCACACACATCCCCCAGACAATGACCGGAAAAATCAGTTGAGGACATGCTGACGATGGGAGCAAACCGTCTCCCGAAACGCGTTCAAGTAAGAATATTTTAGTGATGTAGTGTAACAACCTTCAACTCTCTTTATTTTAAAAAAGAAGGCATATTACCTTTCTTGGACCTAAAAATAATCTGAGAACAGCAAAGCATAACCTTTGGATATATAGAAACCTTCACATTTGGACATATACATAAAGAGCAATATCTCAATCCTACATATACTGGCATACACCACCCTGAAGAAAGAAGAATATCAACTGGAATATGGACACACAGTAAACAAGCTGAAAACAATGGGTTCAGCAAAATAATAATCAACAACAAAATTATTAAATTCAAATGACAAAAACATATCATAGCCACCATAAATCTCATCCAACGAGATAAACAAAGTTCAGAAAGTTCACATATCATCCAAAAAGACATTACAAATTCAAGATTTTCAAAAAAAAAAACACATCAACCTAACCACACAAAATAAATTTAGCCGTTGCAACAAGTTAAAGGACCCTATATCATAAGACAAAAAAGCTGCAATTTATAAAATCAACTGTACAGACTATAACAGGGTGCATACAGACAAGACAAAAAGAAATTGGAAAACCAGGTTAAAAGAACACATAAGATACTTAAAATACAAAAATCTTATGTGTTACACTCACATGACTTTCTCTACTCTTGTACAAAGTATTTTTACAAACGCTTATTCTCCATATGCTTCATGTTAATCGAGATATTGAGATGTTAATCTTATTGCTAATTTTCTTGTAGATGCAAGAGGAATTGGTAGGCTTTAAGCGAGAATCAAATGTTTTAAGAGCTGGTTGCTATGTGGCAATTTCCATTCTCTTTGTATGTCCAGGATATAAAAAAAATGAATAACGAATTTCCATTTGAGAAAAAGTATTGGAAAATTTAAGGGAATAACAAGCAATATCTCGAAAATGGTTCACTCAACAAAAAAATGTTTATGACATAAATTGTGTAATTTAATGCGATCTACATTTTTTGTGTAGTACAATTTTGTCTATCTCTTATGCTTTACCAGTTATGCAAAATTTGTTCACAATGAAGAATACTTTTGGAGACATTCCAAGAAAATTTGAGATATACATTTCATTTGTCATGAAAATATCTTATACATATGATATTTTAATCAAAATTGTTAGAGCCATTTTTGAGAAAATTAAAATTTTCAAAAAATGTTCCATGTAATGAGTAATCTGGGGTGGGGGATTTTCTTGAAAACCTTTGTGTCACATCTCTGGAAGATACTGAACCTAAATACCAAGTTTGGTGTTTATCCGACTGTTCGTTTCTGAGTTATGCTGTTCACACACACACACACACACACACACACCCACCCACCCACGCACACACACACCCACGCACGCACACACACACACGGACATGTTTCCAAAAATGCTTTTTTTGGATTCGGGGGGTCTCAAAACATATATTTCCGGTGAAATCTCGGTATCGAATTTTTGGGTGGAGTACAATACTTCCCCTACTTACTATACGTAGTAGAGAAAGTGAAAAAATTGATAAATCAGCAATTTCACACCAGTTTTGTACAATCAACCACAACATCAAACCTAACTTAATACTAATTAAACCAACCAAATATATAGCAGAAATGGAAATTGTACAAGATCTCCATCTTGAAACACAGCTCGCAGTTAATAAATTTTGATCTGCTGCCACAGTCAACAATAACCACAACAAACATTAACGCCTGGGGCCAGACACCTTCTGATAATAGGAACAAACAGTTTCCCGAAACCTGTCGAATGAGCACCCCCCCACCAAAAAAAATTGATGTGTTACATTCACATGACTTTTTATACCTCTATCGCAAACAAATTATTCTTACAAAAGTTTATTTCCTTATCTACTTCACTTTAATTGAGATAAACCATTCCAGAAACAGTTGCATTACACATTTTGTTATAGATACAAAGGGAATGATGATAGTCAAATGTTTTAGAACTGGACACTATATGCTAGCCTTAAATTCCTTACTGTTTCCATAACATCACAAGAAACAACTGAAAATCTACACGACTTTAAAACATGGCTAAGTATTGGTCAATTCAAACCATTAATAAAAATGTCTCAGGAATGGCTGATACCACATAAAAGTTATTTGAAATAAATTGTGTATTTTAAAGAGATCTGGATTTTTTTGTGTAGTACATTTTCGTCTAACGCTTACCAGTTACACAAGATTATACAAAGACATTTGCAATGTAAAGGTCTTTAATGTATGGTATTTTGATCTATATTGTTACAGCCATTTGTTAGAAAATCAAAATGTAGAAAAATGCATGTCAAGGATAGTTTGGGTGGAGGGATTTTCTTGAAAATATTTGTGTCGCAACTCTGAAAGGTACTGAACCTAAATCCAAGTTTGGTATTTAACCAACCTTTGTTTGAGTTATGCTGTTCACAGACACACACAGACTTTTTTAAAAATGCTTTTTTTCTCTTTTTGGGTTCAGGGGGCCTCAAAATATGTATTCCTGGTGAAAAATCAGTATAAAATTTTTAGGTGCAATGCAATATCTTTTCTACCTACTATATACCTGGAAAAAAAAAACTAATAAGCAATATTATAGTGTTACTACTTCCAACTCAATGTAAGTAAATTTATGTTATGTATTCTGTTTACACAATATCACTAACATCTCAAACATACAGATGTTGACCAGAATCTGGTATCAGCAGGTTAACTGAAGTATTTTCATGTTAACTTGTCTAAACTTGCTATTTAGAATCCTTAGTAGACATTAAGCACCACAATTCAAGGCTTTTCTCTTTATGACCTACATTTCACATCTCAACTGCTCATTTTAAAACTAAAATGGCTGTTACTCCTGAGTACCTAATATGGCCATAGTAATGATACAAACATGCATTAATGATACATATTACTTTATAAAAAAATAACTGGGAGCTTCATGGCTGTATATGTTGGACCAAAGTAAAGGTGTTTACACCATATCTATTCACTTCCATGCACAAAAACCAAAACATTCATTCTCAAAGCTTCCCAAAACTTATGGAATTTGAGCACACTGCTAAGAAATTACGTGCATTCACTGCTGCATTAAGATTATGAAATAATCAAGGCAACATAAGGTTATTATTACTTAGCAAATGCAAAGCCATTAAAAATCTCATTTGAACAAAAATAACGCCTAGTGATGAACACACAATTACACACAGGGATGCAACATTTAAGCAGGTTTTGGTTGGGGGAGATGTTGAATTCAAGGAGTTGGATTCTCAGGAATTATGCAGATTCATTAAAAGATGTGCCTATGTATGGCAGGAATTAAATTGCTTAAGTAGAAATTCAGCAAAATTGCGTGTTTCACTTTATAACTTAAGAATATCCAAAAACAGAATTTTGATATTTATTCATACCAAATCTATTATTACACAATTAATTATGAATTTTCCAATGTTCCCTTGTTTGTTTCTTCTTCACGAAGTTTTACACTTATTCCTGATTAGTAATATCCACTTAGGAAAGGAATTAATAAAGAAAGTAAATTAATGTACAAAGTAAAGAAATATAAGTCATATATGTGCGTCACAAGAATATTTAAAATGTTGAAGCAATAAAATGCAGACAAATTCAGCATTTCTGTAAAAAGGCATGTAAGGCAGGAAGCCAAAATGCACTTAAGGCATTTTATGAACAAAGGTACAGTTTTCTTAACACTATGGCTCCAAAGGAAGTACAATAGAAGTATATATGCCATCCAAAATTACACACACTCCCCTACCCCTACCCCCACACTCACACACACAGGGTGGACCATTTAAGTTGAGATTGTACAATATCTCCAAAACTAAATGTTGTAGAAAGAAGTGTCTTTAATAAAAGTTGTTTGATATTATGGGCAAAAGTAAATACTATTAGTCATGCTGTATTTGGAGGACGTTATGGTCATTTTAAGGTCAATTTAATTTTTACTTTCTCTACTACGTATAGTAAGTAGGGGAAGTATTGCATTCCACCCAAAAATTCGATACCGAGATTTCACCGGAAATACATGTTTTGAGACCTCCTGAATCCAAAAAAAGCATTTTTGGAAACATGTCCGTGTGTGTGTCTGTGTGTGTGTGTCTGTGAACAGCATAACTCAAAAACGAACAGTCGGATAAGCACCAAACTTGGTATTTAGGCTCAGTGTCTTCCAGAGATGTGACACGAAGGTTTTCAAGAAAATTCCCCCACCCCAGACTACCCTTTACATGGAAGATTTTTCGAAAATTTTAATTTTCTCAAAAATGGCTCTAACGATTTTGATGAAAATATCATATGTTTAAGATAATGTCACGAGAAATGAAATGTATATCTTGAATTTTCTGGGAATGTCTCCAAAAGTATTCTTCATTGTGAACGACTTTTGCATAACAGGTAAACCATAAGAGATAGACAAAATTTTACTACACAAAAAATGTAGATCGCGTTAAAATACACAACTTATGTCATATACATTTCTTTTGTTGAGTGAACCGTTTTCGAGATATTGCTTGTTATTTCCTTAAATTTTACAATACTTATACTTTTTCTCAAATTCGTTATTCATATTTTTTATGTCCTGGACATGCAAAGAGAATGGAATGCGCCACATAGCAACCAGCGTTAAAATATTTGACTATCGCTTAAAAGCTACCATATTTCCCTTGCATCTACAAGAAAATTAGCAATAAGATTGACATCTCGATATCTCGATTAACATGAAGCATATGGAGAATAAGCGTTTGTAAAATTAGATTGTACAAGAGTAGAGAAAGTCATGTGAGTGTAACACATCAGATTTTTTTAAATGGAACCTACAATTACAATGGCCATCACAACGTCCTCCTAATAAAACATGACTAATGGCATTTACTTTCTCCCATAATATCAAGAAACTTTTATTCAAGACATTTCTTTCTACAATGCTTAGTTTTGGAGGTATTGTACAGTCAACTTAAATGGTCCACCCTGAGTGTGTGTGTGTGTGTGTGTGTGTGTGTGCGCGCGCACCTGCGCTTGTGTGTGTGTATAAATTATAATTATTTACAATTAAATTGGTAGCTGATAGAAAAAGATTCGATATATGAGTTCCAGGCAGGAGACGCTATTGAGGGGCCTAAGCCGCAAGGTGTAGCCCAACATTGAGGGCCCTAAGCCACAAAGTGTAGCTCTAGGTGGTGTCTAAAACTCAAATGATTCATGTTATCGAGTATTCTTACCTTTTATTGTGGTGGTGGATACAGGGCAGCACTCCACATACTACAAAGATTAATCCTGTGCTTCACAACACCGATTTCGTAAGTAAAACACTGCAATTTTACCCATGCTCACATATTGAATCAGCGTCGGAGAATGTTTTGTGTGCAGAAAAAAAGAGCAGTTGTTTATTGTGCCAATTTAATAACATGAGTAATTATAGGGGGGGAGGCTTCACCGAAATGGATTCTACATATTATCTTCCTGTACCACTCACACAACTTGAGAGGAAGGCCTCAAAATTTGGAACGCCTTCCAGTTGCTTACCTGCTGAGCTTAGTCGCTGAGAAGGATAAACCACCTGTTGCCCAGGTGTAATTAAGCACTGGCATTCCTCATCCCTGTGTTTTCCGACACATCCAGATAAACCTTTACTGTAAACAGTCTTTTGTATGATCCGCATGAAAGTAGTTCGCAAATCCCACCCCTAACGGCTGCTTCTTCCTCTCGCACATGCTTGCTGCATATCACTTACAGCTGAACATTGTTTCAATCTACAAAAATATGCCCTGCATGAAAATCATAGTTCAAAATTCAACCTGAAGTAACAATACAGTTTATAAGCACGCAAAAATCGTTTTACTTGCATTAATCGCAATTCTCAGGCATAAGGTGCAAATCTAAATCCTCCGAAGATAACTCAACTGCTATATTGAAATAAGAACTATCCTTCAAGCTAATGATAAGCTTATTCACAACACTGTCGCACCTAAAATTGAGTTCCCACATTTTATTCTCCTCTTCTATTATGTTTGCTGCACGCTTTGGTTACACTTTACAATGAAACACCTGTATATTCAGATGTTAGTTTTGTAATATCCACTACTGCAAGCATTGGGCATTTTTGTAATAGTTGAACACAAGTATTATCTCTTTTTCCCTGCTTAGTTTTGGAGATATTGTACAGTCTTGACTTAAATGGTCCACCCTGTATAAATCCTGTGCTTATTATCTGTGATGAAACCTTAAAGATAAGTTTATACAACTAATTCCCATATGGTCTATGAATTACAAGACAGTATCTCACTTGCATTTTGCAGAAATTAATCAAATGTTCAACAATGTCTTCAAAACATATCGAGCTTGTATAGATACAGAGAGATATAATTTTGAAAAGCATTAATAATGAAAGTTAAGTGTATCATATTCCTATTGTTTGCATTGTTAGCATTATATGGAGGAGAAATAGCGAACCAGTCACTTATCACTATTGAAAATGGATTTACTGCAGTGATGTGGAAGCGACATGTTGCCAGTCCCATCATTCAAGAAAACCCAGGGTATGTTCACACATGAGTGTTGAGTGTACAGACAATAGCTTCTTTACTTAATGCTGATCTAAAATTCTAGTAGTGTTTCTCTCACTAATGTGCACAGTTCTAATCTTATCACATGGACACTATGTTTATTTGGTGCTATTAAGTTTCAACTTTAGCCACAGTATGCAAATGTACATTCAATGTATTTTCGGTGAAATTCTGATATCAAATATTTTAGTGGAATGCAATTCTTCCTCAACCTAATGTAGTTAGGTGGCAGAGAAATTAAAAATGAGTCACTGAGTAATAAGAAATCTTAGCAAGCTATATTCCACTTATAGTGAGAGAGGAATTATTTAATGCTTGAAACATAGACTTCATCATCTCAAGGACCTATTACTTTGAGAAGACAATACCTACATGTAAACTATGTCTAAAGCATTGGTGATGAGTCCACAGGTAGCTGACTCATGCTAGTATGTCAATTAGGTACTGAGTATTTTCACCTTCACTTCAGTTTCTCTGTTGAAATACCTTACATTTACCTTTTTTCCAGCTATGCGATAGCTCTATGGGTTTGAAAGATCTTTTTGTATGTCATAGAAAAGCTTGAATTTTGAACTATGCTTCTATTTAACACACTTTATTGAGCTCCTTGGGAGATGTGAGTGTTGATGAAAAAGTTTGAATCGGCTATACAGAGTGTTTCTAAAGTCTGGTAATACTTTTCTTAATTTATTACACAAATAAATTGTATCTATGTCATATTAAAGCAAACTCAAATGGTTTTGTTTTCAATGTTTGATTTCACAATAACTCAATATGGGAACCATGTGTAGCTCGGCATATGTCTATACAATAATCAAACTCTTGCCATACTCCTTGGATCACATCCTTAGATACAGTGTTGGCAACTTCTTCAATTGTACACATGAATTCTTTTAGATTTTGTGGTAAGGATGGTACATACACACAATATTTGAAGCATCCCTACACAAAGAAGTCATAGGGAGTTAGATTGAGGGATCTGGGAAGCCAGTTTTCAAAACACTTATCATTATTCCCTGCTCGTCTGCTCCAATATTGAAGTAACTGGTTGTTCAGAAAATCACAAATGTTATGGTAATGGCATGGGGCCCCATCCTGCTGGAAGAGGAATTTGTTGGAGCCTTCTTGCATTTGTGGAAACAACCACTGCTGTATCGTATCCAGGTATGCATGTCCAGTTACAGTGTATTTGGTGAAGAAGAATGGTCCATAAAGTTTCTGCGATGACACTGTGCAAAAAACATTCACTTTAGGTGAATCACGCCCATATTCAACGAAGTCATGAGAATTCTGAGTGCCCCACACTCTTGACTTTGCCATTTGTATGGAAAGTCGCTTAATCACTAAAGATTATGCGATTAATGAAGTTGTCATCTTCTTCCATCCATTGTTGCACTAGGATACAAAACTCATAATACTGTTGTTTGTCATTTCGTTTCAACTTTGCAAGAGCTGCAATTTACATGGCTTCAAACACAATCTCTAACATAGTGTCTTAAAAACTCTTGCATGTGGTACTTGTAGCTTGTAAGATGCCCTGTGAACTGAAGTTTTCGGACTTCTTATGAATGTCTCTCTCACTTGGTTAACTGTATCTTCGCCCACTGTAGGAGGGACACTTCTTTTCTTAGGAGACAAGCAACCAGCACTTACAAATGTGTCATACCAGGCATAAATAGACTTCATGTTTGGTGCTTTTTTATTGTACTTAGCCCTGAACTTCTGCTGCTCATCTATAGCACTCTTATTTTTGTAGGATTCCAATACACAGAAAGCATGCTCTTCGCCATCTTTACAAAATGCCAACTGCAGCAAATGTAGGAACGAGCATTGGCAGTAAAATCCAAAAAAAAAAAAACCATTTGAGTTCCTCTTTAATATGGCGTATGTACGAAAGCTGTGTAATTTTTAGTTTTTGTGTAATACATTAAAAGTGTTAATGGACTTTAGAGACATTCTATTTAACTACTACATTGTTCAAATGTTAACTGTGAAGCATACATAGTAACAAATATACTAAACAGCCAGTTGGAGACTAATGCTGCAGCTTTAGACACCATTTAAGCATTAAGTTATGTACATAATACATTTCTGATACCTATAAACACATACAACTGAGCTTTTGCTTCCTTTTTGAATTTTACCTATGCTTTATGTTACACACTCACAAGCACCTCTTAATACAATAAAAAGAAGTTTGCTATACTAAGTAGACACATTCATTCCGACAGATAAAGTACGAAAACAACAAAGAAACATTATTTGTTGAAAAAAGCAGATCTACTACCAAGGAAACTAACAGTGAACTCATATTGTAAGTTACTTAGTGTTTTACTCAACATTTTTCTTGCTTTAGACAGTTAATCAAAAATACTACCCAGCTCTCTTTTTAAATGCAAATCAAGAGTAAATCATATATGGGCTAGGATAAATACATGATGGCATGAATCCTTATACCTGATAATATGACAAATAAATGAAATTAAATCCTGATACTGGCGAGTAATGACAAGTGTGGTATACTGTGATGTTGGGAGCTGTAGGGTAGCTCTCTCACATGCCATTGTACTCTTTTGGCTAAAGGTATGTCTGAATATACGAGCAGCTCTGAATCAAAATGTGTAAGTCCGTATTCTGCCGATTTTTTGTTTTTTTTGTTTTGTTTTTCCAAATTGGCCTTCTTTTAGATGCCCTTCAATGGATTATGAGACTGTAATGATGAGATTTGGATCAAATCATGATTTTAGCCTGTTTAAAAGCAGTTTCAGATCATCTGGTTCAGAATGAATTCTGTCCATCACCTCAATCAGTTCAAACTACATTAAGTCCACAAATTTACAAAACCAGCACACTCAGAAAACACATCAAAGATTTTCACCATCTGCAAAACACTTCAATTGTTGACCTGTTAATAGTGTATCGTTTTCATTACATTATTTTTTTTTAATATCTATTTATTTACAAAGTCAAATACTTGTAAATAAGCATAGGAGTGGTTGTCTTAATTACTGTTCTGATGAATGAAAAATACATGAGGATTCCCTGTTGACAGCATTATTAAGAGTTGAAACGGCAACTCTAGGCCGAGCCCGAGAACTGTAATTATAGATAATTTGATTAATTAATTTTTATTGATGTTACATATCTTTTTCTTTTACTGCTTGTATAGTTTAAGAAGGGTGATTTAACTATATGTCTGTATTTAGGTTACTTATATTAGAGGAGTTATAAATTGTTTAATGTAAATAATTTAAGCGCTATGTTAAAATACTGTCCACGACGAAATGTCTTAGCTGCAGGAATAGTGTCTTCAAAGGCAGAAAGTCTAGTTTTACGATGTCTCTCTGGTCGCAGGGGCATTGTTCATACAGCGAGGGTGTAGAATTTTTGTTCCTTTATAAGATAATTCGCTGTGACCAATGAGAGAGACAACAAGCTTAACGGTAAATTTAGGAAAAGCCATGATTTATGTTAAATTTGGACCAATGAGATCCCTGTAAGTTATATGAAATAGTGAGACGCATTGAGTGGTGCTAAAAATGGACCAATAGGAAAGGAAGCAGCCCCAGAAGCCTGCGACTATAAATTGATCTGTTAGGAACAAATTCGGGGGTCATATGTCATTTATTTGGTCAGGGAACATTTTGCTAAACTACAGGCAGGGAGAGATGCTGCAGAATGTTTGAGAGATATCGTGCCAAAAGTGAATGAAGACAGTTTTCGAAACACACATAAGAATCACTACGCGTAAAGAGATATAATAAGCATATGTAAACTTCGCGTCATATCTGCGCCATGTTTCAACAGCGGTGGACAGTGTTTTAACGGCGGCAATATCAGTGTTGTGTACTACGAGGAGTAGCTAAATAAAAGAAACTGCAGTGTCGTCTTTTCATAACCAAAGCATGTCTATTTCTCCTTTTACCACCACCCGAGATCTACACTTCCTTTACCAAGGATAAGTCCATGCTCCCACATAGTTTAAAGAAAATTACTGCAGAGGACCAGGATAAAAAAAATGCAGAGAACCAGCACACTGCAAACATCTGGAGCCAACTGGAGGATGCAGCAAGGTAAGCTGCGAGCAACGGGCATTAAAAACCACCACAATACAGGCAAGGAGGAGATACTGCCGCAGAGTAATGTACAGTCTTAGTTTTTCTTTGATTGAGCTATGAGAGGTCATGTGCTGGGAAGGGATTGGCAGATCTGCATCTTCAGAATTCTAGTGAGCACTTGAAAAAACCAGTTGGTATAAATAATGTGCAATAAGTCAGGCTTAAGAGCAGGCAAAATTTACATTGCTAATAAGCTGGAATATGCCTATTCAGTGGATCAGCAAGGAGTTCTACATCCTTATTACAAAGAAGCCTATCATTAGTACCATTAAAAAATAATATAAAGGAAGAGAAAAAGAAAGACAGTGATAAGTTACTGCAACAAAAATTGGGTGAACACTGGATAATTGATAAGTTTAACTTGTATGTAATGTAACTCTTAAGAAGACATGTGTATCCAGGATGGGGATAATGAATTAGAGTAAAGTGACTGTATCAAAACCAGGCTCTTCCTCCATGAGTGGTGAAATTGAAAATAATTATGTAACAACCTTGCTTATAAAAAGTTCTGTTTATTCTAATGTGGAATCATTAATTAATATAATAGGCACAAATAAATAATAAAGTTAATATAATCATTAACTAAATGATTATTCTTGAAGTCTTTAAGTTTGTTTCAGAATCTGTAGAAGTACATTTTGCCAAAAATAAAATAACTTTTTTAACTACAAAATTTGATTTATTTTAGACATTTGAATCAAAACCAGTGCAGATATTAGTGCAAATCAACTTATGTTCATTAGTTTTGAAAATTTGGTCTGAAATTGACCTTAGATACAATTTTATATTTTGTACATAAGCATAGCTTAACTTTATGAGTAAATATAAACACATTACCATTTTCAACTGTTTCAATTCATTGAAACTTTAGAAGTTTCAAGCTTTTATTGTCTCCTGAAAAGTTTAGATTTGTGGACAATACATTTTGATTCCAAGCTCCTCATATGGAGTAGATGCATTGCCATTGCATCTACTCCATGCAAATTGTGGAAATGCTGAAATCAGGGTATACGGTGAACCTAGATTAACAGAATGCTGATGCTTCACAGAGTAAGATATTTACGCTGACTGAATGGAGGTCCCAGAGAAAGACTCCCTCAACAACACTATAGGACATCTCTACACTGGTCGAATTTGCAACAAGTATTTTTGAAATTGGTGCATAAAAAGCCACTTCACCACCAGCCAGGTAATAAGCTGATATACTTAAAGACTGCACTGTAGGCCCTTAACCTAGAATAAAAGGGCCTAAGGCATTACCCAGAGTTTTCATTACCACCACAACCACATCCCCTTCCTGAGAACTACATGACCCCTAAGCAAGTGCTGTACCTTCGAGTGAGCTATGTCACCCATGTAGCACCCGGTGTTTTCCAGGTTATTACATTGCTGTCTTTCCTGAATATATCTATACCATTTACAAGGGGTTTAACTTATTGGCCAATACTCCCAAGCCAAGGTTGCCTGGGAGTGTTTAGAGCAATTTTGTATGAGCAGACAATAAATGGAGAGGGGGCACAAGCGTAGCACAGTGCTTTCATTTCCAGCTCTTGTGCTGAGGGTCTGGGGTTTGATTCCTGCCTTTGGGATGGCAATTTTAAGTGGGCCCTATCCACGCCTTCACCTCTGACTTGCTCATGTGAAGTATCTCCAAGTCCTAATGTGATTTGGAGTCCATGGTAAAAGCTGTAGGTCCTTCATTCCACTGCCATCATCATCAACCTACCATTGGAGACAACGATTTTGCCTGCTGGGTGCCTCCACCTCAGAAATGGGTCCAGTCATTGCTTGGTGGAACCAGGAATCTCCCAAAGATCATAGGCCATATGGGGAGCATTAGAAATGACAACATTAAATGGAGAGAGGTGCAGAAATGACACTCTCATTCCAGTTTTTATGGAAGTAGAAAAATCATATGGCTTTTAAAAAGGATACTGTCACCGCTCCTCCACCAGAGAAATTCATGAATAAAATCAGGGGATTGCTTGATAACAGAGCAATTAGTGCTGTTGTAAGGCCCTGTCGCTACCCGGGTCTAATCATATATTTGTGGGATAATCTGCAGTACAAAGTGCACTAGACAAATCCTCACACACTGGAGGAACTCAAGAAATGCACATGAAATGAAATTAGAAACATTACAGTGGCTGAATTAATTGTACAAATAAGTTGTAATGTGTGTACTTGGTACAGCACCTATTAGATGGAGGAAGATGGCCATTACAGCATTTGCTATAAGCATTTTATACACATCTACTTTTAAGATGTGAAGACAATGGACAGGTACAGCTGTCTATGGTATCTCCAGCTGTTGAGACACAAAACCCTATGTAAACAGTAAGGACATATGTTGAAAGCTCGTGTTTTAATCTGGATTTCATACATACGAGGTCTGTTCAAAAAATTCTGGAACTTTGTCCACAACGTTTTCTACTTTTAGCTTTTACTTATTGTGCATGGTCTCCGAAATACTCCCCTCCACAATTGATACACTGCTCCCAATGCTGTTTCCACTCCAGAAGCAGTCTTGGTGCATCTCTTTCTGGATCGCATAAACTGCTGTCTGCAAATTTTCTTTTATCTCGTCTATCATTGCAAATCTTGTCCTTTCAATGGGGTTTTCAACTTTGGAAATAAAGAAATGTCCACAAGGGGGCAGGTCTGGAGAGTACAAAGGATGAGGCAGCACAGTGATACCAATAACTAACAGACATAGAATAATGAAACTTCAGACAGTTACACATTAAACACAGGAATGTGCAGGGATGCCAACCGCATTTTGCTCCAACACTATTGGCACAAAATTACGAATGTTGCAGAATTTTTTTAAAAGACCTCGTATAGAACAAAAAAGAGCAGCTAATTTTATTGAATTTCATAAACATAAAACAGAAGAGAGCACTTAATTTTGGTATGTGCTTTTCCAATAACATGCCAATTTAAGTTGTAAAATTTCAAACATATTTCGATATGACTGCACTGATAATGTCTTTTTGAGTTTGAAAATTGCAGGGCTGCTATTAATATTACATCACACAACTAATTATAAAAGGAATATGATAATGAAAGATGAAACCTAAATTTGTTTTATTTATAAGATTAGTCACTTAAAATCTAAGATTTGCAACTTGATAAGGATGTACTGAGGCCTGTAGACTTTTTGGAATGAAAGCTACTAACCATGAGCAACATTTGTAAGACTTGCTACCGGAGCCTAAAGCAATTTCTGACACTACCTGCCATACATGGACTTTATAAAGACCAAGATAAAGAAGCACATGAGTTTAAGGGTTTCAGAAGAAAGGAGTAATTGTGAAGGCTATATGCTGCATCAAAACTCTAGCAAAGTTGCATCTTGCGCCCTGCATTTCTCTCACTGCATATCATTTTGCCTAACACAGTCCATAAGACACTGTAGAGGTTGGAAAAACACACATGTGAAAACTAGCCTCATAAGCAAATATTTCAAACTGGATGACAGCATGCAAGGTGTATGGGACAATTAAAAATTAATGGCAGAAAGAAAACCATGGCTATAACTGTCATAGTGGATGTATTTCAGAAATATAGATACCACATGAAAAGTTAATCTTCAAGTTTCTAAAGACATGCATAGGTGTCATTTGTTACATGGCAACTAATTCTTGCCATACCTATGCCAACATTGCTCAATTTAGCAACTGTATTGTCTATTCATTGCTTTATTTACTGCAAGGTCCCATTCACTATGAAAATTAATCACAAGCATAATGCAGGCTTTAAAAAAATCTGATGTGTTACATTTACAGGACTTTATCTACCCTCTATCGCTTATTATTGGGTGTACAAACTATTCTTACTAAAGCTTTTTTTCTTATCTACTTCATTTTAATCCAAATAAACCTTTACAGAAATAGCTACATTACACATTTTGTTATAGATACAAAGAGAAAAGTGATAGTCAAATGTTTAAGAACTGGACCTAAATGATTCCTTAAAATTCCATACCGTTTCCATGTAATCATGAGAAACAACTGAATGTTGAAAGGACTTTAAAGAATGACCCAGTAATGAGCAATTCGAACCATTAATAACAGATATTCAGAAATCGCTGATGTGCCATAAACAAATTAAATTATTTTAAGTAAATTGTGTGTTTTAAAAAGATCTATATTTCTTGTGTAGTATGTTTTTATCTATCGCTTAACATTTACTAGTTATACAAGATTATAGAAAATTCCTTATAAATGGAGAGGATTTCAAAGGCCTTTTTTTTAGAAAATCAAAAATGTTGAAAAATCTTCCATGTAAAGGGTAGATTGAGGTGGGAGGATTTTCTTGAAAATATTTGTGTCGCATCTTTAGAAATTTGGTGTTTATTCGACTTTTCATTTTTGAGTCATGCGGTACTCGCATGCACGCTCAATTGCAT
Source organism: Deroplatys truncata (assembly GCA_030765065.1). Classification (NCBI taxonomy): domain Eukaryota; kingdom Metazoa; phylum Arthropoda; class Insecta; order Mantodea; family Mantidae; genus Deroplatys; species Deroplatys truncata. Next base: position 73,521,513 of record CM060979.1, read on the forward strand.
GCACACACACAGACCTTTTTCTAAAAATGCTTCTTTTGGATTCAAGGGGCCTCAAAACATGTCTTTCTGGTGAAATCTTGGAATCAAATTTTTGGGTGGAATGCAATACCTTCTCTACCTACTATGTATGTGGTAGAGAAAATAAAAAACTCTTTTGGGGTTTAGGGGACCTCAAAACACATATTTCTGGTAAAATCTCAACATTGAATTTTTGGGTGGAATACATACTTCCCCTACTTATTATACGTAATAGAGAAAGTAATTAGTTGTATATTGTAGTGGTGAAATCTGAACATTGAATTTTTGGGTGGAATACAATACTTCCCCTACTTATTATACGTAATAGAGAAAGTAATTAGATATATATTGTAATGGAACAGTTCACAATGGATCATGTAAGCACAAAAATAAACACTGAATTAAAGGTAAGCTCAGAAAATTGCAAGGTCCAAGCTTTCAAGTTTATGTCTACATCAAAAATATGAAATTAGCCATCGCATGATTATTCTGATATATCATACTTCCTGTCACCATATGTTGACTCGCTAAATACATGTATACTGCCAGTCTCGCTTTGCAGACACCACCAGTTGTTTCATGCTCTCTAGTGATTGGCTGCTGTTTATGTTTCAATTTTGTCATTGTGAATGACAACACATCACGTTTATACTTAATTTTCACTATGAATGAGTAAGTGCAAGTGGAGGTAAAAACACCTTGTGCTTTACAAGCCGCCAAAGAGAAAAAATTTTCACAACACATTAAGTTGGGTGGGCTGGAAGGACACAACATCAATATCACATGGTTTGAACCTGCCTTGCCAATACAGCATTTTGGCAAATGCTGGCTGAAGTAATAGTGCCTCTTGAGAGCATTTAAAAAATGTGAGATTTCAGTGTTGCCAATGTCATTTGGCAAATTAACTGTTCATGTCATAACCGTATTCATGAAATCGTTTAATCACAGCATTTAAGCCACTCATTTTGAATTATATTGTACACTGAGATGTTAATGGATGGAAATATTCAAATCTCATTTCAAAGCTGGGCATTTGCAGCTACCATATGTAGGCAGTGTAATGTTATGGAGCTTTTCTACAAGGTTTTTGTTTTTAAAAGATTGACCATATAATTCTTCCCACAGATTTTGTAATATGCAGTTACATTGAAGCAATCTTCATATAGATTAGAGAAAAATAATTATGAAGTGATGAAGAGAAATTTATGTCAGTTCATTATCTCATGTTTTAATGGGTCTACGGTGAATAGAATACCTGATACTACTTGCACATTAGTATTAGCACTTAGGGAAGAATAAAGATATTACGTTACAGAGTTATCGAGCACTAATGCCAATTGAAACAAGACGAATTTTGTCCAGATAAACAAAGCACTAAAATCATATATTTACTGATGTTTGTATTGCTTCCACCAAGCAGCATATACAGTTACAAATTCTAAGTTACAGGTGTCTTAATTTGGAAGTTCAAATACACTTTAAGCCTTACATATGGATCTCCCAAAAGCTAATGTGCGTCAATGCCAACACCAGGAATTTAAAAGCACCGAGAATAACAGGGAAGGGTACATTTACTTATATAAATGTCCTTAAGTCTCACCGAATTTCACGATATTCCTTAATCTTTTACTTTCCAATATGTGATCCAGCACACACCGAGGATTCATTAGTTTGAATCTGTAGCCCAACAATGTAAAAGTCCACCATCGCCAGGTGAACTTAGGTCCTGAAAACACCAATGACCCTATCCAAAACTGTATATTTGAAAATTAATGCCTTAAGAAAATGGTATACACAGCAAACAGTTACACAAGGAGACACATTTAACATGTAAGCAGAGAAAGATTGACTCACATAAAGATTACATTCCCAGATGCTGTTAAACAACATGCTCTATTTTAAATTCAACAGACTCCAGACAGATTTAAAAAAATTAAAATCTTGGTTATTTTTACCTTTATTTTTTTCTTCAATGAGATCAGAAATGTTAACTGTAATGAGAACATTTTTGGTTTTCACTTTGAGAATACTAAGATAAAATATCCTAAAATATTGTATAATGGTACAATGAACTATGTTTAATTACAAAACATGCAGTTTCATTTATGTCATATGTTCAAAGTTTGGCAATAGGGGTAGCTAAAATTCTCACTTCACTATCATCTCAGTTCAAGCATTAATGCTTTATTTCTGTCACCCAGTATATACTGTATGTTTTAACTTGCAAATTCTCCTTTTAGAGAAATGCAGGTTCCACAGAAGATACTGCAACATACCCAGCTCATTACAAGGGTAGACTAAATAAATACTAAACCAACATTACTACATTTTTAGCTCTCGCTTGGTGACGGAAGTCATGTTTGAATCATAAGATTTTAGTTCAGAGTTAAAAGAGAGACATTTTTATTTACTATAAGAGTTTACATACCTTGTAATGTGATGAACAATTGTCCCAAGGGCAGAAGACCTATCATTATAAATGGTGCTTTGTGTTATATTGCCAGTCGCACATACATGAATTTGCTAGACTGCCAGACTGACTTCTAAACAAGCAACACCCAATGGCTTTGCCAACATGCAGTAATCACATGATCAGTCTCACTCACATAACCTCTGCTAGCCAGCTTAGTGGTCCACGAGAAGTCAGGCAAGCTATACAATTTAGTGAATTTTTAGTAACTATTTCCTAATGACTATTAAAATTTATAAATACATTAATAAAAACCTTTATGTTACATCTTGCCTCAGTTGGAACAAGTCAATGAACCCCAATAACAATTCCAAGCCCAATGACAAAAGCGAGTAAAAATGTAGTAATGTTGTTTTAGTATTTATTAGAAACGGGGCAAAATCCCCATTACCTACCCTTGCGATTAGCAGGGTACACTGCAATATTAGACAGCACAGTTTAATTTGAGGAGGTGTGGCAGCTGACCAATACTAATTCGTTCTTTTCAATCCATAGTGAACGAAAATCCATTGCATTCATATTTATCTTAATATATCAGTAATGTGCACCCTGTGACTAGTGCGAGAGCACATGCAGTTCATTATGGATTAATTCGTCATTGAAAGAGTAAGGCAGAAAGCATCTTGTATAATTTTAATGTAGTTACTACCCTATTCTACTAATAAAATAAAAATTAATAAAAGTGTATTTCGCTAAGAAATACAAACTAAGTCACTGCTATGATAATCATGATTATGTGATAACTATGAAGGAAAAATGGCTTTTTCTCTCACTGCAATCACCTTAGAGCATGCAACTTGTGAAAGCTGATATTTTCTCTTAGTTGCATTTTGAATCTGAATGTTCTGTTTTCTCTTTTATTAGTTTATAAACAATTTTTTTTACTCATTCTAAAGCACATGTGAAATCATTGTGAGTCTTGCTCTATTTCTTTATACAAAGTATGAAATTCATCAAATTCCTCTCTTCCCAAGTATATTATCAATCATGTACCCACTTCTTTTTCTGGATGATAAGCATACAGCAGCATTTTCAATGTCTTCTTCAAATTTGGGAGAACTCTGGAACTATAAACTCATCCACATTCCATGTCTTGGGCAAGTTTGAAGAGATAATAATGTGTGGCAATAGTGTGCACACAGAGCGACACAACATGTGCCCTCCAATTTATGTGATCTCACATTCTATATCAAGCTGTGGGAACAGTGATGTGATGAAGAGTGTGGAAAACTATTTTGTTCATATACTAAAACTGTGTTCTAGTTTTTCATTCACTTTTGTATACACAGCTATCTCTTATAAGAACATCTTTACCCTTTCCATCCCATATAAAGACATCTAGGTATCATACTAATAAAGAGCACAATGAAGATGATAGTGCTATTAGCAGCATATCAACAACGTTGGACTTTATGCGATTTCATATTTATTATGAAGGCTGATTAATAAAGACTGAGACTGATTTTTTCCTGTAGCTTCCTTGATAGTTTTCCTGTCTTTACTATGAATATTTGAAAAGAGCGGGGTTTCATATATAATGTCCATAGGCGGCAGCCTCTCGCATCAGTAGGTTGATAGTAATGCTGTATATTGTTGACCCTCTTGAATTTCGCATACCACAAAATGGAGGTTACATGAGAGGAGCAATAAAGCGCAATAAAATTTTGTTTTTGTTTAAATCATACAGTCTCTGAAATTTTCAAAAAGCTGAAGCAAGCATACAGTGAAGATGCACTACCTCATGTAACAGTGTTTAGGTGGTTCAAGGACTTCAAAGAAGGGCGAGTCCTCTGTGCTAAGCAAGGTGGGCCTGGTGTTTCATATTTTTCGAGCGTAATGGAATCATTTACCAGCATGCAGTTCCCCCTCACACTACTGTTACAGCAGCATACTACACATCAGTATTGGCTATACTGAGGAAGCACATTGCAAGGAAACATCCAGAACTTCATTGGAATGGGTGGCAACTTTATCACGACAACGTGCAGCCTCACATCGTAAACCAAGCCCAGGAATTGTTGGCTAAATTCTATATTACCTGTGTGTGGCATTCGCCTTATAGCCCCAATCTTGCCTCTCCCTGTAATTTCTTTTTATTCCCATCACTAAAGACAAAGCTCTGGGGCATTCGATTTGAGAGCACTGAAGCAGTGCTGAAGAAAAGTGAGGTAATTCTCAAAGACCTGACAAGGAATGGCCTGCACCAAGTGTTTGAGGACTGGCAGAGACACTATAAAAAGTGAATTCAAGCAGGAGGGGACTAACATGTTAAAACACTGGTCAGCAGATTAAAAACACTTGTTGCTCCACTTACTTAAAATTCTTATTTGAGCATGTTTCAAAGAGACATGCTCTTCATCCTCAGCGAGCCCACCGACTGATGTACACGTCAGGTAACTTCTTCCACTTCCTTGTTGCCCGGTGTGCCTCTATTTCTATTGGTCAGTCGTAAGATGTCGTCCATCACTGGTGTTTCAAAATTCATGGCTCGATTTATGTTTTTAATGATGCGTATATTTTCCCATACCGTTAATTCACTATGTTCTTGGCTGGTTTTAAAAGTTTGATTTCGTGACTAATATTATGATTATGTGACCAAAACTGATGGGCTATGGCTGAAAGACTACTTTGGAAAAGATCATATCAACACTGAAATGGAGTAATAAATATCTGTGAAGAAAAATAAGTCTCAGTCTTTATTGATTAGCCCTCATATATTTAAATCTCTCTGACATTTACTGGAAAGATTTTTGAAACTTGCTATGATAAGCATAAGCTGAATTACAACTGCTTATGGCTCTTGCATTTTGAAGAAGTGACATCGTTAAATGAAATTTGAGGCATGTCTGCAACCCTGAATGCAAGCAGCTCAGTGCAAGGTTTGTTGGTTTACACAGTATTTTAAAGTATGAGGAATGCTTAGTTAATTTCAATGTAGCATGATGTCAGGAAAAAAGCCTCATCACTATGAGCCACAAGTTTGAAGAAGATAAGCAAGACAGATAAGCATTTAAACAGTAGAACAAAATATTATTTATACAGGAACCAACAGAAAATCTGAGCACATGGATGCACCTGAAAATGTTTCTATGATCATGAAAGTGGACAAATGCATAACTGTAAAGAAGTAGTGTCAAACGTTAACATTTCATAATTCTTTTTTTAGCTTTTTTTTTTCTTATATCCATTTTCTAATTCCTTTAGTGTAGTATACAAATTCTAAATCATTTTCAATTTAAGTTCAAAGGAGTTGTAAACAAAACCATGTGACAAGGGAGCACCTTATTGGCAGGTGGGCGAACCACCACTTTTTGCACTTAGCATGCTCTCTCTTCTTCTTCATAAAACAGTTCAGATTGTAACTTTTTATAACTATTCCAGTGTAGAAAAATTTAAAAAGCCCACTACTGTAGCAGTGAGATTTATGAGAAAAAATGTGTTTATTCAGATTCGCCTATAATTAACTGTACCATTACATCAGAGCATTTACAAGCATGCTCTGTAACTTGTATCTGGGCTCCAGCATAAACCTCTTGCCACATGATGAGCGTGTTTTATTGTGACGTGATATGAGCATTATTGCGTACGTGACCTGGCGGCCCAGATCAGATATTGTGCAAGAGTGGAGGGGATAAACCAGTTCTAGCATAGCTAACCACGCCGAGTTAGCGTGGGTCAGACAGTCGAGTTGAGTTATTGCTAAAGGCAAGGTCGTAGTGTGTGTGCGCTGTCCATACGAGCAGTATGGCGTCCCCACCGACAGGCAAGGAAGCAAGGAGGTAATGTAATCCCTTTTCATCATTAAATTCAATTGCCATCCATTTTCATTTAGTGTAAATTACTATAGTAGATAGTCCCTTCCCTCATCCACACCATGAAATAATACTATTACTAGGAACATTTTGATATATTTTCATAATTTCTCTCAGCTGCGTCCCCCGTCTGACCTCGCATAATGTGAAATATAACTTTAAGATCCTTCGGTACCAGTTGCTCTACCCCCCCATTGAGCTAAAATAATAAAGAGGTCACGACAATATTACTTTTGATTAATGAATAAGTGTCATGTCTGAGAGAGAATCCCATGTCACTGTGAAAAAACAAAGGTGGAAAATCATTAAAAAGTGGAGGAAAATAATTGTGTTAAATGTATTCATCAACTGTAAAAAGCATCCTTTTCTCATAATAGAAAATATGGTTGAGATTGCCTTTGGAATTCACAGGTTAGGGATCACTTCCCATTTCCGAATGCTTACCAGCTTTTTAAGCAAGCAACTCATAAACCGGCAGAATTCAAGAATTGTTTGCTTGTGGTAATTCAAAACCTCTATTATCTCCAACTCATAAAATATGCTGGTCATTCACTCCAAAAGTTAACAATAAAACATACGTAGCCATAAGAAAAAGGATCTTGGAAGTAAAATGTACAGTGCAACTAACAATCTGGTCTGTAGCCTGGCATGAGTTTACCATCCCTCTCCTCCAAATTAGGTATACTCTTTGTAATATGCCGTATTTATGGAAATCTAATGCACACCCCATATTTTAAACTTAAAATTATGAAAAAAAGGATTTATATCGAATGTAAAGCGCATCAATGACAGAAAATAAGTAATAGGTATTATATTTAAATTTATTTAATATAACAATGGATTTATCGTATACATAAACCATCAGATTATAGAATTGAAAGTGCCCTATTGTTAGGTGACATTGTTAAAGAACAAAATTACTGTTACGTGCTGTTTTTTGCACCCTGTTGTTTTGATTAAAACTTCCTTTGTTCCCTTCTCAGTAACAGTGTAGTTCTACGGCATATCAGCATTGCCTATTTGCCCCATGGAAAAAATTTTTTTCTTCCGAAGTGAAATGACATACCACTGTAACGTTTGTAGTTTGTCCTCAAAACCTGCAAGAAGCTTCTGGCACATTGTTGTACGACGTCTTAGAGATAAACCGTCTGCTACATGAAGCGATCCACCCATCCACGGCTAGCCTTAAACTCTTGTTTCGGATTACCAAGAACTTCAGCCTCCTCTTTAGCTTTCTTTCGTATAATGTCATTAGCCACAGGTTGCCCATTCTTCCTCCTTTCACGCACAAATTCCAACACTTTTTCTTCAAGATCAGGATATCTTCCTTTGTGAGGACCCATAAATTTCTTCCTACTTCTTCTCTGTTTGCCCTTGCCCTCCATATCATATCTAAAAATGCTCAATAATAGGCCAATGATACATGAGCGGCTAGCTTGTCATGAGTTTCCGGATGCATGTTAACTCCAGCAATCCATTGTGAAGTAATAAACGAAAAATTTGAATGAAGTTACTGGTGTTTTACGGAATGGATTTGCACTCAAATCGAATGCGCACTACGATTCTGAGTACTACATTTGGTCAAAAAAGGTGCGCATTAGATTCGCATAAATACGGTATTTGTATTCAATTACCCCTAATATTGTAGATGTCTACAAACTATTTTCATTAAAATGCTTCACAATTTACTGCTTCAGTAAGAAATAAATTCATTGTGTATAGCGGTTATAACAAAGTAACTTTTCAACACTTCTGTTATTAAGCTGTAAGTTAATCACAGTAAAAAAGTGATTTGGCATTACAATTCTGTCATGATCAGCTTTAATCAACAATAAATTTAGATAATTGTTGTTTAGCAATAATTGAACTGTTTGTTGTTAGTCATACAAAATTGTTGTTCTGCTGGTATTATTTGTCTAGAACATAGTAAACTATTTATAAGAAAACCAAGTAAGAAAAGAGCTGAAAGCTTATTTAAATGTAACATCTTAACATGAAAAAGTATCTTAAAATGATGGGAGTGCTTTAGGGTAACTTAGATTGTAGATTGCAGGAAAGAAACAGAAACAGCCCTGCTCCCGCGAGGCCTTGGCTTACAGGAGATATATTGCTTTTGGGAAAATGTTTTTAGAACCAGAAGAACTTGAAACCATGCCTGTTATAAGACTGTATTCCTTTATAAAGGATGCAGACATAATGAATTGGCTTTAAAACAATACAGGTAGCAACAATAAGCCCAAGGTTGAGTGCGTCCGGGGATGACAGAAATCTGTATCGAATAAGATTAGACAAGACTAGTCTCATGTTTGTTTTCTGTTGTATTTTCTAACCTATAGTGTTCATCATTTTCTTAAATCATTGACTCATGATCCCCAAGCTGTGGAATATATCCTATTCATATACTGTCTGCAGCAATTTCCCCTTGCCAGTGCTTAGTTCCCGGTACACCTATATGTGGTGCTGTCATATGCTCAGCAGAGTGATATGTTAAGGTTTGTTTACTTCTCTTTTGAACTTAGGGTGAAATAGGTATAAAGAAGTGCAAATAGGTATAAAGAAGTGCACATTGCTATTCCTTCATTACATCTGTTTTGTTTATATTTCTAAGCAACATTATGGGGTAATCCCAAAGTTCCTGTGTGACAATAAACACACTTTCTATTATTGATTTTACAAGACATCAAAATTTGTTCTTTATGACACTCTCTGTCTAGTTATGCAGTACTTTTCTTCCACTCTGTGTCCACCGCAAGGTGGCTCTTGCGCTGGTCGCCACAGCTTGGACTCCCACCAAAACTGTACTGTACAACTGCCTCATGTTCCCATATTTACAGATACAATTGCAATGATAATAAGCACCTACCTTATAAAAGATGCTGGAAATGCCGCCCTTCTCTATCCACATCTGGCATCTTCTCAGGAAATTTTCATTTACACTTGAGAGTTCAATATCTAAAATTGAGTGAATTTTTTGCCTGATGTTTTCTTTTAGTTTTTCCAGTGTTTGGGGGTTTGTTGCATAAAGTTCCCCCATTGATGAAAATCGCACACAGTTAGATCAGGAGATCTTGAGGGCCATAATCCTTTACTAATGATCCTATTCTCAAAGTCATTCCTGCATCTCTCTGCATTTATTAATTGTTCAGAAAATATGTTGTTGTTGTTGTTGTTCACCAATTGCACTGGGGATTAATTGATCTCCATCATTTTCCCTCTGGCTTCCCAATATAAAGTCTGTAAGTTATCACTTTTAAGGCCTTTGCATTTGGCGAGATGTTGTTTGTTCAGGATGACATCCTCTTCACAGAGAGTGCACTTGGGTGTAGGTAGGCATCGTATCTTGTAGAGATGTTCTGCGAGGCAATCGTGGCCAGTTGCCATCCTAAATAAGGCCACTGCAGTTTTCCTTGGCATTTTTTGTATATCAACTCTATCTTTAATATTCTTATAATCTTTATCTTTTAATTTATCTTCTTCATCAAGTCTCTGCTATCTTTTGAAATGTTGTTTAATATTATTTAATTGTTTATTTACTTCTGTTTGTCCTACAGGTTTTATTTGTTGTATTGCACCTTTCTTTGCCAATTGATCTGCATGTTCATTGCCCAAAAGTCCGACATGAGCTGGGATCCATTGTAGAGTGACATGATTTCTAGTTTCAACTGCTTTAATTAGGCTTCTTATTTCTTTAATATTTCTTGTTGTTTTATTATTGTAATTTACTATTCCATCTTTTCCATGACTATTTTTTGTTTTATATATGGTCTATATAAAATGTTCTGTAATGCTGCTTTTATAGCTGTTAATTCTCCATCATAGTGGTTTGACGTTTCATCTAATGTTAGATACTGTGCAAAATGTTTACAATATACTCCTGCACCAGTATTTTTTTTATTGACGAGGGATCCATCTGCATATATTCGGAGCCATTCTTTTTCTGGTTATCTTTCATTTTCCGTAGCTGTTGCTATGGCTCTCATTTCATCTGGTATATTGTTTTGCTTGTGTATTGTATATATCAGGTCATTCTGTTCAGAAAATATACGTCCTAATATTCTATATGTATTTACTGCACACCACAAACCTATTTTTACGTCGTGCAAGGGTATATTGTGTGTAAAATTGGGTTCTCTGTGCTTCAGTATCTGTAATTTTATAATGAACATAACCATGTAAATGGAACCATGCTTAATCACAGAAGAATATTAAGCATGGTTCAGGTACTCTATCATTGACATTTTGCAAAATCCAATTACAGAAATTTAGCCGACTCAGATGTTCAAGTGAAAAATAAGTGTATGCAACAAGCCCCATATATTGAAAGCACTAAAAGAAACATCAGGTGAGAAAGTCACTCAATTTCAGATATTGAACTCTCAAGTGTAAATGAAAGTTTCCTGAGATGTCAAGATGTCAGAAATGTATGCAGAGAGAAGAATAACATTTCTAATCTCTCTTATGATAAGGTACATGCTTATCATCATCATAATTGTAACTGTAAACATGAGAATGTGAGGCAGTTCATGGATATTATAATTGTTTTGGCGGAAGTCCGAGCTGTAGCATATGGTGCACAAGCTGCCATGCAGTGGACACGGTATGAAAGAAAAGCACTGTAGATATGCATTTTGCTTGAGGTTCCAAAGAAGATATACATTTTCAGCATTTTAAGCAAAATTTAAACAGTGATAACGAATGCTCCCAAAGAGTAATAAAAAAACCCTCTTTCTTGCTTGTTCTTAAAACTTGATCTCATCCTCACTGTCTTTGAGGTTTGGGATATTTTCCTACAATTCAAATGCTTGTGTTCAATTATTTTACACACACTGTCATCTTCACTTTTATACACATCTTAGCACCACATCCTGTGCAGCTTACCATTTCTAGAGCTGCAAAATCCTTTACTTGCACTTAATTTTTGGAACTGGTGCCTCTTCCATTAAAACTTCCTTATGTCCGAATTATTTCAGAAAGTTTTGCTTCCAGATAGGTGCTTGTAATCCTTAAAGTTGCGCTATTCTTCAAATGTACATGGTTTTTAACAATTATTATCTTGTCTATCATCTCCTTTTACCAGGCAAAAGCTTGAATTGCTAGGCAATCATTAGCTGCATTAATTCATGCACTTTCCCTGTATGTTAAAATTAAAATAAGTATATTTTAGGTTTATTACAAGAATATAGCTGGCCATGCTCCATAAGCTAATGATATATTAAGCAACTTAGAATAAAAATTAAAATCACATAAGTGAATTTTATGAAAATGAGTTTGAGTTGTATTACTTACCTCCAGGAACATCTCCAGGAAAAACTAAACACATAGAAATAAACGTTTGCTTAAGATGTGTATATGTATCTCACTGAATTATTTAACTATACTTTCAATTCCAGAACAAAGAATGCTCAGTTACACTAAATAAACTATAGTAACAATATAAAGTTAACAAAACTGACTTTCAAGAAACATGTCTGCAAAATGTTGTTTTAAAACAGTAAACTTTTTGTAAATATTTAAAATTTTACAAAATATTTATTGCCTGTTTCAGCATTTATTTTTGCAATAATTTACCCATATAATTCTTGCCTACTTTAGTATTCTAACTAAACACAAAGTGAATTTTTTTCAAGTTATGGCATCAAATAATTTATGAAGATAATTCCTAATATACGACCACTAGAGGCCTAGGTTGAAAATTGAATTCCTGGTATACAGTCCTTTGAGTAATACTAAACTAAGATGAATGTATGATTTTTTTATTGATAATTTTGGAAGTACCTGTGCTGTATATAAATGTAATGATTATAAACAACAGCAAAATGTAAAACTTTTTTGTAAGTTCCCTGCAAATAAATAGCATGACCCATGTTATGAGATGCCCTCTAATATGAGGACATTAATGTCATCAAGGTAATACTTTTCTTGTGCCACTTTGTCTTTTTCTAAGAATGGCTTGTTTATTTGCAGTTAAAATGTACTTCAAATTTAAATAAATAAATATTTACATAAATAATAATGCTATATGAAGAATTAGTTTTTAAAACTTTTTCCTTCACATGGCAAGACTGTTTCTGTTCAGACACTATATTGCTTATACCTGTTAAGTAATTTTTTTAATTAAAAGACTTGAAATTTCTGAAAACTTTATGTTTCTGTGATGATCAACTTAAGCGTCTGCAGCCTTTTAGCTAGTAAAATGTACAATTAAATGATTAAAAGAACAAGTAGTAAGTTTCATTGAATACCTTTTTAGCCCTGGCAACTACAATGAAGCACTTAATTACACAGGTGATGAAGTTGACTAAACGTTCTAGCTTCACTTATGTTAATTTTCTGTAGAACATGCCCACAGGCTCTTGCCCACATCCTTAACTACTTGCTAAATCTATGACAGCTGTTGAAGATAGGTTGTATGTCTAATAGAGAACAATTCCTGCTGTTATCTTTATATATTATTTGATATCATGCATTCAAATTTCACCTCTTTTATTTTTCTGTGGGGGAGTTCCATATGTTATATTTTAAAATAATAAAATTAGTTTGAGAGTTCTGTGAAGAAATGATTGGTTAGGAGTGATTTTCTTTTAAATTGTTTGCAGATCTTTTAGCTTTCCATTATTTCAATTGTAACACCTAAAGGTAAAAAATACTATAAATATATATCATGTTGCTGACAACAATGGAAGTATATGCAATTATATAAAACAATGCAGACTTTAAAAAGAGGTAAGAAGTTTCAAATTGGCACATTTTCTTTGTTATGCTTCTGTTGTTGGTAACTTAAGGTATTAATATTGTGCCAAATTACAAAAACTGTCTAAGATGGGGCTATGTAAATATTACAAGTTATTTTATTATAACTGGATAAATTGCAAATGAATCAGATATTGATGTAAATTATTCAAATGCATTTCGAACCGAAGTGAAAAAAAAACATTGATGCAAATATTCCACCAAACTGTTTGCAAACTTTTAAGCTCTAACAATGGTGATAGTGATGGGGATGATTAAACACCAAAAAAATTAATGTAGAGACTGCCATGAAATTCTTGAATAGCTATGACAAAATTTCATTTGTAAAACTGCAAAATTCTGGAGTCAAATTGGGGGGAGGAAACATAACTTAATTTTATTTAAAAGTTGTTTAATGCTAGAAGAAAAAACATTTTTATGCATTACCTGTGTGTGAATAAAGAGGAGCTTGTGAACATCATATTTTTATATTACTGTGTTAACAGAAATGAGGAGCGATATCTAGACAATATTAATTTGGAAGATTCCAACAAAGCAAGTTGAAAATGGAAATGTAATTTGGATTTTTTGTTCTATTTATGCATGTAGTGTACTCTATGAAACTTGCAAGAGCAAATCAACACTACCAATTAGGACCAGAGTCCTCATCACACTGAAAGGAGTGAAATTCTGATGATGTTCTGAAATGTTTGTTGTATTTTTACCTTATTTAGTTTGCTGATATATATGTATAAAATATCACAGCTGCACAGTGAACATCCTGAAACTCATGCTGCTTCATAATTAACTTTCTTTTTTAATCAGTAAAATGCATAAATGTTTCCAAAATGTTTTGCTTTTTTCACAAATAAAAGTAAAAATTTGCAAATGTAGACAAATTATGAAAAAAATTTGTGTGTAAAACCAGTCCACACGCCTATTCTTGCTGTACAAATGTCATTTTTACACTTTGTGCAGAATTCAATTTTTTTTTCAAATTTACAAGTCACAAATTCTAGGTCTCTAATAATGAAGAAGAAAGTAGAACTGAACTACTGATTTCTGAAGTTGCATTAACTTATTCTCGGTGTATTCCAATGCATATAGCAAATATTTTTTCAGAGGGAGAACAACAACAAAAAAGCATGAAGCCATAATTAAGTGAAGCAAAAGTACTTAGCCATTAGGATGAGAAAACTGTCACATACAAAACATATTTTAACGCTGATATGGTATAAGCTTATCTTTATGATTAGCAAACTTTTGTGATGAAGAAACTAAGCCCCCAGAATAGCAATTCAATTATGGTGACACATGCAATTAAGGAAGATTAAGATGGTGTATTGTATCCATTATTTCTTGAAATTCAGATATTGACTAAAGTACACCATTGTCTATGCTACAAGCAACGTACTCACTCTGTTGATAGTGTTTCCTCTGAACTTCTCTTTTCAAAAGCTCCTTTAGTAGGTTTTCCCTGGATCCCCATACTTCTATTGCCCTACAACAAATTTAAATCAACTGTAGCACAGCAATGCTTACTGTAGAAATACTTTAAGAAAAGAAAACATATTAATTATAGTGGAATTATATGCATATAAAGTTATTCTTCTTGTATAAAAAGAAAAATATATTATTTCTAGGAATAGCATTACTGTAATTGTAACATGAAAAACGCGACTTTTCATTGAGTATGCTTAAATAAATAATAAAGCGCAAAATGAGAACTGAATCGTTATAGCACACGGCAAAGAAGGTCACTGAATTACACAAAATAGCTAGAAGAAAAATTAATTATCTAGCAAAGGGAAGTGTTGTAAATATTTAAAATAATGAAAATGGAAGTTAGAGTTTATATAGTAATTTCAAAGAAGCCTCAAGACAAAATCGACATGTAACGCTAAAAGTAGAAAATTGTACAATATAATTTAAAATGGCAGCGAAGCGTGAGTTATGGTTCATGGGGTAAAAGATGGCATTTAAAAGGTGAAACAGGAATGGAAGCTACAGTATAAAGGTGAAACACAAAAATGAAAGATAACTGTTAGGGAAGACAGGAAGATTCATGATAGATCAAAACTAAGTAACCTAGCAACAAGGCAAATGAGGAAATATATAAGTGTAGGAATAGCCTCAAAAGCAAGAAGAAGATGCCAGGGGATGCAAGTTGACCACTAACTAGTGCAGGCTGATAGTGGAAGAGATGCAATGGAAAGTCTGAGAGTTTAGCTTTATTTCACATAGCCAAAGGTTTAAGATAAGGGAATAGTACTGTAGCAGATCAGGGGAATTATCCTCCATGAGAAAAGCATAGAGCATATAGGAATTATCCTGCTGAGAAGGATTAGTGCCATGGTTCCTAGATGGAATGAAAGATTGATATCTGTTATCTCCTCACAGAAAAGTAAAATAATGTAGCTTGAAACAAAGTGAAGTAATGCAAAACACATACACGAATAAGGCAGCAAAAGTATTTAATTGTTGTTACAAAGATATTTAAATACCTCATTCTTTCAAAACTACTGACTGGGAATAGTTTTAAAAAATAAATTTTGACTTCAGTTAACAAAAATGTCTCATCACTTCGATAAGTCAAGTAATACCATTTCACCATCTCCATCACACTGTACGAGAACTTCCAGAGTTCCTGGGATCCAAAGTACATCTCTACTATAATCCACAATATTTATTCATTAATTTATCTAGTTATTAGAAAACCACAGTCAAGCATCAGAAAAAGATTCACTAAAAGATTGCTATTGTACAGCGCAGTTGTTTTATGGTGAGGCCACTGATCGCACATATTAATGCTCTGCACACTGCATATTACACCGGGGGTTTTTCATTCCATAACTCCCGTATTACTTACTTATAAGTGATAGTAACATGCACTATAATGGGTACTAAACTTGTTATAAGTGGTGTATATAGTGCATATAACCTAAAACAGCAGCACTGTATATTCTGCTGCCTCAGCATATAAAGAAAGTCCAAGAGAACTCCTTTAAGCAAGAATTTAAGAAGCATTTAATTGTAAGGTACCCTATGAATTAGATGAATATAATTTTTGGGTGTGTGTGTGTACCTTACATAATTTATTATTGACATAAGCAGATGCATATTATTCTACATTGATATTTGAAAAGAAGCTAGAAACAGTGATGTGTACTTGGAAACACACATAACAACTTCCTTCCCATACATTTTTAAAGTTTGGCACAGATATGTAGACGACATTTTCGCTGTTGTCCTTAATAGGTTCATACAAGACTCCTTAGCCTTACTAAACCTGCAGAACCAATCAATAAAATTCACCATAGAAATAGAAAAAGAAGGCATGCTATCATTTTTAGACCTAAAAATCATCAGAGAACAAAAGAACCTAACCTTTGGCATATACAGGAAGCCAACACACTCTACTAATTACATAAAAAATAAGAGTTTCAATCCAACCACACACAAACATGCAGTACTAAATAGCCTAACACATAGACTGGTATATACCCCCTTAAATAAAGAATACTAGTTAGAATACCAGCACAAAGTAGACACAGCAATAAATAATGGGTACAACAAAACAACAATTGACAAAAAGATTGCAAAATTCAAACGACAGAAACACATCAAAGACACAATAAATCTCAGCCAGCAAGATAAACAGCTAAAGTTCAAGAAATTCACATACCACCCAGGAACATATCACAATTTAAGAAGATTTTCATCAAACACAACATCAGCCTAGCCCCACAGAACAAATTTAATAGAGAAATTACTTTGTAACAAGTTAAAAGACCCCATTCCACAAGACAAAAAAGCTGGAATCTACAAAATCAATTGTTTGGATTGTAATAAAGTATATATAGGCAAGACAAAAAGAAACTAGAAACTAAGCTAAAGGAGCACATGAGATGTATCAAATACAAACAAATGGACAAATCTGCAGTTTCACACCATTTTTGGATCACTAATCACAACATCAAACCCAATATTACATTAGTCAAACCAGCCAAATTTGCAGCTGAATTAGCTGCATGGGAGAAGATCTTCTTCTTCTTCAACTTCCCTGTTCTACCACTATCGAGGTGTCAAGGGTTTGCCTCGGATCCATTTTTTAAACTCCATCCTATCCTTTACCAGTCTATTAAACTGATCCCAAGTCTTTCCTCTTTTAGCCACCGCTCTTTTAATCACTTCTTCCCAGGTTATCCTTGGTCTTCCTTTCGGATTCCTTCCTAATGGTCTTGCTTCTAAAAATTGGCATACTTTCCGGTCTGTATCCATTCTTTTTACATGTCCATACCATGTAAACTGTCTTTCTTCTATCCTCGCATTTACCGATGGCACTTTGAGTTCATCTCTTATCCTTTCATTCCTTATTCTATCTTGTCGTGTCTTTCTAACTATTCTTCTTAAGCATTTCATTTGCGTTGCATTCACCATGCTTAATTCACTTTTTGTTGTTATCCAGCTTTCACTTCCATAGATAAGTATTGGTTCTATAACTGTTTTATATACTTTAGTTTTTGTCCTCTTATCTACTTCTTCTTTCCCAAAAACACATTTACTTAGTGTATAATATGCTTTAGTAGCTTTCTCTACACGCTTTCTTATTTCTTCTTGTATTTTACCCGTTTGGTTTATCACTGTTCCCAAATACTCATAGCTTTCCACTTGCTCTAACTCTAACTGCCTTCCCTCTTTTTCTATCTTGATCTCCTTTATCTGGTCTTCTGTCCTAGCTACCATCATTACTTTACTCTTATTAAGATTAACCGTCATCCCCCTTTCCTGTAATGTTTCTATCCATTCTATTATTGCTTGTTGTAATTTATTTTCTGAATCTGATATAAGCATGATATCATCTGCATAAGCTAAAGTTTGGCAGTATATAGGTCTTAAATTCCAATTCCCACTGGTGCCTTGCTTGTTCTCATTTTACAAGTTTTCATTACTTCATCCAAAAATACTGTAAACAATAATGGGCTTAAACTATCTCCCTGTTTAACACCTTTTTCTATCTTAAAAGGTTTTGATGCTCTGCCCTTCAGCCTTACTATGCCCTCTACATTCTTAAATGTAGATTTGATTACCCTTATTAATTTTAAGGGTACCTTCTTCTTATATAGTGCCTTCCATATCTCTACTCTTGGTACAGCGTCAAAGGCTGCTTGTAGATCCAAAAATGCAAGGTATGCTGTTTTATTTTTACTTATCCATTTATCTGTGATGATTCTTAGCGCAAATATCTGGTCCTGAGTCTGTCTACTGGGTCTAAAACCTGCTTGTTCGTCTTCTAAATCCTTTTCCACATACCTTCTCAATTTCCTTTCCAGAATCCTTGTATATAACTTCATGACCGTACTTATTAAGCAAATTGCTCTATAGTTCTCACATTTACAAGACTCTCCCTTTTTATATATGGGGATTACTATATTTTGATTCCATTCATTCGGGATATATTACTCTCTCCATACTATTCTAAACAACTCCTTCATCTGGTTAATCATGGTTTTACCTCCGGCTTTAATCATCTCAGGGACTATTCCATCTACTCCAGCTACCTTACCGCTTTTCATTTGCCCCACTGCTATCTGTACATCCCAGTAATCAATCTCTAAATCCCTGTCCATATCTGTATCTGTCCCTTCTTCTTCCCAATTGATCTCTGTTTCCTTCATAACAGGCTCATTCCTAAATTTCTCTTCATAATACCTGCTCCATACCTCTAGTACATCCTGTGTTTCTGTTTTCAATCTATTTTCCTTGTCTACTATACACTTTTCTGCCATGTTTCCCTCTTAGGTATCTCATGGTCTTCCAGAATTTCTTATTGTCATGTATATAGCTATCTTCCATACTCTCACCGAATTCTTTCCACATTTGTCTTTTTGCTCTTTTCACCACTATTTTGCACTCCATTTTCTTTTTATCATATTCTTCTTTATGCTCTATATTTTTGGTGGTTAAGTACTGTTTCCAAGCTTTTTTCTTCTCCTTCACGGCTTTTTGTACATCTTCATTCCACCATTTAGTTGCCTTGACCCCTTCTCTGATGCGGTGTTAATGTTACATATGTGTAATGCATTATCATAGCACCACGTTTGGAAGCCAATTTGTAATGGTTTTAATGTTGTATTTATTTAACATTAATTGTAGCTCCGCGTTTGGAAGCCAATTTGCGAGAGCAAATATGTGTTTTTACTTCACGCGTTGCCATCTTGTGACGTCACTCCTTGTTTGGTTCGTAGCTCCCTCTGGCGTAGCAATTTGGATCAATTAGTTTCTGAAAGAATTTAAAGTTTTGTATATTGTCCTCCGGCTAGCTGTTTAGGTCGACATTTAACTCTTGCAGGGTGTGAATCGGAAAGGAATCTTTTATCCAGAAATTATACTGACGAAGAAATTGTTTTTATAACTTTTATTGCCGAACACGTTCACAAACACTTTTACAAATTGATTTAGATACTCGCCAAACTGAAACTGTTTGTAATAACTTCTTATTTATCACTTTTAACTCGCATACTTCAACTTTATGTAATTTTTTTAATGTATAATACTTTGTAATAATTCTCGTAATTCTGCTGCGTGTAACTTGACGAAATGAATGAACTGAGAGACCGACGTGTATAGTACTGAGAATTCTGTTGAACTGGGGGACACTCTACCTCGAACCTGGCTTATTTATAGGCCTGCATCAAGATACGCCTAAAGATTATAAATGAACTGCTATTGGCTAATAAAACGCGCCAACATTAGCGTCTATTTTAATATCCAATGAAAACCACTAATACGTATTGCTTTAGGAAATGTTCTAGAAGCTTCTATCGAAACTGCGCGAAATATTACGTAACTTCCTTGTTCCCGGTAATGATAAACAACTCACCCCGTCGCTGCATTATTGCGTTATTGTTGACAGTTTCAGTATAGCCGTATATTATTATTTACCAATAATAATTACAATTAATAAACCTCTGAAATCAATGTCACATAAAAATACATATTCATATTACTATCATTAATTACATTTAAGTAATTTATGATACAAATTACCGTATCATCTCTCACTTTTTTCATACCACATACTTCCTCACCAACTATCGGAATATCTTCCTTAAGAGATTTCCATTTAGCCTCTACTTCATTTTCTTCTTTCTCAGGAATACTTCTTTCGCTACATTTTTGTTCCAACTTCATACAGAATTCTTCTCTTTTAGTTTTTTCTTGCAGCTCTTCCCACCTTATTCTCTGGTAGCTCATTCGCCTCCTGCATCTCTCACCTGCGAAGGTCATATCTGCCACCAGGAGAAAGTGATCTGTAGCTAGTTCTGCCCCTCTTATTATTTTTACATCCCTACAGACATTTTTTATTTCTTTCGGGAGTAGGAAATAGTCTATTATACTCTCATATTGAGTAGATTTGAACGTAATTTGATGTATACGTTTATGTTTGTAAAATGTATTAGCTACAATAAATCTGTTGCCAATACACAAATCTATTATTCTATTTCCATTTCCGTTTACTGTGCTTTCTCCTCCATAAGGGCCTAAGACCTTTCTGCTTTTCTTCCTATCATTTCCTACTCTTCCATTTAGGTCCCCCATTACAATTACTTTCCTTTTCTTTCTTTCTGCCTTGTTTATTAAGTTTTGTAGATCTTCAAAAAACTTTTCCTTTTCTTCTATTTCATCATCCTCAGTGGGTGCATAAGCCTGAATAATAGTTAAAGGAATCTCCAATTCCATATCTATTGTCATCAGTCTCGAGCTAAATGCTTCCCATGATGTTACTTTTTTGTCTAATTCTTCCGTTACAATTATGGCTACACCTTCCTTTGCTCTTATTTTCCATGGGACACCTATATATCTCATTTCATAATTACCATGTAGTGTTTGAGTGCCCTGTCCCTTCTTCCTTGTTTCACTAACACCTAATATTCCAATCTTATATTTCTTCATTTCCTCTATCATCTCTACCTCCTTACCAACTAGTGTTTTTATATTCCATGTTCCAATTCGTAAACCAGGTTTCTCGCGAAGTCTTCGTCTATTCTGTTCCTTTCCGAGGCTCACTTTATCCTTTTGAATCCAATAATACTTAAGGTGGGGGATTAGCCCAACGCTTAAGGTCCCTGTTTACCCCCAGGGTACTAAGGGAGCCTCAGTTCTTGAGGTAGGGTTGGGCATTTCCTCCCAGTCCCATAAGGTTTTGGTTTTCCCGCCAATACTCGGGTGGCTGTTTGCAGTGGTTTCCCACTGAGCGATGGGGTCGCCACATGGGAGAAGATCACCATTCTAAAACACAACACACATGCCGCCATCAAGTTCCCTCTGGAAGTACATTTCACCACCACAAGATGATGTCACCACATTATCCAGTCCACAAAACGGAAACACCAACAACACGGGGCAGTCGGATAAGCTTGTGAGGATGGGAACAACCGTTTCCCAAAACATGTTAAGTGAGTAAACTTAAGTGATGTTAGTGTAACAATTCCGACTCACCTTAAATAAATAGAATTTCTAAATTAATATCGCAATTTTGTAAATATTTATGAATCTGAAACTCTGTAAGAGTACTACTAACAAACTGAATAAGATAAAGCACCATCCTGCTTATTTCTCATTAGGCTACAATCCCTTATTGTTAGTGTTGTACTGCACTGCAATATGTGATGGTAAGTCAGTTTGTATCAGCATGATTTTTTGTGATTTATTACAATAACAGCAAAAAATACCTTGCTCCTTCAGTTCATAACTTCATGGTCCACTTACAAATGCTTTAAGGGGTCATTGATTTGACTCATATGAAGAAATTAAGGAAGACTGCTGCTCAGTTTTGGAAAGCAAGATGACTAAGTTGAAAAATAATGCAATATTTTAAGTTTTTTGCTGCAGTAGTTCATTATAAAAATTTTGTGTGTATACTTGACTGCCCTCTCAAATTTAAAGATTAAGTGCTCAGCAACTTGAGGCAGTATTTTTAACACTTAAATAATTTCAGTCTAATTATATAAATATAAATTCAATAACAGCCCGCCTTAAAGCAATAGGTGTATGTAACTATATATAAAAAGTGTATATTACAGTCATTGCAAATGTTTATATTATTGTATCCATGTTTAATAATGTTATGTGAATGTATTACGCAATTTAGTAATGTAGGAGCTGTGAGAATAATAAATTAAAAGTTGCTAACAATGAGGTAACAATGAGGTAACCTTGAGAAATAATGAGTTTGAGAGTTTTACAATACTACTTCTGATTCTTGGAAGCAATAATGTAATTTTTGAGAAAGTTTAAAAATAGCCAATCAACAACCAGAAAAAGCTTTAGTTAAATGAAGGTATTCAATTAGATTAGGATTAGCCAATCAGAAACTGAAAAGGAGAAAAATTTACAAATTTAAAAGTTAGTTGCCTGCAGACAGCGTTACTAACCAGACGCAAAAAGTGTTCTCAAGAAATATAATATGTATTTGTATGAGGCGAAAAATAACTTTACGTGTTAAAAAGTGTAATTAATTAATAAAAAGAATATCACAGCTCTCTTTATCAGTGAAGTGTTATTTAAATTGTGTCAAGCATTAATAAAAGGAGTGAAGTAAAATTATAATCTGTGTAAGCCTACACTCTTAGTCACACCACAACCCTGCTAAGACGAACGTGTCTCTAAAATAAATACTGACGCAGCTGAGGCAAACATAAATATATAATATTTAAAGAAACAGTCAAATTACAAAGATAATATTTTTTTAAACTTGGGGCAAAGGCCACCTGAAAGTACATTTGGGGCAAAGGCTACCGGAAACTGTTTACCATACGTGCGGTTGCAACTACTACAAGTTCGGCTCCCCAACAGTTGAAATATAATACAACTCCTTCAATACAAACTACTTCAAATTGATGCCCAAAGTGTGGTGCAAACTCCTACAACAAAATAACTTCTTCAAATTGGCATCCATACGTGGAGCTATTAAAATACTTCTTCAAACTTACTTTGCTTCTACATCTTTTCTCCAGTAAACAGTAATAGGAGGTTCATTCTCATATGGTGAACGTCGTTTAGTTTTCCGCAATTCTTCTAAGTCGCTTGGCTTCAAGAGAAAATCAGACATGGCTCGGACAGGAGTGATGAAATTGCGCTCCATGGAACTTGCTGAGAGATCTACCCGCAGCCTCTTGCTTGGCATCACTGAAAAAATACAACAAATTATTATCAACTACCAATCACAATACAAAAATTGGATTTAAATGGAAACATGAATGTAACTATGATTCAACCTATGCAGCTATACCAAATGTGAGTTTATAGGGTTCCACAGCTATATCATGCTTTGTGAAACAAGAACAATGATTTCAAGAAAAATTTCATTTAATTGTGTATACCTCCTTTTTTTTTTTACTTTTCTTTTTTATACATTGTTGCATTCCTTAAGTCTTCCTTAGTGTTTTTAAACTCTCCGGTTATTTTATTTCTTTGAAAATTTTGAGTTAGAAACTGCCGTGCTAATATATTCTGCAGCAAATATATTTGGTTTATTAAAATAATGCAAATTTTGCCACCCCAATATTATTTCAAGACACTTGTTTCTACACGTTCCTTTAGAATTGATCTTTAGATGTTACAGGAGTTTAGGTTGCCCAGTCTTCCAGTATGTACTCCCCCGTATTTGGGCTAAATTCTTTATGATTTCTTGAATCCAGGCTTCTTCTTCCTTGTATGAGGGTTGCTGGATAGGTGTTTAGACACCAAACATTGGGCAACCCTAAGTAAAGCAATGATGCTGGGTTAAAATTGCTGAGTCAGTGGTGTTGTAATGGTAGCATTCATTTCCCTGCATTTTATGTTTTATGTCTGGAAAGTGTGAACGTCCTTGCAAGTGCAATGGAGATTCAGGGAGAGCATTTTTGTGTGATGATCTTGTAGGATTTAAAATGTGGCTTAAATGAAACACAATCACTTCGCATTTGAGGGGAGCTTCTGGGGACTTTTCTCCTTCATGTGCTACTGTTTCAAGAATGAGGCAATCTCTTAAAAATGAAGAGAAGAGTGGCAGACCAACAACAGTAGTGATTGAGAAAAACATTACCTCCATGGAAATATGATCAGGGAAAATCCAAGACCAACCTCAAGGTCATTTAGCTGGCATTAGTGATTAATTTGTTGAGATTTTCAACCATCCTTCATGAGTGCCTTTGTGTAAAATAAATTTCTTCAAGATGGATGCCTATAATTTATCTGAAGCACAGAAGCTCCAAAGGGTGAAATGGTGCCAAGAAATGCTAAACAAAGATTAAATATCTCAACGTGTTTTAGATATCATTATGCGTACTGAAACATGGATATATGAGTTTGATCCAGGAACCAACCGAGTGCAGGCAAGAAAATAGTTGCCCTTTTCTTCTCCAAAGTGGTCATGTGGCAACAATTGTGCTTGAAAATCAGAAAACTGTTATTGCAAAAATGGTACATAGAATTTACCTTCCAAAATTGTCTTTCAGAAAATCCTAGAACGGCATCCAAAGGCAGCACTAAGAGGCATTTTATTGCACCATAACAATATATCAGCTCACACTGCTAATGTAACAGTGGAGTTTCTGCAAGAAATTGAAATTGAGTTTTATTTATGGATGCTCTTTAACTGCTGTGGTTCTTAGCGTCCCATTCTATATTGGGCGTGAAAGATCGGTAATTTTGCTCAGAGGCTTCTTTATCAGGCTTGAGGTTCTTTTACATGCCGTAAATCTACGACACGGGACCACCGGCTTTACTTCCCTTCCGAAGGAAGCCATGCTAAGGATTTTTATGCCCAAAAGAATCCACACCCTCCGCCGGGTTTGAACTCACGACCTTGGGAACTAGAGGCTAGCACTAGTCCACGGAGGACTATTGACTCATTCATTCTATAGTCCCAACCTGTCATTATGTAATTTCATCCTGTTCCCTAATGTGAAGAAACAATTTTGAGGTCACTGATTTTCTAACCCAGAAGAAACAGTTGCAGCATATGAGGAGTTATCTGCAGTTTTGGAAGCTGAATGGCATAGATGCTTTCAGAAATGGTTCCAGAAGATCAAATACTGCATATGGTGCAGGGGAATACTTTGAGAAAATGGAATGAACAAAACATTTCCTTGAGTATTTATTATCTGTTGTTTCAATACTTATCTACTGACTCTCATATTGTGTAAAATTTTAATTTCAGAGGGTTAAAGTTTGCCTTTTCCATTTGAGACAGGTACAGAAATGTTTGCAAGCACAGAGAGAATAAACGAAACAATCAATGCTATCTGATTGATAAACAGCACTTCTTTGGAGACTTAATAACTATATGAGGCTATGGTCTCAACTTTCTGTTTTTGTTATGTTTATCCACTTATTTTGGGGCATTAAGACACTGTATCAGTGCATCTAACTGCAGTGTCAGCCAAATGAATGCCCTGTAATGTCAGTGAGCAAATCTCTTCTTGCTACTGGCTCTCAGCTATAATCCTGACAACCTTAAAGGGAACCTGATGTAAATAAAAACAGCGCATGAAATACTGGTCTGCAAATTGTATTACAATGCCCTGGGCAGAGCATATGCCTTATCTGAAGACACGTGCTTCTGACCTGAACCACCTGACCTGCAGTGTTTATTTCTGAACAATCGCATTATCCTCTTTTCATTAATACTGCTGCTTTGTTTGACAAGACAATTATTTTACATTGGTAGTGCTGTAACCTATGACCAAAACACACCTTGAAATAATTTGGGTTGGTGCATTGGAATATTGAAGAACAAAGTACTTTAATTAACACGTTTCCTGCAGACCGAGTACGAGTTATAAACTATTTAAAATATTGAAATAGTAATATAAACAATATGGAATGATAGAATTGCAATGTTGACAACATTTGAAATGTACCTTATTAATTAAAATATGAATGTGGTCCAATCCCGTCCATGTCCTCATCACATTATATGCAAAGCTTAGTTTTTTCGCATTTCCTTTTCTTTGAAGGTTATAACAGTTTTCCAGTTTTGTGCTTCTCCACGCAAATGGAGTTGATACTTTTTATGGAAACGACAATAAACTCGGACGTTAAATTAATAATGTCTTTAATGGCTGAATCCGGATACTTCTCACAAAACTTTATGAACACATTCCATAAATAGTTTTTTCACCACTTTTCAAAATTTTCCCTTTGGGATGTTTAACATATACATTTTGATTACTCATAATACTTAACCTTAACCACCATTAACCACACTGTAATAAACAATCTGAAAACAAGTGAGCGCCGCTAAATGGAACAAGACTGACCAACTGTATTTTAGTAATAGAAAATGGCACATACACTACGTGATCAAAAGTATCTGGACACCTGGCTGAAAATGACGTACAAGTTCGTGGCGCCCTCCATTGGTAATGCTGGAAGTCAATATGGTGTTTGCCCACCCTTAGCCTTGATGACAGCGTTCACTCTTGCAGGCATACTTTCAATCAGGTGCTGGAAGGTTTCTTGGGGAATGGCAACCATTCTTCACAGAGTGTGGAACTGAGGAGAGGTATCGATGTAGGTTGGTGAGCCCTGGCATGAAGCTGGCATTCCAAAACATCCCAAAGGTGTTCTATAGGATTCAAGTCAGGACTCTGTGCAGGCCAGTCCATTACAGGGTTGTTATTGTCATGTAACCACTCCGCCACAGCCAGTGCAGTATGAACAGGTGCTCGATCGTGTTGAAAGATGCAATCGCCATCCCCGAATCGCTCTTCAACAGTGGGAAGCAAGAAGGTGCTTAAAATATCAATGTAGGTCTGCACTGTGATCGTGCATACAAAACAACAAGGAGTGCAAGCCCCCTAGGAAAAACACAACCACACCATAACACCGCCACCTCCGAATTTCACTGTTAGCACTACACACGCTGTCAGATGACGTTCACTGGGCATTTGCCATACCCACACCCTGCCATTGGATCGCCACATTGTGTACTGTGATTCGTCACTCCACACAACATTTTGCCACTGTTCAATCGTGTAATGTTGATGCTCCTTACACCAAGCGAGGTGTCGTTTGGCATTTTCCTGCATGATGTGTGGCTTATGAGCAGCCGCTCGACCATGGAATCCAAGGTTTCTCTCCTCATGCCTAACTGTCATTGTACTTGGAGTGGATGCTGATGCAGTTTGGAATTCCTGTGTAATGGTCTGGATAGATGTCTGCCTATTACTCTTTACAACCCTCTTCAAATGTCGGCGATCTCTGTCAGTCAACAAACGAGGTCGGTCTATACGCTTTTGTGCTGTACATATCCCTACACGTTTCCACTTTACTATCACATCAGAAACAGTGGATCTAGGGATGTTTAGGAGTGTGGAAATCTCTCTGACAAAAGTGACAATCACCTGATCACATTCAAAGTCTGTGAGTTCCACGGAGCATCCAATTCTGCTGTTTCATGATGTCTAATGACTACTGAGGTCGTGGATGAGCACCAGGCAGTAGGTGGCAGCACAATGCACCTAAGATGAAAAACGTATGTTTGTGGGGGTGACCGGATACTTTTGATCACATAGTGTATGTATATCTCCATTCATTAAGTTTTTATTAATTACACACATATATATGTTTCTAAAGGCAGTGTGAACTAAAATTTAATATTCTAACAATGCCTTTTAACAAAATAAACTCTTAAATAATATAAAACAAAATAAAAATCCATAGTCTGACATGGAACTACATTGTTGTAATCTGTGGCTGATGCACACAGCTTGCCACATACTTTTGTTTACATCAGGTTCCCTTCTAAAGCCGGCAGGACTATAGGAGCTCAAAAGTTTTAGGGCAGGTAGGCAAGGGGAAATGCAAAATTACTGTTACCAAAAGATGCAGGGTAAGCAGAATGTATGTTTTGCTTTGTACCTATTGGTTGCAAATTATACAGCCTACCCTACCCTTCCCTATCCTCTGCACCCCTTGTCAGAAATCATTGAAATGATATTATGTCACATGACTGTCCTATATCACAGGTAAACTGTCATACTGCCGTATGCTTAATGGCTGTACATGGATGCCAATTATCACTTTCTGGAATTTAGGTTGTTGACTTTACAAAAAGTGGCAGAAGAAACAGTCATGTTTGTTTTTCACATACTTTTGACATCAAGTATTAAAACAAAATCATATTCTTGTCTGATTGATACCAAACGCTCTAATTAAGTTTTATTGACAATATACATAAAATGAAAAAGGAAAACAAAAAAGCACAAATATGTATATGTAAGTAAAAAACACATTTCTCAAATGCAGGTTTTCAAAAGTCTTCAAAACATTTATAGAACATATGTTGCCAACTACTGAAGTCATGCTTTGCTATTCATGTTTGTTGCCAAAATATATGAACTATAATTGCTCCAATTTTTTAACCCAATTGATGTAAACATATGATGTCATTAACTAGCCTGCACTGCTAGGTGAAAGGCACTCCATAACAAACATGTAGTCCTTAAACATCGCAATTATCTGTGGGTTTTCAAAAAATATGTTAATCAAACGCAGTTCAAAACCTTTGATTAATATCGAATAGTACATAATATGAGAAGTAAAAATAAAGAAGGTTGTAGCTTTTGTTTAATTCTATGTGATGTTGTTCACACTTCTTCTGCATTCATACGATGACAGTCAGTATGTCGACAAACATGGCTGCTTCTTCAAATGCTGTTAGCTTAAAGATTGACAAAAGAGGTGAAATAGTGAAGTATTCTAAATGTTAGCCATTAAAGCTGGCAGAAAAGAATTGTGTGAATGTTTTTAACAAACTCATGCAGCTACCATTGTGAATAACGTTGCTAAACTAACTGGAGATTATAGCAGAGTTTCTGAGTGGAGTGTTGCAAGTGCACATAGAGAATTAAAGCAAATGGGAGCATTGCAAACACACAGAAAGAAAAGAAACAGACATAAACCAGAATTAGGAAAAGCCCAAATCCTCTATTCATAGGAAAATGGATGAGTGGTTTTTTAATAACAAATACCAATGTTAGACAAAGTCTTAAATTCTGTGAACAATGATTCAACAATGGCTTCTTAAAAGTAATCCACCTTTCATACATGATTGTTAGAAATTGGATTTAGGTTTGTGAAGAGAAATAAAGTGAATATAACTGACACAGAGAATATCGTGTCAGTTATATTTTACACCTCTTTCTGATAGTGATACAGCTACAGTGGATTTTATTTTAATTATCCTGTATTTCATTTCAACTCAACTGTTATATTATTATTAAAATAGTACATTGTTCTTGTGTTATAAACACGAGGCATGAATCCATTCCCATTTGTTTGTTCCAAGTGATCAGCTGTCTCACCTTTAACAGCTGTCAAGAAATATGACTGCATTAGTGGTCATATGAAGTCATATATTATGCTTGTATAGTGGTCATTCAATTTGGAGATGATTTTATGCACGAGATGAATGAAAAATCCCATGTGTTTGTCTTCACATGACTTTCTCTTCTCACTCTTCTACAAATTATTCTTACAAAATCTTATTAAAAGACTTCGGACTTCATTGTCTTTTCATTGCCTTGAGACCTGATACCCATCTGTGCATGGACTTACACCCTGCATATGATGTCAACATCCATCCCTCCGGTCTAGCTATACGGCAACAGAACAGGCACTCATTGTCAACATGCATCCGCTTATTTGTTAAGAGGCTATAAGTGCAGACATGTCTTTGTTGCATGTGATAGAATCCGTAGTCAAAATGACACTCATAAATCTCTATGGTCAGGAAATAATGGCAGTTTTTATCACTTCTTTCAAGCAGCATATTGTTTGAACCTTTTTTAAATTTTGCAGCAACTACAGCAATCTGTTATTCATTTTTACAGAGTAAAGAGTTGTAAGATGGACAGCCTTGTCATAAATAAACACATACAGTTGCTTGAATATGTGGATGATTTGGTTGTGAGTACTTCACTATAAGAGGAAGAAATATATTTTGCAAATGCTGTACAGTTAAAGGCCAGAGAAAGATTTTCATCCAGAATTGCTGACATTTTAAGCAACATTAAAAAGCATAAAGAAGTTTGGCAAAAATATAATTGAAAATACACAAACTAGCAGAGTCCTGTGTAAAATGATGGTATGTTCTAATACTCCCTTCCACAAATTACAAAATGCTACTTTCATATCATTTCTGCAGAAACGTTCCATGCGAGTCAACCCTATGCAAAAGGCGTTTATCTCCCTGCTATGATGATGTCAAAAACAACATTAGGAGATCTCTCACAAATAATAAAATATGGGTTTTGATAGACAAAATGACAGATGTGGAAGGGAGGTCTATTGGTAATGTTGTTGCTGGAATATTATCTCTGGAGAATAATTGTTCATGTTATGTACTGTAGGTAAATAGCAGAGAAAGTAAAAATCTAATGTGTTATATTCACATGACTTTGTCTATCTGATATCATTTATTTTTATACAACTTCTACAAATTATTCTTACGAAAGCTTATTTTTCTATCTAGTTCACGTTAATTGATAAACCTTTGCAGAAATAGTTTTACTACACATTTCATTGAAGCTAGAAGGTGGATAGAGAAAACAAAATCAACTGATGTTTAAAACCTGGCTTGCTAAATTCTGGCTTAGAAATTCCATTTTCTTTCTATGACATTGAAGAAACAACAGTGATAGTATTTAAACAAAATAACAAAGTATTGAAAATTCAAACAGATGTCTCGGAAATGGCTAATATCACAGAAAAATTTATTAGAAATAAACTGTGGTTTTAAAGAGATCTATATTTTTACTTTCTCTACAATGTATAGTAAGTAGGGGAGGTATTGTATTCCACCCAAAAATTCAATACCGAGATTTCGCCGGAAAGACATGTTTTGAGACCCCCTGAATCCAAAAAAAGCATTTTTGGAAGCATGTCCATGTGTGTGTGTCTGTGAACAGCATAACTCAGAAACAAACAGTCGGTTAAACACTAAACTTGGTATTTAGGTTCAGTATCTTCCAGAGATGCGACACGAAGGTTTTCAAGAAAATCAACCCACCCCAGATTAGCCTTTACATGGAACATTTTTCGAAAATTTTAATTTCTCAAAAATGGCTCTTACGATTTTGATTAAAATATCATATGTTTAAGATATTTTCATGACAAATGAAATGTATATCTCGAATTTTCTGGGAATGTCTCCAAAAGTATTCTTGATTGTGAATGACTTTTGCATAACTGGTAAACCATAAGAGATAGACAAAATTTTACTACACAAAAAATGTAGATTGCATTAAAATACACAACTTATGTCATACAGTTTTTTGTTGAGTGAACCATTTTTGAGATATTGCTTATTATGCTCTTAAATTTTCCAATACTTATACTTATTCTCAAATTCGTTATTTTTTTTTTTTTTTTTTTTGTCCTGGTAATGCAAAAAGAATGGAATACTCCACATAGCAACCAACTCTTAAAATATTTGACTATAGCTTAAAGCCCAGCAATTCCCCTTGCATACAAGAAAATTAGCAATAAGATTAACATCTCAATATTTTGATTAACATGAAGCATATGGGGAATAAGCGTTTGTAAAAACAATTTGTACAAGAGTAGAGAAAGTCATGTGAGTGTAACACATCAGATGTTTTATGTAGTAAATACTAGATAAATAAACTACACAAAATTCTTTCCAAATGAAGTGGGCCACAAAGGTTATTTGCACAAAATTAATCAAGAGATACATTTTATTTGTCATGTAAGTATCATACAGATATGGTATTTTAATCAAAATTGTTTATTTTTGATAAAATTGAAAAGTTAGAAAAAATCTTCCATGTAAAGGGTAGTGTGGGGTGCAGGAATTTTCTTGAAAATGTTCATGTCGCATCTTTGGAAAATGCTGAATCTAAATACCAAGTTTGATATTTACTGGACATTTCATTTTTGAGTTATGTGTTCACAGACATGCACTTTTTCTAATTTTTTTTTTTCCTTGTGATTCAGAGGACATCAAAACTTGTTTTTCAGGTGAAATCTTTATATGCAATTTTTGGAGTATCTTTCCTATAAACATGACCACCTTTGAAAACTCACCATGTATTCTACTCCAAGGCAGTGATCTTCTCAAAGAGAAGTGAAAATCTCATCAACAACTTGCAGGGTAAAGCATGCAGCTGTCAAATGTTTCCTTTTATCAATATATTTTTCTACAAATCTATGAAGGATAGAAGAAAGTGCTTCATTGTGCTCTCATGGATTAAAGAATAACTTACATATAGCCTTTCCATCCATGACTTTTGCAGGTTTGCTCTTTGATACGTTCAGCATTCCCAAGCACTGTTCACCTTAGAAAATGACAAAAGAGAGGCACGAAAGCAGTAGTACTCAAGCAACCAAACAAAGAATGCAAAAATAAAAGCAAACTATTACTCACCCTTGTTAACTACATCTTTCAGTATTTCAGAGGTTGATTTTTTATCTGTTTCAACTTCAAGAGATTTTTTTTCAACTCTCGTTTTGTCATGGAATTCATCCTCGTTTTTATTGGCTTGTTTTTCTTTACATTTAGCTGCTGGTTCAAGTTTCTGCTGCTCACTACTGGTGACCAACATTCTTGACCACAAAATTCTACCAATACCATGGTTACCAACACTGTTCCAGCTACAATGGTGACCGCCTCTTTTTCCATACTTGTAGTGGCCAGTTTGTCTTACTAACACAGCCAGATACCTATTCCAAGGACCTGTAAGGAAGATTTTAAATCAAGTTCAAACAAAACATAATATGATCTGTTATAATCACACAGCTTTCTCTACCCCTATAATTAATTTTCATATTCTGCAGGTTCATTATCGCCCCCACTCCCTCTCCCAAAAAAAAAGAATGCTGTTTTTCTATTTAGTTCCTATTAAACATGATATATGTCTACCAAAACAGTTTTCAGTATTTTTTTTTTATTTATATAACCTGCCTAAGTCATATTGGGAAGCTGAACTTCAGAAACAAATCCTTGATGTTATGAACTCAACATGGATTTTCTTAACCTCAGGTTTTAATATGTTATAACTGTAACCCTGATTGTATGCATAATTAAATAATAAAATATGCACAAAAAATGTAAAAAATATGCAGCATAATATGCACAAATGAAAAAAAATGAAATAAACCATTTGTTTTGTGGGCAATCTCTTACCCATACAAGTACAGGCTTTTGTACCTTATTACCATTAGTGCATTGCTGTCAGGCCATAGTGAGCCGTGGTGAGACCACAAGTCCTCTGTTAACCTGAGATTAGACTATGGTGTATATGAACTGGATTCAAACTGGTTATGAGGAAATCTGTTCATCTCAGCGACCCTGAGGATATGGATTCAATGCTAATCTTGATAATTTTGTATATTTTTCACCCCATCTTACCCTCATGTTGGACTTAAAATGGATTTGGAAGTGTCACTATTCATCTCAATGACCCTAAAATCTATGGATTCGACACTAATACAGGTCATTTTTTTTATTATTTCTACATGTCACCCCTTCCCATCCCCACAGTATTGTTTTCTAGTTTAAGTCCTTTGTGTACCAAGCTTAGTTCAATTTGCTCCAGGTGTTCCAGAGTTATGCTGGAACATACACGTATATACCATCTTTATATTATATGCTGAAGTATTAGTAATTAGCTACAGTTAGCTATTATTAATGATTAGCTATAGGTAATCCATATTGCATTTATATGGAGTATCAAAAACTGCTCAAATTGTCTGTGAAAGTATGTCTTACAAAATATATCATTTCTGCAACCTTTAAATGTACAAACAAGAACATGCATCTTGCATATAAATTCAGGTTCTAGTTAGAACTCTACAATACAGCAACACTCACTAACATACATACACTTACAGATTTCGCTGAGCAGTATTTATTCTAAGGAAAAATTCCTATATCACAAATAGAACTCAAACTCAGGATGAGAAGTCAGTATGCTGACCACTCACCACATAGGCAGTCGGCACAGATTTTGCTATAGCTACATATATAGGAGCACACAGGACAGCAGAGACCTGTTTCACAAAGCAATGGGTGTGACAGGTGATGGCCTGAAGGGTAAGAGTGGGGACCAGCAGGCAGGTGCAGTTTCCATTTCACAAAGATTTTTGTACCATTTGTCCACTGGTCAGGGACCAAGTGACATATCTACATACCTAAGAAAAAGATGGCTTCTAAGAATAAATTGTCATTGCTACTGCATAAAATGCATTGTATATAAAAAAATTTGTATCTGAGAGAAAAATTAAGTGCCCAGGTTGAGTTCTACCTTGTTGGTTTTAACTTCCCCCAACCCCATTATCTGGCTTTTTTATTTTTTCTCAGAAGCTTTCTATTACCACCAGTTTCTTCAGAATTTGTTTACATACTTGTATGTTGCATACTTTTTACATTTTACATACTTTTATGTTCATTCATTTTATGCGATATTCACTCTTAATATTTCTCTCAGACTAATTACCAGGTGTGCACTCAATTCTAGCTAGAACTACAAAACCTCTTTGAAAAAACCTGAGGTGTTGCATTTAACTGAAACAACAAATCCTGGATTCACAGAAATAACAAATCATAGATAACAATACCAAGAGATAAAAGCATGATCTGGACCATAGAAAAGAGTTTTCTGAGAAGAGTTAAACACAGTAAAAAACAAGACCATCATTACTTCATTTTAATCCAGTTAAATCTTTCTGGAAATAGCTGCATTGCACATTTCGTTACAGACAGAAAGGGAATAGTGGTAGTTGAATGTTTTAGAACTGGATGCTATATGCTGGCCTTAAAATGTATACTCTTTCCATGCAATCACGAGAAACAGTTGAATTCGACATGATTTTAAAAGATTGGCTAAGTACTGAACTATTCGAACTATTAATAATGGATATCTCGGAAATGACTGATGCCACAAAAGAACTTATTTAAAATAAACTGTGTTTTAAAGAAATCTACATTTCTTGTGTAGTACGTTTTCATCTATCACTTAATGTTTACCACTTATACAAGATTCCTTCCGAATGAAGGGACTTCAGAGCTGTTCCCAGAAAGTTCAAAATATATATTTTATTTCTCATGTAAATATCTTTAATAGATGGTATTTTAATCTTGAAATGGTTCCAGATGGTTCACTTCACTCACTGGGGAGTCGAGTACAAGATGTCTCCACAATCTCTCCTGCAGTAGTAGTACTCACCACAGTTGTCACAAACTTGCTCGGAGAACAGCACTTTTCATTGCACCAGAAATGCACTTGCTATCTCGCTCACTCACTAAACTGACTCTTGCAAGAGCACTCGTTCTTGTAGCCAATGGAGTCTTCCACAGAACATTCCAGAACTATCTGGACAC
The DNA here is from genome assembly GCA_030765065.1 of Deroplatys truncata. NCBI lineage: Eukaryota > Metazoa > Arthropoda > Insecta > Mantodea > Mantidae > Deroplatys > Deroplatys truncata. The sequence continues at coordinate 73,556,935 of CM060979.1, forward strand.
ACGTTCTGGAGGCAGTGGGGAAGAAACTTGCAGAAGATTCTGGTTATCTGCTCATAGAACTTCTGATGTTTACACCAGGCAAGAGCATTGGTTATCTCTGTTTACCTCTGACTTGCTGGCGTCGACTTCCCAATAACCTTGGACCATAGCCGCTGCGTCACAATATGTTCAACAAACTACCTGATGCAGCTGAAAATATTTTTGTCAATAGACTTAAAGACTGTAATTTTAGAATAAACACTATTTTATTCAATTGATGAAATTATGAATAGTGATGTAAATATAATGTTGTAAGTGAACATCCATAAATGTGTATAATATAGTTAAGTTCTTTGCTGATGTCATTTTCAGATATATATACTCATCTATGACAAATATCATAATCATCTTGGATTATCCTTTCAGTTGAAAAATAATAGTCTATCACAATGGTTCCCCTACTCGAAATTTAAGGTTTCCAAGAAAGAAAAAGACAGTCTTATAATAACAACAGGAATAATAATAATGCACAGGAACCTTGTTTATCCACACAAGGTGGTACTGGAGGTAACTGGATTAAGAAAATCCTGATAATCCAGAAACAAGTTATTAAATTAATATAAACTACTAATCTATAGAAATATTTATTTTGGCATTAAAAACAATAAGAAAAAAAAGGCACTTTTTGACACTTGAACTCAATACTGCACTCACTTTTATTTTTTGAAATAGCATAAAGTTTCTTTTGTTCCAAATTTGTGCTGCATCTGAAAAGCAAAAAAAGTGCAAGCAAGCATAAAACCAATTTGGATAAACCAGAAATATGGATTAATGAGGGTTGGATAAACAAGCTTCTTGTGCAATAATAATAATAATAATAATAATAATAATAATAATAAACAGCAATAAAGCACCAGGGTAACGTAGTGGCTTCATTTCCAATTCTCATGCCGTGGGTCCGGGGTTTGATTCCTGGCTCTGGGGTGTCAATTTTAAGTTGGCCCTATCCACGCCTTCCCCTCTGACTTGCTTATATAAAGTATACACAAGGCTCAATATGATTCGGAGTCCACAAAAATAGCTGTAGGTCCTCTCATTCCACTGACAACCTCATCATCACCCTACTACCGCAGGCAATAGATTCTGCCTGCTGGGTGCCTCCACCTCAGAAATGGTTCCAGTCACTTGGTGGAATGAGGTATCTCCGGAAGGACATATACCATATGAGGAGCATTAGAAATGACAATAAACAGCAGCAATAACAACTTGTAATGAACAACCTCATACAAGTTTCTATCATTATTAAAATTATAAAGTAATTTAATTATATATACATATACAGAGTGAGCCAAAAGACTCCGAACTGTCTGTGTTTTTCCTGTCAGTGTCCTCGACCCTCATTGCAGTCTGTCGCTATCATAGAAAGGTGCGGATGAAACCATACAACATTTTTAAAACTACTTTTAAAGGCTTTACTTACCAATTTTACGAAAGGAGATGCTGAAACTGGCACCTCTTTAGGAAACTATCCATCACTTGCCGTAGTTCACGTTGAGAATTTCCTGGTGAATATTTTGTTTTAATTCTTCCAGGGTGTATGGGCTTGTCTTGTACACTTCACATTTTAAGTTACCCCGGAGGGGTATTTTATAAAAAATATTACTGCCTGCACAGTGTTTTTCCACTGGGCGTGTGGAAATATGATAAAAACATGATAATGCACTGCTGCTATAAACAAAGTCACACTGTTGTGGTTTTGCTGTGCAGTGTGAAGTGCAGTTTTGAGTTGATGGTGATGTGATGTAGTTCAGTTATTACGAGTTATTTATTATTTTGTACTGTACTTAGTCACAAAGTATACTATGGCTCAGAATATGTTTTCTACTGCACAGCGTGTATTTATTTATGATTCATATGTGTTAACTTGGTCAGCTCGCCAAGTGAAAGTACGATTTGCAGAAAGATTTCCAGGTGTAAAGGTTCCAGGCCGTACAACAATCCATGAACTTTACAGTAAATTTCAGGCCACAGGAAGTGTTCAGGCTAAGAAATCTAAAAGACGGCATTCGGTTCTTACTGAAGAAACATTAGATGACATCAGTCATCGTTTGGAAAATTCCCCCCAAAAATTCCATGATGGATAGTTCCTAAAAATGTTGTATGGTTTCATCTGCACCTTTCTATGATAGCGCAGATGGCTACGAGCGCCGAGGATGCGGACGGGCAGTTCAGAGTCTTTTGTCTCACTCTGTATAATGGCCATTCTAAAGATTTTAATCTGATCAAGAAAACATGATTTAAGAGAATCTCACCTCCTAACCTAGTCACCTTGTAAATCATTACATTTAGTTCAAAAACTTTCCAACCTTTTAATACCCTTAGTAAAATAAGATTTGTCCAGAATAAGCATCTGTCTCAGCTTCAACTCATCAATTCACATAACTTGATGTGAATTTTCATCCACCCACGTATTTATTTATTCAGGTTTAGGAACAAAAAGTAATCACCAAATCTTGTGAACATGGCAGATGTGTACGTACAGTAAAGGTGGAAGCAAAGGTCATGCAGTTTTGCAGCAACAATCCCAGTCGGGTGTGAAGGCACATTATCATGACGAAAGAAAACTTTCCTTTTTGCACGGTATGGGCGTTTAGCTTCAACAGCATCTCTCAGTAGGTCTAGTAGGAAGCATAATACTCCCCGGTGATAGTTCTACCCTTTTGGAGTTACTCTATGAGCAAAACTCCATCAGAATCCCAGAAAAGCATAGCCATGAATTTCTGCAGATATAACTGTTTTTGCTTTCTTTGTGCACTACACCTGTTGCCAACAACTGTTTCGACTCCTTTGCTGTCTCTGGTGTGTAGTGATGAATCCATATTTTATCTACCATTATGAAATGTCAGAGAAACTCACTAAAATTGTTTTTAAACAAGTCTAACACTCTTGAGAAACGTTCATTCCAGTATGTTTTTAGTCTATTATTAGGCATCCATTGAACGGAAAGCTTTCTCATCAAGGTTTTAGCCAACTTAGATACCTTCAATCAATGATCGTTGAGTACAGCATTGTGAATTTGTGTCACAATTTCATCTATAGCAGCAGTTTTGGGACACTCTAAGCACTCTCTTGAATAAATGTACAACCATACATTAATTCAGCAGCTCACTTTTTAACCATTAAAAATGAAGGAGAAGAATCCTTTAATGTCAAATCTAACTCCTTTTGTATTTCTGTTGTGGTTAAATTCTTCAAAATTGAATACTTTATCACACCTAAAATTTAATTTTTATCCATTTTGTTGAAAATGTTACCATTGGTTTGTTTACACTATCACCACTAACAAGTGATTACATTTACATGTCTGAAAATGTTTCAGCCTTTGCTGCTGTTGTCGTCCTTGGTATTTGGTAGGTGGCGTGATGAATATCGTGTAGGTGTCTGAAGGCGGGATTTCCAAGTTCATGAAATGATGTTTGTGTTTATGTTTTGTGAAAAGCTTTTACTATATGTCGAGTTCTAAAAGGCGGTTCACTTATTTGAACAATTCTAAGTTTATAATGTATATCTTGTTTGGTATCCTTTAAGTTTGCTATGACTGCTGATTTGTTTGCCTATTTGTATTTTAAGTTTTGGGAAAGTTCTTTAGTGCAGATGTTTGTGTTTCGTGTGGTTTTTCCTAAGTGTATCTTATTGTACTCCTTGAAGTTTATTCTGTTAATTCCTGGTTTTGAGGTTATTGGTACTGGTCCTTGGGAGATGCCATTAAAAGATTTTCCCTATTGAAATTTGTTGTGTAGTAATGGGTGGGATATGTATATTTTAACTTTCTTTCAATGCCATCACCCTAAATACAGTGCTAGGGTGGTGGAATTTTTTATTTCCTTGCTTCTTTTGAATCTATTTATGCTTCTGAAAAAGTGAACTGTGCTTTAGAACCTGCCGCATGGGAAAATTTTTTTATCTATAAACACAAATGTCGTGTTATGAACTTTAAATCCTGACTCCAGACATCTAGACCAGATTCATCTCACCACCTACCATATACCAGAATGACACCACCATTGCAAGTCGATTTACAGCTGAAGATAGACTCAAAAGCTTCTGAAACATGCTACTGTGTAATATGAGAATAAATAAAGCAAGTGTGTCCCAAATTCAATTTCAAATGTTTAAGTAACTAACCTCGGTTTGCTGTCAGAAATCTTCTAAATAAATTAACGTAATTGTTACTGACCTGTTCCCTCTGCAGTAAAAGCACAGAATTGTGCAGATGATCGTTTTGGCTGCTTAAATGTCACCTGACATAGGAACTTCAAAAAACAAGACCTGGACAGCATGGTTTCAAAATTGTATTGGATATGCTGCCAATTCAGGTGTGTGCACTGGAACAAAATATTAAGAGCATTTCACACTCCTCCTAAATTAAATAATGTCCTTTATCATTGCTGAAGCTTATGAATATTTCTAATGAAAGTTGTCTATGCATTTTTTATTACTTTCTCTACCATGTACATAGTAGAGAACGTATTACATTACACCCAAATATTCAATATTGAGATTTCATCAGAAATACATGTTTTGAAGACTCCTGAATAAAAAAAAAAAAGCATTTTTAGAAAAAGGTCTGTCCGTCCATGTGTGTATGAGCAGCATAATTCAAAAACACAAATCGAATATATACCAAATTTGGTATTTAGGTTCAGTACCTTCCAAAGATGTGACACAAGACTTTCAAGAAAATCTCCCAAACCCAAACTCTCCTTTACTTGTAACATTTCTCAAAATGTTTGCTTTTCTAAAAAATGCTGTAACAATTTTCATTAAAATAACATGTATTAAAGATATTTACATGACAAATAAAATGTATATCTTGAACTTTCTGGGAACAGCCTATGAAGTCCTCTTCATTCAGAAGGAATTTTACATAATCTTGTATAACTGATAAACATTAAGATAGATGAAAACGTACTACACAAAAAGTGTAGAACTCTTTAAAACACACAGTTTATTCCAAATAACTTTCTCTGTAGCATAAGCCATTTCCAAGATATCCTTTATTATGGTTCAAATTGTTTAATACTTAGCCATTCTTTTCAAGTTCTGTCGATTTTCAGTTGTTTCTGCCTGTAGATAGCCACTAGACAGTGTGCTAGTTCACTGTCAGCCCTACCAAGATTATTCGACAGTCTTCCCCTTTGGGGTTACGCGTATAAGTGGCGTGTATACTTCCATCCCTGTGCAAGCAGGGAGGCCTTTTAAAGTTAAAGGTATTGGCCAAATGGAAAAACCCACGGAAAGGAGTGTCACTCGGATGACGCCTTCCCCTAGGCCCTAGAAGGGGGCCTTTGGCTCCGTCTAGACCTTTGTTCTATTTCTCATGATGTCATGGAAAGAGTATGGAATTTCAAGGCCAGCATTAACATCCAGCTCTAAAACACCTGACTATCATTGTTCCCTTTTGTATATAAAAAAATTATGTAATGTGTTACATTCACATTACTTTTTCTACCCTCTTGTTTATTAGTGAATATACAAATTATTCTTACAAAAGTTTATTTTCCTATCTACTTCATTTTAATCAAGATAAACCTTCCGAGAAATAGTTACATCAGATTTGTACTAAATTCATTGCTCTTTCGTAGGTTTTGAATGCTTTGCATGGCAAAATAGTAACAATTCCAGATTTATAATCCAGGTTCCAGTATCATATTTTAGGGTATCAAGGGATGGAGATTGTAAACTCCAATGGAATTTATTCTGATAATCTAATGTTTATAAACTCTTTACATTTCTGTTTTCTATGAGTTAATCTTATATATACCGAACCCTTTATTTATTTACTTCCAAAGTTCAGAAGCAGAAAGGCGTAAATCACATTAGTCTATTAGAATCAATATTTTACATTACTTTCTAAAATTATAGTGTCAATATTAAACCATAAGCACCATTCAGTGTAAATTACACTGAATTAGCAATAATTTACTCTTGAGAAATTGAATAATCCTTCCTGAATTGTATAATGTTTGCTTCCCTGTGAAAAATGAAAAAGTAACATCTTTTCTTCTGCTTCTGATACGAACATTTATTTTCCCTAAAATATCCAGGGGAAATTCATATCAATTCTGGCACATTATGTATGCTTAGGAACATAAAAGCATGTTTACATTTTTGCCACTTTAGAAAAAGCAAAAAGGGTTTTACAGGTTTTTTTTTTTTTTTTACAAACCTATCTGATATGCATAACAACTACTCATCCATGTTCATACTATCAAATGGCTCCATAGCTTCTTTCAAAACTAAATCTATAAATGTAGCATTATGTTTCTAAGCACACTATTAATATTTCACTCTAAACCAGAGGGTTCCAATCCATGTTCCACATGCACTTTCCAAGCAGGGTTGCCAGACATCCCAGATTTGTGCTAAATGTCCCATGTCCTGTGACAATGTCCTGGACAGTAATTGTAGTAATTGCCCCATATTTTTTTTAGTATTTTGAAACGTAAATAAATAAATAAATAAATACATAAATAAATAAATAAATAAATAAATAAATAAAAGATGTTTTTATCTCTGGAGTTGGTAAAACCGATTGCTATATTTCTTTATTCAGTAAAAAGTAATTCTTGGTAAGTTTTACCCTGTTAACAATGGTAGTGTTGATTACTGACCCCATTTACAACTGGTTCACTGTTTACAAATGTGGCAATTTTTGGGGGTGACCAGCATGATGAATATGATGCATAATAATTAACAACTGCTATGCCAATTACTTTTCCTTTTTGATATCCATCAACAATAAAGGATGTTTGTTACTGTGAAATGAATATGAACATGTGGTTATTTTGTTGGAATACAGGAAGTAAATTAATAATGGAAATGGATAGGAACTTGAAATGCAAAGCCTGATCATGTTAAAAAATGATAAAAGACTATATTATTTTCATAAAGATTGGGAAAACAAAACTGAATTTGACGGCTGGTTAGTATGCAATGGTAACGATAGGTGCAAAGTAGTTTGTAAATATTGCCCTAAGTGTTTCTCAGTTGCACATGGGGGAGGGGGATGAAATGCACATGTCCCTTATTTTGATTTTAAATATCTGGGAAACTTGTTTCCAAGAGCTCCACAACCCTCAAGAAATTACATAAAACTTAAATTAAATCAAAGAATAAGTTACAATAATATGATTCAAAATCAGATTACATTTTGAATGAAATCTGTTGAAATTTATGTCGCCTTTAAACTGAACTATCCTAAACACCATTAACACTACAACAAGAGAGTAAGACTAAGAGGTTCTGTCAGAAATTGATTCTAAAAGGGGTGAGTTAAAAAGATGCATGCTCTAAACTGTCTTCATTGTTTACCATCACAGAGAAACTGACTACGAAAGTGAACTACATGGAAATGCATTACTTTGCTGCACATTTGCAAGCAATTTTAGCAAATGCAATGAAAATATACAGCGAATGCATCTCTCTAGAAATAAACCTCTATATTGGAAGCTTTGTCAGAGACTGGTAACCTCTGCAACTAAAAATATCATTATTCCTCAGTCTCCTATAGAAAGCCATTCATATTGTATTACAACGTTCATGCATGAACAAGGAAAGATATTGACATAATGAAGTATGGGGCTGTTCACACTGAAACAGGTATATTAGAAGAGGAAATAAATAAACACTTTTAAGGCTTCATTAATTTAGGTTATTACGGAACATGTTTCCTAGGATGTTTCCTGCATCCTCAGCAAGAGTCTACTCTAGTAGTAATAAACACTGGATATTAACTTTAACTCGTTTATGACATATGAAACAGGAAAATGTTCTTACATGCAGATTATTTAAAGCTTAGGCAGTATTGTTATCATAAATTCAATTGCCTTTGTTTTGCTGTCTCTTTTGTTTTCTCGGTTGCTAAATTGTGGCCATCTATATAAATTGCTTGGCATTATCTTATTTTTATACAAATTTGTGGAGTAACACCTATTTTTTACTTCATGGCATTCTCAACAAAAAGTTAAAGCCTTCTTTGTATGCTCTTTTATGACTCTAACATGTTTGCATTCTAACACGCAGGCTTTGCAGATAACTTTTAATATTTTAGACATTTAGGAATTGAAATTAGAAGCTGTCTTATAGTGTTATGTCCATTGGTAACAACAGAGCTCTTCAATGGTGAAAGAATTATCAAAATGGATTTAGTGGTTTTACAGAAATATACATATTTTATCTCTTTATAATAGTATAGAATTTGTTGTAGGAAAGGGGTATCTGAAGCAATAGTCAATCTTTAAAATCAATTTGCTATATGATGGCCTTGAAATTCTGTACTTTTTTCATATCATGAGAAACAATTGAATGGTGACAGCACTTCAAAAAATCTGATGTGTTACACTCACATGACTTTCTCTACTCTTGTAGAAACTATTTTTACAAACGCTTATTCTCCATCTATTTCATATTAATCGAGATAAACATTTGCAGAAACGATCTTTTGACATGCAAAGAGAATTACATTTTACACATAGCGACTGGTTCTAAAAATATTTAACCATCGCTTAAGGCCTAATATGTTCCCCTTGTTTTGTATTTGCAAGGGCAATATAAGCACATACATATCTCTTAATAGCTGGTTGCTATGTGCAGCACCATTCTGTTTGCCACAAATTAATACTCTTTGCGTATCCAAGACAAAAAATGAATAACGAATTCCCATTTAGAAAATAAGTATTGAAAAATTTAAGGGAATAACAAGTAATATCTCGAAAATGGTTCACTCAACAAAAAAAATGTATATGAAATAAATTGTGTATTTTAACGTGATCTACATTTTTTGTGTAGTAAAATTTTGTCTATCTCTTATGTTTACCAGTTATGCAAAAGTCGTTCACAATAAAGAATACTTTTGGAGACATTCCCAGGAAATTCAAGATATACATTTTATTTGTCATAAAAATATCTTAAACATATGATATTTTAATCAAAATCGTTAGAGGCATTTTTGAGAAAATTAAAATTTTCGAAAAATCTTCCATGTAAAGGGTACTCTGGGGTGGGGGGGATTTTCTTGAAAACCATCGTGTCGCATCCTTGGAAGATACTGAACCTAAATACCAAGTTTGGTGTTTATCCGAGTTCGTTTCTGAGTTATGCTGTTCACAGACAGACAGACAGACAGACAGACACACACACACAGACATGTTTCCAAAAATGCTTTTTTTGGATTCAGGGGGTCTCAAAACATGCATTTCCGGTGAAATCTCGGTATCGAAATTTTGGGTGGAATACAATACTTCCCCTACTTACTATACGTAGTAGAGAAAGTAAAAATTGCCAAGTGCTGAAAAATTAAAACCAATAACAATGAACATATCTGAAACGGCCGATACCACAAAAAAGTTATTTGAAATAAATTGTGTGTTTTAAACGCATTACATTTTTTTTTTTTTTTTTTGTACAGCAAGTTTTTATCTATCTCTTTTGGTTTATAGTAACATAAATTCATTCTAAATGAAAGGATTTCAAAATTTGAGATGTATAAATTTTGCTATTCATGTAATCATCTTAAACATATGGCATTTTAATCAAATCATTCTAAAGAATTTTCTTCTCTAAGAAAATAAACATTTTCCAACTAATGGGTGTTTTGAAGTGGGGGGGGGGTTACAAATCTCTATCACATAGCATCATATCCTCAGAACATGTTGAGTAAAATATAAAGTTTGACATTTATCTAACTTTCAAGTTTTGCATTATGCACACACATAGATCTTTTAATAAAAAGATTTTTTATTCAGGGGACTTATTTTCAGTGAAATCTCAATATGAAATTTTTGGGTGGAATGCAATAGGTACTTCCTCTACCCACTATAATTAGGTGCTAGAGAAAGTAAAAGTGAATTCATTACAGGAGAGAATCAAGGAAACCAATTAACAATAAAATATAGGCATAAATGCATTAGGCACATGGATAAAATGATAAGATAGGATCTCAAAATAAATTTTTGATATAAACCAAAAGAACAATCACTAGGAAACCTAACAAATGTGATGATAAAATGAGACTAGAACAAGCATACATAATCCAAGGAGGATGGAGGAGGGGGAGGGTACAGAAGGATGTCAGAGCTGCCTGCCACTATGCCACTACTGTGGCGCCCAGAGCTTCACCCATACTGCATAGAACATGACCGGAGGTGACACCACTACTGTGCTACCTGTGGTGCCAGTTGCTTTCATGAATCAGACAGTGTGTGCTCTGCATCCCAGGGATTTCAATACAGCCTAGCAGCAGTACCTCCACCTCCACCTCACAGCACAGTTCCACCAACTCGGATAATACAAATCCACAACACTACAGACATCTCTCTGTAAGAAGTTGAAGGCATCCAATGCACTGTCCAGGATCTCTGCATGGCTAAACTGGCAGCATTGGAGGACCTGCTGAGAAAAACTCAAGACTGGAGCAGACATTCCAGTGATCCATTGCTGACTCAACACTGTTGAAATAATAGTACAGAACATCCAGACATATATAGTATCTTCAATGCATAAATTCAACTCCTTCACTCAGGCAACACAACAACTGGACACCAATCATAGACCAATCGGCGACTACATGGAACAACCACAAGATGGAAACCACCAAAACCTTCTACAGACTACATCTAGGTACTCTTAGCCAGAATGCCACACAACTGTTGATGTCTTTGGACTTCCCAATGATGAATTCCTCATTACATTAACAATGTCACTCTGGAGGATATTTAGAGCTCCTGCAATGTCTGCTATCCCAAATAGTAATCATTCACTCGTTCCCTTCCATTGGTTGGCAGCACTGCATCTTTCATAGAGTAACACGGGTACTGTGTGGGACCACACAAACCTACAGCATTGATTCCTTCCCTACTACCTGTCTGAGATATAAGTGAAGACGGGAGGCAGCACAAGCTTGTATAGAAACATAATAGACCATATTATATCACCATTCCTAGGTGTAGCATGCACAGGTCTGCAGTAAGGAAATGCAGCAGTTGAGTCTGCTAGTCACACTAGACGGGCTTGTAAGCAAGTCAAAATGCAAACCACCACGCGAAGTCATAAGCTCACAAAGTAGAAATATAATATTCAATGTGTTGCAGTTTTGTAAAGGTCTAACTACTCCGTTACATATGTTGTGTTGATGGTCAGACTGTACTCTACTCTCATTCAGGCATTATCCCTCCTGTCTAAACCTAGCCCATGTCACACTAGAAACCTCGCCTGAAAACTGCATTCTCCTTCATTATTCATCCTTTTCCCCTGGCGAGGTTAAGCCAATTCCTATCCTGGCAAAATAAGACAACTTTATCCAGTATCCAACTCTTGTATCTTCCCCTCAAAAAACACAAAACAAAACAAAACAAAACAAAACAAAAACAAAAAAGTGTTGGAGCTGCAATATTAGATAAACTAGGTTACTACATGGATTCTGAACTGTGCTATAAAAATCTTTCTTTGAAGTGGTTGACTGAGAAAGAAATTTAAACAGAATAGACATTGCCTTTATTATCCTACAGTATATTGCCACAGTGCAGTTTTCATGTCATTACACCTGTTTTTACAGGGGAGCAAATGGATACTTCACAAACTATTTGATTTTATTGTGTGTTAAACCTTCAGCCTGATTAGAACTATGTTCAAACTTATTGTGTTAATTACTTAAAACTTAGTTTTTGTTATTTTAAAACATTTAAGGAAAATAAACTTAAATATCAAAGAAAACTTTGTCTTAGAAATAAAATATTTGGCATCTTATCAGTAAGAAACAGTTTATAGTGAACTTTTATGTTAGCTTAGTATTATAGTGGAAACCAGCGGCAAAATTTGAATGAGACCCATCTTTCTGCAGAAGCAGTACAAAAATGCATGCTAGAAGAGCAGGGATTTGTAGTTGTAAACCATACCCATGAGGGGGGGGGAACATACATATCAATGGATGTTTATTCGATCAAATGGATGTTTGTTTATGTATAAACAACACATATGAATGTGAAATGTTTGCTCTCTTATTCCAATAGCAGATAACTTTTTTTTCTTTTTCTATTTCCTAACACATGGAGAATGAAGATGCTGCCAACCAGACAGAATTACAAGGAAACTTCTTAAATGAAAAACAAAATCATTTGTAATGAAAACCAGATAAAAGAGAAGTACTGCTTTGAATTCTCCTCACTTACTTTCATGTGTTAAAGAGGTTAATTGATTCTTCATTATGAAAGCTGTTACAACAATTATTATTTTCTGAAACCAGTTTATATTCAAGTAGAAAAGTTTGCATACATCCACAAGTCATTCAATTTTAATAAATTTCAAACTTTACCCCTTCATACAAGCTTATGTGAATTAACTTCTCTTCCCTGAAGTACTGAAAATTTTGTGGCCTTCTTTGAACGTAAAGCTGGGATTACGACGAATTTAATGCAGCATGACTTAAATTAACGCAATGTAATGTGCAAGTGTAACACATTATATTAAATGGAGCTATTTAGGATTGACTTAACATGACTTAGCTTAATGTGGTCAAACTTTTCCTTCCTATTACATCAAGTTTGATGTCTCATGGTAATTAGAACCAATCAGTGTGAAACAGTAGCATGAAGTAATAAAAGGACTACCAATTAAGAGTCATTCTCATTATGTTAAGTGCTTCCTAATTAGACCTTTATTTCTTAACTCCACGTTATGTCCTGTCATGTTAAACCACATTAAGTAAAGTTCATTGAACTCCTGGCATAATTCTTGAAAATTGGTTGTGAAATGGCGTGGTGAAAGGTATTCCATAATAAACCTCATTTTCTTTTACCACTCCTAAGAAAACACACTTATCATATGCCCCACAACCTCTCGTGATGGGGCACATTGAATCTCTTGTATTGCAAATATGACTGACCAGTACAATGTTATGGACCATATAAAAATATCACAGAAATATGTTCTGTTTATGTTCTTTAAAATCTTTTGAGAATAAAAAGAAGTATTGTTTATTTATGTAGACTGAGCTTATAACTTCTATCATCAGAGAATTACACCCTGTATATCGAGATTTTAAAGTATAGTATTAATTCTTTTTGAAAACCACTGTTTTCATGTGTCGTCCTCTAAGGTGTAATGGTTACCATGCTAGCCTCTAGTTCCCGAGGTTGCACATTCAAACCTGGTGGAGGGCGATGGATGTTTTTGGGCGTAAGGAAGCATGGCTTCCTTCAGAAGGAAACTAAAGCCGGTGGTCCCGTGTCATAGAAATTACAGCATGTAAAAGAACCTCAAACCTGATAGAGAGGCCTCTGAGCAAAATTTCTGGTCATTCACACCCAATATAGAATGGGATGCTAAGGACCACAGCAGATAAAGAGTGTTCACAAACAAAACTCAATTTAGATTTTTTAATTTACTGTTTTCATGTCAGTCACCTCAAAGCAATACAAAAATTAATAGTGAAAAGCAGTATGTTTTCAAAGTAGCCCATCATACAGTACAACTCAGGCAAACTATTTTCTATTAAAAGAGAGAAGAACCCTAACATGATTTAGATGAGGAATTTAGAGATTAAAAGGATGTGGAAGAAACCCAGAGCACAATATATATATAACTATTGTGTAGGTGCAATGAAAATGCAGCTTGCATTCTATTTGAATGTACAGAAACACAGATTGGAGGAGGCAATGGATTAAAGAAAAATCTTAAGTGTTGCATTCACATGACTTTTTCTACTCACTCTTCTGCAAACTATTTTACAAAAGCTTATTCTTCTGTCTACTTCTTGTTAATACAGATATACCTTCATCATATATTTTTTTCATTTATAGGTATGCATAAGAAAAATACAGTATGCTAAAGTGGTAGTCAGGTTTTTTCAAAGCTAATTGCTATGTGATGAGTAAAATTCTACTCTCTTTGAACGAATATGAAAACATACATAAAAAGCAGATATACCAATAAATAATGCATGATGATTTACAGTTGAAAAAAATATAATGTATTTGAAAATTCAAAACAATAACAAAGAATATCTCGGAAATGTTTAATGCCACAAACATTTTTATTTGAAATAAATTGTGACTGTTTCTTTAACCCCTATGACATTATGGACAGAGCAGTTCCACTACATGCGGAGGCCCTTCACCTGTTATTGACAGAATCATTGTGTATGGATTAGAGCTATCTTAATTTAAATAAAATGTAATTTTGCAGTTAACTTGTGGACATCATCATTTGTTACACACCTACTGTAACAACTAAAACATGCTGTGAAGAGTTTTACCACTGTTAGCATGACATGTGTGTATGAACATTTTTTGCTCCTGTTGATTATATAGATCTACTTATTCTAATATATTGCAAAACTAAATGCATTGGAAAAGAAGTTTGAGTTATGTATGATGTCCCATTGTATTTGGAACCTTGCTTTTAAGTGGATCACAGTAAGAATTATTATTGAAAATAAGGTAAGCATGTGAATTTTTTTATCTTGTGAATGGTACTTAGACTTTACACAGCATGGAACCTCAATGTTATTCACTCCTGAATCACGTATCCATTGAGTGTTAAAGTTACGAACATCATTCATCAGATCTTTACTTATATTACTACACACTTATATTTGTGTGTAGTAAGGCATTCTTTATGATTCATAAGATTAACACAAGATGATACACCTTGTCAGTAAACAAAGATGAATAACACTACATCAGGAAATTCTTGATACTCTGTTCTGGTCATTACATTGTAGTCACTGACTTTGTGTCTTCAGCTAGCTTGCACAAAGTACTCCAAGCAGAAGTGAAATATCTAATGGCTTCTCTACATATTAAGCTCAAATTAGCTACCTAAGTTAAAAAAAAAAAAATAATAATAATAATAATACTAAAAAGTAAATAAACAGAATTTCTTTTGCCAATATCGAACAGCACCACAGCTTACATTTAGCAGGTACATCCTCATTAAGATATAATATCAGGAAATATTTGTTTTTTGTTTCATTCAAATATTTTAAAAAAATCTGATGTGGTACACTCACATGACTTTCTCTACTCTTGTACAAACTATTTTTACAAACACTTATTCTCCATATGCTTCATGTTAATCGAGATGTTAATCTTATTGCTAATTTTCTTGTAGATGCAAGGGGAAATGGTAGGCTTTAAGTTATAGTCAAATGTTTTAAGAGCTGGTTGCTATGTAGAGTATTCCATTCTCTTTGCATTACCAGGACAAAAAAAAATGAATAACAAATTTGAGAAAAAGTATAAGTATTAGAAAATTTAAGGGAATAATAAGCAATATCTCAAAAATGGTTCACCCCCCAAAAAAAATATATATGACATAAATTATGTATTTTAACACGATCTACATTTTTTGTGTAGTAAAATTTTGTCTATCTTTTATGGTTTACCAGTTATGCAAAAGTCGTTCACAATGAAGAATACTTTTGGAGACATTCCCAGAAAATTTGAGATATACATTTCATTTGTCATGAAAGTATCTTAAATATATGATATTTTAATCAAAATCGTTAGAGCCATTTTTGAGAAAATTAAAACTTTTGAAAAATGTTCCATGTAAAGGGTAATCTGGGGTGGGGGAATTTTCTTGAAAACCTTCGTGTCACATCTCTGGAAGATACTGAACCTAAATACCAAGTTTGGTGTTTATCCAACTGTTTGTTTCTGAGTTATGCTGTTCACAGACACACACACGGACATGTTTCCAAAAATGCTTTTTTTTTGGATTCAGGAGGTCTCAAAACATGTATTTCCGGTGAAATCTTGGTACTGAATTTTTGGGTGAAATACAATACGTAGTAGAGAAAGTAAAAATGGAATAATGTGCATTCTACCCGGCTTGCGTAGAGCTAAATTGCCAGCTGGGATTTAAACCAATACTGGCTGACATACAGTGGTCAGACATGCTTTAAATAGTTTACAGTAGACAGGTTGTGATGTCTGCCAAACTGCAAGTGGAAACATCAAGTTCATGTGCTCTTAATCTTCCACTATAGCATCCTAAACCGGAAGATAAATTTAGCTTATTTGATGATACAGGCCATTAATATTTAGAATTATAATTTTTAGATAAGCATACTTGATACAATGTTCAAGTTTTGTATCTTCTCTTTGGCCTCAGAGCTATTTAATAATGTACAGGCTCTTCAATTTTCACATTAGTGGGGCACATAATACCCTGATGTTAACAATCAATGAAACAAGGGAAAAACTGGTAAATATAAAGATTCTATTATCCTTTGAAACAACTTAAACTTGGTATGTAATCCATAAACCTGGAAAAAATTATCTTTCAGTTGTTAATTACAAAATATATCAGTTGAGTAATTTTGTATATTATGCTGGATGAAATTTTCTCCCTTTATATATATATATATCAGAAATGAAGTTGATTACAACTTAAAGAGGAAATGCTGAAAAACATACACAAGGATTACTCAAAGGTTTTGGCATGCAGTAACTTCATTACACACATACACACAATTAGAATAAAAGTTATTCAGAGACTACAATATTGATTTTGCAAACATCAGTACTATTTGATTAAATGGCAAAGAAATTGACACAACATACGAAATGTTAGTTCAAGTATAAGCATATACTTAGGATTTTTCATGGCTTAGTTCAGTGCTGTCCAAAATGCTTCACAGTGTGTAAATATGCACAGTATACTGTGCAGATTAAATAGTGTCAGCAGTGGAGGGGAAACAGTGCAGGAGAAGGAGTTGGTGCTGGGGAGACAGATTGCTCCGGCGATAGAGAAGAAGGTGCGTGCACACTACCAATGGACATAGCTGCAGTTAGATGTTAGCGAGTTATTTGTTCATTAGCATACTAGCTGTCAAATCAGGAAGAGTGAAAGGATTGTTTTCACTAATTATGGCTACTCCTAAAAAGCGAAGGAGCGAGGATGCACTGCAGCAATTTAAAAAAGAATGGGAATTGCAGTACTTTTTTACCTCGAAGGAAGAAAAGTCAAAATGTTTAATTTGCTCTTGAATAATGGCAGATCATGGCAAGTTTATGATAGAACTTCATTACAACGCTGTCCACAAGAATGACTTTGATGCCATACTTGACGAAGAAAGAGAAGCGAAGTTGAAAGAACTCAAAGATAGCGACGAAACACTTAAGACAATAACATGGTAACGTCGTAATGTGCATATTAATAGTTTTCAAATATTCTGAACAAATCGTAATTGTTGTAAAAATATGTTTTAATATAATATGCTACTAGTTTTTATGCTGTATAATTTTACCAAGTAAAGCACCTAAACATGTGTATAAAAAGTGAAAAAAAAAGTGCCTTTGCCCGTTGCGGACAAATTTTTCTTGCTTTCTTTTTTGAGTACCTGTATGGGGCAAAAGAAAACCAAGTACGTCCCATTTTTTGGTTTATTTTATTTTAATGTTTAGTAATTACTGATTTAAAAATTTTAATTTCTTTAGCTGTATTTATTTGAGATGAGTTTGCAATTACTAATTTTATGCTGTTACAGGAGGAAATGCAAAATAAGACAGCATTACTGCAGGCTAGCTACAACGTGGCCTTAAACATAGGCAGAAATGGAAAGCCATTTTCTGAAGGCAAATTCGTCAAAGTTTGTCTCCCGGTGATGTTGGAGTTTTATGTCCCTCACTTGTCAGAAAATCCCAAGCAATCCACCTGTCGCGTCAAACTGTGGCTCATTGAATAAGTGTGTTGGCCGGTGACATTTATAGTCAATTAATAAAGCACGCTGAATGGTTTGTAACATATTCGATTGCATTGGATGAGTCAACAGACATTGCTGATACTGCACAATTAGTATTATACATATGGGGAGTGGACAAATATCTCAAAGCTCCTGAAGACTTTCAGGATCTTGTGCCATTAAAGGACTGGAGAAGACATTTTAAAAGCCATTGAGGAAGCAGTCGACACTGTTGGAGTGGGTTGGGAGCTCAATGTTTCTGTTACGATGGATGGAGCATTGGTGATGCGAGGAGAGCAGAAAGGATTTGTCACCCTTCTTAGGAAAAAAACTCAAGCACACAGAAGACTCTTTGCATGCAATCCACTGCTTCATACATCAGGAAGCGCTCTGTGCAAAAACTGTGAAACTTTGCGACGTAATGCGCATTGTTGTGAAAACAGTGAATTATTTTGACTCATCGCTGGTTCAAACAACTCTTGGAAGAAATTGGAGAGCTGTACCATGACATACTGTGAAATATGGTGGCTTAGTTGTGGCAAGGTCTTAAAACGATTTTTCAATATCCGAGTGGATATAGTCGATTTTCTAAACAAAAAGGGAAAAGAGGAACCAAAATTAGAAGATGTAGGTTGGGTAGCGGACCTAGCTTTTTTGGTGGACTTGACAGATCACTTGGATGCTCTGAATCTGAGTATGCAAGGAGAGAATTATTTAATCACCGATCTAGCAGAAAAGGTACAAGCTTTCAAGATGAAACTTACTCTGTGGGAAGGCCAACTGGAGTCATCAAATGCCGCACATTTTCCCACGTTAGCAACTGTTTCTGAAAGCACCAAGTTTGAAAATTATGTATGCGCTGTCAAAGAAGTTGAACAACAATTTATAAATATGTTTAAAGAAGTTTCAGATTTCTCTCTTTTGTTTCAGTATTTTTTGAGGCCTTTTTTAATTTCAGAATAGTGCACCAACTGACTTACAACTAGAAATAATCAATTTACAATGCAACGCACTGTTGCGGGACAAGTTCTTGCAGCAGAACTTGAAAGAATTTTATGAGAATTTTCCACATCATGAACTTCCTCACCTTCACCAAGAGGCTGCCAAACTTATAAGTATAATCAGTTCTACATATGTATGCGAACGATTTTTTTCAGTACTAAACTAAATAAACCAAGGTTGCGAGCAGGCATTTCAGATGAAAATTTGAGAAGTCTGACACATTCATTTGCACCTGATTTTCAGATGGTTGTTGGCTCATGGAAACAAGACTAATTAAAAAAAAAATAGAATTCATATTTTGTATCGTGGCAAACATGTGTTAAGTTTTGTAAAAGTAGTCTATTAGCCAATCTGTTTCCATATGTACGTGCCACAATTATATTTTCATCCTTTTGCACAGAAACATTATGAGTTTACTGCTTCAAACTGTTCAAAATGACAAAAACCATACTTTTGACATGGAATTCTTTTTTCTTCTTTCGTAGCCCATCCCTTAACGTGGCATGCCATTTGATTGATAATTTACAAGGTTTATAATAATTATAAACAACAATTTTGATTTTCTTGTAATCTGTAGTGACAATAATGATACCTGCGCTCTATAAAGTTCTGATCGGCGAGGGAGGAGGCTTCCCCTGCTGCGCGAAGAAAAGGGGAAGCAAACAGAGTAGGGAATGGAGGGAGAACAGTATTGGTTTGTGAGTTCAAGTTGACACTGTGAGGACCTGTGCACACTGTGCAAAAGTTTGAACGCCACTGGCTTAGTTGTTACATTGTGGCCATCCATTTATACTGCTTATGAACAAAATACAATTAGCTTTTGTTTTTACACATATCCTCTGTGAAGTAACAGAGAATTGACAGAGTAACGACGCAACACCAAAAGGTCATAGCCATCTTAGTTAACTATTTTTTATTATAATCTCAATACGTATTGTATTCTAATATAAAGGCCATATATATCCTTTTTATTTAGGAACTTCAATTAGAAGTTGTCTTATAGTTATTGTCTATTAGGAAGGTCAGTGCTTTCAAATGGTGAATTATCAAATTTGGTTGAGTGGTTTTTGATATTACCCTGTACACATTCACAAAAGCTTCACACTTCTTGTTCTGGTAGGTAGATAGGTATTTATCTTATTTTTTCACTCTAATTTTATCTACTTGAGAATTTACTGAGACAAAGTAAAAAATTCATACAGATGCACAATACAAAGGCAAGCATTTTAATACCTGAATTATAAAATATTATAGTTTTAGGCTTTTTAAACCTAATTTTAGCTGGATAACATCCAATCTGAATATATAGTTTGCTGTAGCTTGGCTGTATTTCTGCCTCAAAAACACCCACAACACAACTAAAAGTTAACTTGCACCTGTATTGTGAAGAAAAAAAATAAATAAAAAAGTAAACAATGCCCGAATAAAACATATAAATACACTTTTTACACCAGGTTACAAGTCACTCATCTGACAGACTGTGTAAGTAATCTAATAGGCATGATTCTCACATTTCCAATACTGCGGAATACCCAAATAGCAATTCTAAACAGTGCCTTCATTTTCTATCTAATTTACTTCAACAGTTTAAATGGAGTTCACTTCCAATAAATTACAGTAACTGGAAATATTCTGAATGTTGATGCTTTTGCATTAAAATACACCATTTTGAAAAATTCTAATGGAAGATATGTGTATTTTGCTCAAATATGATCAGATAATGACTACTACTCCCATGCAATTTATGGGGAACATTAAGAAAAATCACACACAGCTGAGAAAGTTCACTATTTTGGGATTTATAAGAAGTAACAATAAAATAAGCAAGGTATGTATTTTATGCAATTAAAACACTATCGACTGTACAATTATTGCATGTTAGTAGCCTCTCAGCATATTGTTTAGTTCTTTCCAGCTTAGTATGGCAATCTAGAATTAAAATGATTACTATGCAATGCTACATTATAAACTACCGTGCTCTTCACTGCCACAGGAAAATTGCTAAGTTGAAAGTGTTTTCTCCATTACTATCTCCCAAGATTTTCCCAAACGCTTGCTGCACCATTATCGTGTCCCAATAAGCATATCTTGGCCCAAAATAAAACCAGAAAGATTTGAGGACGTTATCTTAGACTTTTTTTTTTCTTTCTGGAATACACATGTGTATCAGCTTCTGAACTTTACTAGTATCTACTTTGGAAGTATTCATAATGGAAACTACTGACTGTGCAAATAAATGTAGCACAAGGAATAATATACATTTATATTTAGCAGGTCTTAAGCTGGTCTTTATTGTGGACTTGCAATGCTGTCAATCAGCTATATATCTTTACAAAACACAGTCATTGTCAGCAAGGGGTGCAAAAGAGACCTGGAGCTTTAGCTTTCAATCAAGCCAGTTCAAACACACATTTGTTTCGTCTATACTTCCACAGTTTTCTGTTTATGTGATGACGCTTACCTAACCAAAAAATAGTTGAAAACCATAGTCTTGCTATGCATGCTTAGTGCAGTTTCTCTAACGCTTGACGTGTAATCGTTTACTATCATAACGTTTATTTCGCATTTTTTTCACCATCAAGGCTTCTTTCCTTTTCTAAAATCTACACAAAACGCACTCGACTACAAGTTATGTACTTTAGGTATATATATGTTTTGGCACAGAACAGCAAACTATTAGAAGTGCAACTCCCGTGTTAAATGTTGGAAACACGAGGGCGATCGCAGCGTGAGTAGTGATCTGGGGTTGAACTAAACTATGAAAAATCGTGCTCTCGGATGATGACGTCACTCGTAGCTACTACAGCGTATTTTTCATACCTGCCTAGCTGTCTGCTCAGCTGATCATATGTTCCAATATTGTATCGCTACTGACGACGTACAAAGTTAATTACGTGAGCTTCAATAATCGTGATTGCACTTGGAGTTATTCATATTTCTTTTTAAAGGAGTCGATTAAAGCTCACATAAAATAACTTGTCACTGTCATCTGTAGCAATACAATATTAGAACACAATTATGATCAGTTGAACACTCACAGCTAGGCTAGTATGAAAAACACAACTGTTTATTCCTGTGTAACTTATTAAATTATCCAATAGTCGGCACATACATTGCTTTTTATATAATATTATTGGGGTTAATAGTGGTTGCTGAATGTTTCTATGTCATAATACATAATGGTCACATTTAAATTTTTGAGAGTGAATGAGATCCAGCACCTTGCAATAATTTCTTCTGCATCCTTCATAGTAAAATCTTTTGCACTTAAACTGCCTCCATGGTTTGTTTGAACTTCCAACCAACAGTAGGATGTGGAATTTGACAGGAAAATTGGAAGAATAACACAGGTTTGACACTTGTTATTTTATTCTACTCTAGATAGCGCAATACAATTTGACATGAATAACTTAATTCCATTTCCTACAAAGAAACTTCTGCACACATTATATGCAATAGTGTAGCTATTGTTTGTCATTCACTAAATTGCTATTAGCAGTGCAATAAATGTCATTAGCAAGTTTCACCACACCATTTAACACTATTAATGTCATTGTCACTCTCTGTGCTCTGACTTGAAGCACCATCACTGGACACAAATAGCCACAACTTAACTCCAACTTTCCATTGTGTATATCCTAGAATTAAATAGAACACACATGTTTAAACTACCCTTAAAAGTAGGTTTCTGAAAAGAGAAATTACTTACATTAAGGAAAAATTTGTGGTTACAAACACCTTGTGATTATATTACACACTATCCACTGTAAACCAGAGTTCTCTCTGATGTAAACAAAGCATATGCTTCCTCTTGTCTTCAAACTAAGCACTACGCTTATGCCAATGTAAATAATTCCTTAAACGTATTGTGTCATGAAACATTGGAGTAGGAAAGGTATAGAACTACACATTTTATTGTGATTATCGTAAGAACTCATTGTGAAAGGTTATGGATATATGTAACTGTTAAGAGATTACAAAATATGATTTTCTTAATTCTACCTGCTATTGCATTAACAATCAAAGAGTATCTTTTTGTTAATTATCAACTGTATGGATGACTGCTATTCTCTTGCCTATATGAGAAATACAGCAATGAATTCTCAGCATTGCTATCTGAGTACCAAATAAACTCTTTGCATAACACAGGAAATATGATAAGCAAACAGTCATTCATAATACGCTAGCACTCATATGCTCAGCTCAAGTCAAATCTTCGACTTTATCAGTTAGTGTTTGGGTTGCCATGACAAAGGAAGAAGTGCATAGTGTGAATAAGCTGTTTTAACACAAAACTGGGAAACCGTTAAAAAATGGCAAAAAAGTTTGGTTGATAAAGTGCTAAATGAGAAGGAAACAACACTTTTTATTGTAAAACCACCACCACTTTGTGTTACTTGAACAAAATAAAATTCAGTATATGCAAAGGATCCATGGATCTTTTCATTGAAGGTTCAATGAATCAGATCTTTTGAAGGATCCTTCGAACTGTTATTTATAGTGAAATTTTAAATACTTTTCATTAAAAAAATTACTAACCTTCTGTGAATTCAGAAAACTAAGCTTATATATATAAATAAACAAACCTAATGCTAACCTTCCATAAATTCAGAAACCTAAGCTTATATAAAAAAAACCTAACCTCCCATAGTAACTTGGATGCAATGTGCTGTATATGAAAAGTGTTTAAAATACGTAGTATGTTAAAATGTTCACTATAAATAACAGATCAAAGGACCATTCAGAAGATCCAATTCATTGAAGAGATTCATGAAACCTTCACTGAAAAGAGCCATGGGTTGTTTGCATATACACAATAGTGGATGAGTATATACAATCAGACAAAAAGTTCAATGCCATGCCTGGGATTCAAACCAGCAATCTTTAACTTGCCATACCACTGCTCTGCCATCTAAGACTTTCTCTACTCACAGTAAGCTATTTTCATAAGTATTCTACAAATGATTCATCATATATCGTGATCAACTTCATGTTTATCATGTGTGTTAACTTAAAAGGCTTCAATACATTTAAAAAATATTAAATGCCCATTACTTCAAAACCTTTGATTTTTGCACAAAAACAACACGATCATTTAAATGCCTATACATTTCTTATAATATCCTGCAACTTAATTACTACTGCACAATGTATCTTTAAGGGAAGGATTTTGTATCATCAAAATTGCTACAAAGTTTAAATGGTAGAAAACAGACACGAAAGATTGGAACCACTTTGGAATTTCAAAGCCTCAGAACACATACTGAAGCCGCTAATTTCACTCAAAACAAACACTTCAGTTATTCTTGGAAACAAATGCTTTTGAGCATCTGTAATAACAGATTACAAGGACATTAATTGTCAAAAAAGCTACCAGAATTTCTATTTTCATACACCATGCCCAGTTCAAAAAAGGACATAGTGGCAGTTAGATAAAAATGCCCAAAAGAGGGTGAATTACTAAAATATATGTGAATGATATCAAATATCTTTCTTCCTTCTGTATTAGAAAATTTCATTTGGGCACTGTCTTAAAAGAATTATAGTATCATTGGCATGCTATCTTTGACTGTTAGTGTGTCAGTCCACCAATAATCCTACATTTTTTAATTATACAAGAGTATCACTCGCATGATCTGCATCTATGTGTTTGAATATTAGCACAGTAACATGCTAATTAATTTGCATTAAAGGTTGATTTTACCTTACCTACTTTTGGCTGTGATCTCCACCCATCAATTATGAAGTGCAAACACGAAAATTAATCGTATATTCCACTGTCTGGATGACTCACAATATCTGAAAATTAAATCAGGACAATATAAAATTCAGCAACACTAAGAAGCTCTTAAAAACTTAACCTTTCATCTAGCACTCTCATGCTGGAAACTTAATAACATACCTTCAGATTCTATGTCACCAATCGGGACTCGAACCACAACACTGGAAGGAATGTAAATCGTAGGCGTATCCCCTCTGTCTGGACGGCTCAATGTATCTGAAAATTTATTCGTTATATAAAAATGTTGCAACATACAGTAACCTATCAGTTTTCTACCTCATTCTACGAATATCACTGAAGTTAATAGAAAATACCAATATTACAACAAATATACATTCAATCAGAAATAGCGTAAATGTATGATTACCGTCTCGGCTTTGTTCCTGATGAAAAAACTTCGGGCGAAAACTTCCAGCTATAAAAATCCAAGATGGTCCCTTTCGTCGTGCCTCTGCCATTTAGTTCGTTACGAACGTCCAAACTTGAAACAGCCAATCAGAAAATTCGCATTTCCCGCAAAAGTACAACTAGTGACACACCGTGTCCATGTGGGGAGTTAGTGCCTGTGTTTCCACTTAGCCAATCCCACAATCACCCCTGTGTTTTGGGCAAGTCCACAGATTGACAGGAAATGACGTTCATTTATACCTCATGTTGGTGCCACTGTACCATTGATCCAGTGCAACCAATATCTTTTGCATTGCGCAAACGTTTGGTAAAATGAGTTACGGCAACACTCCAAAACTTTGCTGTAGAAAATTTTAGAAAACCATACGGGCGAAAAGTAGTGAATTAGGCTACTTTTATTTTGATGCAGTTCCACAATTTTACTGTTGCCTACTCAAACTTTTGTTTGGCTACTTTTGGGCTTCCATGTACCGGGCAGGTTTTGTAATGAGGAATTCGAACTAATCAAAATCAAAACGGGTTGATTTTGATTAGGTTGGTGTAATAATGTTAAGCATGAAACAGCGTCGCCAGGTTACCTGTATTCTAGGTTAACACTCCAACAAAGAAGACCGTCATTTAGGGGTTCGGGGGTGGGTGCAAATGATCCACTAAGTTATGAGAAATAATTAGGTTACTGGTTATTATTGTTCTACCAAAGGAAAAATTATAACTGTACATTTAATAATAGTACTTCGCATTTAAGAAATAAAAGAAGATTATCTTTTAGGCTAAGAGGGCCGGCTCAAAGAGGATCGAGCAGTGCCATCGCCCAGTGCGGAAGGTTTTAGTGGCGGAAAAATATTAAAACATGAACAAGGTCTGTGAAAATAAGAAGAAATTACAAATCATGGCTGACTTCCAGGGAATTTCAGGAGATTTTTTGTTAGGAAACGTGATAAAAGAAGCACCAGAATTGGTCACTTTGTATAAGATCCTCATTGATGATTATAATCATAATGACGATAAAATCCGTGTGTGGCAGGTGTTCAACAATAAGCATCACGCTTATAAACAGAAGTGTTTCAAGTCACTAGCTTTAGCTTATTAATTTGTTTACATTGGTGACTCATGAACCTCTCAAGCCAGTTATCACATACCCTAAATATATCCTGAAAGTCAAACTTGTTTGTGCGTTTATTTTCTTCTTGTGTTGTTAGCCTACATTGTTAGGAACCACTGCTTTTAACTCCACAGAAATTCAACTGGACAACTTTGAACTAAATGCAGTAAGAAGTCTATGACTACTACACCCGAAATGAGCATCCTATCACAGACAAACTTATTTTTCCCTTAAAGGAGCAACACTATTTCAGGGGAGCCTTGGTTATTTGAAAAACGTACTCCATGATCTTGGATTTGAGTTCAAGACAACAAATAAAAGAAAAATAATACTCGAAAGACCCGATATTGTGGCCCTAAGGACATTATTTTAAGATAAATACAAAATAAGAATTTCAGGGAAATAGTGTGATTGCCTGAAACGTGGCTAAATGCTGGCCATACGTATCAAAGGACTGGAGTGACGGAATTGAAAGCTCCATGATTGGCTCCATGAAGTCACCTGCAGGACTTTATTATTGTCCATACTTGGACATCTAATTTGTTATGGCCACCTAGTGCTCCTCGATTCGAGATCTGGAGATTCGGAGAAGACATTAATCAAGGCCATTTCTAAGGATGGTTTAAGGATTAGTTAGGTACTTCTTAACATCCCCTGTTATTGTTGTCGTCAATGAACCATAACACACATTCCAAATTGATAAGCGCACAGTAAAATTAGCTAACACTATAGCTCACTCGCCATAATGTGGCATGTAACATTACAATGAAGAAAGGGGAACTTTTTAATTTCTGTTACTTATAAATGCAATAAAGACAAGATGTAAGTATGTTGTAGATGAATTAACTAAAGCACGTGGTCATCAAACCATCACTTTGCTCCCATATAATTGTCACTTCAACCTCACAGAAGTAATCTAGGCAAAATTAAAGAGCGTGTCGCAAGACACAACAAAGCATTCACTTTGGCAGAAATGGAGCTTTTCACAAGGGAAGCAATAAATGAAATGATAATAGAAAAGTTAAGAAATACTAAAAAAGATTATCATTAACCAGTGCTCAAGCGAGTTTCCATTTTGCGTGTCTTTTTAATATATATATATTAGCCATGGAAATTAGGTTATGTCTGGAAGCGTGAGGGGGGCGGCACTTACAATTATGGGAGAGGTGGATAGCGGGTGGCTTCGGACACTTAACCATAAATAAGCCTATGTTTAAAAAAAATTAAAGGATTACAAAATAAGTGGAGTTTGAAATGGGATATATTTACTTTAATATTGAGCAGTTATGAAAAAATGTCTAATAATCTACTATGAAAAACTTCACTTTGTGTGAATGTTATGGACAATGGTTGTTCAAAGTAGCGGAAAGAACCAGACAAGCAATATTCACTAAGATAAGAAAAGTCGCTTCCACGTGTTTCTACAGTGGTCACAATGGTGGAAACCATCAATGGAATCGATGTTGGCACATGCTTCATGTTCATGAGCCCATCAACTACTACAGTCCTTACATTGGATCCAATTTTCGTCAACGCTTTCTTCACAAAGAATACAAGTAGCAGTTTCTTCATCTACAGGTTTTTTTATATGCTGCAGCTGAACCTATACTTAAATCTTTCTTGGCACCGTTCTTCTTTGGATCGTTTTTGCAGAGCTTCCTTTTACACTTTGGCCTACATACGAGATCGTATATCGTTGGCTGATCCAGATGCTGCTTTTTCAAGATTTTTTTATGGGGTAGATGCTAGGATTTCGTTTTTCTGTGG
This sequence comes from Deroplatys truncata, assembly GCA_030765065.1. NCBI lineage: Eukaryota > Metazoa > Arthropoda > Insecta > Mantodea > Mantidae > Deroplatys > Deroplatys truncata. The sequence continues at coordinate 73,584,721 of CM060979.1, forward strand.
CCTCGGTTTTCAGAAGTTTACTATTTTGTTGGTTGATGCTGTTTGTTGTAAAGGTGTAGTTTCTTCATTGCTAGTTGGAAGTTTTGACTAGGTCTATTGACTACTTGTTCATTTGTTAGTTCAGTTTGCTGATGTTCATTAGCTGACACTTTAGTACTAGCATTAACATGACACTGGTTCTCATTTGCATAGCTTGTTGACGGGATTGAGGGTCTTGGATACTAGGTTCTACAGATGAAAACTGGGGGTTATCATTAGACCTAATTGCATCCATTTCAGTTGCTCCTAAGAGATTGCTTGACTGATCTTGAGTAAGTGAAGCTTGGACTAGGCCAATTGCAACTGAAAACACGATGGGTCAGCAATTTCGGTCGTGGAATTTGAGTTGCCTGTAGTAAAGTCAAGGTCACTAATTACATTTGGGTTGACGGAGTAAATTCCTGTACACGAGAATTTATTTAGTGCCAGTTCTAAACGACAAACGGTAGTAAATGCACTACCCACAAGGTCAACAACATCACATTTTGTAATTCTTGAACATGGGTTTCTTCGTATCCAGGTTATACAGCTTCCGAGGTATGCATTCTGCAACTTGACGCTTTCCTTTTACAGAAATTACTTTTGAGTTTTCATGTAATGGGACACCCCTGTTTCATCGGCACTGAAAATTCATGACGGGGAAAATCATGTTTTGCGCATATGAATCCCAGCTTCTCAAGAAAAAAATTGAACTTCAGGTCTATTGCAACCAAAAGCTCTAGTTGGTTATCTAGATTCCTAACATATTTCACCACTGTCTCTTCAGTCTTCATACTCACCATTTTGTTAAATCTATCAAGTTTAGCCTTCTGGTTTGTTTGTTTGTTTGTTAGCCAGATTTTACAGCCTAGTTTTGTCATGTAGCGTATTTTTCGGCATACCATAACGGATTGCTGCCTCTCTGACGGTCATTTCTCCAGCAATCACCATGCCAAAGCTATCTTCATACTACTTTCATCCCAAGAACCTCTAATCTGTCTTTTTGGCTTTGAATCTCGACATGGTTCCAAGTCCCGGATCAAACAAAATTGTTTACTCACAAGTTTTGTCCGTCAGTCGAGGAGTTTATTGAAAACGTTCTGATCGATTCTATGTTAATATTACAGAGTTGGTATTATCTTATTCCCCTTTAAATAACTTGCTTGCCATATTATAACATTAAACCAAAATGGGATTTATAGAGACGGGTATTCACAATACAGCTGTTAAAGGACGCAGTGTATAGAAGTAGAAAGTTTATACTATCCTCCTTTTAATCTAACCCAATATGCTTGCCATACGATATAAACATTCATATCAGATGCTTACCTTAGTACCTTGTATGAAGATAAAAGTAAGTTACACAAGTAGAAAAAAACTAGCACGCTGAAAAAACAACTTCCCACCAAACTAACGGTTCTTGCTACAATGACAGTTTTATTTGTCAACTAGATCTATAGAGGGCAGGGAGTACAAGGACATCTGATTTGTGTCCTCTTCAAGCGACAATCGGTAGAGCTAAGTTCGTCCGGGAATACCCGCTGTCCGCGGATACCCTCCTCTCTTCGCACGGGGCGGTACAGATCCTGGAGCCGGCCCTGAATATAATATTTTTTTAATACACATGCTGTGAAACAAATCCAGTCCTAGAACAAAATATTTACTAATTGAAGTAGGCAATCGGGAAAACAGGACATAATTACGGTATTCGTTTATGTGTGTCGTTATAGGGACCAATTCCTACCCAGATATTGCAATAAATAATTGCTAAGAAAGGGGGCATTCTTTGGCACTTCTTTGTACTTCAGCAATCAGTTTCTAATTTATTCGATTAAGGTTTTACACATTTTGAGGGCTGTAACTTGAATTAAAAAAAATTGTCGTTTGGGTGGTGAAGTACAAATGCCAGGCGCCTGTAGTTTTAACTGGGTTCTGCGGATATAATGCTGGCTTTTATTAAATACTTAGTATATTGCAGGGAAAAGGCCTAAAAAAGTATCCAGAAATTTAAGTACCAGAATGGATAAAAAAAATTCACTTCGGATATCATGTTAAAATCTAACAGAAGGAACCATAAAAAATTATGTTGTAAAACCAAAATTCGTCGAACACTGAAGGATTATGTTCCCTTAATTTTGTGCATGTACCATTTATTTAGAATGCTAGTTTAAATAGATTTAAAAACTGAATTGTACAATGGAGTTATTCGTACAATATAGGTACATAATGCGTTTAGAATGTTAAACTGCACAATGTAGTGTAATGTCATATAAATATGCAGTCTAGCCTGGTTACAAGCATAGTTTTCAACTCCCATTAAGTAGGCTAATATATTTTTGAACTGATATATTTTCACTGACCAGCTGCATCGTAAAATGAAACGGGGAGAAACCTCTAGGAGAGTTTAGTGGGCTGAAGTAGGAGAAATAATCAGATTCATGTGATACATTCACGTAACATGTCTCCTCGCAAGCGATTTCATTTGCTTATCATGTGGCACTCTATAAGGATAAATGATCTACCGATTCCAATAGCCGTTTACTTAATTGTAGCTACTGTTGCCACCCCTTCGTTGTAGTCAAATAATCACGTATTGTCCTGTGATAATATTTAAGAGGTTCGGTTGCTCCCCGGAGCTTGCTCTTAGCAAGCACAGCAGTACTAATACTTATGTGTGCTTAGTGGCCACAGTGCTCTCAGATTTTTAATAGTAGCTATACAAGTGCAGTTCTCAGTGCTGTGTTTTTGATGATTCGCAATTACAACTTCGCAATATAAGCATGGGGAAGTGGGAAAACTATGGTAAAAATTTTAATGGAGCTTGGGTAAATGATCCCGTGCCTTCAAAGTCGCTTATGGAAGTGAAGAATGACAGTAAAGCCTATTGTAACGTGTGCAAAGTCAAAGTTAGGGCTCATAAGACAGATTTAAAGAAGTACGCCGATTCCTAGAAACACAAAAAGAACGCTTCTGTCATTATCACGGGCAACCAAAATTAAAAGACTTGCCTGCATTTCAGCTTAAAGAAGCAGTGACTCGCTTCAGGTTGCAATTAACGGTCTTCGTAGCTTGTCACACTGCCATTAATTGCACTGACCATTTAAGCGAACTTTTTAATAATGAGTCGCTATCTTCTCAATCAAGAGGTTTGAATATGCGAGTTTACAGAACAAAATGCAGTGCTCTAATCACTAAGGTTATTACACCAACCATTTTAAAAGAAGAGGTCAGTGACCAGTGACTTGCAAGATGTTTCCTTCTCATTAAGAGTAGGTGAATCCATAGATATCACATGCGCCAAACACCTCTGCGTTTGCTGTCGGTACTACAAAAGACGAAAGAACACGATTGTTGTGGCTAATAAATGTCGCCAGTACTACAGCCGAAGTACTGTATCAGCACATCAAAGAGTGTTTTCCAAAATACTGGCATAGATCTCATGAACTGTTTACAATAGTGACGGATTGGACTTCAAATCTTTGTGGTTCAACGCATTCAGTCTTCAGATTAATGAAAAGTGATATTCCTGGTCCCGGGTTCTCCGGTTTCCCCCGCCATTCATTCCACCAACTGCTCCATCATCACCTTTCCTTTCATCCATTTCACCATAATTTCGTTTCATCTACTTCCTTCCTCCCATACCAGGCATCGGGCTGATCACCCATTCTGGATATTCTATCTGATCCACGAGTGTCTGCTCCCCGACGGGCCTCTGGCTCCAGGCACCCACCTGTAAGTTCTGGAGGGTGTAAGTCCTACATAAGAGGAGGTTAAACAGAGAAAGAAAGAAGAAGATATTCCTGGTCCTGTTATTGTTAAATGCATATGTCATTCCATTAATTTTGTTCCCATGAATCTGAAGAACTAACTTCTGACATAGATTACATGCTTGGAGAGAGCTCTAATTGCTTTCATAGATCTGCTCAGAAGGGAATCTTATCTGGAAATATGTAAGCTCATTAAGATGGCCAAGATCCCATGCAAATAATTCCCTTATCGTGTATACGGTAAGAGGAGTAATAATTGTGTTAAGAGAGTTTTAGACTAAAACTGCATTTCAAGTTGGCTACTTGAATCTGTGATAAATGTGTATAGAGAACTGTTCTCAATGCACGATGATCTAAGTAACGAGCTTTATCTGGTCTTTTAACCTGTCCTCAACGATTTTGAACGAATAAATGCAATGCTTCAAAAGGAGAGTATAAATCACTGTATTGCGTAGAAGTACTAGAGAAGTTTGTACTTTCGATCTTAGAAGAATTCTGCTTCCACAGTACGTGGTATTTAATTTACAACCAGTTTAGACTTTGTGACTATCTTCCTCTGAATAAAGAGGATTTCGGTTATGAATTTTCTTTGCTTTTGAAATCCAAGCTAGGTCAAAAGCTAATTTCTAAAGAGGCAGCTCAGGTTATATATAGCAAAGGTGGCAACATTTCCTCAAAAAGAAAGTGCAAGATTTTAGTCCTGCTATATGTCTTAGTCAAACTCGACCCAGCTTTTCTCTGTCCCTTTAGAACTGCTCCGACAACAATCAAATTAACGTAATAGAAAGTCAGTGGAGGCAAATTCTGGAAATGAACTGGCGGATGATCTTTGGAGAGAATATTACAAAGGATGGCATTTTGTTTTGGACCATTGCGATGACCGTGAAGAACTCGATTGGAGAGCTCGCTCTTAAAGAACTCTCAGAGTTTGCTTTGCAAGCTTGCTTATCAGTAACGCAACTGTGGAGCGAATGTTTTCTCGTGTGCCATCAACAAAAACCATATTACACAACCGCATAGGAGCGAGTCTTCTCGGCTCTATTCTAAGAATCAAAATGAGATTAGAAGAAAATGATAGATGCTGTGTAAATTTTTATTCTACTGCCCCTATGCCGCTCGATAATGACCGTAACAATGATTCAAATAATGATAAATAAGGAAATAGAACTCAAATATTATAATTGAGGTGCCTTCAATATCCCCTCCTCTTCGCGATGTCATCTTTGCGAGTATCCTCGGCATTGTCATCTCTCTTGTATACGTCCGAAGTATAATCATCTTCTTCTTCGCATGGGGCTGAGTCTTCTCAGCTCTATTCTAAGAATCAAAATGAGATTAGAAGAAAATGATAAGATGCTGTGTAAATTTTCAATCTACTGCCCCTATGCCGCTCTATACCTAGGGCGTATACAAGAGAGATGACAATGCCGAGGATACTTGGGGTCACTAACATTTCCAGATAAAACGCCGCTCGGTCCCTGCCTACAAGCCACCAACTACCAGGGTCTTCCACGCTGAGGAGAGACCTAACTGAGCGGTATCGCAGCAACGCCAGAGAAGAAACCCTCACACAGCGCAAGCCATCGCCCAGCCGCAACCGGCCGAACACCGTCGCCTGGTCCTACAACCCTGAAATAGATGACAAGGAAGATGATGGATACAGGAATTGAGAGTCATGATAGAAGATGAACCACCCCAGCATTCGTCTGGCGACCCGGGGAAACCACGAAAAACTCATGGGCCAGAATGGCGCGTACTCATCAGAATTGGACACTGCAAGACTGGAAAAAAGTTATTTTCTTTGATGGGACTCATTTCGAAGTGCAAGGTCAGAGGGTTTGATATGTGTGCCAATGGAATTTTTCAACAAGAGTTGGCTACGTGCCACACTTCTAAGAAAGTGAAGAAATTCTTTGAAGATAACAATGTCCATGTGCTTGGCTAGCCAGGGAATTTGCTTGACATTAACCCCATAGAAAATTTGTCGGCCATTTGCCAAAAGAGACTTGCAAACTTTGACTAATCCACAAAAGAACGTTTGATATTAGCTTTAATTCAAGTATGGTTTCATTGTTGATGATCTCAAAAATGTAGGCTCCAATCTTGTGGAGTCAATGGCTAATCGTGTAATGAAACTTATAAAACAGAAAGGAGGACATATTAAGTATTAAGAACTGCAAATTGCAAGTAATTTATGATTAAATTCATGAAATCATGTAAAATGTGTTATTGTTCTGTTCCAATTTATTTGCATGGGACTGTACATATTTCTTTTATTACAGTATGGCTTTGAATGAACTCTTAGTGGATGAGACTCTGAACCCAATGTAAACTTCCAGCATAAATTTGTCTCTGTCCTTAGGAAAGTTTTGTTTCCGAGGAGATGTTTTGAATTTCCGCTCACATGACCATCGTTTAGGCACTGGGTCATACAAAATTTATGTTGAAGAGAATATTTTGGTGCACAAAATTATATTTTGTTTTAATGAAACTTGGAGGCTTTAATCAATTTTAAATCTGTTGCACTTATTTCTTCCAAAATAGTTTAATTAATATATTCAATTACAATAAAATTATTTTATAGCCCAAATCTTATCTCCAGTGATTATGTTGTTCCAAAAATCATTACCTTGATCAGTTATACTGATTAGATCCCCCAAAATAATCATTCTTGATTGTTTTCAGGAGACAACATTTTTGGAACCCACTTTTGACATACATAATGCATGTTCAAATGTTTGTGAACACTTCTAATTGAAAATCTAACCTCTGCTGCTATCTCTTCAATAGTCTTCCTACTTTCACCTCTTGCAATAACGTGTACACATTCAATGCTTGGTACATTTATTGCAGTTGTTGGTTGACTGCTCTGCAGATTGTCTTTGGTACTAATGCAGCCTTCATTGAAACATTTAAACCAGGTGTAAATCTGGATTTTTTTCATTGCTGCTTCACCATAAGTATTTTTGAGCAGTTTTAATGCATCTAAAGGAGATTTATGTAGCGAAACATAAAAGTTTATGTTTGAATGTAGACGATATTATCATTAATGCAATTAATGGATATGCCAACAACAAAAGCTGGTTGCCATGCAAAGACAACAATTGTTTTGATAATGAAAATTCTATGAAAGTGGCATTATGTTTGTTACCAATAAATAAAAGATATCTTTTACTATTCTACACATTAAAAAAGAAGTACGTTTGAAGCTAGTATATACAGGCTGACATTATCTCCTACTACGTAAATTAGTCTTTAACTGATTAGCTATTACAAACATTTTTTAAAACATGTATTACTAGCATTTGGAGATATTATCTCTTGACTTCTGGTTACAGTATGCGTTTCCACTTGATGGAACTCATCATCATTTTCCTCAGAATGTGTGAAATCATTTGTATCAACTAATTTCCCTTGTTGCTGCATTATATGAGAACTTTGACATTTTCACCTTGGGTATTAATGTTTTAGATTTCTTGTTTCTTTGGCATCTCCAAGCTTTGATGTATGACACAGCTAGTGAATCATTTGAAGAGCTATTTATGTGCATTATTGCAACTTGTGATGTAATTTGTAGCAAATATGAATACTCCTAGTGTACGTACAAGAACATTCTTTACATTGAATTTGCCTGTTATGATGTGGCTGATTAAATTCCTATAAACTTATTGGCTTCCTTGTTTTCTCTTCCATTCTCCTGCAATGTTCTTACTTGTTCTCTTTGAAGTAATGTTGTGGAGCTCTAAGTTTATTAAATTTCTTAAACTATGAGCACTGCTCTAACTTATACATAGATACTCTAAGTGCCCCCATCCTGTCAATGTGAAATCTGGTCCTTCATTACAGATTTTAGCAGAAGTCACTGATGTTTGCATGGCATACTTATGGACATTTTCATATAACTGATGAAAAATAAAGAAGTGTCACTGAGTAGTATTGAAATATTACATTTTTTAAGTGTAATGATGAACTTCTTAATGAAGCAATGGAATTTTTTGTTTTAAAAAATTATTTTCTTGGTGTTTCAATATTTTTGCTATATTAATTGTTCTGTAGTTAGAAATTTTTGGTAAAAATTTCAAGCTTCTATGTTTACTATTTTCTGATACAATGAAGCATTTTTATAAAAAAATTCACCTTTCCAAAAGTGCAGTTGAACATATAAACAGCATAAGAAAATACTGTACTATAATTTTTAGCAAATGATGTTTCATCAATTTAAAACAAACATAAACTGAGCAGAAAAATCAAAGTATATATACAAATGGTCTCAAAACATAAATTAAAAAAATGAAAAAGTTTTTATTCACTTCACTTAATATAGGTATATTACCTGCTCCCTTTCTATGCATTGTAATAAATTCTAATTGATGCTTGAAAACGTAAACAAGATAATTAAATGAATCAGTTCATTTTTAAACATTGTTTAAATATATAGCTTAGTTTGATAGGGGAAGGCAACACTGCCCTGCATTGTGATCTTCGCAGATCTAATTTGCATTCCAGTCTTATTATCTTCAATTCAGTGACATTCATAATGAACTGAATCAGACTCTAGACCATGATGGTTAAAAGCTGCTTCAATTTGGAAGATTAACTCACAAAAATTATGGTTCTTTGGTGAGCAAGTGCTGGACACTCACACAATGGATGATCAGCTATCTCATCTACCTGTTGACATTGTCTGTTGGCAGGATCCACTTGCTGTCCTACCCTGTGCAGGTGCTCTCCAAAGGGACAATGCCCCTTAAAAAGACCTGTTGCCCATGGGAGGTTTTCCCTGTTTAGTTTTAGCAGTTCTAGAGAACTGCATCCATTCTAATATTTATAACAGAGTTTTGGAGAGCCTGAATCCTACAGATGAGTTCCAGTATTTCTTGTGTTCTCTGAGCAACTAGTTCCTGATAGACAGATAATTGGTTCTGATGACAGTCCCAGTACTGATTCAGGTACTATAAAAGGTTGCTCAGTTCCTACTTAGCAGTTACACCTGCTTTTTCATGGTACAGATTCCCCCACATGCCGGCACTCAGCTCAGCTGAACTGAACTGAACTGAATTTTGGGTAGCCAGTGCCGTGAGGGATTTATGGCTTTCAAAAACAAACTTGAACTTAGCAAAGTGGTTATTAAGGACCTTCAGGCAAGGCCATCTCTATGTATACAGGCCAGAAAGCCAAACAAGATAGCTGTTGATTATGTCATCTTCGGAGACTACTTATCGGTAGTTTACAATCTGCATCATTGGAATGCATCTTATAGCAACATTCAGTGTAGTTTTGGAATGCTAGTGAGTTCATGGTTGTCTTAAATGGACCAATAAATTTATTAATAACTAAAGTACTTGCTTAGCAAACAAAAGAATAATAAAACAGTATAGTTATCAGTACAAAATGCTGTGTGCCGGGTGTATGTCATACTATTTAAAAAGTTCTGAAAAGTATATAGCAGTGTTTACATTCCAAAAGGATCCGTATAGAAGATAGCAGTGAATATGTGCTAATCATAGGAACACTAATTATGAACTATGCTGTTGTGGTATGTATTAATTTTACTGAACAGCATATAGTGAATACATTTACTGCACATGAAATTATGGAAGTGTTCTTGTAGTATCCAGAGCACTTCCTAAACTTGTTGAAGATACTTGCCCCCTCACTGTTTTCTAATTTATCATCCTATCTGGCTTCAGAACTAGCTCCCAAAGAGTTACCTGCATGAAATTAGAGGGATTCATGGTCTTCATAAAACACAACTATGTGCATTTGGTGAAAACTGATACCTCATAAATTCCAATGGTTGTACCATCATTGTAACTTAACTGCAATTTTATTATTGTATAATATTAATCACTAGTTCAAATGGGTACTTGGCAAAGAAATGATCTTAGATAAATGGTCCAAATTTGATGCTCTTTAGAGTCATCTGAATGAGTTCACAATTGCAAGCAGACAAACAGAGAAAAAAACTATTTCTGGGTGTCAACATTTAAAAGAATGTTGGGAGGAAATAAATACAGCATGTCCCAAAACCTGAGAAGAGCAGTTAATCAAAAGGCAATGGAATATTATACAACCAGTATCCTGTAATGAACGTGTTCAATTCATTTTTTCTGATTCAACAGCTTACAGATATGTAATTCCTATGTACTCTCTTTATTCTCAAACAGTTAGTCCTGATAGTAATTACAAATCTTTGCATTTAAAATAAATACTCAGTAATCAAGAAAAATTAGTGAATTTGTTGCTGCATGAAAGTCACGTAAAACCAGAAATTTCTTATATTGGGAGTAACATTCAAGTATTTCAAATACTCAAGCTCCTGCAAAAATAGTGCAGCTCTCAATGATAACATCTTTAAAATCCAGGAATAAAGTTCTTTTAGCCCTAAATCCAGTAAAAGAAATTATGTAGTGGCATAAAATTGTATGAACAGATTCTAGCTATAACTAAACTTTTGAGTTAATGTAGCTTTAAGATATAAAATTTCATATCAGATAACAACAAAATTAATATAAACACTTTTGAGAGACTGGCACAAAGTTTTATGGCACATTTGAAAAGAAGTATATGAGGTAGGAACATTTATGTAAAGGAACAAAAATACAATTATCCAAATTTATGTTGTAGGTAATACAGTTAACAATGTTGTGCATAATTTAAAAGTGAAAATTGTAGGAAAATGTTATGTTGTGAATGCAGAATGGATTTTGAGATTCAAAATTGTGAAGTTACTGCTTACTTAAGGGTGACAGATAGGGAGGACTGGAGTGGCCATCACAGTTCATATATGATATAATGGCATGAATTTTCACTCTATAATTTCTGAAGCATATGAACAAGAATTTCTTAAAGTAGAAAAGCAGAGAAACATAATTCTACATTTAGGTACTGAGACATGTGACATTTATGATATTAGTGCTGCTTCAACACTAGTGATTGCAAATTGCCAAGTGCTGCTCTGGTAAGAAAAATAATAGAAGTAATATCTAACATCCCTCTAAAAGGCCCTATCCTTAAGGCAGTTTTCTATGAGCTGCAGCCAAAATAAAAACAAAAGTTGCAGACTTGCTCACATTGTGAAGGTAAGAACACACCTGTATCTATCTACCATAAGCTATGGAAAGCATGTTTTTCACTTATAAACGTTTAATGTGGACCTGTAAGAATACAAATGATTGCGCGCTTATTTCAGCGCAAACATGCTAAGAATATTTTTAAAACATTGCATTGTGTTGAATTCCTCGGAACATGGACCTTGTGTTGTGATATCATGAATTGTACATCCAGGCCTATAGATAGAGACAGCTATACTTTAGGCCTGCCTATCAGAGAGTATAAGAACTCATCTATACCTAAATGAAAGCTTGATACTGTTGCCATAGAGTCATCCCTGTCCCATATCTGGTTTTAGAATGATCAGTATAACCAAATTGGGGATTAATTTTTTTCAGGTTTAACCTGTCCTTCCCATTCACTGTATTTAGAATAAGAGACAGTGAAAATTTTGTCAAACAGAATCCCTGGTTTAAAAATGTTGGTCCTTATACTGTGTATCCTAAACAATTTTTTGTCCCAAGGTTGTTTGAGGCCATCTGGGGGAACTTCACTTCGATACTTTAACCTATAGAGTACCCAAAGCCCTCCACATCAACCAAAAGGGGTAAAGGGGCAAGTCCCTAAAGCATTTCCATGGCTGCAGTAGGGGTAGTTCTCAATGCTGCTGTAATGGCAATGTAAAACATCCTTTATAACTTGCTAAGCAGTTTTACACGGACTTAATTTAGCTCTTGGCCACCAATACAATGCAGCAGAAGGGAAAAGGGGTCTCACCATGCTGGTGTATTCCTCTTTTGGTTTTAGTCCCCGTGTCTTCCTAAACAGGTTTCTGCAAGACCCTACAAACTTTGGCCACTGAGTGACCTAAATGGTCTTTCCATGTCAGTTTCTTGTATAAAAAAAGACCAAGGTTTTTGACTTGTGATGAATATATAGTCTTACCGAATTAAACAGGTTCCTTTAAGGTCCTACTATTCCTCATTCTGGTAAAGGTTATTACCACTGTTTTGCTTGCACTGACGGAAATGCTATGCTGGTTCCATTGCACCATGTCTCAACTTTCCTGAATGAAAATTGAAGCAAACCAGAAACAGACTGGAAAACTTCCTTTCGGTGATAATAGTAATATTGTTCACATGGATATATAGTTGCTTTGAAATATTAAATGTTATAAGCAAAAGGCAACCCCTGGAACTTTAAACTATATTGTTTCATTTTATAATACATGAGGTACTGCTCAGAAGTTTCTGAAATTCATATGGGGAGCCTAGCAGAGCAGGAGTAAAAGAAAATGCAGCTAGGTGATATTTTCACATCTCTTGTGAGACAGTGTACCAAGCAGCTTCATTCTGTGTGGATACACTTTGTAAGCCTTTTTCAATAATTCTTGAGTATTGCTTGCATTGCAATTTCACAATGGCAGCTGTGAGTGAGCAGCATGTCTGTGTAAAGTTTCAAACTCAGAAAAACTGCTGCAGAGATGTATGTAATATTTAAAGCAAGCATTTGGAGATGATGCTATAGGCCAGATGCAAACCTATGAATGGTTCAGGTGATTTAAAAACAGCCAAACAGCAGTTGTTGATGGTGATTGCTCTTGATGGCCATCAATTGTCATTACACATGAAAATGTTGCTGATGTTTGGGCTATGAAAGGGTTATCTACAAGGGGTTTGTCTCCTCTGGTATGACAGTGAATGCAATGTTCTGTCATGATGTCTTGAGGTGACTGAAGGAGAACATGAGGAGAAAACGTCTAGAGATGGGGTGCACCAACAATTGGTTTCTCCATGAAGACAAAGCTGTACACAGCTTTCATCATGCAAGAATTCCCAGGGAAAAACAAAATGACAACTGTTCCTTATTAATCAAATTCACCAGACTTAGCCTCATGCGACTTCTTGTTGTTCAAGATGAAAATCAAGTTGAAAGGTCAAAGATTTGAAACAGTTGAGAAAATTCAAACAAAATTGCTGGAGGTGCTGAACAAGCTGTGAAAAAAGGACTTCCAGATGGCATTCAACACACAAAAGAAACACTTGGAGTAGTGAATATACTCACAAGGGGACTATTTTGAAGATAATTGTAGTGCATAAGATCCAGGTATGGTGTAAATCAACTTACTGAGGAATTTTGGTAACTTTTGGTTAGCACTTTTGGTTAGCACTCCTATGTATTGAAGAAATAGGTTGAAATAGGTTGAAGTTTCAGTTATGGGAATAAGCTAAATTGAATCATAATGTATTCAAGTCAGGAATTATTGCTGATATTGAATACGTAAATTGTATTATCACTGAATTAGAACTTTATAGATCGATAACTTCTTAGAACTAGATACCAAATAAAGCATGATAAAGATTGGTCTAAATATTTGTCATAAATTGCCTGCATTTAGGTACAAGCAAACTGCAACATAATCTATTAAGCACAATGTATCTACTTCATTTTGTTAAACAACACACAATGTTATAATTTTAGGCAGAGATGTTATTACAGCATTAAGAATAAATAATTACAAATTGGAAATATCTGTTAAATTTTGGAAGGAATGTACAAAGCATTGGTAGAATAAAAAATGCTGTATGCAGTAGAAATATGGAGGCTTCAGAATTAGGGAAAAAGTTGGTCAAATATACAGATTATTTTGCAAAGAACTTTTGGGATTAATGTCAGCACCAAAGAAAATAGATTTGTAGATTTAGGAGGAACAGGGAGGAAAGGAATAATTACGGAAAGAATCTTGAAATATTGGTACAGGGGCCTTAAAAGGCAAGATCAAGGTACATTAAAAATTTGTGTGAATCAACAGAAGATAACTTCAAATAATAATGGCTGGTGGGCAGGAATAGGAAGAGAGTTGGAGAACATAGGAATGGAAAGCATTTGGCAACTGCAGGGAAAAGATGATAACAGATTTTGGAAAGTAGTGAGAAATAGGATAGAAGATATAAGACAAACAAAAAATCTGGGAAAGCCTTGAAAATAAAGTCCTTAAGTTTATATACAACAATTAAGAGAGACTGGGGGAGAGAAGGTTATGTTGACATATGTAGCAGACATGAAAGGGAAGCTTTAGCATAGATGAGAACAGGGACAAGGTACCTTAAAGGGTTAAGAGGGAGTGAATTGTGAACTGTGTCATATGTAGCGAAAAGGAGAATAAATTACATTACTAGTAAAATGCAAAGAGATAGAGAAGTGGAGACAGAATGTTTGGAATTCAAATGGGACAGAATGAGTGAGGAAATGATAGGTATAAAAATATTATCAGTTAAGGGAGGAAAAAGAATCAATAATATGGGGGAGTTATATGTATTAAAAAAAAAATATTCAAGAAAAAATGGTAAAGGAAAGTAAAAAAAAAAAAAAGGTAAGGGAAAAGGAGCAGGAAGGACAAAGGAAAGGAGAATAATGAGAAAATAGGAATCAGGAAAGTGGAAAGGGAAGGAGAAGAATATGGGCTAATCAAAACCCAAAGGGCCAGGGTGCCAGGCATAAAGTAGCTCTTAAAAGGAAGAAAAATCAGACTCGGTTTATTCTATAATGTAAATAGCTTTAAGATTTGACATAAATGTATCTAAAATTTTTGTTTGATGTTTAGTACAAATAAATATTCTGTTCTATTGTATTCCATAATTTTAATGGTTACCTATAGTGTTTGCTCTGAATATAGGCAGCTGATCATCACTATCTAAACTGCAGTGGGTTGTCATTTTTGGATGTTAGTGGCAGGAAAAGGTAGCAAAAATGAGACATGTATGCATACTGTATCAATAACATTGTTTTCCAAGCTGCTTCATATAATAATAATAGTACAATAATAGTATACAACTTGATGAATAAGGCCTCTTTTATGTACCATTCTCTGAAATTGAGTATATAGAATTTAAAGGTACAGTATTATTCTTCATAATTATTTACATATATCCTTATCATTTATCTCTTTCTTCTTCTTTAAATTTTTGACACATTTACTCAGTTATTTGAAGAAGTGGTTTCTATTTCCGTATGTTGTTGCCAATAAATAACTTTTTTTTCCTAGCTTTAAGAGTATATGAGGGTCAGTGAACTGCGCCATGGCAAATCATTAACTATTCTATTACAACAAAGAAACATTTAGATAAATTGCATTACATGATATTGCAGCATGTTGCAGTTCAACATCTTGGTGTTACATCTTCTATAATACAAATTATTTGTATGAAAAAGTGGAAAATGTGCGTCAGTTTTGGTCTGGGGTCTGAAACCCCATGAAAGATAACAGGACAAATGTACATAACATTTCACTACAATTACTTTTCTGAATTCACTTAACAGCAACAACCCTTCTAAGAAGTTCCTTGATTAACTCAAAGTCATGCATTTCACGATTCTGAACTGGTCACATATTAATTGCATTGTGTTAAAAGAGCTAAAAAACATTCTTAGAGAACATTAAACACTTAAAATAATAGAATTTATATACACGTGTGCTTTGTTTCATAAAACTGAAATTTGTATTATTTATTTACATTACTTATTAAATAAATAAACTACTTTAAAATAGAGAGTTGAGGGTTGTTACACTACATCACTATGATAATCTTACTTGAACGCCATCGTTCAAGTAAGATTATCATAGTGATGTAGTGTAACAACCCTCAACTCTCTATTTTAAATTATGACACATCACTGTTACAAGCTTCTAAATCTTCAAAAATTGAAATAAACTACTGTTAAACATAGGAACAAATGTGAGGTCCACAACCAAAATAAGGACCATTTGTGTTTATTATTAGTTACTGAGTTTCATTGTTTATGATTAATGGTTCATTCATGTACATTTTATAGAAAGTGTTGTGCTCAAGCATATTATGGACCTGTTTGAATATGGCTGAGAATAAATCATTTTCACAAGGGTTTTCTAGTAGAATTTCTCCCTCATTATGAAACTATATAGTGCTTACTAGAGGACAGATTTATATGCACTAAAAATCATGTATTTATGCAGTCAAAAGCTGAAAATATCTTTAAAAGTGGAAAAATTACACCAAAAATCTTTTAATAGTATACCGAACTACAGAATTCCCTTTTGTAACTTTATTGATTTTTATGAAGTAAAAAATATATAAATTTTAATCTTTCATTGGTTACTGAAAACAGTAATTATGATCTCTTGTGCCATCCTCCATGGTATAGTGGTTACCATGGTCACGGGTTCAAGCCCGGCGGAGGGCGATGGATTTATTTCAGCATAAAAATCCTTAGCATGGCTTCCTTTGAAAGGGAAGTAAATCCGGTGGTCCCGTGTCATAGATTTACAGTACGTAAAAGACCTCATGCCTGATAAAGAGGCCTCTGAGCAAAGCTACAGGTCCTTCATGCCCAATATACAATGGGATGCTAAGGACCACAGCAGTTAAAGAGTGTCCATAAATAAAACTAAATTGAATTTAATTTTTAATGTTCTCTTGTATTTTTTATAGTCAATAATTGTTCATTATGAAATGACAATGGTAGGACACTGCTAGAATTTAAACATTATAAACAGAGAAATGCAGTAATTAAGAACAAAGGCAAATCTTGAGTTATACCCTCTTACCAACAATAAACTGTCCATTGTTGGTAAGCATGTTCTTGGTGCTCTCCCAGGTGGCATTTGCATAGATTGCATTGCTGTCTTGTAAAGGTTTATAACTGTGTATCTACCCACATGGCACTGTCTGTACAATATTTGGTGCAAGTAGGGATGCTGGATGGGCTATATGAAAACACTGCAATATAGCAGAAATTTGCCATTTTATGGAAACAAGATGAATATTTCAGTAGCAAGTAGATAAAAAATAAAATATATGCATCCAATTGTAAATATTAGCAAAATATGCACTAAAAATTGAACATGCATTTATATGCACTATGAAACTTCTCTAGTCAATTCCTCATACCATGAAACACATTTACCTCTTCAATGATGTGTTTAATTTTAAAAGAGGGGGAACAAATAAAAATGTGCAAAAATCTGCTCTCTAGTGATATCTAAATCCACTTCCCCTTTGCTACAATGTTGGCTTATGGGCATTCTCTGAATGGGCAATGGCTGACTTCTAATTTGGTTGTGAACCTTCAAGCAGTTAAATAACTGAAGAGATCTCCTACCTTCCAAATTCTTTTATCCCAAACATCATTTACCATTAAATATCCAAAAGATTCTGAAAATATATCTTCACACTTTGCACAGAGAATCAACGTTTTACAAGTTCTTTGACTCCAAGTCCTTTTAGGCATACAATGACAATGCATCAGTTCATTTTTATAATGCACAGAATATTTTAGGCTATTTCTGTGTAAAATATCAGCTTGTATTCACATATTTTGCCAATGTTTGCTAACATTTGCCAACATTTATTTACTGAAATGCTTCTGTACATTCATTTATGACCAGGAAAAAATGCAGGTGTCCAAAAGGTATCACTTTTAAAGAAGCAAATGATATCATAATGTAGCTACAGTTAACTTTGACTGATTTTCTGAACTGTAATTTGTAACTTAAGAACTAAATGGATAACTGAAGGTTTTAGATTAATCCAGTCAAAAGTAGACTAAAATCACATGCTTAAAAACACCTCTTATCCTCCATTTCATGCTAGGAGAAGTTGCAGATACTTTAACGAGCTATTCAATAACACTGTTGACTTGTTTATCCTACTTTATAAACTTTGTTTGTGCTGCATAATTCAAATTTTTTTTCACATTATATCTGGCACTTGATTTTTAATTTATTCTCACAGACAAAATAAATTAATTTTATTACTAGTGTTGCAGTATTACTGACCATATTAAGAGTAAATAAGCTTGCTTTTATCCTTTAAAACAAAGGAACTGTGCTGGCTTATTTAACAACATGGATAATGTCCCATGATGAAGATTAATGCCTGGCAAACTAAATTGTCTCTACTTTATTTGGAACATAAGGAATCAAACTCAGTATGCAGATGCCATAAATATTGAGATTTAAATTGGAAACATAAACCGATGATGCATAACTTATCCTGAGTTCATTGCATCCACTTACATACAAGTGGTACCTATGAACAATTTTGCTGAACATAAACTACAATTACCTATTTGTATCCTACATAAGTTGTTTTGTGAACCAGTTAGGCTATTAAATGGTTCAAGTTATTTTAGATGATCATACTATTGTCTTGTATGAAAATAAAACTCTCCACAGCAAATTTTTAAGCTCTTAACTGATGAGATTTATTTATTTATTTATTGGTCCTGTAGATCATATACATGATATAGGACATGTTAAAATATATAGGTAGATAGTAATATTTAAAATAGAGGTTATCGATCCATCTAGTTTATATAAAAAATAGTATATTTGTCTTCTTGGGATCTAGCACAAGGATTAACAAAATCAGTTACAGATTCCCAATTAATCAGACAGTCCTTAAATCGAACTTTTGGATCATAAAACATGGATTATTAAGCTGCAAAATATTTTCTCACTATGCAAGTACCTAATTTTTGCCTTCAAGTGTAGGCATATGCTCCCCCAATTTTGGTAGCTAAGATAGTAAGAGTTGTTTGTATGGCATGTATGAAATGGGGATAATTCTGAGGTTAACATTAAAATATTATATAAAAATTGTAATATATATATATATATATATATATATATATATATATATACATATATTTTTTTTGTTTCATTTTTTCCAGGTCATTCCATCTCCTGTAATCATGATGGAATAAGATATGTATTAATTGCAGTGCAGAAAATGGATCTCTTCCTGCAAAAACAGTTGGAAACAATTTGTCACTATGTAACTCCATTTTTTTTAAAGTACATTTTAGTCTAGTACAGTGAAGTATTATACTTTGCAAAGAATCTTTTTTGTTTACCATTAATATTTAGCACAAAAATGGACATTTTATATAGTTCTCCAATCTTACATTAAGTTTTACACTCTTTAGAATAAATGGGTGGTTGAAGTAATTGCACTACAGAACTATACAATACAGGCTGCAAGATTAACTATAAATAGCAAAAAGCATCTTCATATAAATAGACCGCTAATTTTTATGTTTAGTCAATGCAGTCATATTTACTTTGAAATTTAAGAATGTTAAGAAAGCTAGTGCTGATTGAACTGGCTTGGTATTAACTTTTATCAGAAGATTCCCTTTAATAACTGATGGAATAATCCTATAAGTATTTTCTGTCATTTTGCAGACTATCAGCTTACATCAGAAGTGATTTACAGATGGCAATAAAAGGCTAGATGCTTGAAATATCCTTTAAAGGATTTACTGAAGCACTTTTTAAAGCAAACGTCATAACAGATGTAACGACAATTCTAAGCTTATGAAGCAAGTTTTTAAAGCAAGTATTTTAAACCTGGCAATTCATTAAACCATTTCCCTTAACCATTACAAGAATCAAAGACAATAAACTCAATTCAGCCCCAGTTCCTTCTTTTCTGTTTGCTTATGCAAGATTTGGAATCAGGGGCATACACAGGGGGATGGGGCTTAGGGGGCTCAAAGCTCCCTGCCAGATATTCTAACTGTAATATCTAAACACTGCATTTTTGTTTTCTGTAACTCCTGTATACTTACAAGTTTTGTATATAGCATTGTACCTGTTAATAAACAATAAATAAAAATACTACTATTCGGCCATGATAGGAATGCATTCAGTGGGAACAGGAACTAACAGTTATGGAACAAGTAGCATTGGAAGGGCAGTCAGGTAAAGAAAACATCCCAAGTTCTCAATTACATTTACTATAAGCGAAGTTGAGGTGTTCAAATGTAGTACTGTTTTAATTGTGTACTGTACATCCCCCTATCACCTTGCCCCTCACTCCCTTCTGATCTGTAACCTTGATCACGTAATGCACTTATATCATGACTGACTAGTATATACATTAAAACAGTGATAAATATTTGGGGATGGCAGGGTATTTAATTAGTTCTTTTGGATAGTTATTATTCCACTTGTTGCTTGGCAACTTGGATTAAAGAGCTCACTCTGCTGATTGTACTATCTGCAGTTACAGGTAATTAGTACTGGATGATTACAGAATGCTTGTAGTTGTAGAAAAGTAAAAGAGGAACTTCTAAGTGAGTCTTCCCATAGTCTAATGGTGAGTACACCTGCCTGGGTATAGTGTAGGCAGAGGAGTTTGGTCTCTGTGTACTGCTGTTTGCTTTTTGATCCTATAAATACTTAAAAAGTTTGTTCCTCTTGCTGACCCATCAAATCCTTTATTTAGTCAATATACCCTGTTTAGTGATAGAGTTGGTATCCCCTCTTACATGGATAAATCTCTAAAAGTGACCACAGAATGAAGGTATGACTGACACATGTTTCAGCTATTCCTGCTTCATCCCCCTCCTGCAAATGCATTTTCTGCATATGCCCCTGCTGGGGAAAACCAGTCCATTTCAAAACATTCAATAAAAATAAACCTGTAAGTCCACTTGTGCAGTGGAGGCTCTTTCATTACAGCTCTCAAAATGCCTTTCAGTTATGGACATTGCATGAATAATTAACTTGAAAGATGAATGAGAATTTCTTCAGATGTATGACTGATGTATTGCCATAATGGAAATGTGCAGTTCTAATAATTAATTCTCTTATTTGCATATCACTTTCAAACACCAAATTATATTTTAATTATTTAAAGTTCTAGAAACTTCAAGCTAATTTTTCAACCACCCTTAAACAAAGCAAATGGTGTTATGCATGTATGTAATATATGTACAGAGAAACTAATGTATTTGAAACATATATGGATCCATAATCAGAGCTTAGTGTCTTTGAAAACAAGCCGTTCGGAAATTTCTTAATTTAAAAACATCAGCGGAGAGTAATTGTTTGAATCCTCTTATGTGTTTAAGTGTTTTAGTTGGGGGTAAATAAGCATTTCAGTTTCATTTATATCAAATTTGATAGTTTTTTATCAATGGAACAAAGATGCTACCAGTGCTTCGTAGATCTTTGAAAATGTCATAATCCTGGTAGAAAGGATATGATCATAAAGACACTTTTGTCACAAAATATGCATAATATCCAATTCCTTTGAAATAAGCCACAGCTTATTTAGAGCTGGGAGAGGTCACTTTATCTAAATGCATATCTTAAAAACCAAAATGTAATTTTAACATCATAATTTATAATGTTAACATCAAAGTTTGCTTAATTCCCTCATAAAACAGTTTAAGTCAATATTAATTTTTGTATAGAATAGTGTGCAAAATTATATTTTATCACTATAGGTTTATTCATTAGTTTCTTTGTACAGGTTGTGGATGTAATATTATTAATTGGCAACAGCAGGGAAATGTTTCTGTGGTCCCCTACCATTGTGTTCAACTATTTCTGTTCGATTATGAAGATAAAATCTACAGCTTGTTAGTTAAAATCTATGAAGTTATGATAACTATTTTGGGTTTTTTTTTCTTCCTTAAAGCTTGAGATGCTGCAAGTGGGTTTAGAACCCTTGTCAATGAGAGTCTTTTATTTCATATTTCTGCTCTTTAAAATAACCGTGGATCTGTATACATCCTCACCATATAGCAACTAGTGTCTATCACATAAACATTTTTAAGGCCTTCCGGACACATACACACACATTGTTACATGACACTCTAGGTACCATTAATATTCAACAATACTTGTTAACCTTGCCCAATATTGAAATACAATGCTCATGCTACAATACCAGACACTAGCAACAACTAATGAATGCTGCATCTGGTTGTTATGCTGCTTGAAACTAGTGGCATGCAGTAGTAGAAGATTTTTTAAAAACAACAATGATAAGAAGAGTTTAAAAAATGATGTAATATAGGTCTAAAATGCAACCATTAGCATATCATTACCTTTTACATACTTTCAGATAGCCCTTAGTTTGCAGTTGTAACTTAGAAAAGCAAAACTGCAAAACAGGGCTCTGAAGTATTGAAGTAGGTATCTGAGCTGTTCAGAAATCAGCATCTAAGAGATCCATAAAGTGACATCATTGCAACAGTAAACTGAGTGCTCAAGAACTTCATTTATCTGTCCCTCATTAACTTGGATTTCTGGCTTATCCAGTTTTGATTTTTGCTTACTTTTTCACTGTGAAAATATATGCATTTTTCATGAATACACATGAATGTATATGGTTGTAAAGTTGACACTGCAGGTAGCTAAAGATTGCCATCAGTCACCACTTCAAGCTAACAATAACAGGTTGTCTACTGACATTGGAAATACTGGAAATATACTTAATTTTCTTTTTTACATACTGGATATACTGAAATTATACCGGAATTGGTGATTACATAGTGGAAAAATTGGATGCAATATCCATATAATATTGCTTTATTTCAGATTAAACTTTGAGGTGATTGTTTCTTGGAAGATCTTGTTAATCAATTTGCATGATCTTTGTTTTCCATATGCTAACTATGGGTAAAAATTTGGATAATTTTGCACATCTAAATTTTTTATGGATTATACAGCATTTCCAGAATTTTGAAGATAATTGCTGGGGAGGGGTAGATGGGCTAATATTAGAAATACAAAATCTGCTGATATTTACATTCCCAGTTTTTGTGAATGTCAGTGAAGTTTTGGTTCATTATTATGAATGGCACAGGAGTTTTATGAAATTACAATTCTAAGAGGTAAAAGGAAGAATTCAGCATAACATTATACAATAATTTCATAGAGAGTACAGAGGGTAAATTTAATTAAATTGTCACTCAAGATATAAAACACCACCCATTTAACACTGGATATGGTAGCTAGTAATAAACACAGCTTCATATTATGGCTGTGGAAAGAAATCAAACCAATAAAGATATTAAGCTAGTCGCAACACACATTTGAATACTGCTGCAATATGACTCGATCCAGTATGAAATTTTATCAAAGCATATACTGGAATTTTAAACCTTAAGGCAGTAGACACCCTGAATAAATACTGTTACCATCTTCAGTGACACAGAAAAATAAAGCTAAACTATGTGAGGTTATGTTTAATTTGTTTTCATGACAGTCCTGATAGTGATTTTAGATACCTCATCTGGATGATTTCAATTCTTTTCTCTTTTACTTTTGCAGGATCCAAATTTCAGTATCATACATCCAAATTTGTATTCATTTTATAGTTTGTTTCTTTGTAGTTTTGTTAATTTGGATTACCTCCTGCCCAGGCTAGTCCAGATAAATGAGGTTCTTGGGAATGTGCATAAATATACATAGACCTGCCTTTTAATGTCTGATTCAATCAGCCAATTGTTTTTGTCTTTACAATTTGTGTATGAAATGATTCACAATATAAGTTAAGTGAACATAGGACTCTTAAGTACACTTCCTGTCAAGTGTGAGGTTCATGTTGTTATTTGTTTCTCACATGATAAAGTAAACAGAGTGACTGAAATTCACTGTATTATTTGAAATATTTATGGACTAACTGTAATGAGAAGGCTGTGTGAGAGAATTGTGTCAAAAGTTCAACAAAGGATGAACTGTCATGCATAGGAAAGACAAACAAGGGAGGTCGTGTCTAGTGATTGATGATCTGATTGAACTTGTTAGTGATGTGATTCGCAAGCACCATAGTCTAGGATTTCACAAATTTCTCTCAAATTTTCACACATTTCCCGTGACACACATTTTCAACACATGGTTTGACACAAATGGTTGTATGCAAGAATTTGCAACTTGAAGGGCAGAAAACTTAACTCCATGGCACAACAGCCCATTGCTGGGCCAAGGCTTGCCACCTGGCTGTGCAATCCCCACCTCTACCCACAACAGGCATCATGAGTGTGGTGTATTTAACCACCCTCCATAAAATCCAGATCTTGCCCCTAGTGGTTTTTATTTCTTCTCACAAACGAAATGTTATGAGGATACAATGATTTGAAACCAATGATGAGGTGATGGGTAATGTTAAAGTTTTTTTTGCATATAGATATTAAAAGTATTCTTGCTATACTCTTCCCCCACTGTCTGCAAAAAGAAAACAACATCAGAGGTGTATTTCCAAATAGTTTAAAAAAATATCTAACAGAAAAATGGGCATAAGGAATGAAATGCAAAATTTGCAATAAGAGAGAGAGAGAGAGGAGGGAGAGAGAGGGGGAGAGGGAGAGACAGACAGACATGAAAAGCCACACTAAGTGACTAGATTTCAAAGATAGATTACTGCTCACTATAATATTGAAATATAAATTTGGGATAAGTATCCAATATTACTGATCACATATTTCAGAGATTTGCGACATAATAAGTAAGAAAACTTTGAAGAATATAAGCTAGTGCTACAAAGGCCAAAAAGTACAATTTTCTTAATCACTGTCATAAATTCAAGAAAGAGGGGATATATACACTCACCTTTCTCTTATTTATTATAATACTTGCATGCATCACAAACCAGATACAGTGGCATTCAAATGTTGCCCAAAAAACCGAACCACATAACATAAAGCCTTTAAGTATTTTTGAGAAAATACCGCATCTAAAGGCCAAAAGAATGTGAACCTTCACTTGGAATACATATTAGAGTTCCTACTTAAAACTTTCAACAATTGTTTATTTCCAACAAACTTCTCCCTTGGTCTTTCCAGCTAATATTTGTGGAGAACTAACAATGATACCCCATCAGTTACATTCAAAATTATATTTGGCTTCACCATGCTAATGATATAAGTTACAGTTTATTTATGGAATTTTAAATTATAAAGTTAAATGCATGAGCACATAATCACACATTAATTTTCCTTTGCTCCATTTGGTTTCATTTCTATCTCTGAGCTAAGAGATATGTTAATATTTTGCGATTGTAATTACAGCAAATTATTAAATGGAATTGTATAACAAAACGGATCAAGAGTATAATATTTCTACTATAAGAAGTTTGTGTACAGTAGGCAATATTTGCCTTAATTACTTTTAAATAATATAAATGCAGGTCTTCTTAACTTAACTAAACCAAAATTTAAAAGTGAAGCCAAATATGAAGCCCCACAGCCTATATCTAATTCATTGAGGTGGTCATAAAAACAATTAGTACCTTATGTATCAGTACTAGGTTATTGAGCTTACGTATGCAAATGGGCCCAAAGTGCAGTGGTGCTTAAAATTACCTGACATTCAAAATTAGGAAAATCCAGAAAAATGCTATATTAGGTAACTTGACCTAATCACATTTCAAACCTCACATCACCGTTTGATGCTCTGAATGTTTTCGTTTTAGCACACAAACGCGTGCTCAGAGCCAACCCGCCGACGTATTATGCCCACTGACGGGTTGTATTCCAGGAAGGTTAGGCAACACCACTACGGAACCATTGCGGGACTTTTTCTCAACAACCTGAGAGTCCTGCTGTTGTGGCTGTTGTTGAGAAGAGGTTTCGGGCTGCGGGTTACTGTGACTGCTGTTGTTGACGAGGAGAGGTTCTCTGGACGAGGACCCCATGCTGACGCCGCCACCGCCGACGCCGGTGGAGTAGGTAGCAACGCTTTCCTCTGTCGTGGACGGGGTCAGTGTTTCGGTTTGCGGGGCACTGAGCTCGACGGACTGCTGCTGGGACTGCGATCTTCCAGCGGAAGACGACGACTCGGTGGCTCTAGTAGGGACACTAGAGGCTCTTTGGAGTTGTTTCTTGCTGCAGCATGCGGCCGGTGCAACGCCCGCCGGGTGGTTTCCACCGCCTTCTGCTCCCGTGTTGGCGTTTCGCGACGATGAGAACTTCTTACGCTTGCGTTTGAGGGCGGCAAGAGCGCTGCTCCCTAGACTGGTATGCGTGACAACAGCTGCACCCTCTAGGCTTGGGTTGGAGTCTGAAGGAGACTCGGTGATGTCATCGGAGGCTGGGCTGTTGCTATGACTGTGGTTGCTACACTGTAAATGATTATTTCGACAATGGCTGTTGCACACAGAGTCTTCGGACCTACTCCTGCCTATGAGCCTGCTGACACGCCCTGACTTGGCTGCCTCTATTAGAGTCCCCCAACGGCGTTTGTGAGAGGACGATCTTTTGATATGGAGCCGGGGCAGCCTTCCGAACCCTCCCCGGTGGGAATGGTGATGATCACTATTGCCTTCCGCGGAGTTATTGTGGATGTGAGCTACCTTCTTTGGTGTAGAACCTGGCGCTCCGCTGTTCCCAAAGATGCCTGAAGTGGTGGATCCGAAAATCTCCTGCAGATGATGCGCCGAGGCATGATGGTCGTGTTGCTGTAAGTTTGCCATGAATTCAGCAACGGTGGGCAACTGGCTAGTAGAGGACGGCGCAGGTGCTATATTGAAACCTTTCATCAGCCGCCTCTCCTTCTGACGGTTTTTCTTTCCGCCAGTTCCTGTAGAATACACACATATATTAGACAAAAATTTAAATAATATTTTTGGCGATTGATAGAACTGTTAAAACATGTCCTAACAATTAACTCAAGATATTTTTCAAATAAATTCTTAACGCAATGAATACTGTTAGGAATTATTCAGAGGATACTTAAGCACCCTAAAAGGGAAAGATCTGTTTGTTTACTACGATGAAGAATCTAGGGAGAGCGCTCGGATTTGTCACATGTCATCAGCAGGTAGCAGTTTGAGACGGCCAGCTTTGTGCTTTAGTCAAGAGGATATAGTGCTGATCAATCGAAGAAGCTCGCATATTGAGCTATTGAACAGCTGTTAAAACAGAGCGTTTGTATACTTATTCAAATCCAATGCTGCCAAGGGTTTATGAGGAACTGTAGGATGCACGTAAAGAACTTAGAATAACAAGAGAATGGTTTACTCTTTAAATAAGGACTTATGGGATACTGAAACAAATGTGGAATTTAATTAAGGTATATTGTATAAACGGTACTAGAAAGAGCAGAAAGGTTTAAGTATTTGGGTACCATTATTTTAGTGATGGTGAAGTAGAACAGGAGAAATTAAACAGAGTAAAAAATGCAACATCAGCATTTACCAAATAAATAGCAATAGTCGGGAAAAAGAGAGCATATAAACAAAAACATACTGACACACTACGTGATCAAAAGTATCCGGACACCTTGCTGAAAATGACGTACACGTTCGTGGCGCCCTCCATCGGTAACACTGAAAGTCAATATGGTGTTGGTCCACCCTTAGCCTTGATGACAGCGTTCACTCTCGCAGGCATACTTTCAATCTGGTGCTGGAAGGTTTCTTGGGAAATGGCAGCCCATTCTTCACGGAGTGCGGTACTGAGAAGAGGTATCGATGTAGATCGGTGAGGCCTGGCACGAAGTCGGCGTTCCAAAACATACCAAAGGTGTTCTATAGGATTCAAGTCAGGACTCTGTGCAGGGATGTTGTTGTCGTGTAACCACTACGCCACAGCCCGTGCAGTATGAACAGGTGCTCGATCGTGTTGAAAGATGCAATCGTCATCCCCGAATTGCTCTTCAACAGTGGGAAGCAAGAAGGTGCTTAAAATATCAATGAAGGTCTGTGCCGTGATCGTGCCACGCAAAACAACAAGGGGTGCAAGCCCCCTCTAGGAAAAACACAACCACACCATAACACCACCTCGAATTTCACTGTTGACACTACACACGCTGGCAGATGACGTTCACCGGGCATTCGACATACTCACACCCTGCCGTCGGATCGCCACATTTTGTACCGTGATTCGTCACTCCACACAACGTTTTGCCACTGTCCAATCGTGTAATGTTGACGCTGCTTACACCAAGTGAGGCGTCGTTTGGCATTTTCCTGCGTGATGTGTGGCGTATGAGCAGCCGCTCGACCATGGAATCCAAGGTTTCTCATTTCACGCCTAACTGTCATAGTACTTGGAGTGGATCCTGATGCAGTTTGGAATTCCTATGTGATGGTCTGGATAGATGTCTGCCTATTACTCTTTACGACCCTCTTCAAATGTCGGCGATCTCTGTCAGTCAACAAACGAGGTCGACCTATACGCTTTTGTGCTGTACATATCCCTACACGTTTCCACTTTACTATCACATCAGAAACAGTGGACCTAGGAATGTTTAGACAGGCTTCTGACACAAGTGACACCCAATCACCTGACCACGTTCGAAGTCCGTGAGTTCCACGGAGAGTCCCATTCTGCTGTTTCACGATGTCTAATGACTACTGAGGTCGCGGATAATGAGTACTAGGCAGTAGTCAGCAGCACTATGCACCTAAGATGAAAAACGTATGTTTGTGGGGGTGTCCGGATACTTTTGATCACATAGTGTATGTAAAACTCATTAATGAAACCAATATTACAACATGGAAGGGAAATATTGATTCTGTTAGACAAACATAAAGTAAGCAACAGCAGTAGGGATGAAATACTTAGAATCCAGGGTAAGACTAGAAGGGTTAGAATTATAAATTAAAGGACAAGAGAAGAGGTAGAATTAAAGAAATCAACAGCTTAAATTATAGAAGAGACACAACTGAAGTGGTTTGGACATGTCTACAAAAAGACGGAGGAAAGGAAGGTTAAGCAAACAATATAGATGAGAGTAAAGGAGAATAGGAACAGGAAGACCAAGAATTAAATGGGAAAAAACAATAGAAAGAGTAACACAAAAAGAGGGAACACAATGCTTGAAATAAAAAGAATGTGTATGGATACAGATGGAACGGAAAGAGGTGATCCCGACCCCTGACAGCAAAAGGGTTTAAAGAAGATATATAAACATTTTGAGAATATTTATTGTCTTTTCCTTTATATTTATTACAGCCCTATACCGAAGAAGGGAAAACGAAGAAAAATAAAATAGGAAGCATGCTGAAAGAGTAAAAGTACAATAATTGACATGACAAAATAGCAATCTGATATAGCAAGAATAAAGGGTTGTATGTTAAGTTTAATACAACGGAAGTTAGGAGTAAAAAGCGATTCAAGCATGCGTAAATTTTATCTTAACCTTTCCGGATGGACTTTTTTATCGCCTGTATTCTTCAACTGTATTGAGTTTGTGGATTTAGTTTCGGTGTTACGAACATGGATTTTGTGGGCAAAGTGGGGTACGTAGAACACCCATAGGAAGTTGATGGCTAGCTAAAGCGGATTTGTATGGAGATTAGGTAATGGGTCAGATAGGAGAATGTGTGCAATGATAATGAATTTCGCTCTGCAGTCATTGCAAGCAAAGTGTTTAAACCACAGAAAGATATACGCATTAGAAATTCTGTCAGTATGAGTGAGGCAATGTCAGTACGACTGAAACTTGAACGTGAAAATGTTTCGAAAATTTGGAGGAAAAACACACAAAACTCTGAAATACTTAACGAGTGGTGTGTTAGAGAAATACGAGTGCGGATCGAAAAGTAACGCACAATATTTTTTTTTACAAAAAAGTTAATAGTTAAAACAAAACAAAAATCACATACGAACTTACACCCTTTACCTACTTTTCGACATAGTCACAAGTTTCTCAACTAATTTCTCCCATCGTGATACCAATTTCAATATGACCTGTTCGTAGAAGTCCGTTTCCTTGGAGTACAGCCATCTGCGGACTGCTGATTTCACTTCCGCATATGTCGCAAAGCGTTGGCCGGCCAGGAATTTCTTCATGGTACCAAACAGATGAAATTCCGACGGTGCAAGGTCCGGACTGTATGGTGGAGGCTGGAGCACCTCCCTATCAAATTTGGTGATTTTCTGACGAACAGCAGCAGCAACATGGGGCGAGCATTGTCATGAAGAATTTTGACATCGTCAGCATTCATGTTGTGGCGTTTGTCACGAAGGGTACTACGCAACTTCACCAAAGTTTTCATGTAGGCTGCAGCATTCACAGTGGTCCCGTGTGCAGCAAAGTCCACCAATATAATACCATGCATATCCCAGAACACCGTCACAAGCACTTTCCTAGTAGATTGAGTCACTTTGAATTTTTTCTTCACTGGGGAACCAGCATGTTTCCATTCCATTCTTGTCTACTTGGTTTCGGGCGTGTAGTGGTATGCCCGACTCATCAGC
Source organism: Deroplatys truncata (assembly GCA_030765065.1). Classification (NCBI taxonomy): domain Eukaryota; kingdom Metazoa; phylum Arthropoda; class Insecta; order Mantodea; family Mantidae; genus Deroplatys; species Deroplatys truncata. Next base: position 73,614,540 of record CM060979.1, read on the forward strand.
AGTGATGATTCCTTTCAGAAAGTCCGCGTTAGGTGATCCAAGCTCGTCGTCATTCGCTGGCCCTTGTCGTTGTCTGTCAGGTTCTTAGGCACTCAACAGCCTTCACTACCTTTACGAAATTTCAACGTGTCATGAACAATATCGTACACTGCAACATAGGAAATGTTGAACTGTTGCGATAAGGTTCCCAGTTGCACCCACCGGTCGTTCAAAATTGCCGCCTCAATACCTCTGACATTCTGCGGGGTTGCAGCTGTTACCGGCCTCTCGGAGCCTGGTGAATCACTAAGGTTCACACGGACCTCTAGGAAGAATGCACATCACCTGGAGACATTGCTACGGTCCATACAATCATCCCCAAACACGCCACGCATCTCCCTGTGAATATCACTCGGTTTATGCCCTTTGGCCCACAAATATCGAACCACACCTCTTTGCTCTTCAGATGTGAACGACAGTAACGTGCGCGGCATCTTTGTTGCGTAGTTCACGCTTTTCTCGCTAGAACTGTACACGAAACAAAAACTGCCCTCTATAGTGAAAACTTCAAACTATATCTGTGTGAAATTGCAGCATTCCAGCTGCAATACTAAGGCAGAAAAAAAAAATTATTGTGCGTTACTTTTCGATCTGTCCCCGTAAATGGGGATTTTATTAGGGTTCTATCTTAGCTACATTTAGTTGAGAGAATTCTCAGAAGATTCTTACATCATCACTTGGAGCAGGTGTGCTGCAAGACTTCCCAGCGCTGCACGATAGAAGTCAAGATGCTCTGGCGTAGTGTATGACTTTTGAGAAAGCCTGAAAAATTCTAGCTACACGTTAATTTTAAATACACTTATCAGGAAATTTATAGGGAAAAATTAGCTGTTACCTGTCCCCGGACCGGTAGCTGTTGAAGTGTTCATGCCAGAATTCCTCAGGATCTCTATCAGCTCGCATCGGAAAGCGGAGATGTCTTGTTTTATCTCATTGACATCGTCTTCTGTAACGCCTTCGTTTTCTGCCTTGCGTTGTTCAACCGTCACATATCGTCTGACCAGGTTCCTCATGATGCTCTGCAACAGATAACATACCATGCAAAAACCAACGCACTTTTGAGCTTCGCAAAACCAATGCTGAATTATGCCAACACTTCGAAATGATAAAGACGCGTGAACATGCATGTGGCTATCTTTCTTAAATTCAAGCAAAAACTGCAGTCTTTAGCATCGTTGATTCTTGTTTAATTTAAATAGAAAACATATAGTACAACGAGTCTAGAGTTAGACGGACTGAACTGCTTAGAGGCCTTATAGTTGCCGCCTACGTTATATTCGTTCTCGAGCTCACGCTAAACAGCGGGTGTGTGTTTTATCAGTTGAGTTCTGGCAGTTGCGTGGGGCGGTAGTTTATCACTTGTTAAATCAAAATTGGGTTCTATGTTTGTGGTACATTACTCCCGTAGGGGAGGGGTTCCGACCCCTTCAGCTGCCGTGGTGCGGGCGCTGCGGACCCTTAGCACTCGTGGTACTTCTGACGTTACTAGAAGTAACCATCGGGTCGAACATTCGAGAACCTTCCGTTGGGGAGCTGTTTGGATTGGGTTGGTCTCGACGGAACAGTGGTTCCCGATACCAATGGGAGATTGGGTACGTCTGTATGGGTTTCCATACCGGCGGGGTTGTGAGTCACCTCAATGTCCTCCGGTACTGCCCTGGATAGCCGGCAGGCGGCTTGCTAGAAAGCTGTCGGCCCTACCTAGGTTATCGGTAGTCGCCCTTTCGGGATGACGCGCGTAAGTGGCGTATCCACTTCTATCTCCGCGTAAGCAGGTGGGGCTTTTTAGGAAACCAGATATTGGCCTCATGGGGAAACCCCGGTTAGAGAGCCACTCGGATGGTGCTAACCCTGGGCAGAGGAGGAGGGCTTTTCCCCGGGTAGACCTTCGCACTTAACTGTGGTACATTACTCATAATAGTTCAACATACCTTAAAAATCTTACTGTTGTACATGATGCGTATGTGAAATACTTTCATGCGACAAAGTATAGGACGAAATTCTATCGTAAGTTTCCACATGTTACAACACCTAGAAGGGCAATAATCTCATGAATAAAGTCAGGTGTGGAGGGTCCTAAAAATAAAATAAATAAAGCCTGAAGAAAAACAGATGCGATAAATGGAAAGTTTTTGCCATCAAGGCAATCATTTTCATCATCCGTAGTAATGTAGGTAAGCCAAACATGTTTGTTTGTATAGCTTTTTGTCCTCCGGGTTTCAGATAATTTGCCCTCAACTTGCCGGCACTTTCTATGCAATTCGCATGTTGAGTCCGACAATTGTCGCGCAGTCCAAGACCGCTGCGCAGACGATAAATCCTAACTCTTCGCTCAGTATACACGAGGGACAATGATTCATGCCCAGCAACTGAAGTTATTACCAGAGGTGAGTTTTAAAGTTCACGTTTCAGCTTAATGAGATTTACCAATTATTTCAGGTAATTTTTATAACATACCTTCTTTGCTGTTATAACCCGTGAATGTTACTCCAGCACTCTATGCTTCGTTAGCATTGTTTGCGCGTGCTTCGCCGATCGCAAAGAAAAAAATCATTGACTGGTCCCGTAGCTTAGTCGGTAGAGCAACTGCCTGCTGTGCGAGGGGTCCCGGGTTCGATTCCCGGCTGGGGGGTGGGAATTTTTCTCTAGCTAAGATTAATCCCTATCCTCCCCAGAGTCTGCAAGTATGAATGAGTGTGTGTATGATCTAATGTAAAAAAAAAAGTGCAAGAAACCCAATGACACTCCTTACACGAGTTAACACCATTGCCAATAGGCAATAAGTTCCAAAGATAAGGCCGCCGATAAGACAAATGTATTTAAAGGCGGAGTATAAATGGAAATAAATAAAACAAATAATTAATTCGTTTTTACGAGAAAATATCGTCAATATAAGGGTGCAAAAATGCTTTTCGTCAAACCTCGTAGAACAGAAGGTGAGACGGTAAGCTCTATTCCAATAAGCAGATGTCCAACTTCGGGACATTCTTCTGGGGAAATACTGAAAGTATTTTCATGAAATCTACACTGCATGCTACGCGATTCTGATCTTGAACTAGACTTGTAACTCTATTTAGATAACTGAACGTTGTTTTCCCAAGTAATTGTTTATTCTTAAAGTGCATATAAACTGTCAACTGACAAAAGTAATTATCATGATTCAGGATGCACATATTTAGCATTTCTAGTGTCACTTCATGTAATAATTATATTCAAGTTTCTTCAGGAGTTTTCGAGAAAAAGGGAGGTTTGAGTAAACCAGGTTTGAAGATTTCAAATATTCCTACACTGAAAATAATTTGTATTTTTCTTCTTAATGGAATGCCAGAAACATGCTGTACATAATTGTGAAGGTATAATCGGAATGAAAAACTCAATGTCATAGTCGGAATTTGAACCAGGGATTTTGGAATCTCCAACAGACTATACACGGCTGGTATGGAAGAACATAATTCTCATATAATCATAATTCAAGTTATAGTTCAAGTATTGATGCTCATTTGAGAATACAAATAAATACGAAAGTTGATAAAATAAATTTAATAAACATTTTTATGTGTTTTGGTTTAACATATGTAATGGCGTAACTGAATGTAAAACAGAACGAAAATGCAATGAAACGTTTAACTCTGCAATTTGAAGCCGTTTTGAAAATTTCTTTTTCGTAATAAAACTTAAATGTCCAATTAAAAGTATTACATCGTTAATGAAAAATCATATCTTTGAAAAAAGAAACTGGCCTAACGTCTCACCTTAAAAACATGCTGTAACTTAAGCACTTGTGGAGTTTTTGAAACTTTGACATAAAATATACTCATTTAATACATTTTCTGAAATAAGCTAATATGAATTAACAACAATTAATAAAAAAGTTCATATAAAAATGCAAGGAAAGAAAATATTTAGTTGTCTTTAAAAGCTACAAAACAGTACAGTGAAAATAACGTCACAATTATAAAGATAATGTTGAAAACCACCAAAAGAATTAATAAAAATAACAGTTTGAGTATATAGCATTTATATTACAATTCAAGTGCTTGCACTTATTGCTGAATTATTTACAGGTTATAAGACGTGCAAGTATGCATAATGTCACTTTTAAAATTCTGCTATACTTCTGTACAACCTATATGGTTTTATTTATTTTTATACAGCTTTTTTAAAAACCTTTTTACAACATTTTCATACAAATATATTAGTTTTTTGCTATTTCTATTCATTGGTTATATATAACCTAAATGCAGTATCCAAGTATTGTCTAAAAGTTTAAACTATATATACACTATACAGATACTATGTACATAGGTACAAATGCATGCATCAAGCACAATAATCTAGTAATCTGAAATAACAATCCTAGTCCTAATTCTATAAAATTAGCTTGCAACTAGATGAGACTGGACGTATTCAGTTAAGGCATGTCTTAAATGCCCCCCAGTGTCTCACTGTACCGAACCAATACCTGTGTTTGTACCTGGAATTCTTGTGAAGACCAAAACTTTCCTCCATTGTGAGCTGTTAGATTATATACAGGCTTACAGGGAAAATCTGTTCATTGGGAAACTTGTGTGCACTTTCACTTAGCTGTGTTAACAAGACCAGTTATCATTGGGTATATCTGGCCACAGGTTATTTCATTTAAATGGTATTTGAGTAAAAAAAAATGTTATGTTAATGATCTAAAACTAAGATAAACATTGAAAAGGTTATAAAATTATTAACTACACACACTGAAACATTTTAAAACCATTTTACATGAAAGAAATAGATCACATGCACAGAACAGCTAATATCCGCACACATATTAAAACTATTGACTGCCCCTGCAATCTAGTGTGCTAACTTCTAAACTCGGATGGATTCGATTCCTGGCTGATGGGGACGAATCTTTCTTTAATTGGGATTATTTCCTAACCGACTTAGAATCCAAGCATCTTGAATGTCCTTATTTAATAATAATAATAATAATAATAATAATAATAATAATAATAATAAACAATAATACATCGCTTTAACTTCGCGTTTTCCTGCTGTTGAAGTTATGATACCTAAAATATGGTCACCGAACGGGAAGACATTTGGGAGATCCCGGGGCCGACCAATCTGACCGAAGGTTTGTTTCGCGGTTTTCTTCGGTAGCTAGGTGAATGCTGGGTTGGATAACTTGATCCGTGAACTTTTATATCATACCTTTCATCACCACATTTCATTTCCTAATTCACGCCATACAAGGCATTGGGCTATTCACATCCTGGATATGCACGATCTAGAGTTTTCTTGCTCCTCGACAGGTTACTGACCCAAGGCATACAAGTCATACAAGTAGGAAGTAACCAGTTAAAGAAGAAGGAGAAGAAAATACGGTCGTAATTGCGTAGTCGCATTGCTGGTCTATCTGTTAGAGTAACTTGCTGTTAGATCGTCATTATCGCCAGTGTGCACCGCTTATTTAGTTTTCTATTTCCTTACCAATCCGGTATTTATGTGACGACTGAGGGAAACCATGAAAAGTTCCTATCAGACTGTGCAGTGTATGGGACTTGAAGCCGGTGATACCGGAATAAGAGCCATAGACACTATCACTTGAGCTATCTCGCTCGGTTGTGTCTCTCAGAGTTAAAAAGTAATAATAGCAATTTTATTTCAAAGATAATCACTAATAAAACGTAAAGATTAAAAAAAGGGTATTCACGGGAAAAAAATGTTTCAATTAGTAGACTTTATCATCCTGGAATATAATATATTACCTATATATTACGCATATTATATATATATGTATATTTATTTTTTCTTATTTGTATGTGTATGCTACAACCCATTGAGTAGCATAGGGAAGTGACATATTTACATTTTATTGTGAAATTATATTTTAAGAAACTCTGAGATTTATTTTCCTCCCCTTTACGAGTATCATGCAAGCAGTCTCTCATTACCGAGAGCTATTCTTTCTTAGCCCAAGTTTATAGCTGGTGAAAAGTCTGGAAAATACCCTTGCTTACACAGTGACGGATTTATAATTTTGCCGCATACAGACAACCATGAAATCTTGCTCCTTTACCCTGAACTAAGAAGTACGTCATCAAAACCTAGGAAAGTTTGATCGTGTAAACGTGCCTCTATCGACTAATAAAAAAATAATTTAATCTCAAGGGGGAAATCGGTAAAAATATTAACATGAGTCAGCACTGCTTATTGTAGCTCCGCAGTGTCTGCGTTTAACCTATTTTTATCCAGTTCTCAACGTATGGACGTGATATAATGGGATTGCTTTAAATACCAAAACTCAAATTCACTGAGAGTTGTCAATTATGAAACAATTCTTTGGTTAGATTGCAACTCACAGGTGCTTTCTGAATTCTCAGAAATTCAAGGAGGGAAAAAGAAAACAGGTTGAGACAACATACAACAGCTTCTTTAATACCAATTTGATTCATTTTAATTCACAAGAATATAATGAAACTTACAGATTCTGTATTTAATTTACTTTGAAATAATGGAAGCAACAAAACGCAGAAGTCTTTTGCTGTTGTGTCGGATTACATTGCACATCATGAATATACTGCTGACATTTACCCAGGAAGTGCATTTTTTCTACTTTTGTAGATTCTGCTCTATCCCGACGTCATAATTACTTTCTCTATTACGTATAGGTAGGGGAAGTATTGTATTCCACCCAAAAATTCGATACCGAGATTTCACCGGAAATATATGTTTTGAGACACCCTGAATCCAAAAGAGCATTTTTGGAAACATGTCAGTGTGTGTGTCTGTGTCTGTGTACAGCATAACACAGAAACGAACAGTCGGATAAACAGTAAACTTCGTATTTAGGTTCAGTATCCTGAAGAGATGCGACACAAAGGTTTTCAAGAAAATCCCCCACCTCCGATTACCCTTTACATGGAACATTTTTCGAAAATTTTAATTTTCTCAAAAATGGCTCTAACGATTTTGATTAAAATATCATATGTTTAAGATATGTTCATGACAAATAAGATGTATATCTTGAATTTTCTGGGAATGCCTCCAAAAGTATTCTTCATTGTGAAGACTTTTGCATAACTGGTAAACCATAAGAGATAGAGAAAATTTTACTACACAAAAAATGTAGATAGCGTTAAAGTACATAATTTATGTAATATACATTTTTTTTGTTGAGTGAACCATTTTCTAGATATTGCTTGTTATTCCCTTAAATTTTTCAATACTTACTTTCTCAAATGGGAATTCGTTATTCATTTTTTTGTCTTGGATATGCAAAGAGTATTAATCTGTGGCAAAGAGAATGGTGCTGCACATAGCAACCAGCTATTAAGAGATATGTCTATGCTTAAAGGCTACTGTATTTCTATACTGCCCTTGCAAATACAAAACAAGGGGAACATAATACGCCTTAAGCGATAGTCAAATACTTTTAGAACTGGTGGCTATGTGTAAAATGTAATTCTCTTTGCAAGTCAAAAGATCGCTTCTGCAAATGTTTATCTCGATTAATATGAAATAGATGGAGAATAAGAGCTTGTAAAAATAGTTTGTACAAGAATAGAGAAAATCATGTGAATGTAACACATCAGATTTTTTGATGGGGATGCAGGTCACTTTAAGCAGAAATACACCTTAAACAATGTAACAATGGCTTCCAGGATATTCGGAATCGACAATGAGTGGAAATTATTTGAATCTTATCACGAGAAAAGAGCTGTAGATGCAAGTGGAGGGAAAGTGAAACAGATGGCGTGGATGGCTGTGACATCTGGAACTAGAATGCAAAATGCAGAAGTCGTTCGGGCTGGGAATAATAAAATCTAGCATATTTAGCGGATATGTCCGAATGACTTGAAGAAAAGGTTTGAAAAATACTCGGCTATTCCAACCACTCTTATGTAAAAGTGATAGATGGATATGTCGCCAAGAAAGTACAACTTTCATATGAACATTCACACTAATCCAGAAATTCCGCTGTCGGGTATAAAAATAGCAGAATTTTATGAACAGTTACTTCTGAAATATAAACATGATCTGTATAATATGATGGACATACACATTATTCAGCTGTGCAATTTGTTTATCTCAGCAGTTTATCTGACGTTTCTGATTCAGAGAACCATGTTTATGCAAGCAAAACGGTTAACTTGAGTGGTTATGAAAATCTAAGATTTCGTTTATATTTGCTTCATGAATGTAATGTTATGTAATTACAATAACCTACGTTGTAAAAATATTAGTATTTCATATTCAGCTTCTCCTTCTCTCTGCTGTAGTTTTTATCTTCTCTACTACGTATAGTGAGTAGAGGAAGTATTATATTCCACTCAGAAATTCGATATTGAGATTTCACCGGAAACATATGTTTGAGGTACACTGAATAAAAAAAATCTGATGTGTTACACTCACATGGCTTTCTCTACTCTTGTACAAACTATTTTTACAAACGCTTATTCTCCATCTACTTCATGTTAATCGAGATAAACATTTGAAGACTCTATCTTATTGCTAAATGTCTTGTAGATGTAAGGGGAATATATATTTACAAGGGCAATATAGAAATACAGTAGCCTTTAAGCACATACAGATCTCTTAATAGCTGGTTGCTAGGTGCAGCACTATTCCCTTTGCCGCAGATCAATACTCTTTGCATATCCAAGACAAAAAAATGAATAACGAATTTCCATTTGAGAAAATATTGAAAAATTTAAGGGAATAACAAGCAATATCTCGAAAATGGTTCACTCAACAACAAAAATGTATATGACATAAATTGTGTAGTTTAATGGGATCTCCATCTTTTGTGTACTAAAATTTTGTCTATCTCTTATGGTTTACCAGTTTACCAAAAGTCTTTCACAATAAAGAATACTTTTGGAGACTTTCCCAGAAAATTCAAGATATACATTTTATTTGTCATGAAAATATCTTAAACATATGATATTTTAATCAAAATCGTTAGAGCCATTTTTGAGAAAATTAAAATTTTCGAAAAACGTTCCATGTAAAGGGTACTCTGGGGTGGGGGATTTTCTTGAAAACCTTCGTGTCGCATCTCTGGAAGATACTGAACCTAAATACCAAGTTTGGTGTTTATCCGACTGTTTGTTTCTGAGTTATGCTGTTCACAGACAGACAGACACAGACACACACACACACACACACACACACACACACACACACACACACACACACACACAGACACCACACGGACATGTTTCCAAAAATGTTTTTTTGGGTTCAGGGGGTCTCAAAACATGTATTTCCGGTGAAATCTTGGTATCCAATTTTTGGGTGAAATACAATACTTCCCCTACTTACTATACGTAGTAGAGAAAGTAAAAATTGATTTTCTCAAAGGTGGCTCTAACGATTTTGATTAAAATATCATATGCTTAAAATATTTTCATGGTAAATGAAATATATGTCTTGAATTTGACTTTCGCATAACTCGTAAATGTAAGAGTTAGACAAAAAGTATACTGCACGAAAAATACAAATCTCGTTAAAACACACAATTTATGTTATGATTTTTTTTTGCCGAGTGAACTATTTCCAAGATATTCCTTGTTATTTGTTTGAATTTTTCAACACATACTTTTTCTCAAATGGGAATTCGTTATTAATGTTTTATCACCTGGACATGCAAAGAGAATGGAATACTCCACATGGCAACCAGCTCTTAAAAGATATGACTATCGCTTAAAGCCTACCATATTCCCTGTAGCGGGAAATGGTTGGTCGACTCTTGCAGCGGGCTGTTGTAGTGTTCTTCCTCGGCTAGTGATGCTCGTCGGTAGTTGAGTACTCCATTCCTACCTAATTGCTAAGTTTCCTTAATCTCAGGTTCTAATGGGTGAGGCAAGTTAAAAAATACACTGCAAGTTTTCCCTTTATAACTGATGTTTATTTCCTTGTTCAAATGAATAAGGGCGGCTAGCTTTTCCCATTTACTTTATCCCACCACTTGAATATATATCAGAAGCCTATCTATCTTCACATGCATCCCCACCCTTATATGCACCCACGTGCATCTGTAGCACCTGGCTTCGGCGTGACTTCTTGTTGCGCTGAACTGGTAATAAGTAAGAGTGCCCCCTCGGCAAAATCTCGTCTTATATAGGGCGGCTTACCCACGCTGTCCTCTACGTTTGAAAATGTAACGATGCTTCCCATTGCCTCTCAGGCCGCGTTACCCAAGCATGTATGAAAATATGAGGTTTCAGAACCTTGCGCTTCAGCGCCATCATGTAGCGTTGTACTACTCTGTGCCAGGCACGGTCGTTATGAGTTCCAGGAATTCCAATTCAATTAGCTAGCGCGCCCGTTGCTTACAAATAGCTCTGTACAAAGTTACATGTTGAATTTTATAACATTCAGTGAATTAAATTATTGCTATACAATTCTTATGTGTCTGGTTCCCCTTTCATATGTACAATGTATAATATGTATGATATATCCCCTTTCATCCCCTTGCACCTATAAGAAAATTAGCAATAAGATAGTTTCTGCAAATTTTTGTATCGATAAACACGAAGAGATGGAGAATAAGGGTTTGTAAAAATAATTTGTACAAGAGTAGAGAAAGTCTGTGAGTGCAACACATCAGACATTTTTATATGAAAATAACATTAAAATGGATTTAGTAAATGCTTCTTATTACAAATAATTCCTTACTGCAAGTTTCTATTGTTTGAAATCCCCAAAATACTAAAACTAACATTAGTTTTAAGCAGATTATGAAATTTAAATAGTAGTGAATAATATAAATATCCTTTGAAAACTACTGTATTTATTAAACTTTCTGAGAAGTTTAGAAAAAAGCCCAACTGACCTGTAAAGATTGTTGACAAAAATGTCTCTTATGGAATTTTTATTAATAAATTATATAACTTTACTATTTAAGCCCTACTTTTCGTTATCATTTTATTACTCTGTGTTTTCTCTATTGGAAGGATGATGTGGTCTAAACTCCTATTGTAAATTCCTGTGTGAGGCTTTGATTTATTCGCAAAAATATACTCCAAATGTGGAATTGCTCAAATTGTTTTGATTTATTGCGTTTTATTTCACCAAAGCTTAATATAAAGAGGCTTTATTTACTTTCTCTACTACGTATAGTAAGTAGGGGAAGTATTGTGTTCCACCCAAAAATTCGATACCAAGATTTCACTGTAAATACATGTTTTGAGACCCTCTGAATCCAAAAAACGCATTTTTGGAAACATGTCCGTGTATGTGCCTGTGTGTGTGTGTGTGTGTGTGTGTGTGTGTGTGTGTGTGTGTCTGTGTCTCTGTGAACAGCATAACTCAGAAACGAACAGTCGGATAAACACCAAACTTGGTATTTAGGTTCAGTATCTTCCAGAGATGGGACACGAAGGTTTTCAAGAAAATCCCTCCACCCCAGACTACCCTTTACATGGAACATTTTTCGAAAATTTTAATTTTCTCAAAAATGGCTCTAACGATTTTGATTAAAATATCATATGTTTAAGATATTTTTATGACAAATGAAATGTATATCTCGAATTTTTGGGAATGTCTCCAAAAGTATTCTTCATTGTGAACGATTTTTGCATAAGTGGTAAACCATAAGAGATAGACAAAATGTTACTACACAAAAAATGTTGATCGCGTTAAAATACACAATTTATGTCATATACTTTTTTGTTGAGTGAACCGTTTTCGAGATAGTGCTTGTTATTCCCTTAAGTTTTTGACTTCTCAAATTCGTTATTCATTTTTTTTGTCCTGGACATGCAAAGAGAATGGAATGCGCCACATAGCAACCAGCGCTTAAAATGTTTGACTATCGCTTAAAACCTACCATATTCCCCTTGCATCTACAAGAAAATTAGCAATAAGATTGACATCTCGATATCTCGATTAACATGAAGCATATGGAGAATAAGCGTTTGTAAAAATAGTTTGTACAAGAGTAGAGAAAGTCATGGGAGTGTAACACATCAGATTTTTTAAAATATAAATCTGCATTCAATGGCTTAGGGACAAACAGTTTATTGCACATGAGTGCATGTATTTCATATTTAGGAACTTTCCTATTTGCATAACCTGGTAAATATTTCATATGTTACATCTAGTAGTAACCCACAACAACAAGAATAAAGAGCTAAATTTAGATCATTAAAATAATTATGTAAATTGTGTGTAAATACGGCAGAAAAGGGAAATTAGGTCTATAGATTTCAAGTGATGTCATTGTGATAATGTGCATCTAAGGACATTTGCTATCATATGTGATGTTTACTAGAGACTACTAATGTGCAATGATTTACGTCGTGCATAATGAAGTTTAGTCCTTTACTCTTCACAATTCCATCCAATCCGAAAGTAATGGTCTGGAGAAATACACATAACAAGAGAAATATCTCAAAATCGTGAGCAGTTCCTATATTTCCATCAACACATTTACTAGAATGGTGCGTACAAGCGTGTAAGCGTTTTAGTGCGCGTTGTGGTAGTGTTGTACGAAGGTGCTAATTTGCCGAACACTACAAGATGTAGCTGAGTTTGCTAAGCAAATGATTCAGTGTGTTACAAACAATTGCATAGTGCAGCAAAGTTGTGCAGAAATTCTCTATTGTTCTAACCATAGGAATACGGATAAAACTTGTGGTTCACATTCTGGAATTCTTAGCTGAATTCTTGAGGAAGAGAAGTATAAAAGGTTACTCGTGGCTTTTTTTAGTAGCTTAAGCTAACATTAAGTTACATATCCACTCTCTTTACTTTCTTTTCATTCAGTTCAAATCCGGAGCCTTATCGGGTTTTCAGGGCTTTGCCTTTATGGTAAATTAAATTAAATTGAGTTTTGTTTATGGACGCTCTTTAACTGCTATGGCACTTTGCGTACCATTCTATATTGGACATGAAAGACAGGTAATTTTGCTCGGGGACCTCTTTATCGGGCTTGAGGTTCTTTTACTTGCAATAAATCTACGACACGGGACCACCGGCTTTACTTCCCTTCCGAAGGAAGCTATGCTAAAGATTTTTACGCCGGAAAAATCCATCACCATCCTCCGGGTTTGAACCGTGACCTAGGGAACTAGAGGCTAGCATGGTAACCACCAGTCTTTATGGTGGAGGTCAATGGTGAGACGGGGAAAACCAGGAAGTTTTGTCTAAAAATCCTCTTTGGCGTTTTAGAGGACCTGGTGAATTATGCGGCGGAGCACACGGCCTCACTAATGGGCGGGCGAAAGTGAAGCAGCGTAGCGCTGTGGTTTCGACCTGGATCTGATAGTAATCACCAATGCCTCGACTGCCTAGCATTTGTCTCGCTTCAGTGCTCCATCCCAGAGGTGAAACAATAGACCAATACTGGTCTCGAGATTGCATTCTCCACCGCTTCCCGCCACTGCGCTGGGAACAGGTATTTTCGTACGCTGCACAAACAATACATAGTGCGTCTTTGTGGGATGAAAACTGTTCACATTATTGACTGTAGTTTGCAATTTAAGTGTCAGTTGGCAATATTAAATGGCAATTCCCCTATTTCTCTGACGCTTTGGATTTGTTTGCTGTACATTTTATTGGCACAAAACAGGATGTTCGTTAATAACTATAAACTCATTACTATTCATTAATCTTTTTATTTTCTCTACTACATGTAGTAAGTAGGGGAAGTATTGTATTCCACCCAAAAAATTGATACCGAGATTTCACGGGAAATACACGTTTTGAGACACCCTGAATCCAAAAAAAGCATTTTTGGAAACATGCCCGTGTGTGCGTCTGTGAACATAACCCAGAAACGAAAAGTCGAATAAACACCAAACTTGGTATTTAGGTTCAGTATCTTCCAGAGATGTGACACGAAGGTTTTCAAGAAAATCCCCCCACCCCAGATTACCCTTTACATGGAACATTTTTCGAAAATTTTAATTTTCTCAAAAATGGCTAACGATTTTGATTAAAGTATCATATCTTTAAGATATTTTTATGACAAATAAAATGTATATCTTGAATTTTCTGGGAATGTCTCCTAAAGTATTCTTCGTTGTGAATGACGTTTGCATAACTGGTAAACCATAAGAGATAGACAAACTTTTACTACAGAAAAAAATGTAGATCGCGTTAAAATACACAATTTATGTTATATGCATTTTTGTTGTTGACTGAACCATTTTTGAGATATTGCTTGTTATTCCCTTAAATTTTCAATATTTATTTTCTCAAATGGGAATTCGTTATTCATTTTTACTTTCTCTACTACGTTAGTAAGTAGGGGAAGTATTGTATTCCACCCAAAAATTCGACACCGAGATTTCACCGGAAATACATGCTTTGAGACTCCCTGAATCCAAAAAAAGCATTTTTGGAAACATGTCCATGTGTGTGTCTGTGTGTCTGTGAACAGCATAACTCAGAAACGAACAGTCGGATAAACACCAAACTTGGTATTTATTTTCAGTATCTTCCAGAGATGCGACACGAAGGTTTTCAAGAAAATTCCCCCAACCCAGACTACCTTTACATGGAAAATTTTAATTTTCTCAAAAATGGCTCTAACGATTTTGATTAAAATATCATATGTTTAAGATATTCTCATGAAAAATGAAATGTATATCTTGAATTTTCTGGGAATGTCTCCAAAAGTATTCTTCATTGTGAACGACTTTTGCATAACTGGTAAACCATAAGAGATAGACAAAATTTTACTACACACAAAGTGTTGATCGCGTTAAAATACACCATTTATGTCATATATATTTTTGTTGTTGAGTGAACCATTTTCGAGATATTGCTTGTTACTCCCTTAGATTTTCCAATACTTATACTTTTTCTCAACTGGGAATTCGTTATTCATTTCTTTGTCTTGGATATGCAATCTGTGGCAAAGAGATTGGTGCTGCACCTAGCAACCAGCTATTAAGACACATGTCTATGCTTAAAGGCTACTGTATTTCTATATTGCCCTTGCAAATACAAAACAAGGGGAACATGGTACGCCTTAAGAGATAGTCAAATATTTTTAGAACTGGTCGCTATGTGTAAAATGTAATTCTGTTTGCATGTCAAAAGATCGTTTCTGCAAATGTTTATCTCGATTAATATGAAATAGACGGAGAATAAGATTTTGTAAAAATAGTTTGTACAAGAGTAGAGAAATTCATGTGGGTTTAACAGATCATATTTTTTTTGAGATACTTTGAGAATGAAATAGTCGAAAATGCAGTTTGTATTTCTAATTCTAATGAACAAAGTTAATAAGTAATTTTTAGTATTTTACGGCTTGTAATTTCACACTTGAGACATTTTCCAATAATTTCCGGGACAACTGTTACTGGAAGACAGTGCATCTGAGGGTAACTCATGCACAGATTTTTACGTTTTGTTTGATTCAATTCTGTGATTGGCTAGATAGCAATGGTATGTGTGTGCGTGTGCCGTTTAGTGATATAGCTTGATGTTTCCTTATTCAGATATTTAAAACCTGATCAACTTGTATGATAATAGAACTCCCTAATTTTAAATAATCCAGATTACGAGGGTATTGGGGGTTTGTTTGATTTTCCACACATGCGGACTAAGTCCAAAGCCATCCATTTAGCACCGAAAGAGTTGGTTTCGATGTAACGTGTGAGGCTCGTATTTGGCAGGTCCCGATTTCGATTCCTCTTAGGTTTTTTTGTTTTTTTTTCTTGCAGGCAAACGAATGCTGGAGCGTTTATCTCCTTCTACGACTTCGTTTCCCTCATTCCGTTTCCCTCTCATGTTTTGGGGATGTTTTCAGGTTTCGCGGTGAGCGTGAGGCAAACACTGTCGAACAGTGCCTGGTTGTATGGATTGTTCATTGCCCTCTGTGGCAGCTTTGGCGGTGTGTCGGGTCTTCGAGTAGGAATTGCTAGGGAATTCTACGTGTCTCTGTGATCTGTCTGCATGCTGCCTGTGGCCTCCTGTGGTTTTGTTGCTTCTCCCGTTGCATCTGACGGGTGGTAACCACAAGAGATCCATGTAGGTCGTGGTGCGCGAGGTGTACTCCTCCGTGGTACATTTCACGAGTATGTTATCCTAATATGTATCTAGCTTTGTTACGGAGAAGAGTTTCTATGTTGTGGCGTTTCATTTTTCTGTGGCTCAGACACTTAATGCATAGTGATGCCGTTTTCATTTCACCAGTAGCTACCAGAATTTAAACAACGCTCTCCAGGAGTTCATTCATCTGACAGTGATTAAATGGGAAAACAACAGGATCAGTGAGGTCAAGAAAATATCTTCACTGCCTCTGTGGCCTAGTCAGCATTCTAGATCCGAATGCAGAAATCTCAAGCTCAATTCCCAGTTGGGTTATTATGAGTTCTTCTTAAATTAATTCCATACCCTCCGTTACCCAGAAAGTATTTTATGAGAATATCAGTTCCTGCTAAACACACTTTATTTGCTACTTAGGCGCTCAGAGTAGCACAAACTTTACTCGAGACACTTTTGATACCGAACACAACTGATACGTCGAATAGAATCACAACTGAATTGCATTGGCACTGTCCACTTTTCACTTAACTTACTAACTCAACTCCCGGGCAAGAGCAGCCCCTTATAAAGGCTTCGCATACAAAGTGGAAGATTCTAGAAAGAGAAGCTACTAGAACGTGCCCAAATGAATATTCTGGAACAGGTAAATCACACGCAATGGTTATTGTTCCGCACTAGCTGTTATTCCACACTGACTATTTTTCCGACGGCCGGTCGAAGGCTCCACACAGGTGCCAGGCCAAGAAGTGCTTACCGGCGGCCCGGAGATACCTTTGCTCGCGCATGGTCACAGATTGACTATGGCAGTGAACAAGAATGCCTTTCACAGGGAAATGAAGAATGAAGAAAACCTACAGTTTAAGGAGTTACTAATAGCATTAGTAGTTTTTCAAGTCAAAGTCCTTAGGTCGTGGGTTCAAACCCGGATAAGGGCGATGGATTTTTTCGGCATAAACATCATTAGCATGGCTTCCTTCGGAACGAAAGTAAAGCTAGTGGTCCTGTGTCGTAGACTTATGGTACGTAAAAGAACCTCAGGCATGATAAAGGGGCCTCTGAGAAAAATTCCCAGTTTTTCACGCTCAATATACACTGGTGTGCAAAACCTAAGGACGAGATGGATAAAGTAACATAACAAATGATCTACTTGGTGGAAGTAGATGAAGGTGCGGGAGCATGTTGCCAAAGGCCTCTTACACGTACACAGAAAGCTGGACGTCACATGGCGCAAGTGTAGCGAGCCTACAGTGCCAAATGGGTCTGGTCCCGCAACACCGGACAGTTGACGAAACAGGACAAGACGGTATGTGGCAATTAGCGAACTGTTACGGTGCACTGTAGTGGTGTTCTTCATTGCAACATGGCCCGTAGACACCATTTAGATGACTTCACACGGGGAAGAATCATCGAGAAACTGGAAGAAGGGCGAAGTGTGACGAGTGTTGCTCAGGAATTTGGAATTGCTCACAGCATTGTTTCGCGTGCATGGAGAACCTTCCAAACCACAGGCACTGCTGTCCCAAGGAGAGGTGGTGGTCGACCACGCTCAACTACAGCAGCAGATGATTGCTACATTGTGCAACAGGCAAGAAGGGATTCACGCCAAACAGCGGGTGCAATTGCAACCACATTTAACAGGACAACTAGCACGCAATCTCACGATACACAGTGGCACGGCGACTACACAGAGGTGGTCTCTTGGCCCGATGGCCAGTACGTTGTGTTCCATTGACATCCGCACATCGGCGGCACCGTTTGCGATGGTCCCAAGAGCATCAAAATTGGACCAACGAGAAATGGGGTCGCGTGCTCTTCTCGAATGAGAGCAGATTCAGTCCAAGCAGTGATTCTCGACGTACCCTCATCTGGCGAGAGTTGGGAACACGTGATGAACCGAGGAACATCCTTGAACATGATCGTTTTAGTGGTCCGGGTGTTATGGTCATTTTTATGGATGACAATGCGCGACCACATCGATCAGCGCAGGTGGAGGATCTCTTGGAACGAGAGGATATTCGGCGAATGGACTGGCCTGCCCGTTCCCCCGATTTAAATCCCATCGAACACATGGATGCTTTGGGGAGACGCATTGCAGCACATCCACACTCACCAACGACCATCCAACAGTTGTCAACAGCTCTGGAGGAGGAATGGAACGCCCTACCACAAGAACTGCTTACCAACCTTGTGCCAGCATGTAAGCACGATGCAGAGCATACATTTCTGTCCGTGGTGATCATACACCCTTTTAAGCACCATGTATCTGTTTCTGTAAATCTAGAGAGCCATCATATGTCGTATTGACTTTAGTGTAGCTTATGGTCTATGAATAAAAGTGGCATTTCTGTTCGTCTCATTGCATGTTTCGTTTAGTTGCCTATTATAGCATACCGTAGCAGTTCCCTCTGTGCATGATTTAAGTTTCATCGAGCTATGTTACTTGGCAGTTTCACAGCATGCGAAGATTACTTTCGTCCTTGGTTTTGTACACCAGTGTAGTATGGTACACCAGGAGAGCGTTCATAAATAAAACTCAATTCAAGTCGAAATACCCGATATAACTGAAGAAGTTGCAGGGGATATCGAAATTAATACAAAAACAAATAAAAGTATTGCAAAGTTAGGACAATAAACGAGACTCAGTTGTAAATTAATACGTTATGCTTCAAAATCGGTGACTTCTTTGAACATAAGTACGTCTAGGGATTTTTTCTAAAAAGTATAAACTTTATTTGTGCACAATTCTATCGGGTGTAGAATATTAAGTATACCATATAAATTTCAAACTTTAACATTTCTAGTAATGCATACAAATTTAAAATGTAATATTACAATGTTATCTCTGTCAGTGTATAGTGCTCTTTAGGTGATTCAAACCTGTTCAGAAAGCATGCACATTCTTTGATTTCAACATCGGCGTTTCAAAAGATTTCCACGTTTGCGAATATGAAAGGCTTTGTTTCATTTCTGACTGTAGATGTATTCTTTGTTACAGTAATACACTTTGTGCAGTTTCATTCGGTTTATTGCTTTGAAATGTATTCCTTTGATGTCTGGTCACAAAGAAAGTCAGAATTGTGCTTCTCTGCTTCCTAAAATTATATGGTTGTGGAGAGCTGCCAGGGGCGACAGTGGGAATCATGAAGTGGGGTATTCTCTCCCTCTCCTTCTCTCTGTGTATGTTTGTGTAAGTTAATAAACAGCACATTTGATCACTGCATGGGGTTTGAGAATGCCTTTCATGAGAATGGGAGAATATTTACGCTTTGTTTTATAATTGGAGAGTTAACAGTGACACTAAACTTTCTGGCTTTATTTTGAATAAAAATGTGTAAAGCTAAAGGTGAAGTGGAATAGAGTTGTTTCTACACAGAATATGAGCTGGTGATAGTCTTCTTGTTTACCTTACTTGTTTATGTAGAGGAACACAATAACTATAACAGACTAGGAAATGATGCTGTAGAGCATTTTTGTTTTAGAAATCTTCGTCTCAAATTGTTACTAAGTCTGTAACGGAGCAGGATGATTTAGGCGGCAACGCCTGTGGTCCACATTCGGGAGTTACCAGATTCGATTCCCGGTAACCGTGGGTTTTTCGTGAGTTTCCTCTGCTCGCCAAGGCGAATGCCATGGTGGTGTGTTGTCCACGACTTCTCCTTTCCCCATTTCATCTCCATTTCACGTTTGCGGCGTGATTTCAAGTCCTGCGGTGCTGAAGGTGCCAGGCAGATGGCGTGGATGCATGCCCATTGGAAAGATTTCTCCCCGTGTACGTCAGGGTGAGCTGTCCCGCCAGTTAGGGTCGCTGTGTTGCCCCCTTGAGGATTCCTCGCTCACTGGTGTGCGAGTATTCAAACTGGAAATCTTAGGGACCTCTGGGCGTCTCTGCAGGCCTGTCTGCCTGCGGACCTGGGATCTCCTCCGGATTCTTCGTCTCACCTCTGCCTCTTGGAGGTATAGCTATAATAGATCAATGGTGGTTATCATGCTAGCCTCTAGTCCCAAAGGTCGCGGGTTCAAACCCGCGGAGGGCGATGTATTTTTTCGGGCGCAAAAATCCTTAGCATGGCTTCCTTCGGAAGGGAAGTAAAGCCGGTGGTCCCGTGTCGTAAAAGTATCTCATGCCTGAAAAACAGACTTCTGAGCAAAATTTCCGGACTTTCACGTCCAATATAGAATGGGACGCTAAGGACCATAGTATATAGTTAAAGAACGTCCATAAATAAAACATAATTTCAGTTTCCAGTAGATCAAATGGTCTAGTGCACGAGGTGTCCCGCTTCGATAAACACGTCCTACATCCTACTAAATCTGTAAAACTTTCAAAGCAAACACTTGAAAGGATAATATTATGTTTAGCTCTTGTATAGCTTCTCCTCCTTTCTGTTTAGGTTTCTTAAGCTTGTATGATCACGTAATATCCGTAGTCAATCGCACAATTGTAACCTTACGAAATTTACGTTATGTCGTCCTCCGTGGTGTAGTGGTTATCATGCTAGCCTCTAGTTCCCGAGGTCGCGGGTTCAAACCGGCGGAGGGCGAAGAATTTTCTCGGGCATAAAAATCCTTAGTATGGCTTCCTTGGAAGGGAAGTAAAGCCGGTGGTTCTGTGTTATAGATTTACGGCACGTAAAAGAATCTCAAGCCTGATAAAGACGCCTCTGAGCAAAATTACCGGTTTTTCACGCCCAATATAGAATGGGACGCTAAGGACCACAGCAGTTAAAGAGCCGTCATAAATAAAACGCATTTAATTTTATATTTACGTTAATCCAAAAAAGTACATTTAAAAAGACGACAGGTGTTTTATTTGATAATGGGAGCCCTTATGAGTCGTATTTCAGCCTCATTGCTTTAAACAGCGAATATGAACGTTAAGGATTGTAAATAATATACATCAATACGATGTTGGAACTTTGCAGTTTGGAAAAAATGAGACAAACTCACAGGTTTGTCAAATTCGGTAAGTAAATCTTTTAGACTGTGAGCTTCATAAAGGTCTGCACGAGCGAAATTTTAGTCCCGACTGGGCCCTATCTGAACTGAGCCCGATAATAGGTTATACTGTACCACCCGGCCCGGGCTCGATTGTCTAATTTTGTTTTGAATAAAATTATTTTGTAGTTATTGACTATTATTATTACTGCTGCGAAGGAACTCGAATTCGGTTTTTGGTAGCGGCATAGCGATTTTTACTTTCTCTACTACGTATAGTAAGTAGGGGAAGTATTGTATTCCACTCAAATATTCGATACCGAGATTTCACCGAAAATACATGTTTTGAGGTCTCCTGAATCCAAAAAAGTACTTTTGGAAAAATGTCCGTGTGTGTGTCTGTGAACAACATAACTCAGAAACGAACAGTCGGATAAGCACCAAACTTGGTATTCAGGTTCAGTATCTTCTAGAGATGCAACAAGATGGTTTTAAAGAAAATCCCCCACCACAGATTACCCTTTACATGGAACATTTTTCTAAAATTTTAATTTTCTCAAAAATGGCTCTAACGATTTTGATTAAAATATCATATACTTAAAATACTTAATGAAAAATAAAATGTATATCTCGAATTTTCTGGGAATGTCTCCAAAAGTGTTCTTCATTGTGAACAACGTTTGCATAGCTGGTAAACCATAAGAGATACACAAAATTTTACTGCACAAGAAATGTAGATCGCGTCAAAATACACAATTTATGTCATATACATTTGTTTTGTTGAGTGAACCATTTTCGAGATATTGCTTGTTATTCCCTTAAATTTTCCAATGCTTATACTTTTTCTCAAATGGGAATTCGTTATTCATTTTTTGGTCCTGGTAATGCGAAGAGAATACTTCACATAGAAACCAGCTCTTAATGTATTTGACTATCGCTTAAAGCCTACCAATTCCCCTTGCATCTACAAGAAAATTAGCAATAAGATTAACATCTCAATATCTCGATTAACATGAAGCATATGGAGAATAAGCGTTTGTAAAAATAGTTTGTACAAGAGTAGAGAAAGTCATGTGAGTGTAGCACATCAGATTTTTTTGAATCCATGCCTCCTTTAACTACTCTGATCTTAACTTCTGGCTTCGACATAAAAACAATTGCATGCGATTAAGTAAATATTCCCCGCGATCCACACCGATATCGGAAGAAAGTAAACGCTGCTGATGCAATGTTGTCAGTTCTTACAGAACTAGGGAGACAACAAATTATGGATTTTTTAAATTTAATTTACACAAAAACCGTTCGTTCTATTGAAATACTCAAAGGAAAAAATTGTCGTTTATTCAATTTTCTATGAATATAGCCATAAATTAAGAACCTTTAAACAACAGTAATCCAGCAAGGTGATACTTTTTTGGATAAAAGCATTTTTTCTCGAAAACGTGTATTTAATTAGAAAGAAGTGTAGGAGGTTTTTGTTCATCTACATCCACTCTCCCACCTCCCCCAGTCCGCAGGACTATTTCACTTCCACCCTGTATAGCGATCAGTTTGTAGACATTTGGCTATAGTTATTACATTTACACTTACAACAAAATCCGTAATGTAACTATTCATGCTAGCATTTATCGAAATTAACTTGAAGCAAATAGATCAAGAAGCCTTCGGAGGAATGGTTTGTAGAAGATTTATAAAACATAACGACAGTGCTTTTATCTTTTCGTGAAACTCACACGGTCAATAGGGAGGGGGTTAGTTTATATTTAATGAGGAAATAGTGTACATCAGAAAATGCGAGCACTATCAAGCCTCTCTAAAAAGCATTATTCAGTACAAAGCTTCTACAGTTGACTTACTAGGACACTTTTAATGCCTATAATAAAGTACGAAATGTACTTAGTATGTATTATGTGCACGCTACATGAAGGGACTAGTGCAAGTGTCGACAAGAGGTGGCTCTGCTCATCAGATTGAATTATAGCTGTCTCTAACAGCCCTGCTGTGGTGGTTTTGTGTCTAAGTGCTGACAGCCACAAAATGTGCACCTCTTACTATGTCCTAGTTAGTTTCCAAATTATCTATAAGTGGACAGCTAAGTGATTTCCGCATACATCCCCTTGGTTTAGTATAACACACACGAACTTGTTTTATCCTTAGGTTGAAGTGAACCAAAACAAATTCAAACTCGCAAACAACCTTTAGGGCTCGTGTTGGTTGCGCGTGTAGAAATAGTTCGCATGCATATATGCAATTGTAGCAATTAGTTAGGTAATCCAGGTGAAATATAGGCACAATGTTAACATACTCCGAAAGAATACGAATTGATGAAGAAAAATCTGATGTGTTACACTCACATGACTTTCTCTGCACTTGTAGAAACTATTTTTAAAAACGCTTATTCTCCACATGCTTCATGTTAATCGAGATGTTAATCTTATTGTTAATTTTCTTGTAGGTGCAAGGGGAATATGGAAGGCTTTAAGCGATAGTCAAATCTTTTAAGAGCTGATTGCCATGTGCCGCATTCCATTCTCTTTGTATGTCCAGTACATAAAAGCAATGAATAACGAATTCCCATTTGAAAAAAAGTGTAAGTATTGGATAATTTAAGGGAATAACAAGCAATATCTCGAAAATGGCTCACCCAACAAAAAAATGTATATTACATAAATTGTGTATTTTAACGCGATCTACATTTTTGGTGTAGTAAATTTTGTCTATCTCTTACGGTTTACGAATTATGGAAAAGTCGTTCACAATGAAGAATACTTTTGGAGACATTCCCAGAAAATTCAAGACATACGTTTTATTTGTCATGAAATTATCTTAAATTTATGAGATTTTATTCAAAATAGAGCCATTTTTGAGAAAATTAAAATTTTCGAAAAATGTTCCATGTAAAGGGATTTTCTTGAAAACCTTCGTGTCACATCTCTGGAAGATACTGAACCTAAATACCAAGTTTGGTGTTTATCCGACTGTTCGTTTCTGAGTTATGCTGTTTACAGACACACAGACACACACGGACATGTTTCCAAAAAAGCTTTTTGGATTCAGGGGGTCTCAAAACATGTATTTCCGGTGAAATTTCGGTGTCGAATTTTTGGGTGCAATACAATACTTCCCCTACTTACTATACGTAGTAGAGAAAGTAAT
The DNA here is from genome assembly GCA_030765065.1 of Deroplatys truncata. Classification (NCBI taxonomy): domain Eukaryota; kingdom Metazoa; phylum Arthropoda; class Insecta; order Mantodea; family Mantidae; genus Deroplatys; species Deroplatys truncata. Next base: position 73,638,657 of record CM060979.1, read on the forward strand.
AATTACGGTAGGTGATTCCCTGTGCAAGCCGTCTGTTTTACAATCAAAGACGTTCTTGCTTGCGAGTGTTAACATGTGTGACGACCAGGGTTTGTCTTATACAATAACGAAATATAGAAAAGGCAAATATTTAAACAGTAAAGGGGAGAAAACAGTTTTTCTAAACGTGTTTAGTAAGCTTTGTGACAAGTATCTAATCTCTTCCATACATAACACTGTGACACTGCATCGATTTTATTGCTTGGCAGAAGACTTAAGAATATTTTCAATTATTCTATTCATATAATTTAGGTTTATGCCTTGGGGGCGCTAGTGCGACGTGTTAGTAGTTCATAATGATGCACTTAGGTTGACTACTACCTACAGAGGGGTGTGGGGACAATGAGAGAGAGAGAGAGAGAGAGAGACTTCTAGGCGATAGCCGGGAACAGTTGAAGTCGCTCTTCTGATAGCGCTGGGCTGTATGGGCCGAGCGGGTTGATTAACCCAGGTAAGTGAGTAGTTTTGTTATTAATTTGGGCATTTATGGGCAATGTAACATTTAGCAGTAACTGTCCGAGTCTGACCGTTTTACCATTGCAGTGCTCGTTTAATTATATTAATTAAATCGGTGATTATTAGACGTACACTATGTGATCAAGAGTATCCGGACACTCCACAAACGTACGTTTTTCATCTTAGGTGCATTGTGCTGCCACCTACTGCCTGGTACTCATTATCTGCGATCTCAGTAGTCATTACTCATTGTGAAACAGCAGAATGGGACGCTCCGTGGCACTCACGGACTGCGAACGTGGTCAGGTGATTGGGTGTCACTTGTGTCAGAAGTCCACACTCCTAAACATCCCTAGGTCCACTGTTTCTGATGTGATAGTGGAGTGGAAATGTGAAGGGACATGCACAGCACAAAACGTACAGGCCGACCTCGTCTGTTGACTGACAGAGACCGCCGACATTTGAAGAGGGTCGTAAAGAGTAATAGGCAGACATCTATCCAGACCATCACATAGGAATTCCAAACTTCATCAGGATCCACTCCAAGTACTATGACAGGCGTGAGGTGAGAAACCTATGATTCCATGGTCAAGCGGCTGCTCATAAGCCACACATCACGCAGGAAAATGCCAAACGACGCCTCCCTTGGTGCAAGGAGCGTCAACATTACACGACTGAACAGTGGCAAAACGTTGTGTGAAGTGACGAATCACGGTACACAATGTGGCGATCTGATGGCAGGGTGTGGGTATGGCGAATGCCTGGTGAACGTCAACTGCCAGCGTGTGTAGTGCCAACAGTGAAATTCGGAGGTGGTGGTGGTGTTATGGTGTGGTCGTGTTTTTCCTGGAAGGGGCACATCACAGCGCAGACCTACATTGATATTTTAAGCACATTCTTGCTTCCCACTGTTCAAGAGCAATTCGGGATGGCGATTGCATCTTTCAACACGATCGAATACCTGTTCATACTGCACGGGCTGTGGCGGAGTGGTTACACGACAATAATATCCCTGCAATGGACTGGCCTGCACAGAGTCCTGATTTGAATCCTATAGAACACCTTTGGAATGTTTTGGAACGCCGACTTCGTGCCAAGCCTCACCGACCTACATCGATACCTCTCCTCAGTTCCGCACTTCGTGAAGATTGGGTTGCCGTTCCCCAAGAAACCTTCCAGCACCTGATTGAAAGTATGCCTGCGAGAGTGAACACTATCATCAAGGCTAAGGGAGGGCCAACACCATATTGACTTCCAGCATTACCGATGGAGGACGCCACGAACTTGTACGTCATTTTCAGCCAGGTGACCGGATACTTTTGATGACGTAGTGTATTATTATATTAGCCGAGAGTTCTATATATTGCGCGCTTATCATGTAATGGCTACGATTTTTAAGGGTGAAATTGGGCACGACACGCTGTTTGTAAATATTTCTGAAAGTAATTGTTAAATAGTCTAGCAAACCAAATTGTATGTGCAGGCAACTATTTTGATGAATCCCAACTTGTGTAAAGTGTAATTTATTCAAGACTGAATTGAACGTAGAATTTATGTCATGATTTCATGGTTATCATTATATGAATGTGCTGAATATAAACGCCATGTGTATTGTAAATATATTAAGATTCAGTACAGTAAATGCATGCGCTGACTTGTACCTTGCCGTTTTTTTTGTAGGGACCTCTATTATGTGATTCCTCGTTTCACTTAATACACAAGATGTATTATTTTCTTAAGGAGGGGGTCGCAATGCAACATAGACACACCAGTGAATTTTGAGTTAAAGACGAACATTTACAGCTCAGAAAAGAACGCACTGCACCCAGGCCTTCCAGAATCTGATTAAGGGACCTACGTAATTAGTTTTATCCTAAAAGGTTTTGCATTATCCCAGGTGTTTAAATGATAACATTAGTAACATTAACAATGATTACAGGTTTACTACTGTTTTCCTATAAGGAGAGATTTACTATTTACTCGCCAGAGTATACGCACGTGCGCCGCCGAGGATACATTATTTCATAAAAATCCTGTTGAGCTATACTCCGCGGAGGGCCTGGTCTGCCAATTGGACTGCCGGCCTCACGCTCACGTATGCAAGGCAGAGGTGGCTCACGAGGCCAGGACTGCTGCCTATGGTAGCTCCTCACTTTCCTCGGTGGGTACCGGTCCTATATCCGGGATTTAAAATCCTCACCTCCGTGGATGGTATCGAATCCAGGCGCATTCCATAGGAACAAGAGCTGTACACTCTAGCCCACAGCGCAGGACACATTAGTTCATAGAAACAATAAACCAGTATAGTCTGGCGTATTTATACTACAGCAAATAAGTACTCCATGACAATATACTGTTTAAAACTTCTTCTCTAATTGCAAATGCAATGATTAAAAGAACAGTGTACTATGAAATTCGAAGTTTTAATTATATTAAATAATTTTTACTTAAGCAATCCTCAGATTATCGGCTCTTTATATATATCTATATATAAAACTTTTTAACTTTCGAGATTTTAAGACCTTACTGTCAACTGCTAACGTCCGACCACTGATCGCTGCATAAGGGTTAACTTTGGCGGCGCCGTGGCCGACTGGTTAGACCGCTCGCCTCTCACCGAGACGGCCCGGGTTCCTGTGGGATTTGTGGTGGACAAAGCGGCGTCTGGGCGGGTTTTCTCCGGGTTCTTCGGATTCCCCCGCCATTCATTCCACCAACTGCTCCATCATCGCCTTTCCTTTCATCCATTTCACCATCATATCGTTTCATCTACTTACTTCCTCCCATACCAGGCATCGGGCTGATCACCCATCCTGGATATTCTGTCTGATCGATGAGTGTCTGCTCCTCGACGGGCCTCTGACCCCAGGCACCCACCTGTAAGTCCTGGGGGGGTGTAGTCCTATACAAGAGGAGGTTACACAGAGAAAGAAGAAGAAGGTTTGACATTGGTTTGGCTGCGTCACCATGTTGCCCATAAAACTATGACATCGTGTAAGCAAAATCATGATGTTTTACTACAAATTATCGTACGTCTTGCAAAATTTGACTAATTCAGAAGCATATGGGTAAAACAGCGACGTTGACAGAGGGGAACAGTGGAGGAAGCGGACACCCATAATTTCCCAACTTCGATCAATACAGTAATTTCGTTTATACAAAACTAAGAAATGAACTATTCCAAGCAAGCATGCTGTTTGTAATTAGATATGGCCATTCAGTTCACTGAATATTGTTTAAGAAAACAGATTAATCATACAGCATAATACTGCAGATAACTCAAGTTTCTGCATTGTCAGAAATGGGAATTTTTGGAAAGTGCCGAGTGTTGTAATATAGCCTGAAACAACGTTTATTACTTTAGTGGTTTAGTGCAAGGAATTAAAATAAGGGGATTGAATTGGTGTCCAACACAAGAGGAAAAAAAACTGGGTGATATTGACGTCAACAAAGTCAAAAAGCACGATAAGCATTTACTAGCGTGTCCGTAGTTGTTTATAAAACAGATAAGCAAATAATATTTCTTTGTAGTAATTTAACACACATTATTACTAATATATGGAGCTTTGTGATTGAATATACTAGATTATGGTATTACCATTAACCGGATACATGTGCACTTTCTTAGGCGGTGGTATACAACACAAACTTCTTATTTAGGACAGAAAGGGAATTCTATCCTAGTCGTGAAACTTATATGGTTTTACACTGAGTTACTTTCAGAAAAGACAGATATATTGTTGATTTGAATTACAGATACCCTTTTTCGCAGTTTGTCCATCTAAAACGATTAACACTTCCTGAATATGTTTAAATAACTAAAATCCCCCTATTCACACAATCCATTTTTCCACATATAAAATGATACATTATACACACAAGAAAAAGAGAGAACATGAAACACATTAACAAATAGTGTGACCTCCCACAACAGAGAAAATAACAAGGAAGATGACAGAGGACTCACCTGGTATCGGAAGTCACGCTCGCTTGCCTGTTTCACCTTCCGCTGTCCGTCAAGAGGGAGAAAAACACCAAGTGTTAGCTAAAACACTACAGCTACCTACTTGAAATTTGGGCTCAATAACACTCACAGCAATTACTCCTACATCCCTTTGTTATATTATTATTTATACTAATCATCAATACTTACGAAACATGGGCAAAACTACCTTTTGTAATTGCTCGCTTATTGTTTGCAAATGGATTAGCTATTTAGTATAATCTTATAATTTCAGGAAAAAAAGAAGTGCTGGAACGTTAATGAAACCTGTTAAGAAAAAATAGAGCTCATACTCCTAAAAAGTGTTTGGTAATAGCTTTATATCTTTAAATAAATGCATCTGTGAAATTTGAGTAAAACACCGAAAAAACATAACAGCTGTGCATAATAAATGATTTTAAAATTTAGAAACATACAGTAATACTTAAGAGTTAAGGGTAGCCAGATATAGGGTCCTTCACTGGAGCATAGCACAGCACACATGTAGGGCATAGTGAGCCCTTTATGCTTCCAGCGTGACCCTTGGAAGGAATGGATGAAGGATAGACCAAAAAGTCAATCGGATCTGGACGACGATATGCGCTAGCAAGGAGGGAGTCCCTAATGATTCCACATGACGCCAATCCTGACTCCCGCTGGCCCTGCCTTAGCCATCCGCAACCTGGGGGTCCCGAGAATGGTCGGGATACTCCCAGAAAGAAAGGCAGTGCCAGCAGTCCCGCCAAGCGCCAAAGAGAAATCTTTCCTAACACAAAGTCAAACGTCCTGCCGCAACAACCAACCGCCGTTGCCTGATCCCACAACCCTGATACACATGAACTGAAATCATGGAGACAGGAAATAATGGGCAGGGAGTTCGTGACCAAGGGGGAACCATCGTAAAGAGGAACCATTCAGAGAAACCATGAAAAAAACCCATGGTCGGAGTGGTTGGGCCGACGGAAATCAAACCCGGAACCTCCCAAATGCGAACCCCACACGTTATCCTGAAGCCATCTCGCTCAGTAAGGTGCATGATTCTTTGTATTTAATACACTGTAATTCGCAGTCAAGCCGAGTTATAAATTGGCCGCTCATTCAGACCATGGGGTTTTTCGTGGTTTTCCCTGGTTGGCAAAGGCGAATGCTGGAGTGGTGTATTCTACCACGGATTTCCTAACTCCCACATTCCCTCTCATTACATTTCCCTCTTTCATGTTTCAGGTTGACTCCGGGGCTGTGCTTCGGTCAATGTTGGACGGATAGTGCAGGGGTTTGCTAGTTGAACTTCTTCTTGGCCCTACCAGAGGGAAGCTTATCGAGCCTCCTCTGCTGGGTCGATGTTTCTTCCGGTCCCACCAGAGGGAATCTCCCAACGACCCTCCCGTTGCTGGTGGTCAGGCCTGGGACTATTAGGGGGACTCTGAGAGCCTCTGTCGCTTTGCGCCGGCCCTGCTCTGCAGTCCTACGTCCCCTGCGGTTCCCTCACCTCATCCGTTCCTCCCGGAGGCGCAAAAGGTCCATTGGAGGTCGAGGTGCCAGGTGTCCCCTTCGTCCACTGGCCATTGTCTTTGTCAAATTATAAATTGACATGTGTATGCTTATTATTCTAGATTTTTCTTTTCCTCAGCATTTTTGAAATCCATTAAGAAGTATTCCATAGGATATATTTTAAGGTGCTTATTTTAAAATGTTTTAGTAACTCAGAAACTGATTAAAGAAATTGATTTTAACATCTCTAGCACCTACTCATAGCAAGTAAGAGTACCGCATTACAGCTAAAAGTTGTACATCGAGATTTCCGGGCAAATACATGTTTTGAGACCCCAGAGTTAAATTTTTTTAGTGTGTATGTCTATGAACAGCAAAACTAAACAATAAAAAGTCAGATTAAGTACTAAACTTGGTATTTAAGTTCAGCATATTTCAAGGATTTCCACCACAGACTACCCCATACACAGAAATTTGTTTCTTTATTTTTGGTTTTCTCAAAAACGCTTTAACGATTCTATTAAAATGTCATATGTGTGAAATATTTACATGACTAATAAAATGTAAATCTCAAATTTTCTGCAAAGAGCCTGTATGCCCTCTTCATCTGAAATGAACTTTTTGTCATTTTATATAATTAGTAAATCATGAAAGGTATTTAGAAACTTCTACAGAAAAATGTAGACCTTATTTTTTCGTGGCAACAGACATAGAAGACATCGAAAAAGTATGCAATTTCAAGGTCGCATATAGGATCCGCTTTTTAAAAATTTGAGCCGTTATACTTACAAGAAATGTGAAATATAACTATTGTGCAAACGCATATCTCGATTAACATTAAGTAGATAGAAAAATACGGTTTTGGAAGAATAGTTTATAAAAGCTATATAACAGTAAAAGATAGTGGCTAGAGAACGTCACGTGAATGCAACATAACAGAGTTTTTAAAAAGTTAATATTGTTTCTTAGAAAAACAACTCTACTTTTGAAAAATTAAAAATATAATATTTTTTAAGCAATAGGAAAATTCTTTCTAAGATAATTAAGATTTTAGGAAAAACTAATAATATATTAACTTTTTCAATATTTATTAACTTAAAATCTGAGGTTTATTCAAAATTACAAAAAAATATAGTGTGGGAAGACCAGCTCATTAGCACCATGCAAGCTAGAAATTTGAGGCTTACCAGAAATATCATTTTTAATAAAGAGGTATTTTAAAAATTTCACAAATACGTCAGGTAGGTATAGAAACGACAGGAAGAAATCAACGCGGCTTCCCTGGACAAACCGCATTTGTTACCGCTTCTAGGGTACTTCATGACTTCATTTTATTGGGTGGTGGTGTCACTTTGTAGGTACTGACACGCCTCATGCTGTGTATCGCACAAATAAGCATACCTATGCTGGTTCTGTCAACTTATTGGAAGTTACGAATAGATATAGGTGAGGAATGGCAAGCTATTTTGTAGGTCTTTTGCGAGGTTAATTGCGAATATACAGCAAACATCTGTTTGGAAATGTTCTTGAATGTGAGTCAATTCTCGAGATGTTAAACATCACTTATAGGTCCCCATATAAATTAACGTTTCCTGGCTATTTACATGTTAAGCAGGCAAGCTATAGCCCACTACTCCTTCAACGCACTAAGGGAGACCCAGCAGATGTCTTGAGTCACGCCCTACTAACGTCCTTACAGAAATGGATGTAGATTACTTCGTGTGGGATGTGTACGTTAAATAATTCCCTGAAGAAAGAAAAAGAAAGTAAACAAATAAAAACCAGACCTGAACAGATATAATCCATTTGCATATATTAAGCGAACAAAGTACATGGTAATTCGATAGAATTATTTTTACAAAAAAATGGAGCAGGTTAAAGGTCACAGCTCTGCTTTCACGAATCCACAAAATCACGCTTATTTCATCCAACTTAGGGCGTCAAAGCATAAATCTTCACTAAAATTGGATATCTTATGTTTTGAAAGGTATACACGAGCATAACAACATGGATATATTTATTATTTCTGTATGTAATCGTAAAATACATGTGGTCAAAAACTGCTCCATTTTGAGTAACCTTTATTATTCACAGAAAAGAAAACTGAAAATAATTATAAGCATTATAACAATTTAAAGGATAAAATTAACAGATTTATACTATAGTACACCATGATTTTAATTTTTTACAAACTGTGATGGATAAAAACTCTTTCATACCTGCTTAAGAAAACAATACATATTATTTACACGAATAAATTTCTCGACAAAAATATTGTAATTTCGTTATACCTATGTTAATAACATAGAAACATTAATTCAGAAACTGAAATAGAAATTAAACTTAATTTATATAATGTTTACATTCCTAAGTAACAGTGAACATACAAATAGAGGCTAAATGTAGAAAATTGGGAACTAACGGGGAACTATGGCTCGAAAACGCATATCTAGTTCTTCATACTATCTAAATGATGATTTATATACTCATGCTGATTTTAATATCTCACATGCAGGATTTACATTTACGGACATAACATATTTTGCTACGTTCTGTTTATGTTGTTTAATGGTTTCAAGATGTCTTATACAACCTGGTTCATTTTCGACTCATAGCTCCCATTAAAATTGTTCGAGATATCCTTCAGAGCGATTACCGTTCTATGCTGTATTTACAACCAGCAACTATAGAGAACAGTTATGAAATTTGTGTACTACTAGATTATAAGATATTCTCAATATTTTGCAATCGATGGAAGTTGGAACATAATTGAATGAATGGACATGTTAAAAGATGGAGAGGCAGATGGTTTGATGGACTAAATAGCTCTATCGCAATTCTTCATCAATCAGCTATAAATGTATTATAGGATGAAAATAATATAATGTAATGCTAAACGCTCATTTCATTGATATGTTTTATTTTTAGTATATTTTTTCGGCCATTCTTTATCCATTTCCGATCATGCTATCATGTTTGAAAAGTTGAAATTCTTGCACTCACAGCTGTTAATAAAATATATTTAAACCTATAGTTGCAGATATGGAATATAATTATATTTGATAGTTTCATTTTAGCATTCATTACCGTTAAAATTTGCTTATGATTTAATTAATTCAGCATTTAAATATAACTCCTTCGACGTAAGTAACCATCTCGCCTTCGGTTTCTGACTGGCTTGGGAAACGCTATTCTGATTCGAACACTAGTTCGCATGGCGCGTGGTCGATCTTGACACTGCTTTTGAACAGCTGACGGTAATAACTTTATTAAAGAAATTAAGTTCTTTGCATTATGTACGTTGCAGAAACTCGGAAGTCGAACTTCTTCCTCGTTCTAAAAAGATGCATTTACCTCACTTGTAAAGCAATATGCTATATTTTTATGGAACAATGTATATGTTCCACGCGTCAAACAGTTTACTGCACCTGCACTGGTTTTCTTTAACTTTATTGAGCTCTAGTTCTCATATATGTTATTAGAGGAATTCTGAAAAAAAATTGCAGTATTTATAGAGGAAATTTTATGAATCAAAACAAGAAAACGTACAGGTACACACTGTTCTAAATTAGTATCTTTTGGTGGAGAGATGAGTAAATGTTTAATGTCAGTGTAAGAACAACATACCTCTTCTATAGCTCTTTAGAAAGAAACAAATGAAACAAGAAAATGCAGCTGTTTGTCACTATAATATATTTAAAATACTATTTATGCTTGTATCAAGAAGACGTTTAATCTTAGTTCATAAACAATAATATATTATTAATATAACAGTTGGATATCTCCGGAATCGGGACACATTTTGCTATACTTTTCTGCTTTGTCCTATTTAAGTTTTCTCTTCGGTCTTACATTGTATGAACACACAATGGAATACTGTCAGTTCATGTTTGGAACAATAGGATTCCTATATGAGTTCACACGCTATAAGACTAATAAGAAAAAATAAATTATTTACACAAAAGGTTTCCTCTTTGTATTGCTGAATTCTAGCTGAACCAAATTATTAGAATCTTAGATTTGTTCAATTGTTCAGAACATCCTATATTATATACAGTTACTCAAGAAAATATTCATCTGCACCTTAAAACATTCTAGCAGCCAACTAATGGAGGGAAAATCGAATTCTTTTTGGACATAGAGATCAAATGGTAATGCTGTTTACGAGTTTTGGAAGTTTTTCAGATTGTTCATTTCATCAGTTTTATAAATTTTTGAAAAACGTGCCAAAGTTGCAACTCTTTTACACGTGGTGTTTTAAAAATGATCTTACATACATTGAGCAGAGCAATTTTGTTTGTGTATTACATGATTTTGCGGTGAAAGTAGGATTTTATTTGACGGAGGAATAAAATATCAAAGTTGGAAATTTTCAACGTTTTTGCCTTAATTCCTCATTTGTGCCCACTTTTTACTACTTCACGAATGTATTTCTCAACCAGTTTATGTCATATTTTGATGAAAGTGTCTGGATGTATGTACAAAAACTGCTCTGCCCTATGTATGAATAATAATTTTGAAACCACCGCGTACAAAAAGTTGCAATTTTGGCATATTTTCCAAAACTTTATATAACTGATAAAATGAACGATCTGAAAAACTACCAAAACACGTAAACTATATTAATATTTGATCTTTATTAAAAATATTTTCCCTCCATTAACTTGGCTGCTAGCATTTTTTAAAGTACTTTCTTGAGTAACTATAGGTGTTCGGGGTGATCGGCTTCCATAAACAGCAGGGCGTATCAAAAAATACCTTTATAGGCATGATTTTCTGTTATGGGTAATTATATACAGTGCTTTTCCTTCACACTGTGGCCACGTATGGCTACTCGCACGCCGGCCGCTGCAGCTCGGATTTCCGCCGAAACAGTTGCAATATCCCCGCAAAGGCGTGATGCTCTCATATTTACAATTACAGTGATAATAAGCACATATCTTTATCATAAGACATGTTGGAACTGTGGTCCTTCTTTATACGCATATCTCTGGCATCTTCTCATGAAATTTTCATTCACACTGGAGAGTTCAATGTCCGAAATTGAGTAACTTTCTTGCCCGATGTTTTCTTTTAGTTATTTCAATGTATGGGGTTTATTACCACGCCGTATTTTTCAAGTTTTCCCATAGATAATCATATACAATTAAATCAGCGGATCGTGAGAACCATAATTCTTTAATAATTACCTTCTTTAACAATTTCCTGAATTAAATTGAAAGATCCAGCACATGTATGCGCATTGGAAAGTACAGAACTAACATTCAATGTCCGTCGGTTTTGTTCAAAAATGGTGCGAGTAAGTCATTCCTGTATCTGCATTTATTATTTGTTCAAAAGCTACAAACTTTATGATTATGTATGCATTTAATGCACACCAATTCTCCCTTCATACAAGGGAATAACAAGGGAATTTCGTGTGTAAAATCGGGCTTCTCTGTACCTCAATATCTATTATTTTGTGACAAAATATAACTATATAAATAGAACCATGCTTCGTCTGAGAAGAATATTAAACGTGGGTCAATTACTCCATTTCGCAAAATATAATTACAGAAATTTGCCCGATGAATCACATGACCCGCACTTAATATTTTTCTCTGACGCATGGCTCCACTTATATAGCTATGATTTGTCACAAAATAAGAGACATTGGAGTACAGAGAAACCCGATTTTACACTATGGCAGTATTTTATATCACAACACTGTGAATGCCAGAGTGATTGTAGTGTAAATTAGCATTATTGTATGGCAATGATTTGAGATGTTTTTTAATTATAAGCATTGTTAGGAAATAAGTTTACACGACCTCACTGAAACTAACAATAGGAGCGGGTAACAATGAAACGAGGGGGTGAGTTGTTTATCAATTAGAAGAGACAAACAAATGACGTCAGATTAGCGCGCTTTTCTTTAGAAATGGAGGGAATATCTTCCCTAGAGCATATGTGTTCGTAATTTTTATTGGATATAAAAATAGACGCTAATGTTGGCGCGCTTTATTAACCAATAGCAGCTCTGTTATAATGTTTAGGCATGTCGGGGTGAGGGAGTATAAATTCCGTGCCAGAGACGGGTAACGCGCAGTTTGACAGGATCATTCACAAGGCAAACGTCGCACAGTTCAACAGAATCATTCACGGGTTACACGTCGCGCAGTTCTACAGAATCTCTCGCGTCGTAAAGTTAGTTACAAAAAATGTGAAATACGCGAATTAATAATGTGCGGCAAATAAGTGATTGTAGTTACATTTGAAAATATAACAGTTTTAGTCGGGCGTGTATCAAGAATAATTATGTGAAATTAATTAATTGTGACGCAATAAGTGTAAAAGCAAATTCTTTTATCAGTGTTATCTTTTAGTAACAACTCCTTTCCGTTTACACACTCTGTTTAAGAGATTTGCTCGACTTGTAATAATAGCTAGCCGGAGGACAAAGAACCCAAAATTAAAAATAGTAAAACAATAACAGGCGCTCAGCAAATAAGATAACACGAAGTAACCGCGACAACACACGAGATTCCCTTTCATGAAGTGAAAGCTGGTGTGCAGTAAATGCATACAGAATAATAAGGTTTGTAGTTTTTTTATAAAACAATAAATACAGATACAGGAATGACTAACCTACACCAGTTTTTGAAAAGCTGACCGACGTTGAATGCCGATCTATATTCCTTAAAAGCGCATACATCTGATGGATCATTCAATTCAGTTGAAGAAAATTTTGAAAATAGGATAATTATACCTACGCCGCTGTATCTCTGGCCCTGACGTTTAGCAATACTAGCGCTGTGAATTTCCATACTAAAGGAAGCTATTCTGATTCGCTTCACCAGATAAATGGGACTGTAAATTGATTTATCTTAAGTCTGTAATAACTATATTCTACTGTTGTTGCTTAGAGCTTTGCTGAACATAAACCACAACACGAAAGAAAAGAATAAAAGATCCGGCAAGGTTTGCAGGCTGAGTTGACTCGCATAGCAAAGGGTGGAAGTTGTCTGCTAGGACCAATTACAGGCTCCCTCTCCGGTGCGTACACTGCAGTTTGGGCTGTGTTGCCGATTTTCTTGTAAATGAAGCACGTGTCGTCAGTAGCTATTTGCTTTAGTCCAGGTGAAGTTGGTTTTTATGCGCATGCGTTACCCTTGTTTAAGTTTCCTGTAAATGCACAGGAAACTTAAATACTCCATACTTTAAATATTCTAACATAGGAAACTATTTCATTGTTTGCATTTTACGAAGAGATGGCACAGGTATACACACGTGTTCAGAGTAGGAGTAAGAATTAGCAACACTATCTGTCTCGGTCGCGCTAAATGTCAGAGCCGCAGATAAAACGGCGGTACTATAGTAGAGAATAATAGGGCCCACGATCCCATGATTTAACTGTAAGCGATTTTTATCTATAAGGAACTTAAAAAAATAAGGTGTGCATCTAAGTCATAAATTGTAAGAACTAAAAGAAACCATCAGGCGAGAAATTCACTCCAGTGCGAATGAAAACTTCCAGAATTCCATGAATAGAGGACTACAGTTCCAACATCTCTTATGGTAAGGTATTGCTTATTGTCACTGTAATTGTAACTATGAGAACGTGCAGCGGTTGTGAGGGTATTGTAACTGTTTCAGCGGGAGTCCGAGCTGCGGCGGCCGGCTTGCGAGTAACGATGCGGCAGCCACACTGTGAAGGTAAAGCAGCGATTTATAGGCTACAGGGACTCAAACTAGAACTGCATTAGGAGAAGCGAGCTTTGTGAAACTGATGCGGAACAATTGTGGGATGGTGATTCTAACAATGAAGAAGATTAACACTGCGGGTATTACATATGAAAATCAATGTAAGGAATCCCTCCTACTTGACCAACTGGGTTACTTTTCTTCTAGCCATCACTGATGGGTAAAAGAGGAAGGAAATAAACAAATTCTGTGCTACAACATGTATTCCGATTCAATATATGCGAAAATGACGCATCCGACTGGTGCACTTGCTTCCATATATGCCGTCACTGCAGCATCAGGCGGCATTCTAGTGTCCTTCACAGGTGGAGAATGTATAGCAAGGAGGAGGTGTGCGTATCTGTTTACGCTTTCGCGCATGCAGGGTGTCTTGTTTTATGTGCACAGTTCTAGATCAATCGCATATGAATATATAACTTTGAGCAATGAATTTACTCGTCATCACTTATAATAACCATGATGTAGCGTATGTGTGTGCATTGTCGAGTCAGACACATTATTGCTGTGTATAATGATATTGTTGAACTAATTATTTCGTTTGTAACTTTTAATTTTTGTCTAGCGCGGCATACTTCCCTCCAATTCCTAGTTAAGGGAGAATTCCTAGTTGAGGGAAGAACCTCTTTGTCTGATAGCGTGGGTCTGTGAGTAGAGTCAGTCTAGAGTAGGTCATCTGAATGTGTGGTTTGTATGTAGGAGTGCGTACGTAGTCTGTGTTTGCGTGGGGCATCTTCCCCAGTGTTTGCCTTTAACATTTTGTGTACAATATAGCGGCACCTCATTAATTTTAATAAACCACAGGTAATGTGTTAAATGTGTATTTTGTTATGAAAATCGCACGCCTGCTTTATATTTGTGCAGCAAGTTCCTGGTATCTCTTGTTTGCCTCTGAGTCTACGTCACCCAGTGTTTATGCCGGGGTAACTAAATGTAATATCTAGCTGCAAAACCTTTTGGCCTCATCCTGGTGTATAACAATATTTTATATACTTTTTACTCTCAGAGCGGACACATTTACTAGACATTATTGTAATCATATCTCAAATCTAAATATACAACTAAATAACATTGCTTTATACAATTTCTCCATAAAAATGATTTTTAACGACAGTATAGTGTAAAGCTGAAGCAAGTTATACTTTTTACTATCAAAGAGGACACATTTACTAGACATTACTTTAATAACCTGTCCAGGCGAATGCTGCATGGCATTGCCCTAGCAATGTCTTCAAATGGCAAATTGGCTTCACACATACCCACAATTCTTCCCCGACACACCTTTCGAAATATTTACATACATTGCATGAGCTACAGTTAACACACACCACCGCTTCGTCGAACAACAAAAGCAGAACGCTCCAGGCACATCTCTTCCTGCTATGTACGCGCCTGCTGGGAAGGTTGGTAAAATACCTCGCGAAGCTGCGGTGTCGGCAGAAATGTAAGCGAATGTAGAACAAGGATGCTTTACGAGTTTATGTATTATGATTAAGCATCCCTTGATACAGGCACAAACTAAGGATACTGAAAAATACGTAGTATTTCCTCATTTATTTATTTCCAAAGAACTTGCAACGGAAGATCTGTTGCTCTTGTAGCCAAGGTGAATATCCGAAGGCATTTATTTTAGAAGCGATTTTAATAGGGGCGTTCCTTTTTTCATGTTTTGATGCATATTAACTTCTCGCCAATAAGTGAGATATTTTTCAGAGCATCCTGTATATTCCTGTAGGTGTTTCGAGTTATACAAAATTTATTTTCTTTGTAATATAGCAGAGGAAATGAGAAATATTGCAATTAGAAAAGTGATAAAATAAAGCCCATCTAAATAACATCAAGCAACAGTGGCTATCAATTTAAAATCTTCTCAAAACATCTTTGCAACGTTTGTAACTTTTCTTTACACTTCTGTGAAAATTATAGGAATGTCTGCAGTTGAATTTAAATGTTGATCCAGTATTTGGATGTTCAAAAGTTTATACAAAGCAGAAATGTAATGCACACAACTTTATTCAACTATAAATACATACGTATATTCATAAACAGATGTAACTATATCGTGAAAGAAAGCTTCATTTTCAGCTTTTTTCTTGTAATAAACTGGTATATATGAGAACTTTTAACTCCATTATTTTACAGAAACTGCATGCATGTAATACACAAGTACACAGGAATGAGCTTAGCATTTGTTCGTACTTAAACGATTCAGTCAAAAAAAAGTAGCAAAGCAGAGACTGATCATCAATAACAAAAAATAAATCAGTCTACATGTATTGTTTTTGTAAGCAGTTATATAAATACTTTGTTATTATCTTTCATTATATCTATATTACATCCATACATTCTTATACAGATTACAACTACAATACCATATACATAATTTTCTATGTTTATTTTACTTTCTTCTACATTACGTAATTCAAACACTGTCCATGCAAGAAGCAAAATATGCATAGACACACAAAGTACTTACTACATGAAAATAGTTTCAATGGCATTTACTGTCATGCGTTATGAAGCTTATGCATGTTTATTTAAATATTACATTATTTATTTACGCAGTGCTTTATAATGCTTATTCCGATCTGAGAAAGGTTGCACTAATACTTATAATAAATTATGGAATTGTATTGCTAGTTTTGTGACTATTAAATCAAATACTCTAATCTACTTGACAAGAAACTTTAGTTCAAGATTTACAGTTATTGACAAAAGGGATGAGTAAATGACTCCTGGTATTAGAATGGAAAGAAAGCAAACACCCTGTTAGTTCTTAAGTGCTTTAGCTAAATTAAAAAATAAGTTGTAAAAGATGACCAGGCTTTGAACGTTTATATTCATACTTATAGTAGGTTGTTGCTCATGCGTACATTGCAGTATTTTCGGTTGCCTGAGTTGTAGGGGCTTTGAGAACTAATTTTCAATCCCAGGTTTTCTGTGTAGGAAATTTTTATGCTTTAACTGTGCAGCGATTTACTTTAAAGGAAAAGACTGCCTGATAACATGGGTTTAACTGAAAACACATTACATAATCAAAGCCTCTAATAGTAAAGACAACCACTCCTACTGCTTAATACGCAGTGCAATTCTATACCGGTGACTGCATGATTATTTGTTTATATTTTTCCTTTCTTAGGATTATACTGCCGACTTGATATTCCTATATATCCTACGGCAACTAAAGGCTGGTCTACAATAAACGGGGATGGGAACGGTAACGATAAAAAGGATCGGAGAGTAAAAGCATACGAATCTGCTTTACAGTGCAGTATAGACTGTGAGATCAAGAACACCTATCGATATCAACTTGCAAAGTCGACTTTGCGCACTGGAAATGTTACTTGTTTATAACTAACCAATTAGTATCTTTTCACCTGCGTGCAGTAAAGGTAATATGATGCAGGTTAACTAACTTCGAAATTCGATACAGTAAATATTCTCTAAAAGTTGTGCCATTACTGTTTCTTATTCCTCTGGCAAAAGTGTAATAATAATTTGTTTATAACAAATAACACATATTGAAGGTGGTTGTTCTGTGTGTTTTCCGTTCTTTTGCTCAGGTTTTAATTTTAAAGACTATGACTAGAAACAGCCTAGCGGCACTTATAGTCCACAGCCTCCCCGAATAATTTTTGTCATGAAAACAAATACTTAAATATGAATACAATATGCAGTTATCGAGAGTGGTGCGGAAAGTTAAACTTGACCGAGCCTCCCGTTCCCAGGCTCTGGTAGGCTTTAGAACACTCACACGATATTTTTAACTTCGTCGCTGACGTTGTGGTTACGTTTTCCCGTTACTGTAAACCAGCCTCATACCAATCTAGTGATGTTATGATTATCTACCCTTCAGGTTTTGCATTCTTATGTACGTAATCATAATTTATGGGCAATGAAATGTTAATGATTTAGAAATCAACATTTTTGGTGGCTAACTATATGCTTACAACTTAACTAAAAGTTCAAAGGAGCCACTGTACTATAGCTGGTTCTGAACTGCTGATTTACACATCCATTCTCCATTATACTTAATTACTGTAGCTGTTTTAATTACTGATTGAACAGTATACAACTACAGCCTTTCAAAAGTAACGAATGACTGGTCTGTGATTTATATTATAAAGTTAGTAATCGTATGCAAATGCTGCATGCTACGAATGTACAAAACAATTTATTGCACAGTAAAAATAAAACACTGTATTTTCATGTCCTTATTACATTGTATATTACATATATTCACTGTAAGCACAGAAACCTTGAAGACTAAGAAATTAAATGGATAGATTATAAAGAAGAAACAAACAAGAGAGATTATAAAAATATTTGAAAAGCCTATTCAATATCTACACTGCACAGATATTTATAGTAGCTATCCACAGATGTTGAAGGATGAGAAATCGGTTAACATTTATATTTTGGTACCTATATATAGAGGGTATTACGGAATTCAATCGACAAGCTTTTAGGAATTACAGAGGGATAGTATAGGAACACCTTGATATAGGACACCTATGTTCTGTGACGACAAACTTTGAAAGTGCGTAATAATTTCTCATTTGAATATTCCTACTGATAGGCCCAAATAAATACTTAATACTAATGCCATATTGATTTCCACTCTAAACTGGTTAATTTCTCTTCCACAAACGCGAAAGTAGCTGCCATTGTGGTTGTTTCAAAGCGATGAGCTTTGTTTTCTGTGGAAAATGCTCCGTCATCAAGGGTCAGTACACCATTGATACCTCCACATTCATATGGAGAATCATACATATTAGAGAGACAAACAACAGTTAGCTGTAGTAATAGTGGAGGCATTAGCATGCTCAGCTGTCAATCTGTTGGTTCAAACCCGTAATTGCCTTGTGTTTCTTTCAAAGTTTAGTACATGTTATGGAGGTATTCACATTGAATGTTTAAATATAGCATGGTCACGATTACCTATAAACAGCAGCAACTCGGGGAAGTTTTATCAATGGCGTACTGACTCGTTATTGATTTTAATCTTTTCCAAACAACCATGGACTCAAAGATCATAAGGGATCTATATCAAAGTGCTCGCCTAACACTCCCCTGTAATCCCGAAAGCCTGTGGCTTGAACTCTGTAACAGTGTATATACGTATATAGTAAGGAAATAAAAATTTTAAGCAAAACAAAAGAGATGAAAGAATAAATAACTTAAAAAATAATAAAACGGAAATTCGGGGCTACAAATTTGCATGCATATTGTAGCCTTTAATTTACATGTTTAAATGTTAGTGAATAGGAAATAAAATGTTATTTTTAGGGAGTTAAGTTAATATATAACGTCCAATTTATTAATACTGGTAAACGTTAATCAACTTGTATTCTTATCGAGTTATGAGGAGTTGGGAAAAAGGCATTGTAATCAGAACAAATGGTAAACTACTAGCACCAATATCACCTAGGAATGAAATAAGATAAAGTGGGATAATTTTAATAAGAGTTGCCTTATGGTAATGTTCTAACGTACAAATCAACATTTGACGATATTCTCGAAAAAGGGTTTATGTTTGTATTACAGTAAACTGGGTAGTCTGTAGCAGTAGGTGGCTTTTAAAACTCAAATTTTTAGTCTTAACTCCGGTTGTGTATGAGATTTATGGTTTTTTGAATGGGCAACGTAAAGGTTTAATATTATAATAAGTTTTAAGATCTGTAGTTAATGATTTAAAGATTAAATTACCTTAGGGATAACTCTTAATTTTATCAAAACATAATATAAATTTTGTGCTCCAAAATATTCTCTTCAACCAAATAAATAGATCAATTGAATGAATACATAATTTTCCTCCAGCTGAACACACCTACAACGAACTAACTCTAATCAGGCAAGTGGTAGGCTGTCGATCGGGAGTCCACTTCTCCAGACATATTGTAAAACACGTTCATTTTCACAACTAAAGCAGGAAATTTACAGGCACATCGAATTTAAACTGAAAGCACCTGCTACTATAGGCAATCAATTTTATTGCATTGTATATATATACCATACAGCGAGATGTGAAAACACAAGCATTCTTGCTTGTAAGAATACAGAGAAGATAACCAGGTTGCAGTAAACCAAACTCAACAAGTTAACTGTTTACTGTTCTTATTGAGGTTATAAATTTGAAGTGTATGAGTAATTCAAAACTAAGCATAGGGCTATGTCTCATGTGTATTTATGCATTTTTAACAGTTATTTTAGCAAGCTAAATCTTTATCTCACCAAACTGGTTTAACTCTTTGATAAACGAGTAATCTTATTACTTTCTCGACTACGTATAGTAAGTAGGGGAAGTATTGTATTCCACCCAAAAATTCGATACCGAGATTTCACCAGAAATATATGTTTTGAGACCCTCTGAATCCAAAAGATCTGATGTGTTACACTCACATGACTTTCTCTACGCTTTCTCCCCCACCCCAGATTACCCTTTACATGGAACATTTTTCGAAAATTTTAATTTTCTCAAAATGGCTCTAATGATTTTGATTAAAATATCATATATTTAAGATGTTTTCATGACAAATAAAATGTATATTTTGAATTTCTGGGAATGTCTCCAAAAGTATTCTTCATTGTGAACGACTTTTGCATAACTTGTAAAACATAAGAGATAGACAAAATTTTACTACACAAAAAATGTAGATCGCGTTAAAATACACAATTTATGTAATATACATTTTTGTTGTTGAGTGAACCATTTTCGAGATATTGCTTGTTATTACCTTAATTTTTTCAATACTAATTTTCTCAAATGGGAATTCGTTGTTCGTTTTTTTGTCTTGGATACGCAAAGAGCATTAATCTGTGGCAAAGAGAATGGTGCTGCACCTAGCAACCAGCTATTAAGAGATATGTATGTGCTTAAAGGCTACTGTATTTCTATATTGCCCTTGCAAATACAAAACAAGGGAAACATAGTACGCCTTAAGCGATAGTCAAATGTGTTTAGAACTGTTCGCTATGTGTAAAATGTAATTCTCTTTGCATGTCAAAAGATCGTTTCTGCAAATGTTTATCTCGATTAATATGAAATAGATGGAGAATAAGAGTTTGTAAAAATAGTTTGTACAAGAGTAGAGAAAGTCATGTGAGTGTAACACATCAGAATTTTTTTAAAGTACTAATGAATGTGTTATGGAGTTCATTTATAGAGCAAAGGTATATGAGAGATCATAAAGTCCTAATTTTAAAATGTTTTTGTTAAGGTTTACTATTGTCATTTTAATTTTAATATTTGTAACTAAATATGAGCTTCAAAACTTGGAGAGAAATATTAGGATTAAAATACAGCAGCGAAGACAGATTTTTATACCATAGTTATTTAAAAGAAATATATAATACAAAAGTATAGGGATAGGAGGCGTGTTGTTCCAGTTAGGAAGGGGAAGACTTTAATTACGGCATTCTTACACTCAATGACCTACTTGAGTTTCTGAATGTTTCCCTATCTGGCCAGTAATCGGGCAGAATTAGATTATGATTTTAAATGCTACAGGCAATGTTATGCATGTAAAATATTTTGACTCGATAAACGTTCATATTCCCTCCCCCGTTCTTATATAAATTTGGAGATAGTATATCATTTAATTCATTTAGTCACAGATTTCATAGATGCAGGAAAAGCTTTGGCTGCGGAAAACGTGTTGAAAGTACGCCAGTGAGCCACCGACACGCTAAGAGGAGATACGGGGCACGGTTAGTAGATGGCACCACAAGCGCCAGGTGGACTTTAGTCGATAAGTGAACCTTATTAAGACCTTTAACTGGATGCCTATTAAAAACAAGGAAAATGATTACTTTGTTATAAAATTTTACGTTATTGTTGGAACGGGCAGTTAATACAAGCTTATAATGACTGACCGTAAGCGACTTTCGGATAATGAATGTTCGTTACTAGTATTAATAATAATAATGGGATACATCACCATCGTATTTAAGTGATGAATTACTCCCTCAACCTCATTCTCACCAGTCACCTTACAACTTCTATCCTTTCTACAAGCGGTTAAAACCATCGCGGTTAGGCACGCTTTATAACACTTCATCGGGCTGCCAACTCGACTCGGAGGAGATTAAGACGCACGAGGTGTGTTAAAAAAAGAGCGAACTTATGCTATAACATCTTTATTGCTCATTGTAAAGCATTTTAAATACCGTCCCCCTCAAAGTAGTCCCCTCTACTAGCAATACACCGTTCCCATTTTTTTTCCATTTTTGAAAAGCCTCCTGAAACGCACTTTCTGGTATAGCGCGCAGGTCTATTGTCGCATTGTCCTGAATCTCCTCTATAGTTTGGAATCGATGTCCTTTCAACGTGGTTTTAAGTTTGGGAAAACAGGACAAAAGTCTGCTAGGCTAGGTCCAGAGAGTAGGGTGGATGGAGCACAACGGGAGTCTAAACCAGATAGCTGCGCACAAGGAACGAAGCGTGAGCCGGCGCATGCAGTATCCAAGTGTGGTTTTTCCACAATTCAGGCCTCTTTCTGCTCACAGCATCCCTCAAACACGATAAAATTCCCTAGTCGACTTCCTTGTTTACCACATGATCACGAGGTACAAATTCCTGATGGACGATCTCGACATGGTTATCGTCGTCTGTTGATGTGGAAGGTCGTCCAGGCCCGAGATCCTCATCGACCGACGTTCTGCCGCGTTCAAAGCACTTAAACCATTGCATGCAACTCATTGTAGCAAAATTTCACACACACGTTGTTCAAGTTCTTTCATTGTTACTTTATCACTAATCCGACGAACAGCTTATGCACGTGCTCACTTCCGCGGCAGTAGCTCGGCAACTAACGGTCATAGCGAAACGAGGCAAATGGCAGTTTGTTGTCTAAACCTGCCGCTAGGTGCAATCAGTAGCCGCAGCACGCTCTCTGTGTCGGTTGCCGCACTATTTCAAAAGTTTGGCTTTCTTTGAACACACCTCGTGTGTCCTTTAACTACGAGTAGGATAAAAGCCACACCATTCTGCGAACTGCCCCACATTTGCCTGTCACCGCCGAAGGATTGAGTGGACATAAGTCATCTCATACTAGATAAAGGCCTAAATTTTCGGAATACCCCAGAGTCCGTCGCACCGGGCCACTTGGGCTATTGCTTCCACTGTATCCCATGTTCAGATCGGGAATAGTTCCTCTATAGTTACAACTTTTCAAAGCTTTGATAATCCCCCAATTTCTATATGCCTGCAAGATCTGGGGAATGAACGTAGACTCCAGCTACAGAGGGTCACAATATGGCTCTTCCGGCCATTTCTTCTGTATGTCATTCCTTCCCCGTGGCACTACTCCAGGAAGCCTGATCTTTCTCCTATGAGTACACTTTAGAACAACTTATTTTTCTGTATGATGCAAGAAGTTGTCGTAGAGAATTTCAGCATCAATTTGCAGGTGTTCGAATTCCCAGCAAGTCAACTATTCATGACCTTGTCAAAAAAGTCACGCATACAGGATCTTTTTTGAACAAGAAACGTGTTCAATAACGCCATGTGCTGACGGAAGAGAAGCTTGATGAAGTAGGGGCGCGGTTAGAGCACTCGCCCCAAAAATAACTGACACGTTTAGCACAAGAGGTTAACATTTCCAAGACGCCAGTTTTTGTGCCAACTTCTAAAACTGAAGCCGTACAAGGTAACTGTAGTTCATGCTTTACTAACCATAAGATCCTGTAAGTAGGGTTAATTATTGCAATTGGTTTTTGCTGTCCGTTCATAATAGCGACGTGGACACACTTTTAACCTTCTTCACTGATGAAGCGCGAGGCAGTATTTTTAACACTTAAATGATTTCAGTCAAATTATATAATATATAAATTCCATAACAGCCCGCCTTAAAGTAATATGTGTATTTAACAATATATAAAAAGTGTATATTACAGTCATTGTATATGTTTATATTATTTTATACATGTGTAATAATGTTATGTGAATGTATTACGTAATTTAATAATGTAGGAGCTGTGAGAATAATAGGTTAAAAGTTGCTAACAATGAGGTAACAATGAGGTAGCCTTGAGGCTAGTAATACTACTAGTCATTCTCGGAGCAACAATAGTGTAATTTTTGTGACAGTTTATAAAATAGCCAATTAACAACCAGAAAAAAGCTTAAGTTAAATATCAGTATTCTATTCGATTAGGAATAGCCAATCAGAGACTTGAAATACAGACATTTACAAATTTAGGCGTTAGAAATCAAGTCAATTGCTTGTAGACAGCGCTCATAACTGGACGTGTTGGTAGTAGACAGTGTTCATAACCAGACGCGAGATGTGTCCTCGAGAAATTTAATACGTATTTCGTGTGAGACGAAAATAGTTTACGTGTTAAAAAGTGCAAATAATAATAATAATAATAAAAAGAATCTCACAGCTCTCTCTATCAGTGAAGTGTTATTTAAATCGTGTCAAGCATTAATAAATGGAGTGAAGTAAGATTATAATCTGTGTAAGCCTACATTCTCAGTCGCACCGCTCCCTGTAAGACATTCATGTCTCTAAAAATAAATACTGACGCAGCCGAGGCAAACATAAATATATAATATTTAAAGAAACAGTAAAAACTACGAAGTTAATATTTTTAAACTTGGGGCGAAGGCTTCCGGAACTTTGTACCATACGTGCGGTTGCAAAAACTTCAAGTGTTCGGCTCCCCAGCAGTTGAACTACGATACAAAAGTTCTTCAAATTCGCTCCCAAAACGTGGGGCAAATAACAATACAACTAAAATTTCAAACGTGGTTTTAAAGGTCACGTTTGTACTCAGTACAATAGATACTGAGCTACCGAAAATCCACATGTTATTCATGAAGTTCCTCACCACGCTGCAGAAGTTGTGGTTTGGTGCGCAGTGAGTCACGTAGAATTATCGGTCCCATACTTTTCACAAAACAGTTGATTCGCACGTTTATGTAAATTCAATTTTAAATAAACTTTTTCCGCAACCAACAAGAAATGAAATATTGTGTGGCTGGTTTCAGCAGAATTCAGCTATAGCGCATACTGCTGCGAATTCTGTGCATTCATTGCGAAGTGTGTATGGTGATAGAATAATTAGTCGAGGATTGTGGCCACCTCGTTCCCCTAACCTATCTTCATACGATTTTTATTTATAGGGAACGTTAAAGACTAAAATATACACATCAAATCCGCACACGTTAAACAATTGAAGTACAACATAACGAGAGATACAAGTAATCAGCCAACATGAACTTTTGCGAGTAAACCAAATTTGTTTTCGGAGATATAGGGAATTTGTTCGTAGAAGGTTATCAATTTCAGCATCTGTTGTGATGCAGGTAAGCCTAATGTAGGTTGAGGCAATATTTTATATCATAACTGTGAATGCCAGAGTGATTATAGTGTAAATTAATATTATTCTATGTACATGATTTTAGATGTTTGTTAGCCATAAGGATTGTTAGGAAACAAGTTTACACGGCCTAACTGAAACTGACAATAGAAGTGGGTAACAATAAGCCGAGGGAGTGAGTTGTTTGTCACTAAGAAGAGAAAGCCGAAATTGACGCCAGGGCAGCGTGCCTTTTTTTAGAAATGGAGGGAATATCTTCCCTAGAGCATATATGTCTGTAGTAGTGATTGGCTGACCAAAACAGACGCTAAAGTTGGCGCAATTTGGTAACCAATAGCAACTATATTATAATGTTTAGGCAATTCGAGGTGAAGGAGTATATGTTCTCGAGCCATAAGCAAGTGTCGCACAGTTCTGAAGAATCTCTCACGAGGTGCACGTCGCAGAATTAGATACAAAAATGTAAAGTACGCGAAGTAATTGGCACGCGGCAACTAAAACGACTGTAGTTACATTCGGAAATATCACAGTTTCAGTCAGGCGTGTATAAAGATTAAATATGTCAATTATTAATTAAGCGTAACGGCAATAAAAGTCCAGATTCAGATTTTTTATCAGTGTTATCTTTAGCAACAACTCCTTTCCGTTTACACATCCTGCTTAGAGACACGTGCTCGACTGAGTTATAATAGCTAGCCGGAGGACAAAGAACCCAAATTAAAAAAAACAATTAAACAATAAGCGCCCAACAAATAATATAACACAAGTCATCTGAGAACTGCGACAAAGTTAGTACAGTAGTTAGTGTTCCGTACCCATGACTTGCCTGTTGTTTAAGTGTAAGTCTGGCGGAAGGTGCGTCAATCCTCACCCAGTACAAGGCCGCCGTGGAACGGTCCGGCCGATCTACGAACGCACTGTACAAGCTATGCCGGTGTTAGCGGTAAATGAGTCGCCAACTGATATACAGAATATCCCAAAGCATCGTTGTTTCGTACTCTCTGAACTAGATGACCACCAGAGAGCTGATTGTGATTGGCGGTAAGAAGAAAATGGATGTAACAAAATGTGACAATCGATCGTGTTTATAAAGGTACGAATCGTATATTATATTTGTTTCTTTAATTACCATTTGTCAAATACTGAAGATGCGAGTGTAATTTAAGAGTATCAAAACCTCCGAATAACCTTATTCTAATTCTATAGATGTATGCACTGAAGTTTCTAGTTTCCAAAACCTTCAAATAACTCTCGTTCAAGAAAAGTTTTAATTACATTATTTGCATTTACATTGTAATAAAGCTCATTAGTAGGGAATGGTAAATAATTATATAAAGAGAGGACATTTCTAACATTAGAAATCAGTGAACAGATATTATACAGGATGCTTCAGAAATACTTTTACAAACTTCGGGTATGGGTTCCTCACACCAAAAGAAGGAAAAAAGTTCATATGAACATATGTCCCATAATCCTTGGTTTTCGTGTTATTCCTGTCACAATGAAAGTGTGAGTTCAACGGCCTTCGGGGTCCAACCTCAAAACTTCATTTCTGTATGCATTCATAGAAGGCGTTGACCCATGTACTACATACGGTAGATGGCGAAGTGTTGCCATGGAGACTTGTTTACGTTTTTCATTTGTCATTAGTCTTTCTTCAACGTTTCAATTGTGTACATGTAGTGAGTTAACTGCACGTGTTTCGTTCCACCATGGCTGGATATTCATTTCGTGAACAGGCAGACATGATTTTTATGTATGGTCGCGCGAATGGTAATGGACGCGAGGCTGCACGGTTCTATCAGATGGAGTTTCCAGACCGAAGACAACCGAGTCATCCAAACTTTGTCGCTGCTTATCGTCGCCTTGCTGAAACAGGAACCTTTGCACCAGGACTATTGATCGAGGAAGACCAAGAGTTGTTCGTACGGCGGAACGCGAAGAACAGATGTTAAAGTGTGTCGAAGACGATCCAGGTATCAGTACAAGACAATTGGCTGTGGCATCTGGTACATCACACGTAACAGTGTGGAGGGATAGGCAGAGGAGGACCAGTTCCATGGCCTGCACGTTCTCCCGACCTCAATCCTGTGGATTTTTACCTCTGGGGGCATCTTAAACATTGGTTTATGGAGCAACCATCCCGGATGCAGAAACGCTTCATTGACGTGTCATGGAAGCCTACGAAACCATTCGACACCATCCCGGAGTTTTTGACAGGGTGCGACATTCCATGATTCGACGAGTACAGACATGCATAGAAGCAAGAGGAGGACATTTCGAGCATTTATTATGAGTTTTGTGTGTTATAAGTGTACCACTGTGTTTAACACCTCCTAACGAGAAAACAAAGGATTGTGGGACATATGTTCATATGAACTTTTTTCCTTCTTGTGGTGTAAGGAAGCCATACCCAAAGTTTGTAAAAATATTTCGAAACACTCTGTATGATAAGCAACCGAGAAGATTATTCTTCTCGGCGATCGCAGACTGTGTGTATTTTTCACAGAGGTTAACTTAGTGGCCTAGGAGTGAGAAGTCTTCATACTTACCAGCTTCATGTCTATTTCGTTGTTTATGTTAAGGGCTTCTGTATAATGTGAAAATGATGTAGCTTTTATGTTATGAAACAACTATGGGACCAAAGGGAAGGTACAAAGGTTTAAAATTTCACCTACTGTAATTATCTGAACATGATTCGATCATTCCGACTGACGATTGTAACCCCACCAAAGATATTTAAAGGCTATGCAGCATTTCCAAAACTTAGAAGACTGCCGGGGGGAGGTTAAGAAAATCAGACGTTCCGTAGATGATTCACATCCTTTTGCATGCATATCAAGGGATTATTCATCGGTTGTTAGGAATGACCCGGGCTGTGCGAACTTAAAATTATAAGGTTTAAATGGGAGGATTCACCATTAAAATCCTTTAGATCATTGTACAATAATTTCATAAATAACCGGGGGAGGTAAATGAAATTAATGGCTTTAAAAAGTAAATCGTGAAACTCTGTTATGCCAGCTAGTAATTTATACATACACAGCGATTCTGTAACTATGTTACAATATTTTAGGAACAAACAGAGGACACAATTATGAGCAATTGCTTCCATGTCCGGAAACGTCACGTTTGATAGGTACAGTATTTTTCAAATCGGCAGAGGGTTGGTTTTTACAAGGTTTGCTGTTTAAAGCAAACCTCACAGTTGCCAGTCTGTAGTGGTTCTTATACTGTGGAGCGCGATTCTCGAGTGGCACACATGAAATGGTACATTCACTTAAGAGCAATTGTTTTTACTTTCTCTACTACGTAAAGTAGGGGAAGTATTGTATTCCACCCAAAAATTCGATACCGAGATTTCACCGGAAATACATGTTTTGAGACCCCCTGAATCCAAAAAAGCATTTTTGGAAACATGTCCGTGTGTGTGTCTATGAACAGCATAACTCAGAAACGAACAGTCGGATAAACACCAAACTTGGTATTTAGGTTCAGTATCTTCCAGAAATGCGACGATTTTGATTAAAATATCATATGTTTAAGATATTTTTATGACAAATGAAATGTATATCTCGAATTTTCTGGGAATGTCTCCAAAAGTATTCTTCATTGTGAACAACTTTTGCATAACTGGTAAACCATAAGAGATAGACAAAATTTTAATACACAAAAATGTAGATTGCGTTAAAATACACAATTTATGTCATGTACATTTTTTTTGTTGAGTGAACCATTTTCGAGATATTGCTTGTTATTCCCTTAAACTTTCAATACTTATACTTTTTCTCAAATTCGTTATTCATTTTTTTTGTCCTGGTAATGCAAAGAGAATGGAATGTTCCACATAGCAACCCGCTCTTAAAAGATTTGAATATCGCTTAAAACCTACCAATTCCCCTTGCATCTACAAGAAAATTAACAATAAGATTAACATCTCGACATCTCGATTAACATGAAGCATATGGAGAATAAGCTTTTATAAAAATAGTTTGTACAAGAGTAGAGAAAGTCATGTGAGTGTAACACATCAGATTTTTATTGTAACAGCTAGCAGAATCTGTAGCTTCGCTCACCTTGTAATAACTAATGAGATTAGATTCTGTCCCCCTCTTTTTCTTCATATTTTTCTACTCCTACATTACGTGTTGCTGGCGATCGATTGTCCACGCCTGGTTGCTACCTTTAACAAATTAAACTTAGAACTGTTGGAAATTTACCGTCCCTGCAGAACTAAAAAACTGTACAACGAAGTAAGTCGCGAATAAAATCGATTCTGTCGAACTGAAAATTATTATTATTTACTTTCTTTTTTGTTGCTTATGGTAAGCATCAACTTACTTACATGAGCAATTTCTTTCACTCTTGTTACACTAATGTCTGTTGCCTCCGCTGTGACTATCCAGATTATTACTTATTATTACACCACCACTGTCAAGAATACTTCGCAAGAAGGATCTTAGGTTTTCACTGTTGCTATTGTTTTGTTTACGAATGAATGGAATTTATTTATGGACGCTCTCTAGCTGCTGTGGTTCTTAGCGTCCCATTCTATATTGGGCGTGAAAGACCGGTAATTTTGCTCAGACGTGTCTTAATCAGACTTGAGGTTCTTTTACGTGCTGTAAATCCACTACACGGGACCATCGGTTTTACTTCCCTTCCAAAGGGAGCCATGCTAAGGATTTTTACGCTCAAAAGAATTCACCACCCTCGGCCGGGTTTGAACCCGTGACCTCGGGAATTAGAGGCTAGCATAATAACCACTACATCACGGAGGACGACTGTTTGTTTACGTAACCTAGCACCTCCTCCAATGACGGAAATATTTTAATTTTCACGAGAGCTTTTGGCGAAGTAGGTCCAGGTTGCAGAAGTTAATTCACATCACAAGATTCAGGTTCGGGTAATATCCAGGATCAGAAAAGGAACGACATTTTGTGCACTAACTCCCGGTGTAATATTATATACATTGTACAACCTAATTATATACAACATGCAACATAAACGTGAACCTAGACTGACTGACTGCTGACGAAGCTGAAGGAAATATAGAAAACATAAATTTGGCTACGTTGCTTCTCATTCTCCTAATAAGGGCCACCTTTTGTTTGCTAATGGTTATTGCCTAGTTGCAGAAGAAAGGCTCTGGTCAGTGGTATGGGGCAAAGCCATCATGTTTGGAAAAAATCTGATGTGTTACACTCACATGCCTTTCTCTACTCTGTAAAACTATTTTTACAAACGCTTATTCTACATATGCTTCATATTAATCGAGATGTTAATCTTATTGCTAATTTTCTTGTAGGTGCAAGGGGAATATGGTAGGCTTTAAGCGATAGCCAAATCTTTTAAGAGCTGGTTGCTATGTGGCGCATTCCATTCTCTTTATATGTACAGGACATAAAACTATGAATAACGAATTCCCATTTGAGAAAAAGCATAAGTATTGCAAAATTTAAGGGAGTAACAAGCAATATCTCGAAAATGGTTCACTCAATAAAAAAAATGTATATTACATAAATTGTGTATTTTAACGCGATCTACATTTTTTGTGTAGTAAAATTTTGTCTATCTCTTATGGTTTACCAGTTATGCAAAAGTCGTGCACACTAAAGAATACTTTTGGAGACATTCCCTGAAAATTCAAGATATACATTTTATTTGTCAAGAAAATATCTTAAATATATGATATTTTAATCAAAATCGTTAGAGCCATTTCTGAGAAAACTAAACTTTTCGAAAAATGTTCCATGTAAAAGATAATCTGGGATGGGGGGATTTTCTTGAAAACCTTCGGGTCGCATCTCTGGAAGATACTAAACCTAAATACCAAGTTTGGCGTTTATCCGACTGTTCGTTTCTGAGTTATGCTGTTCACAGACACACAGACACACACACGGACATGTTTCCAAAAATGCTTTTTACTTTCTCTACTACGTATAGTAAGTAGGGGAAGTATTGTATTCCACCCAA
Organism: Deroplatys truncata; assembly: GCA_030765065.1. Lineage (NCBI taxonomy): Eukaryota > Metazoa > Arthropoda > Insecta > Mantodea > Mantidae > Deroplatys > Deroplatys truncata. Next base: position 73,669,669 of record CM060979.1, read on the forward strand.
AAATTCGATACCGAGATTTCACCGGAAATACATGTTTTGAGACTCCCTGAATCCAAAAAAAGCATTTTTGGAAACATGTCCGTGTGTGTGTCTGTGTGTCTGTCTGTGAACAGTATAACTCAGAAACGAACAGTCCGTTAAACACCAAACTTGGTATTTAGGTTCAATATCTTCCAGAGATGCGACACGAAGGCTTTCAAGAAAATCCCCCCACCCTAGATTACCCTTTACATGGAACATTTTTCGAAAATTTTAATTTTCTCAAAAAACGTTGTAACGATTTTGATTAAAATATCATATGTATAAGATATTTTCATGACAAATAAAATGTATATCTTGAATTTTCTGGGGATGTCACCAAAATTAATCTTCATTGTGAACGACTTTTGCATAACTGGTAAACCAAAAGAGATAGACAAAATTATACTACACAAAAAATGTAGATCTCGCTAAAATGCACGATTTATGTCATATACATTTTTTTTGTTGAGTGAACCATTTTCGAGATATTGCTTGTTATTCCCTTAAATTTTTCAATACTTATTTTCTCAAATGTGAATTCGTTATTCATTTTTACTTTTTCTACTACGTATAGTAAGTAGGGAAGTATTGTATTCCACCCAAAATTTCGATACCGAGATTTCACCGGAAATACATGTTTTGAGACCCCCTGAATCATGTCCGTGTGTGTGTCTGTCTGTCTGTGTGTGTGTCTGTGAACAGCATAACTCAGAAACGAACAGTCGGATAAACACCAAACTTGGTATTTGGGTTCAGTATCTTCCAAGGATGCGACACGAAGGTTTTCAAGAAAATCCCCCCACCCCAGAGTACCCTTTACATGGAAGATTTTTCGAAAATTTAAATTTTCACAAAAATGGCTCTAACGATTTTGATTAAAATATCATATGTTTAAGATATTTTTATGACAAGTAAAATGTATATCTTGAATTTTCTGGGAATGTCTCCAAAAGTATTCTTTATTGTGAACGAATTGTGCATAACTGGTAAACCATAAGAGATAGACAAAATTTTACTACACAAAAAATGTAGATCGCGTTAAAATACACAATTTATGTCATATACATTTGTTTTGTTGAGTGAGCCATTTTCGAGATATTGCTTGTTATTCCCTTAAATTTTTCAATACTTATTTTCTCAAATGGGAATTCGTTATTCATTTTTACTTTCTCTACTACGTATAGTAAGTAGGGGAAGTATTGCATTCCACCCAAAAATTCGATACCGAGATTTCACCGGAAATACATGTTTTGAGACCTCCTGAATCCAAAAAAAGCATTTTTGGAAACATGTCCGTGTGTGTGTCTGTGTGTGTGTCTGTGTGTCTGTGTGTGTGTCTGTGTGTGTGTGTGTCTGTGAACAGCATAACTCAAAAACTAACAGTCGGATAAACACCAAACTTGGTATTTACGTTCAGTATCTTCCAGAGATGCGACACGAAGATTTTCAAGAAAATCCCCCCACCCCAGACTACCCTTTACATGGAACATTTTTCGAAAATTTTAATTTTCTCAAAAATGGCTCTAACGATTTTGATGAAAATATCATATGTTTAAGATAATGTCATGAGAAATGAAATGTATATCTCGAATTTTCTGGGAATGTCTCCAAAAGTATTCTTCATTATGAACGACTTTTGCATAACTGGTAAACCATAAGAGATAGACAAAATTTTACTACACAAAAAATGTAGATCGCGTTAAAATACACAACTTATGTCATATACATTTCTTTTGTTGAGTGAACCGTTTTCGAGATATTGCTTGTTATTTCCTTAAATTTTCCAATACTTATACTTTTTCTCAAATTCGTTATTCATTTTTTTATGTCCTGGACATGCAAAGAGAATGGAATGCGCCACATAGCAACCAGCGATAAAATATTTGACTATCGCTTAAAAGCTACCATATTCCCCTTGCATCTACAAGAAAATTACAAATAAGATTGACATCTCGATATCTCGATTAATATGAAGCATATGGAGAATAGGCGTTTGTAAAAATAGATTGTACAAGAGTAGAGAAAGTCATGTGAGTGTAACACATCAGATTTTTTACTTCTCTACTACGTATAGTAAGTAGGGGAAGTATTGCATTCCACCCAAAAATTCGATACCGAGATTTCACCGGAAATATATGTTTTGAGATCTCCTGAATCCAAAAAAAGCATTTTTGGAAACATGTCCGTGTGTGTGTCTGTGTGTGTGTGTCTGTGTGTGTGTGTGTGTCTGTGTGTGTGTGTGTGTCTGTGAACAGCATAACTCAAAAACGAACAGTCGGATAAGCACCAAACTTGGTATTTAGGTTCAGTATCTTCCAGAGATGCGACACGAAGGTTTTCAAGAAAATCCCCCCACTCCAGACTACCCTTTACATGGAACATTTTTCGAAAATTTTAATTTTCTCAAAAATGGCTCTAACGATTTTGATGAAAATATCATATGTTTAAGATAATGTTATGAGAAATGAAATGTATATCTCGAATTTTCTGGGAATGTCTCCAAAAGTATTCTTCATTGTGAATGCCTTTTGCATAACTGGTAAACCATAAGAGATAGACAAAATTTTACTACACAAAAAATGTAGATCGCGTTAAAATACACAACTTATGTCATATACATTTCTTTTGTTGAGTGAACCGTTTTCGAGATATTGCTTGTTATTTCCTTAAATTTTCCAATACTTATACTTTTTCTCAAATACGTTATTCATTTTTTTATGTCCTGACATGCAAAGAGAATGGAATGCGCCACATAGCAACCAGCGTTAAAATATTTGACTATCGCTTAAAAGCTACCATATTCCCCTTGCATCTACAACAAAATTAGCAATAAGATTAACATGAAGCATATGGAGAATAGGCGTTTGTAAAATTAGATTGTACAAGAGTAGAGAAAGTCATGTGAGTGTAACACATCAGATTTTTTGTCCTGGATATGCAAAGAGTTATAATCTGTGGCAAAGGGAATGGTGCTGCACCTAGCAACCAGCTATTAAGAGATATGTATGTGCTTAAAGGCTACTGTTTTTCTATATTGCCCTTGTAAATATATTTTCTCCTTATATCTACAAGAAAATTAGCAATAAGATAGAGTCTGGAAATGTTTATCTCGATTAACACGAAGTAGATGGAGAATAAGCGTTTGTAAAAGTAGTTTGTACAAGAGTAGAGAAAGTCATGTGAGTGTAACACATCAGATTTTTACTTTCTCTACTACGTATAGTAAGTAGGGGATGTATTGTATTCCACCCAAAATTTCGATACCGCGATTTCACTGCAAATACATGTTTTGAGACCCCCTGAATCCAAAAAAAGCATTTTTACTTTCTCTACTACGTATAGTAAGTAGGGGAAGTATTGTATTCCACCCAAAATTTCGATACCGAGATTTTACCGGAAATACATGTTTTGAGACCCTCTGAATCCATAAAAATCATTTTTGGAAACATGTCCGTGTGTGTGTCTGTGTGTCTGTCTGTCTGTGTGTCTGTGTCTGTCTGTGTGTGTGTCTGTGAACAGCATATCTCAGAAACGAACAGTCGGATAAACACCAAACTTGGTATTTAGGTTCAGTATCTTCCAGAGATGCGACACGAAGGTTTTCAAGAAAATCCCCCCACCCCAGAGTACCCTTTACATGGAAGATTTTTCAAAGATTTTAATTTTCTCAAAAATGGCTCTAACGATTTTGATTAAAATATCATATGTTTAAGATATTTTTACGACAAATAAAATGTATATCTTGAATTTTCTGGGAATGTCTCCAAAAGTATTCTTTATTGTGAACGACTTTTGCATAACTGGTAAACCATAAGAGATACACAAAATTTTACTACACAGAAAATGTACATCGCGTTAAAATACACAATTTATGTCATATACAGTTTTTGTGTTGAGTGAACCATTTTCGAGATATTGCTTGTTATTCCCTTAAATTTTTCAATACTTATTTTCTCAAATAGGAATTCGTTATTCATTTTTTTGTCTTGGATATGCAAAGAGTATTAATCTGTGGGAAAGGATTGGTGCTGCGCCTAGCAACCAGCTATTAAGAGATATGTATGTGCTTAAAGGCTACTGTTTTTCTATATTGCCCTTGTAAATGTATATTCCCCTTAAATCCACAAGAAAATTAGCAATAATATAGAGTCTGCATATGTTTATCTAGATTAACATGAAGTAGATGGAGAATAAGCGTTGGTAAAAATAGTTTGTACAAGAGTAGAGAAAGTCATGTGAGTGTAACACATCAGATTTTTTGTCTTGGATATGCAAGGAGTATTAATCTGTTGCAAAGGGAATGGTGCTGCACCTAGCAACCAGCTATTAAGAGATATGTATGTGCTTAAAGGCTACAGTATTTTTATATTGCCCTTGTAAATGTATATTCCCCTTAAATCCACAAGAAAATTAGCAATAATATAGAGTCTGCATATGTTTATCTAGATTAACATGAAGTAGATGGAGAATAAGCGTTGGTAAAAATAGTTTGTACAAGAGTAGAGAAAGTCATGTGAGTGTAACACATCAGATTTTTTTGGATGCAGGGGGCCTTAAAACATATATTTCCTGTGAAATCTCGATATCGAATTTTTGGGTGGAATACAATACTTCTACTTACTACACGTAGTAGAGAAGGTAAAAAGATGTACAAGCATTGGTGTGTATTATAGTTTAGGTGAGTCAACGAAGGGGGATACCGCGCTCTGTGATCTGCGCAGATCTATTGCGGCTACCACCCCCAGGAGGAAGAGATAAGTTTAAGGAATCACAGAAGGCTACAGACCGTACACCGACAGGGTCGCGCGTCCTTAACATGTCCAAGCTCGCATATCCGTTGCACTGTTAGACTTGCCGAGAGAGTGGTTACTCACGACCAAACAATCAAGCAATCCTCTGGTGTCCACGGGTGTGCTCTTTTCATTGAGCATGCATCCGCGCCACCTGTTCGGCACCGCTATACGCCACGAAACCTAGAGATACACCTAAAAGATGAGAAGGAAACGGAATGAAAGGGAAAGGATGGAAAGGAAATCGTGGTAGAGAAGAAACCACCCTAGTATTCTCCTGCAGACTCCAGGGAACCCACTAAAAACCCATGGATCAGAGTGGGGTTGCCGGGGATCGAATCCGAAACCTCCAGAATGCAAGTCGCACACGTTACCACGGCGCCACCGCTCGGTAGAATTGGTGTGTATGGTCATAATACTGAGTAAAAATTGGTAGAGAGAGGCTTTTAATTCTAAAGTGATTAGGGGTTATGGTGAATCGTAGTGTCTTCTTTAATGTAGGCCAAAATGTTACCATAGTTTTGTTTACATGTTGGTATATTAAAGTTGATGTAATCATGGAAAGATTTATATTAAGAGAGCTTTATGATATGCATTTTGTTAATGGAAAAGCAGACGATAATGAAAGGAAAGCTTCAAGACTTCATCGTCGCCGGCCAGACCATACCTTACCATTTTTACGATACTTCACCGAGGTTTGCACAAAACAGGAAGCTTGAGAGCAAACTTTAATCAAAGTAGTGTTAGAAGAACCCTCAGAACTCCTCAATTTAAGGAACAGTTGCTGATATTTTAAGTGAGCAGCCGCCTTTGAGTACCCGAAAGACTGCAAACATTATGGCTTCTTTAAAATCTTTCGTTTGGAGAGTTACGAACAATGTCTTTACCCATTTCATGGTCCAGACACTGAGTCCAGCTGAGTGGAATTCTGTCTGTGGTTTTTGCAGAAGTGAACTGATTTTATAAGCACTGTATTATTTTCTGATGAGTCATGCTTCACCAGAGATATCACACTTAGCAGCAGAAATAGCCATGTCTGGGCTGAGGAAAATATAACTTTCACATCATTAGCAACCAAGAACAGCAGTTTTCAGTCAACGTGTGGGCTGACATACTGTAATCACTTCATAAGTCTACATCTACTGCCAGCTTATTTAAATGGATAAATTTATCACAACGTTCTTGATTTAATTGTAAAACCCGTGCTGCTGAAGATATTCCATATGATTCTCGTCAGCACATATGGTGGCAGCATGATGGTCTGCCCGCTCACTTCTCCTGGGTTGTCTAAAACCTTCTCCATGAACATTTTCCGGCGAGGTGGATAGGAAGAGGAGGTCCAGTTCATTGGACAGCCCATTCTCCTGATTTAACAGCAACAGATTGTTTTCTTATGGGGTCATCTTAATGCCCTTGTTTATGACACACCTATTGAATCGAAAGAGGACCTAATAGCAAGTATACAAATTACTTGTGATGCAGTGAAGAACATGCCAGGAGTCTTTGAATGAGTGCGACAGTCGATGGTACGGCGCTGCAATGTTTGAATTGAGGCTGTTGAACAATTTCAATAGTTCTTCTAATGTGGTGTATATTTAAAATGTATTGTTGAGTGTTGTTGTGGCGTGTATGTGTGTGCATTGTTGCGTCGGGCACATTATTGCCGTGTAGCGACGACATTGTTGAATTAATTCATTTTGGCTGGGGTTTTTGAATTTCGTCCGACGCGATATCTCTCCCCACCTCCTGGTCAGAGGTGGAGAGAGGGAAGGGAGGGAAGCGAGCGTTACTAGTTTTTCTTTGTCTGGAAGCGTGGCGTTGGTAGTAGCCAGTCAGTCGTAATGTGTCTCTTGAAAGCGAATGTTGAGTATGGGAGCGTGCATGTTTCGTGTGAGTGTGGAACATATCCCTCCAATGTCTCCTTTTTAATCCTTTCTGAACGATGTAGTAACGCCAAGTTTTAATATTTCATAAACCACAGGTAATGTTCTAATGTGAAAACCTGTGTATGTTTGTGGTAATTAACCCACGTCTGCTCTAAAATTTGCAGCTAAAATCCTGGTTCTGTCGTTGCCTCTGAAGATACGTCTCCCAATGTTTTTGCTGGGGTATCTAAATTTAATATCTAGCTACAAAACCCTACCCTCGATATATAACATTTTGACCTTAATTTGTATTCGATAAATACAAGATTGCAATAAAGATATAAAGGTTTAGGCTAATTATTATCATAATGAGAAATTTCTAGACGTGGGTTTCTATATGAAAGTTGTACATAATTGTCTCGTGTATCATACCTAAATGTTTGTAATACAGTCAAGCATCAGCTTGTGTATACACTTAACTTACATGTGCTTCTACTTCTTACCTTACTCGTGAAATATTTATAGGTAATTCATACAAAATAATAATTTTCCCTAGATACCTCCCCTATTAAGCATAGCTGTTTCGATCATAGTCGTCTCCGATAGAGACATGCTATAGTGACTGCTAAAATATTTAAAAGTAACAGCACGCGATAGTGACAAGAATCATGTTTGTTGTATTTCTATGACAATACGTTACATGGTATAAAGGTACAAGCAGTGCGACTTGAACCCATTATATTGGGAAATACATTTTAATTTCCTCTTTATGGCTTTTGGGGAATATAACATAAAAGCAACAGTAATGTACAAAACTGCGTATATTACTTCGAATAAGGAATATACACAAATTAAAGAGTTTTCTTGCCATTGGCGAAAATAATAACACAAAAATATAAGCAGTAGTTTTATTGAATATGAATGTTTTGTTATCGCATGTTGACTGGTGTTATGCTTGAATACTATACTCGGCGCCAATCAAGAAGGTGATTGACAGTTACTAACCACGTGGCGGAAAGCTTTAAATGAATGGGAGGGGATGAATACGTCACAGCGGTCGTCATAGCAACCATTAGAAGGACCAATTAGAACTAAGACGTTTCCATAGCAACGATAGACGCAAATGCCGTGTTGCGATATCGTAACACGTGATTGGCATGACGTGCCGGGCGAGGGACCGTTGCAGTAAGCATGAGCTTATTTTCTGCTGTCGCTGCAGTTATAAACAATGTCTTTCTTTTAGCCCCAGCTTGTTTATGTTTTTGCATCAGTTTAGAGATTACCTGCGCATTGAAAAGTTCTTTTGCATCGTCCTATTTGTATGGTATTTGCCTTGTGTTACGTGTGTTGTGTGAGCATTTATAATTGTGTTAACACGTTTAATGGATATTCAATAATGTTCAAAAATAGTGACAACGAAGCGCAGCCAAATGAAAAACTGAGCGCACTCGGGAACCGAATAAAACTGTATTTGGTAAAGATATCCCAATTAAAGGACAGGCGCGGGAAATAATATGCTCTGTGAGAGAATATTTCGAAGAGGAGAAAATAATTCAGTGCCTTGTTCGCCGCAATATACCGATGAAGGAGGGACTGAAGAAAAGTGAGCTACTGGAACTTGAAAGCAAACTAACCGCGGTTTCCAAGTTATGTAGTCGATGGCATTGCTGCAGAACATGGTCACAAAATAGTTAGGCTTCCCCCTTATCATTGTCATTTTAACTCGAATGAATTAATTTGGGCCAACATAAAGGGTTATGTTGGGCGAAACAATAAAGGTTTCACTGTGTCGTCAGTAATAAAAGCTTACAGAAGAGGCACTAACAGCAGTAAAAGCTGAAAACTGAAAAAAGCGGTGACTCATACAAGGACGTAATAAGTGCAGCTTGGGAAAATGAAGGAGTTTTAGAAGAAACTATAGAACAGCTTGTCATTTCCGTGGGGAATTCTAGCAGCTCTTCAGATGATGATGATGATGCGACGGTGGCAACATTGTCTATCAAACGAGCAGCAGCAACAGCAGTGATGCAAGTGATTCGGAAATCTGGCATTTTTTACATTAGAATAAGCATCGATATTTCACAGGTATGTCTCTTGTGTTAACGCAGATTTTTACACTGATATATCCTTGCATGTTCTATCCTCTGTATGTATATTCATTATTTTACAATTGTCTTCGTATACGAATATAAATAATACCCGCTCTACAATGCAGGCGCAACCCAGTTGCCTTCGACACAGTTCTAACACGTTTCCACGTGATCGCGATGAGAGCAACGTCGCCTCTCTCTCTCCGCGAAATGTCAATCACCTTCTTGATTGGCGCCGAGTATAGTGCTTCTAATCGATGCACGAGTCAGCAACATTAGAAGAAAATAATATGTGAACTCTCCTGAAAGCGATATTTTGCATAGAAGTGCCGTTAGGAACTGGGTAGTATATACTTGTTTGGCATACAACAGTTGCTTTTTGATGATTTGGATATTCTTCTAAAACCTGTTTTTATACTTATATATTTCCAATTTTTACTTACTCTACTGCAATAAACAGAGGAAGTATTGCATTCTACCAAAAAATTCGATGCCGAGGTTTAACCGAAAATACACTTTTGGAGACATTCTGAATCCAAGAACAGCAGTTTTAGGAAAAACTCCGTGTGTCTGTAAACAGCATAACCCAAAGTCGCTTAAATATCAAACTTGACATTTAAGTTCAGCGTCATCCAAGAATACGACATGAAGATTTTCAAGAAAACCTCCCCAGCTCTCAAACTAACCTTTACATGGTTTTCGTTATTTTCGATTTTATCTAAAAGGCTCTAACGATTTGGATTAAAATAAGACATATTTAAGACTCGTATATGCATGATAAATTAAATGTATATCTTGAATTTTCTAGGAACAGTCCGTGAAGTGCTGTTTATTCAGAAATACAATTGTATAATTGGTAAACCGTAAGAGATAGACAGGGTCTGACTACGTAAAAATATAGATCACGTTAGAGCACACAACTTATGTCAAATACAATTTTTTTGTGCAGCTAAGTATCTTCGAGATATTCCTTATAATTAGTTTGAATTTTCTAATAGTTATTGTGACGCAGCGACTAGGGCCCAGAGTTATCGGGAAATCGGCGCCGGGCGGTCGGTGTAAACGACCATAAGTGCCGCTCGTCAGCGTATCAAGAGCGATTTTCCGAGCGAGTTGGTGGCGTGCAACGATTACTACTGCGGAGCAACGGGCTGGGAGGTCTTGTGTCGACTGCCGAGTGAAGTAAACCATCCGGCGTGAAGGGGCTATATAACGAAGGAAGTGAAGTGACGGAGAACTGAACTAGTTCACCTTAGTGAAGTTAGTGAAATGAACACCCTGTCAAGGTAAAATAGATAGGAACTTAAAACAGTGACAGAACAGAGAGGGAATGTAGCTTAAAAATAAACGTGGACTAAGTCACATGATATTTTTCTCAACTGAGAAGTCGCTTTTCGTTTTATTCTCCTGGAATTTCGAAACCATCACAAGGCGACTTGAAAAGTCTGACTATCGCTTATCTACTGTATGCTAAAACAAAATGTGTAAATGAGTTATCGAGAGTTTATTTGAATTAAGAAGAGATAGAATAATAAGGTTTTGTAAGAATAGTTTGGAGAAGAGTGAGCAAAGAAGGTCATGTGAATTCAACATAAAAATATTTTTTGAAACTGGCAGTAAGTATGCATATTTCATAGTACAAACGTATAATGGCCATTATAATATCATGCCTGTAGCTCGGAGCATAGATTTTTAGAACCGATCGAGATGACTCAGTAACTTGTGAGGCTCGCATTCGGGAGGTCCTGTGTTCGATTCCCGTCGACCGCCCACTCTGACATTGGGCTTTTCGTGGTTTCTCTGGTCGGTAGGTGAAAATTAGGGTGGTTTATTATCTATCAGGATTTCCTTTCCATTATTTCTCTTTCATTCCGCTTCCTTCTCCTCTTTCAGGTGTGCTTCTAGGTTTCGTGGCATATGGTAGTGCCGGACAGATGACGCGGATGCAAACTCAAAGGAAAGAGTACTCCCTGTGGACACCAAGGAGCTGTTTGATCGACGGGTCGTTCATTGCCCTTTTTTGACAGCTTGCACTGGGATGAGTCATCGAGCCAGGAACTCTTAAGGACTTCCGCGCGTCTCTATGGCGTATATCGTCCTGTGTTTTCCTCACTTCATCCCTTCCTCCTGAGTGTGGTAGCCACAATAGATCTAAGAGGCGTGCTTTTAAAGTAAGTAACGTTTTACTATTTTGCCGACTGCAGTCGCAATTTTGAGCATGCGCGATCGCTTCCTCCAGACGCAGCTGTGAGCGATCGTCACTTTGTGTTTTCCTGATGTCAGAGGGTTTCGAAATGTTCAAAAGAATCGAACGACCCGCCGACTGTAAATTTATATCAGTGATTCGTTTTTTGAATGCAAGAAATGTACGCCAGCAAGCATTCATCGCCAATTGTGTGAGGTTTATGAGGAAACAACTGGTTCATGACAGTGCATGGCCAAACAAACCCAAGATCTGATCGCATCATTTGGTTGGGAACAATTCGACCACCCTCTCTACAGACCGGATTTGGCACCAAGCGGGTTTCATCCGTTTCTTCATCTGAAGAAATTCCTTGGTGGAAAACATTTCAATGACGATGACGTTGTGAAACACGAAGTACAGACTTGGGTTTTATTACAGGCGGCATCATTCTTTGACAAAGGCATACAGGTGTCTGAATAACGGCGGTGACTATGTGGAGAAGTAGTGTAAGGTAATGAATGATAATAAAGTATTTGAAAAACAATCTTCTGTTATTTTATAAAACAAATCTGATGTGCTACACTCACATGACTTTCCCTACTCTTGTACAAACTATTTTTACAAACGCTTGTTCTCCATTTGCTTCATGTTAATCGAGATATCGAGATGTCAATCTTATTGCTAATTTTCTTGTAAATGCAAGGGGAATATGGTAGGTTTTAAGGGATAGTCAAATCTTTTAAGCGCTGGTTGCTATGTGGCGTATTCCATTCTCTTTGCATGTCCAGGACATAAAAAAAATGAATAACCAATTTGAGAAAAAGTACAAGTATTGGAAAATTTAAGGGAATAAAAAGCAATATCTCGAAGATGGTTCACTCAACACAAAAAATATATATGACATAAATTGTGTATTTTAACGCGATCTAAATTTTTTGTGCAGTAAAATTTTGTCTATCTCTTATGGTTTACCAGTTATGCAAAAGTCGTTCACAATGAAGAATACTTTTGGAGACATTCCCAGAAAATTCGAAATATACATTTCATTTGTCATGAAAATATCTTTAACATATGATATTTTAATCAAAATCGTTGGAGCCATTTTTGAGAAAATTAAAATTTTCGAAAAATGTTCCATGTAAAGTGTAATCTGGGGTGGGGGGATTTTCTTGAAAACCTTCGTGTCGCATCTATGAAAGATACTGAACCTAAATACCAAGTTTGGTGTTTATCCGCCTGTTCGTTTCTGAGTTATGCTGTTCACACACACTCACACACACACGGACATGTTTCCAAAAATGCTCTTTTTGGATTCAGAGGGTCTCAAAACATGTATTTCTGGTGAAATCTCGGTATAGAATTTTTGGGTGGAATACAATACTTCCCCTACTTACTGTACGTAGTAGAGAAAGTAAAAATTATCGGTGCTTAGTTTAAAAACATGTATAGTATGTAAGTCGCAGTGTGCGAGGTGTCCCCTTTCGTTGTAGAGCCTATACCTATGCCCACGGATGTTCAGTAGCCGTATAACTCGACCTAGGACAATTTATTGGAATGCACCTTATTTACTGCACGGCTCAACATGTTAATGTTTATTGAAAACCTTACATTCCCTTAACCGTTGTTTTATTTTCCAACCTACTCTTATTTAGCAAATTGTTATAAAGTGAATCAAGCGAGACATCGCAATTGAACAGTAAATTATGCTTGAATATCTTTCACTATCTAACTGACCATCATAGTCAATAATCTCGAAAATGAATATCGGTGTATACTTTTTTTCTTACGCTTTTCAGTAATTTCATTCCAGCACATGGAATAGCATTTAAAATGGTATTCAATATTGCGTTGTTTCACAAATGGAATTGGTTGACGCTAGGCATTGCACTATCACTTGTAATTACATGCCAGTGCATGTTTCCTATATTCAGAATTCAATGCAAATAACTACAAAATTCCGAGCAAAGGCAACAGATAGATGAACCCGGCGGGAGCACATTACATATGCCAGTGTTGTAACGAACTAAATGTATTGGAATCCTCTAACTAGAATTTGACTGATTAATGCTACACATTTCCTAAGGTAATACAGATTGGAGAAAAAGTCTGTCACTGTGGTAGACGTTTCCGTTACATAATAAGCATTGATGGAAAACTGAAACATTAGTGCAGTGTAAGTAATTTTTGGCTACTGTTGGAAATTAGAAAACTTTTATTTCTTGAAGATAAAAGACGAAAAGTACTTAAGAATTTTTGAGGTTCCTTTGATGTACCCGGGATCATCCTGGATATATTTAAGGCATAATATTCTTTAAATCACAAAATGAATGATAAAGTTTCAGGTTTTTTTTATAAATGTTTATATAGGATCCCATGGTGAGTTATGATTTTCAAGTAATCTCGTGCACTTTCGAGTGATTCTGGACTAAAAATTCACTGTAATGAAGAGATGTGTTTGGAGATTCAATAGAAAGTGTATAAAAGGACTAAAAGAACTTTTAAAGTCCACTGTGGAAGATCAAGGACACTTGGTAGAGATCGAGGGTATTTTTTTTATGCTTTTTCGCAATTGAAAGAAGGCCAGTTTTCTCTAGAATTGTACCATTGAACATTTTACTGCTTATTAAAGAAGATATTGGAGTATATTGGTATCAAGACCTTTTAGCTAGCTCTAAATCTTTTAATTGTAAAAATATTTAAATATTGTGAAGTATTTTCTAGAAGCCTTTTACTTTCATTTATAGGTACACTCTCGTCTGAAAATAAAGATCAGAACTCCGCCATTTTTTATTATGGGTAGTTATAAATAGCTTAAGATAGCCGGTTAATTATTGTCCATTTGAGGGAAGAATTTAATTTAAAAATATAGTCACAAGAAAATAATTTTTTGGCGTAATATTTTTTATATTTATATTTTTTTCGTGGAAACTATGTAATTTAGAATCAAAATCTTTAACATATTAATTGTAGCTAATCAAATTTCTAACTTAAATATATTTTGAGAAAAGTGTGCCTGAAGTTTAAAAAATAAAAGTGAGCACATTGTTATATACTAAACACTAAACATCTCTGGATCATAAGAGCTCTTTAAAGGTTCAAATAACAACAAATTACACATATATGTTCCTTATACTATTTATAATCCATTACAACAAAAAGCAAACGATTTTTTTGAACGAAGTGTCTTTAAAGGATTATCTCGAAGATAAAAACTTCCTCAGTTTTTTTTTTAAAATGATTTACCTGGATAAAATGAAATATTTTCTGGGAAAAATGCTAGAAATATGTCAATAGAGAAGGATAGCATTTCCAAGGTCTCTTATGATAAAGTATGTGCTTATTATCATTGTAATTGTAACTAAGTATGAGAATATGAGGCGGATGCTGGAATATTACGAGGCGTATTGCAAAACTAAGGTCCGTTTGGTCATAACAACAACATCGCCCATTAGACAAGGTTTTTCTTGCAGTAATATGTGCCTACATATATACTTTACTTTTCCACATAATCACCGCTCACATCTATACACTTGCTGTAACGCTGCACCAACTTCTTTAATCCCTCGGCATAGAAGTCTGCCGCCTGAGTTGAACCAGTTGGTAGCGCTCGTCTTGAGTTCGTCGTTGTCCACCCAGCCACCATTTCAAATAGAAGAAGAGGAAATAGTCGCTTGGTGCCTGGTCTGGACTGTACGGAGGGTGGTCAAAAAGTTCTCAACAAAACTCTTGAATGTTCTCTTTGGTTTTGGCAGCGGTGTGCATTGTCGTGTAGGAGGATGATGCCACGTCTCAGTTTGTAAGCGTAGCACAGTACACGTCATCTGCAATTGTTGACCCACGGTCCATGAAATCAATCAAAAGGACGCCCTTTTCGTCCCAAAACACGGTAGCCATCACTTTGCGATTCGTGTACAGGATTGTTTACACTTTTTTTTGGTTTGGGTGAGCCGGAACGGCGCTACTGCATTGATTGTTGTTTCGATTCTGCGTTAGTGTACGCTATCTATGTCTCATCGCCAGTAACAATGTGGGAAAACAAACCATCTCCATCTTGTCTATAGCGCTACAAAGCTTTCGTGCACTAAGCATTCGTTGCTTTTTGTGCTGTTCGTGAACAGTTTTGGCACCCACCTCGCACAAAGTTATGGATATCCAAGCTGTTCAGTGACAATACTGTAAAGTGAGGTTCGAGCAACATTTGGGAATTCATCAGCCAGACCACTAATCGTCAAACGCCGATCACTTCGAACTTTTTGGTTCACTTGCTCAACGATGTAGTCGGTCCGAATACTGGGCCTACTACTCCGCTGTTCATCGTGCACATTTGAGCGGCCATTTCGAAATTTTCGACGCCAGTGTCGAACCTGTTTGCCACTCATTATATCCGGTCCTACATGAGGCATAACTCAGATGGATGTCCGCAGCTGACGATTCTTTTGCCAGCAAAAATATAATCACACCGCACACTTCACAACTGGCGGGACCTATGATTGTCGCGGCCATTGCGATCTCCTCTCACCAACGGGCAAACGCCTACTGCGTCACAGGTTCCTCAGGAGTTGGTAGACAGCGCTGCAGGCGTTAAACGTCATTAAGGCCTACCATCCGTCAAATATTGTTCACCGGACCTTCGTTTTGGAATACGCCTCATATAATGTTTCGGTGGGAGTCCAAGCTACGGCAGCCAGCACGCGAGCCGCCATGCGGTGGCCACAATGTGAAGGAAATACACTGTAGTTAGTCACAAGATATGTTGGGACACACATTATTGTTCATGTAGAATTACAACAATCTTCATTTGCTGCACTATATTCCGTGTTCATTCAGTTGTTCCTTAATGATTAAAATGCTGCAATTGTCATTTGGAGGAGACTAATCTCCAAGCATAAATCCTGCAACGGAGGTTATAGTTGGTTGCGTTATAAACGTGCTCGAAAAGTATGAATCATCATTTCGTTTATATAAATGATGTCATAATTTATTGTTTTTGTGATAGAAATTAAGAAAAGACAAGCATTACAACTTAGCGTTAGGATATACTAGGTAATCTTTGCTCATATACCTTGCTACTTTTTTATTATAGTGAATTACGTCGTTTACAAACGCATTTGTTAACATTCTTGTGATTTTGTTGCACCATAGTTAAATATTTCCAAGGTGAAAGGAATTTGCATGTCAGCTTACTTATTATCGCCGTATTATAACTTGTCCTTGTCACAGCAGCTATGTGTGTGACAGCCAATCACCGTCGTTACCGCCCAACACCCCTTCGACGCTCCGCCTATTACCTCCAGGATAACACAACACTTCCACTGTTGAACGGATTTATTTATACTGGATTTATATTTATACATTACTAGTTTCGCGGTATAAACGTTAGTTTATAATTTCTTCTTTCGTTAACAGTGTGAGAAAGGCATTTATTTAGTCATGTACAGTATTGAATCAATTGTTAGCACTGTCAACTGATCGCGCTAGGTAGCATTTTATCCAACCGTTCCCCTCCGTGCAAAAGGTTGCAGCATAGCTTCACTCACACCACGTGGTGGTAGAGTTACCTCAAGGAACAAGTTATAATATGAGGATTATAATATAATAAAGCAACCAAAACAAAGGCATTAGTTCCGAGTAGGGATGGGACCTCTATACTGTGAATACCTCGATATTTTTCGATATTCATGGTTACCGAAGTACATGTAATACTTTGAAATACACCTGCAACACTTTGCCGATACATATAACTTATTTATTATTTTATTTTTTGCATTTGCATTCCAGACAACATTATTGACTTGCGTTCACTTTTCGTTGGATAAGGACCAAAGGTGTAGAGCGCGGTTGAGACTTCACATTGTTATCTAGTATTAGTTACCAAGGTATTGCTGGACTTATTATTCGTGACACCTGTAATGCTGAATTATTTGAAGGTAAGTCAATGCAACATTCCATCGGCAATTATATGTTTGAAAACATGCCATACATTGGGGGAGGGAAAGATATTTACCTAACATACAATGTTAACAGAATTATGAATGAAGCTGATTTAGCTGGCGCGTCTTCTGCCACCTGGCTTGGAAACTCGCTCTTAGACTTTACATTGATTCTCTGGGATGTGGTAACCAAAATCGGCGAATAAAGTTAAAACGATTTAGAACTTCAAACATGAGGCAATTCGTTTTAAATCTGCTTTTTTCATTCTGTTAGTTAGTGGCTACGCAATTACATTCAGATCATACTCTCCGCGTAAGATAGCTTATTCCATTCGGACTAGATTATGTACAGTACTGATATTAGGTAAAATATGAATCAAATATGTAGCTATTTTGAAGCAGACACAACTAATGACAGTAAAACCGATTGGGATGGCTCAGGCGGTAACGTCTGTGGCCCGCATTTGGAAGGTCCCGAGATGACCGCCCGTTCTGGTCCATGGATTTTTTCGGGAGTTCTTCCTGGTCATCAGGCGAATGCTGAAGTGATTTCATTCACCTCCCGAATTTCCTGTCTCTGCATTCCATTACATCAATTATTTCATTCATCCTTCACCCCGTTTGGTCTGTTTCAGAACTGGAAGTGTTGGCGATGGAGTTTCGGTGCAGCGTGGCAGGGAAAAGGATGCTGTCTGTGACGGCATTTGGCTGGTTGCCAGAATATAAACGTTGTTCTAAATATTTTACCTCTCTACTGTCATTTGGATTAGGATTCTGAAGCGGAGGGAATTCGGCGCCGATCCAGGAATTAGGATATTGTACCGACGCTCCTTCCCGGAAGGAAGGGATGAGATAAAGGGAGACACCGGGCGACCGGAACCAGGAGTGACGGTACAGAAATGACACGGTCCTTATAGTTTCCAGATATACACGCCCCCGCAGTGGGACAGGCAGGACGGCGCTCCATCCTTCACAGAGTCGCGCCCCTCCTAGGGCGGTCCTTATAAACCGGCATCCAGCCAAAGGCCGAGGGACGGAGCCAAGGTGGTTTCGTTTCCGGCTCTCGTACCAAGGGTGCGTGGTTCGATTTCCGGCTCTGGGATGGCGATTTTAAGTCGGCCCTAACCACGCCTTCACCTCTGACTTGCTCATGTAAAGTATACCCAAGACCCAACGTGGTTCGGAGTTCATGATAAAGGCTGGTCCTCTCATTCTATCGCCATCAGCATCGGAGGCAACGAATTCCGCCCGCTGGGTGCCTCCACCTCATCGCTGGGTATTCCTCTAAGATCGAAGGCCATAAGGGGAGGGTAGAAACGACAACAGCGACATTTTTGCGAGGTGATAAGTCGTAGAGTACATCGAATTTAAAGAGACATCTATTATACCCATGGTAAAGTTTACAGAATCTCAACTGAATGTACGAGCTTCTAGTCACTTCAGAACTGTCGCGTTGCCGCGAAGTCGAAGATGAGAATTAATGCAAAAGTCTGTCTATATGCAGTACTGTAGCTTCATCAGTCGTATCAGATTAATTTAAAATATATCCCATAATAATTCAGTGAATGAGCAATTGCCTTTAGACTTTACAAAGATAAATATCGAGCAACAAGAAATAGTGGCATTGTCCCATTTCTAGTTCCGAGTTAGTGTAGGAATATTAGGATGCAGTTTATGGTTAGTCACAAAAGACTAGTTGGAAATTTTGGTTTCAGGAATGCAACAGTTAGTAGACTAGCATGTTTTAAATGAAAACCAAAAACCGTTGGTACCATTCCAATACTGTTTCCGTCATTCTGCTACAACCTATGTTATAGTTATCTTAATAATACAGTGCCTTCGTTTTATGCCAAGGCCGCGGATCGCGCGATGCGTGCTCCACACGCAGTCTACTACACTGTGGGGTTTTCCGTTCCGTAACTCCCGCGTTACTTACTCGCGAGTGTTAGTAACATATATTAGCCTTGCTAAAAATGTGTCCATCCGCGAAAAGACATTCTTGACTTTGTCGGATGAAATTATCATTCACACGCACAGGTTCTTTTTGCGTAGTGTTCATAATTATTGCTTTTATACTTAAGTTCGTTTCTGGTGTGGGGATTGTTCCTAAAAACTATTTTTTTTTTTGCGTTTAGCGATCCCGTTGTTTTAAATTTATTGACCAAAACTTTTACAGTGTCACTCCCGGGATGGATAACCAGAAAATTGCTGATGAAATTGTCTACATGATTCAGTTTTCACGTATATATCGAACATAAAAATATGCTTTTCAAGCGTAAATTTGTTGGAAAGCATTTCCGTGGACTAATAAGAGAATAAAATTCCTAAGGAAATCACACACAACACACGTATTGTTGAAACACATCACAACACGAAGACAAAGCAATGATTGAGACAGCTCACAGCTGCTAAACGTACCCTTGACACGTGCTGCACCGCTTCTGCGCTGTGGCATAATACTGAGGTCACTTCCGTCTCGGCCGATACGCATATAAGGCGATTGTGGCCTTGGCATAAAACGAAGGCACTGTAGAAAATACTTGTTCAAAGACATGATGTGTCCAGTATGGGAGAAAATCTTTTTTCCTTATTTCATTGTGCGATGATCCCAAAGTAGTGCAAAGGTTAGGTCTCTGGAATATTTGGCTCTATATTTAAATTACAGGGGAGAGGTGAGCGATTTTGTTGTTGTTTATGAATCCAAATGTTGTTTATGAATGTATCTATATAATTCTTGAAGACAATTCTGTGTAACCTGGTTATCTCACAGCTGTTTTCGAAATATATGTTGTATATGTTGTCTCTGCTTTCAGTTTGGTAATGTGCCAATTGAAACATTAAAAAATTCCTTGGTTCCCGAGTCTAACAGCAGGTTTTAATTTTCTGGGGCTTATTTCTTCATAGAAATATAAATATAGCTGCATTCTGAAGGTATAACCTTCCCTACAACTTAAAGCTTCTGAAAACTGTTAAAAATACGGAGGTTTTGAACGAAAAGTGGAAATAACAAACAAATTATAGGTAAGTAAACCAAAGATATGAAAAGAAACTTAGTCTTAATTATAAAATTTTCGTAAAGTATACTACAGAAGAAGTAATGATACATGCTTAACATTCACATACAGTTTTAAATATATAATTTTCGTCCAAGCAACTATTGAATTCTATGTAACTTATTCAAACCTCAACAAGACACGCCTTAAAAGTAAATACACGTACTAGTATCTGATATTACTGTCTTGTTATTACTGTTTTCTATGTATTTTGGCGAAAGAAAATTAACGATGGCGGTTCATGCAATGCGACCATGAGTTATTCAAAGAGCAAAGGCCAAGTTATTCAACTTTTAATCATATTGCGCTATAAAGTTGTAATTCTTTGGCTAAAGAGATACATTTTCTGTCGCTGATTCTTATAAACGCTTTGCTGGACCATGGTTTTGCAATAATTTCAAGTAAATAACATTGACAAATTGTCGTTCTATGAGTTAATACTAACGAATAATTTTTTGTACCATGTGTTTTATTGACATTGCAGAGCAAACTGATGTACACAATGGGAGTTAATTTCACAAGTATCATAAATATAAACAGAGATACTAAATTATATAACGATACTGTAATGTCTCTCATGTATTGTGAGTGAAATGCTGTCTTATGTGTATATAAATTTTTGCGGCTTTCAGCACGACTCAACTTATTTGAATCAATCAGAATTAAAGTTTATGAAATGATTTATTTGCCTCGCTAAATTTTTATGAGAAAGTAGGTTTCAAACCTTTTATTGTAAGAAACTGTTTGTTATTTGTTTTTATGACAACCTACTGGTTTCTTATAGGATATTATTCAGTAGCTCTTCAAAGATTATGTTGTAAAACTTCTCACATTCTTGGAAAGGTAGAATCAGACTGAAAAATTCAATGCCATAGCTGGTATTTGAACCATTCATCTTCCGGTTTCCGTCCGGTTGCTCTAACCAACTGATTTAATATAGCTACATGCCACCATGGCAAAAAATCTCAATATGAAGGATAGCAGTCGGCCCATTGTACTTCCAACGTGACCCTGGAAGGGAAGGAGGAGGGGAAGGACCCGAAGTGCGACCAGATCCGGATGTGTTACACTCACATGACTTTCTCTACTCTTGTACAAACTATTATTACAAACGCTTATTCTCCATATGCTTCATGTTAATCGAGATATCGAGATGTTTATCTTATTGCTAATTTTCTTGTAGATGTAAGGGGAATTGGTAGACTTTAAGCGATAGTCAAATCTTTTAAGAGCTGGTTGCTATGTGCAGTATCCCATTCTCTTTGCATTACCAGGACAAAAAAAATGAATAACGAATTCCCATTTGAGAAAAAGTATGTTGGAAAATTTAAGGGAATAACAAGCAATATCTCGAAAATGGTTCACTCAAAAACAAAAATGTATATGACATAAATTGTGTATTTTAATGCGATCTACATTTTTTGTGTAGTAAAATTTTATCTATCTCTTATGATTTACCAGTTATGCAAAAGTCGTTCATAATGAGGAATACTTTTGGAGACATTCCAAGAAAATTGGAGATACACATTTCATTTGTCATGAAAATATCTTAAACATATGATATTTTAATCCAAATCGTTACAGCCATTTTTGAGAAAATTAAAATTTTCGAAAAATGTTCCATGTAAAGGGCAGTCTGGGGAGATTTTCTCGAAACCCTTCGTGTCGCATCTCTGGAAGATACTGAACCTAAATACCAAGTTTGGTGTTTATCCGACTGTTCGTTTCTGAGTTATGCTGTTCACAGACACACAGACAGACACACACACGGTCATGTTTCCAAAAATGCTCTTTTTGGATTCAGGGGACCTCAAAACATATACTTCCGGTGAAATCTCGGTATCGAATTTTTGGGTGGAATACAATACTTCCCCTACTTATTATACGTAGTAGAGAAAGTAAAAATGTTTGTCACTGTGTTAAACTTTCTGTTTAGATTATTTTCATATATTGATAAGTTGTAAAACTACTGTAAATATCTTGTTTTCACATTATTTCTTTTGTAGACTTGTACGGCTGGTGCTATAATAAAGTCACACAATAACTCTTGTTTACACTGCTCCGTTAACCGCTTTCAAGTCAGTAACCATAACTAAACATTCTCGTTATTAGATGCATATACTTGGTATAATGACTGTAAAATCTAATAAATGTATTGTTTTTTTAAAGATATTCTAGCCAATAAATAAACATAATCATTTGTTGAATTTGAATTGTATAACTCAAATTGTAGTAACCAATATGAAGCTCAGGACAACGTAAGACAAAGAATAATTACAAAAATCCAGTTTGATGTCTAGCTGGACGAAGCAAGATGGTAATAACCAGGTAGAGGGTTTTGGTAAGCAAACAGAGCAATCCTGTTACCGCACGGAGTATAGGTAACGTCAGGTACCTACGGCGACAGCACACTCCTCCATCCCCCAACAGCCGGTTTCGTTACGACTGTTCAACTTATTTGCTTCATATACACCAGTAGAGAACTGTAGCAATATGCCAAAAGCAAAGAAAAGTTTATGCACCAAAATTAGCATAATTTGTGGCGGAATGTGGCAAAATTAAATTAAATTGAGTTTTATTTGTGGACGCTCTTTAACTACTGTGGTCCTTTGCATCCCATTATACATTGGCGTGAAAGACCAGTAATTTTGCTCAGAGGCCTCTTTATCAGGCTTGAGGTTCTTTAAGTGCCGGGACCACCGGCTTCACTTCACTTCCCTTCCAAAGGAAGCCATGCTAAGGATTTTTATTCCCGAAAAAAAAACCCATCGCCCTCCAGCGGATTTGAACCCGCGACTTCAGGAACTAGAGACTAGCATGGTAACCACTACACCACCGAGGATGACGGAAAGTGGCAGGGAGCAATTCAGCAAAATGGCGAAACCATCAGATGTAACATAGCTCAAAAGACGTTTAAAACATCGTGTAAATGACACTGTAATTCAATGAAGCGTAAATGACCAGTGACATTATTAGAAAGGAACAATGAGAAAAGTGGAGCTTCAACTCCCTCAGCCCCAAACTATAAATCAGGATTTTTTGAGGATCTGTTTCATTCACTAATAAGAGCACTAATGTACAGCTTGTTTACTAACTTTAATAAACAAATTGCACACACCAATAGCTAAACATACAATATTTGTTTCTTTCTAACACTCCCCAGTTCTGATTTACCATCGAAGTAGGGGTACTGCCTTCAATTGCACATCATATTTGTTTACAGGGAGCACTGCAATGTAACAAGCGCTTCCAACTTCCTTAGTCACCGTCCCTCGGTGCGTCCCTCACTTGATTTACTTACTAAAACCTCTCTGCCTGGTAATAACATGTACGTCCGCGTAATCTTAAACGTTTCACGCTATGATTTAAGTTTTAAAGCAGATATATCGGCAACTGCAGATAGTGGGAAAAATTAGTTTGTAATTATTCCAGAAATAGATAAAATAGTTATCCAAGCAATTTATGTAAGCAATTTTCTTTGTCAGGACCACAGAAAACAATTCGAGATATCATCGCTCAACATCGCCCAGAGTTAAACATCTTCATCTTAATTATTTATAATTAACACAATTTTAACTTTAGTTCACCTTAGTGCTACTTTTACATTAAACGATTTAATTTCTATGCTGAGAAAGCTCATTAATGCACGATTAAATCAACAGTAGACATGAATACGTGTCAATTTGGCTTCTACATATTAGACATCGATGTGTAAATATTGTCACGCATGGAACCAAAGATAAACGTTTATTTTATAGTAAAGTTGTAGTTTTTTATTGAAAGAAGAAAATTATACTCAGATTCATCTTTGAGAAGTTCTGTGATAAGAAAGACAAGCACGCACGAATATAATTTGTTGTTTCGCATTCATGTCTTTACACTCGAGTATTGGAGATAAGTTCATAGTCAGCATACCTTCAGTGTAAAAGTTGTGAAATTGTCAACAGTAACGACATAGTAATAGTGGTACTTTGTTAGTGATTGGCTTGTAATGACACATTTAATAAATTAATTCAAAACCAACTTTGGGTAAAACTTTGTAACCTTTCAATCTTTTCGATGTTCAAAGAGACTTCTAGTCGAATTTTGATTGCAGTTCATGGCCAGCTTTTAGATGCTGTAAATATGCTTACAATTAGTCTTCGAAATTGGTCATATTTAATAATTCGACATGCAATTTGTGGCACAGGTTTCAGACGTAGAAATTGGTTGAGTTTCTGGCCTCGTATGAAATAGGATTTTAAATACGTCTTATAAAGTACATGAGCAAACATGGGAATAAATGCGAAATGATTTGGGTTACTTGACAACAACAGTTTAGTTCAGTTAGTTAAGAAGTTAGGGAGTGGAAAGCGAAAGTAGACAGTGCCAGTGCAGTTCAGCTGTGTGTTGTGATTTGACGGTTCAGTTGTGTTGTGTTCCAAGTGTGTGCCAAAAGTGACTCGAGTATTTACCATTTGTTGAGTGCCTAAGTGGAGTGAACGTGGAATCCGAAACGTTACTGTTCTACCCGGGAGTTATGACTCTTGTCACGAGCCTCCAGTAATGGCGATTCAATAACAACCCATTCATTTTTATGCCTTTGCTCTTTGAAATCACATCATGTGATGCATTTTGTCTGATCTTAGTCACAACCGTACCGCCATTAAGAAGCTCCCAACTTACCCTTATTGTCCTCATGTGCTCCTTCTTGGCGGCCCTCGAGTGTCCGCACAATTTCCGGTGGAGCCACTGCAGGAAGTACCATAGGCTCTTTGGTGTGGGGATGATGTTGAATGGGGGTGGAACAGTACCACCTTCCTCGAAATAGCTGATCCACAACTTGCTGCGGGCAAACTTCCACTCCACGTCTGCTCTCTCCTGTATCGAAATAAAGCAACGGCAAGCACTGTTAGTTGGTGGCAGTTTTATTTGTTGAATGTGAGTTGTTTGAGCAGTAGTGGGCAAAATTATGTAATAACTTTTCATTCGATACTGCAATATAACCTACATAACAGGGCAGGGCTATAATTGTGTCGAAGTTATTAGAAATATGCCCTATTTGCTGCTTTATACCTGATTCAACTGCACAATATGCATTTTGTGGGGGCTAAAGAAGTGGTAACACTATTTGGGGAAGTGATTTGATCTACACGAACCGGCAAATAGGTCCTATACTTTTACCAGTATGTGCCATACATCCTCCAAAACTGATGTGTTGCACTCACATGACTATCTACTCTTGTACAATTTACTTCATGTTATCAAGGTAAACATTTGCAGAAACTATCTTATTGCTAAGTTTCTTGTAGGTGCAATGGCAATATGGTAGGCTTTAAGCGGTAGTCAAATGTTTTAACGTTGGTTGCTATCTGGAGCGCTTCGTTCTCTTTGCATGTCCAGGACATTAAAAAACGAGTAACGAATTCCCGTTTGAGAAAAAGTATAAGTATTGAAAAATTCAAACAAATAACAAGGAATATCTCGGAAATGGTTCACTCCACAAAAAAAAGATGGGTATATTTTAACGAGATCTACATTTTTTGCGTAGTAACTTTTGTCTATCTCTTACGGTTTACCAGTTATGCAAAAGTCATTCAGAATGAAGAGGCCTTTTGGGCATTCATTAAAGATATACATTTCATTTGCCATAAAAATATCTTAAACATATGATTTTTAGTCAAAATCGTTAGAGCCATTTTTGAGAAAATCAAACTTTCGAAAACTGTTGCAGGGTAGTCTGGGGGGCGGCGAATTTTTTTGAAAATCTTCATTAGAGGTTACTAAACCCAAATACCAAGTTTGGTATTTATCCGACTTTTCGTTTTTAGTTATGCTGTACACACACAGACAGACGGATATGTTTCCAAAAATGTTTTGTTTGGTTTCAAGCCACCTTAAAGCATGTATTTCCGGTGAAATCTCGGTATCGAATTTTTGGGTAAAAATGATATATCCATTGGATGATGTTAGCATAGCGTGCTGGAGCACGGGGATGCAGAATTGTTAATCTGGGAGCTTATAAGTCGTATAACTCGGAGTATGTGCTTTTTTCAGCGAAGGGAGTAAATAGAAATCATAGCTACTCCTATTAATAAGAATTGAGAACGGTATAAGGTGCTTTTCACGTAAGAATTGGCCAGTCGGCCGACCATGGCAGAAGAGTTATCTGACTAGCACGTCAAGGCAGGTGGTGGTCGGACTAGTAACCCTATTGATCTTGATGTACTTTCTTTTGTCTCTCATTGTCAACAAAAGTAGCATGTAGTTCAGAAATGACTACTTTTTTCTTCTTTCTTTTCTTACGGACGCTCTTTAACTGCTGTGGTCCTTAGCGTCCCATTCTATATTGGGCGTGAAAGACCGGTAGTTTTGCTCAGAAGCCTGTTTATCAGGCTTGAGGTTCTTTTACGTGCCGTAAATATATGACGCGGGATCACCGACTTTACTTCCTTTCCGAAGGATGCCACGCTAAGGATTTTTACGCCCAAAAATCCTTCGCCTTACGCCGGGTTTGAACCACGACCTCGGGAACTAGATGCTAGCAAGGTGACCACTACACCACGGAGGACTACAGCTGACTTTAGTGCTTATATACTACAAGTGGTTTTGAGTTTGTGTTGTAATAACGCCAAGATATACGTACATAATGCAGAAACACAGAACATGAACTGAGAAACTGGTTACTGAGGAGGAATTAGACGAAGTTGGATCTTTCTCAGTGAAGGCTTTCACAGCAAACTAAAAAATTAGTTACCTAAGCGAGACGAGCTTCCGAACTCTTAGAAACCATACCAGATGATTTTTGTCTGTGTGAAAACAAATATCGGCTACATTTCTGTAAGCAAATTTTGAGGAACATTAATGTCAGGGGAACTGATCAAAATTTAATAATCTTCTCTGACGAGACATACACAAGTAGCTTTTGACGCACAAAAACCGGTATAAGAGCTCAGATAAACCCAATTTAGTGCAGAAAACTCCTTTACACCAGAGAAAATAGGAATATGGCGTAATCATATGTTAAATGAAACAGTATGATAGGTCCAGTAGTGATTGTCGTTATCTAAAGAGCGGGAAAATCCGTGTATATATTGCACTTAAATATCTTGAATAGCTGTGGTGAATGTCAGGAGTAAAACTGCAGAATTCTGGAGAAAAATTGAAAAATTATTCAGTAAATGCCAAAATTTATTTGATTTTATCTCTCGTTTAATAGTGGGTATAAAAACTTTAATCCGAATAAATGTTTGCAGAAATAATTACATTACACACTTCGTTATAGATACAAAGGGGGTAGTGATAGTTGAATGTTTTAGAACTGGACGCTATACGTTGGCCTTAAAATTCCATACTGTTTCAATTGGATCGCATAAACAACTTAAAGTCGACAGGAATTTTAAAAAAAGAAAGATATTGAACAATTCGAACCATTAATAAGGATATTTCGGAAATGGTTAATGCCACAAAAAGGTTGTTGCAAATAAATTTTGTATTTTAAAGGGATGTACATTTCTTGTGTAATACGTTTTCGTCTATGCATAACGTTTACCAGTTATGCAAGATTATACAAAATTTCTTCAGAATGAAGAGGACTTCAAAGACTATTTTCAAAAAATTCAAGATATACATTATCATGCAAATATATTTGATATACGGTATTTTAAAAAAATCGTTACATTTTCTCAAAAATGTTAGAGCTACGTTTTAGAAAATAAAAAAATTAGAAAAATCTCCCGTGTAAAGGGTGGTCTAGGGTGGGGAGGTTTTTTGGAAATCTTGTTGCATCTTTGGAAGGTACTGAACCTACTGAATTTTCATTTTTGAGTTTTGCTTCGCACGCACGCACACACACACATGGATCTTTTCTGAAAATGCTCTTGTTTTGTATTCAGGTGGCCTCAAAGTATATATTTCTGGTGAAATCTCGATACCGAATTTTTGGGTGGAATACAATACTTGCCCTACTTACTATACGTGGTATAGAAAGTAAAAATGTCTCAATTTATTACCCTAGGTGTCAGTAAAAAGTGGTTTAGAAGGTCATATTAGTTTCTCTACTACGTATAGTAAGTAGGGGAAATAGTGCATTTCACCCAAAAATTCGATGCCGAGATTTCACCAGAAATGCATGTTTTGAGGCACTCTGAACCAACAAAAAATGTTTTTAGGAAAAGGTCCGTGTGTGTGTGTGAACAGCATAACTTAAAACTGAAAAGACGGATAAGTACCAAACTTGGTATTTAGGTTAGTACATTTCAAAGATGCAACATGAAGATTTTCAAGAAAATCTAGCCCAGATTACGCCTCTAATGAAACAGTTTTCGAAAATTTTTATTTTATCAAAAAATAGATCCAATGATTTTGATTAAAATATCATATGTTTAAGATATTTTCATGGCAAATGAAATGTATATCTTGATTTATACGAGAATGTCCCTAAAAGTCCACTTCATTCTGAATGATTTTTGCATAACTGTTAAACCATAAGAGGTAGACAAAATGTTACTACACAAAAAATGCTGATCTCATTAAAATAGACCATACATTTTTTTGTCGATGAACCATTTCCGAGATATTCCTGGTTATTTGGTTGAATTTTCCAATGCTTATACTTTTTCTCAAATGGCAATTCGTTATTCTTTTTTTCTTTATGTCCTGCACATGCAAAGAGAATGGAATGCTCCACATAGCAACCAGCTCTTAAAATATTTGACTATCGCTTGAAGCCTTGCATTTTCCTCTTGCACCTACAAGAAAATTAGCAATAATTTCTGAAAACGTTTATCTCGATTAACATGAAGTAGATGGAGAATAAGCGTTTGTAAAAAGGTTTGTACAGGAGTAGAGAAAGCCACGGGAGTGTAACACTTCCAATTTTTATAACAGTGGTGTTAACGATAATGGGTTGCATTTTCTAGACAATGCTAATTTATAACCTATTTAATGCACATCTTTCACCAAACTATGCAAGTTATAAACAGTTAAAGCCCTGTTTTACGCATTTTTGGATCCCAGTAGCGAAATGATGTAAACGGAGGGGAAGTGGTAATTGGAATTACAGATTGTTAAATCATGTATATTGTACTCTACAGAACTAACAAAACTAAATGAATGTTGTTCGTCGAGGTCTCCTGCTGAAACCGAATGCTGTTGACGTTTTCGTCTGTTTGTAGAAGTGGTATCGTATTTGTTGATGGCGTTTCCAAACCACGTGCATTACAATTACAGTGACAAACTGAACATCACGAAACTCACAACTGCTTCATAATTAACTTTATGGCTTCTGATCGAACAATTGTATAATTTGTAATTTTTTTCGTGAATGGAGACAAATTTTAAAAACTTCACGTGTTTAAACCCTTTCAACATTGTTTTATACTGTTTTCTGTAGGATTCAATTATTTTTGTATATTTGGGAATTTTTCGTGTTTTATACTTATACGATAAATGCGCAACGTTACAGGAATGACACTCTTACACCACTTTTTGAATAACTGGCCGATACTGAATGTCTCTTGGATATATTCCGGAAGATTTTGACATTGCGCATAAGACTGCAGAGTCATTAAAGACATTGGGATGCCACTAAGAAGTCAAAGAGTCTAAAACATGACACTAATTTAAACATTGGTTACACAATAACCACTGAATGAACGGTAACAAAATTTGGGTTGCTTATACTTAATGTATTTTTGCAAATAATGGTTAAAATAATAGGTTGACACTCGCTTAAACTTGTGCAAATGTGATATAAGTGACAACCTGCTTCTTAATTCAAAATTTTGCAACTCATAATTCAGGTGCATTTTCCTCCAATGATTTTATTTTTATGATCACCATTTGTTCCCTAAATCACATAAGTTATAATTTTATACTATTAACTAAATATTTTCCCAGTATCTTTAACCTGTCGAGAATAAACAATTAATTCAGTTGGTGTAACATAAAAATGCAAATATCCGTGTATTTTAAATTAATGTTATTTATTCTTACATTTGTTAAATAAATATGAACAAAGTAATTTAGTACAAAGCGATTTTTCCCATAAATATCCAGTAAACGTCTGGTTTCCATATCTTTAATACTTCTTGAAAAAAGTGCATCTGAAGTATGAAAAAACCAAGTTATGGGAAATTGAGAAGAAAGCAAAAAATAGAATGGGCAAGATTATGTGCTGCCATGTTTAAAGAGATAAGTTGGTCAAAATGCCCAATGATTATATATAATTTTAAAGCTGAAGATTTGTATATTTTATCATATAAAAATAAAAAAAAAGGCTCTCGAGCTCCCAGAGCGCTTAAATTAATTCTGCAAATTTCTGAAGGGTACTTCCGTGAGCGCTTGGGACCGCAGGTTTTGTTCACAAGTCTACCTATACTCTTGTAGTAGTTATAACGGGGAACACGACTAGATAGATTTCAAACAGACTAAGGTTATACCTATACTAAGGAGTTATGGGCCACAACCTTTGCTTGGTCCACGTGGAAACTATGAGATTCACATTTTCCGGATCTCATATTAAGTGATTTTTATTCACAGCGAAACTTAAAAATCAACAATAAAGCCATCACATATTAGAACAGCTTTAAGAAGAGAAATTTGCTCCATTTCGGAAGCTGAACTGCAGCTCATGAAGGACAATTTCCTAAAAAGGTGCTGGAGATCTATAGATCTGGGAGGAGGACATTCATATCATCTGCTGTGATAAAGTAAGGATTTATTTTCATTGTAATTTTAGGTGTAGTTGCAATAACCTAAATTATTACTAAGTTTGTGGCTTCATTTGCGGAGATAATTTATCCGATAGCTGGGGAATAAGAGCTTTGGCTATTGCTGGCAAATCCGCCACGCGACGGGCCAACCGTACGTGAAAAACACTATTACAATGCTAATAGTATAATTTTGATGTATGATCTTTTTTACATTATTTTTGTCCAGAAATTCGGCTCGACTGCTCAAAATTTCTGCATGAAATTAGTTTAAAATCACGCATATCTTATGGCACAATAATGAAAAGAACTAAACAAATGACTAGGTATATAACAGAAAAAGCCTCCGTACTCGCGAAGTGTGCCTCATTATAATTTCAACTTACTTCCCATAATGAGCATATGCCTGGAGTGAGTAATGTTAAACGTTATGCAAACGGTAAACATACACTACGTGATCAAAAGTATCCGGACACCTGGCTAAAAATGACGTACAAGCTCGTGGCGCCCTCCATCGGTAATGCTGGAAGTCAATATGGTGTTGGCCCACCCTTAGCCTTGATGACAGCGTTCCTCTCGCAGGCATACTTTCAATCAGTGCTGGAAGGTTTCTTGGGGAATGGAAGTCCATTCCTCACGGAGTGCGGAACTGAGGAGAGGTATCGAAGTAGGTCGATGAGGCCTGGCACGAAGTCGGCGTTCCAAAACATCCCTAGGTGCTCTACAGGATTCAGGTCAGGACTCTGTGCAGGTCAGTCCATTACAGGGATGTTATTGTCATGTAAACACTCCGCCACAGTCCGTGCAGTATGAACAGGGGCTCGATCGTGTTGAAAGATGCAATCGTCATCCCCGAATTGCTCTTCAACAGTGGGAAGCAAGAAGGTGCTTAAAATATCAATGTAGGTCTGTGCTGTGATCGTGCCACGCAAAAAACAACAAGGAATGTAAGCCCCTTCCAGGAAAAACACGACCACGCCATAACACCACCACCTCCGAATTTCACTGTTGGCACTACACACGCTGGCAGAAGACGTTCACCGGGCACTTGCCATACCCACACCCTACCATCGGATCGCCACATTATGTACCGTGATTCGTCACTCCACACAACGTTTTGCCACTGTTCAATCGTGTAATGTTGACGCTCCTTACAGCAACCGAGGCGTCGTTTGGCATTTTCCTGCGTGATGTGTGGCTTATGAGCAGCCGCTCGACCATGGAATCCAAGGTTTCTCACCTCACGCCTAACTGTCATGGTACTTGGAGTGGATTCTGATGCAGTTTGGAATTCCTATGTGATGGTCTGGATAGATGTCTGCCTATTACTCTTTACGACCCTCTTCATATGTCGGCGGTCTCTATCAGCCAACAGACGAGGTCGGCCTACACGCTTTTGTGCTGTACATGTCCCTTCACGTTTCCACTTCACTATAACATCAGAAACAGTGGACCTAGGGATGTTTAGGAGTGTGGAAATCTCGCGTACAGACTTCTGATACAAGTGACACCCAATCACCTGAGCACGTTCGAAGCCCGTGAGTTCCACGGAGCGTCCCATTCTGCTGTTTCACGATGTCTAATGACTACTGAGGTCACGGATAATGAGTACCAGGAAGTAGGTGGCAGTAGAATGCACCAAAGATGAAAAAACGTATGTTTGTGAGAGTATCAGGATACTTTTGATCACATAGTGTAGGTTTCAGGTATAGGTTATTCAACGGAAGAGATAACTCGCGTACTGCAACCACCTGCGGCTATCACTCTCCAGGAGAAAGGGATTCAAGGAACCACAGGAGGCTACAGGCCGCAGACAGGTCACAGAGATGCGCGGAAGTACCTAACATTTCCAAGCTCCAAGATACATCCCACTCCTGGAGCTGTCTAGTTGAAGGACCACCAACCAAGCAGCCTACTGTGTCCATGGGGAGTACTCTTTCCTTTGAGCATCCATCCACGCCATCTGCATGCATCCATCACAACAAAACCTAGAAGATATCTAAAAGATGGGAAGGAAACAGAATGAGAGCGAAATGATGGAAAGGAAATCATGGCAGAGAAGAAATCGCCCCAACATTCGTCTGCTGAGCCGGGAAAACCACGAAAAACCCATGGATCAGAGTGGGCGACCCTCGGGGATCGAACCGCGGCGCCACCTCGGTCGGTTTCATACAGTTTTTGAGCATTACAGCATTTATATCTTACTTTCCACCGAATTGCTAACCATTAGCAACTGACTTACACATGCCATAGAATATAGTCGAAAATATTAATGTTGACTCTTTTTAATGCCTACTAACTTTTCGTTAGTAAGTATTAAGTTACTGCCTTTTACCATCCTGGTAATCCGAAAGCAAACCAAGCAGGATGGCTCAGGAGATAACGCTTGTAGCCCGCATTCGGGAAGTCATGGGCTATATTCCCGCGGCCGACCTTCTGACCCATGGGTTGTTTCGGGGGATTTCCCCGGGTTGCTAGGCGAATGCTGGGAAGAATCATTAAGTCCCCCGAATTTTCTGTCCCTCCATTTCACATCCATTCTCATTTCACTTCACTCTTCATCAGCTTGGTATCTTTCAGAGTTGCAGGTGTCAGCAGGAGGTCTCGGCCTGTGCATGGCAGAGGAAAAGGATGCTCTGGTGGAAACCTTCTTTCCCGGTCTCTGGGTTTGTAAGCCCACAGGGGGAATACGGTGGCCGTAAGCGATACAAAACTCCACTGTTATGTGATGGCTTTCAAATTCCATCTCCTTTGCATGACCACGAAGGAATAGCGATTTATCACTTAAAGAAACTAGTAGGTCGCAACGATCCTTTTTGCTTCTACCATGACCCCTGGGAGGGAAGGATGGATGAGGGGAGAGATCTGAAGGGTAACCAGATCCGGATAACAGCGGACGCAAGCGTGGACGGTGCGCCTAACGTTTCCAGATCGAACCCATCCGTCGACACACGGGCCGACCCACAAGCAAAGGACCTCGGTACAAAGTCCCTCCGGGGCGGGGCTCACTCTAACTGAGCAGACCCGCAACGAAGAAACTTCTACACAGCGAACATTCATCGCAACTCGTCGAACACCGTCGCCTGGTCCTACAACCCTGAAGCAGATGACAACGAAGATGATGGGTACAGGAAACGAGGGGCAGGAAGGTCGTGGTAGAAGATGAACCAACCCAGCATTCGCCTGCCGACTTGGGGAAACAGCAACGAACCCATGGGTCAGAGGATCGCACCCGCAATCTCTCGACTGCGAGTCGCACGTTACCGGGGCGTCACCTTGCTAGGTTGTTTTCGGTGAAATCTTGGTATTGAATTTTTGAGTAGAATGCAAAAGTTCCCTACTTACTACAGGAAAGTAGTAGAAAACTCTACTTCTCGATGATTTTCTAACCCTCTATCGTTTATTAGTGGGTATACAAACTAGTCCTAAATATCCGTTTAAGTTTAATCCAAATAAACCTTTGCAGAAATAGATACTTTACACATTTCGTTGTAAATAAAAAAGGAACGTTCATTCTTATGTAAGAGGACCCCCTAGGACTTACAGGTGGGTGCCTGGGGTCAGAGGCCCGTCGAGGAGCAGACACTCATGGATCAGACGGAACATCCAGGATGGGTGATCAGCCCGATGCCTGGTATGGGATGAAGGAAGTAGATGAAACGAAATGTTGTTGAAATGGATGAAAGGAAAGGTGATGATGGAGCAGTGGGTGGAATGAATGGCGGGGGAAACCGGAGAACCCGGAGAAAGCCCGCCCAGACGCCGCTTCGTCCACCACAAATCCCACATGCAGGTCCCTGGGATTGAACCCGGGCCGCGTCGGTGGGAGGCGAGGGGTCTAACCACTCGGCCACGTCTATAAAAAAAGGAACAGCGACAGTTAAATATTTATGAACTGGATGCTATATGCTAGCTTTAAAATTCCATACCGTTTCCATGCAATCGCGAGAAACGACTGTCCGTTGACCTTAAAAGAATGGCTATGTATTGAACAATTCCAAGCATTAATAATGGATATCTCGGAAATGACTGATGCCAGAATAAAGATATTTAAAATAAATGGTGTGTTTTAAAGATATCTACATTTCTTGTGTAGTACGTTTTCGTTTATCGCATGACTTCGCTAGCTATTCCAGAAAATTCAAGATATACATTTTATTTGTTATATAATATCTTTAATATATGGTATTTTAATCAAAATCGTAACAGCCATTTTTTGTAAAATAAAAAGTTTCGAAAAATATTCCATGTAAAGGATAGTTAAAGATGGGGAAGTTTCTTTAAATATTCGTATCGGAAAGTACTAAACCTAAATCCCAATTTTGGTATTAACGAGTCGCAAATCTACGCATCTTTTTCTAAAAATGCTTTCTTTGGACTCAGGGAGTCTCAAAATTTTTGGGTGGAATGAAATACCTTTTCTACCTACTATGGGGTAGATAAAATAAAAAGTAAACCGCTGCAAATAAAATATTTCTAGAGGTGATTAAGGACCGTAAGGATTAAGAGACCGATAAAATGTGAACGAATACTTATTTAGGTATCTAAAACACTCTAGTAGCTCTGGCATACTTCTACTGGAAATGGATGCATATAAACAGAAGCTGGTGCCAAGGTTTGGTTCTGTCTTTGCAGTTTGATTTTCATCTCGTACTCTGCAAGTTCGAGACTTTAAATCGCAAGTTATCTAAATTTTAATCCGATATTTTTGCCCACTAACTGACTCCTTATATTAACTTAAAGTTTTGTGCCACATGCTTATCTAAATGTTTTTACTGGAAAGAATTTGATCAAAGCAGTGATCATTGTTTGGCAAAACATTCTCTACATGCTAACTGAGGTTTTATGAACCACAGGGCGTCCCAAAAGTTACTGTGCAGTGAAGTATCATATTATAGTGCACAATAACTTTTCAGACGCTAATCTATAAATTTTCATTCAGGGAAGGGTACTTTTATCTAAAAAAGTGCTGACTAGATTTGTATTTTTTCGGTCTTTTTCTGAAGCAGAGAAAACAGTATGTGCAATATTTTGCAACTATCAGAGAATTAAATTGCTTTAAAGCTAATTTTAATTACAAGAGTGAAGACTCCAAACTACTACCCTTTTGTCTATATTTAAATAAATCCACGAGATGTTGAATTTCTGTTTATAATTTCGTTCCTACCAAATTTGAGTATTCTGAAAATGTGGAGTTTCTAAGTCTAAATGTAAATTTCTTTGGTGGCACTGATGCAGTAACCCCAATTATCTGAGGTAAAGTGTAGGACTATACCTCATAAAGGGAAAACGATGGATAAAATGAAAGTTCACTGCCGATTTGAAATACACTTTTGGACCTCAAATTTCTACTCAGCTTTAAGCCTGTTTTCATTATTTAATGAATTGTGTATTACACAGAAATTGCAAGAGAAGTTTGCTTGTTTGGTACTGTGGTTCACAGTGAAATATTTTCTGAATTAAGTAATATGTTACGTTCATAAGCTTGCTGAGAAAGTTGATTGTAATGATTTGGGTTAAGCTTACACAAATCTCCCCTTCTAGAACTTTTTTCACTATAGCAATAGCTAATTACTAGCCTAGAAATATTTCAAAGGTGATTAAAATGTTTTTTTTGAACTTGAAAAATGTTCTACCTACTGGACGGCGTGCACGCAATATTCTTAGAAAAGCCTTTGATAAGTGGATCATCGCTCTATCTTTTCAGTTTAGAAAGTATGGAGTCGTACTTTCACTTTAAAAAGCACGAGATAAGTAAACTATATGCCAAAAAATTTAATTTCAGCTGTCTTTCGAAGAGCATCGAACTATATAAGCAGACCACAAACTAACTGTAACTTCTATTTTTGTAAACTCAGAAGAAAACTATAGAAACCGTTATTTTTCATAAAAATACGAGATAGATAAGGTATCTTTCTTGGTTTCAAATTATTGAAGTTATTTCACAAATAATTGGTGCATGGGTCATTGACCGTACATGCATATTTAAGGTACAAGTGTGGTGAAAAATAACCAACGGAACAAGAAAACAAAACAAAAAGAACAAGAAAAGTAAAATAGAGAAAAGTTACCTTTGTCTAACTGAACAAATTTGATCTAGCTTCACGCACTTTAGCCAAGAAATTACCCATGTTTATCCAGTTCCTCTGGTCAACCAGTAGCGCCCAACATGCCAATCTCTTTCTTGAGGGACTTAAGAATTTCTCTTTGAGTTTAATTGTTCGCTGGTTCTTCCACTGTGCACATTCCGCCAAAATATGTACCCAGTCCTCTTCCAAATCACAGAACGGGAGATTCTCCTGCCGGAATCGTCAGTCATTTTCTTTGCCCTCCAGCCCCCCAGTCTAAACCATGCCATTCCTGATCTTTCCTTAAGCAGTATACATCAATGATAAAAGTGAAATCGAAGATGATCATATTCTACTACATTGGAATTTAAAACATGTATATTGTGGGCAGACAGTAACCTTGGCATGTGACAGAACTTATTTTTTTAATGGACATATTCAGCTCATTGTTTTAGCATTAGATTGAAGAGAAATGCAGACACTGGTAATTTTACTGAAATTGCATATGTATCTCCAAGCTGTTACTAATTAGAAGAGAAACATGTACTGGACGACAATGTAATTAAAGTCTTGAGCATCATGCTAGGTGGAATTTTCATACTGCAATGCAATGGAAAGAGAGATAACCTTAAGAGATCACAGTATACAGTGTGTCCATAAAATACTGTTATAATTTGAACTAGTATTACGTCGCTTTGGATAGTCGTATATGGGTGAAGTTGGTGATACTCGAAAGAAAAACTCAAATAGTTTTTGCTATACCTCATAGACAGCAGAGCAGACGAGTGTGGCAGCAGACATCAAAGCAATATTGCCATTTACACCATACATGCTCCAACATATCTGATGAAATGGACTTGATGGCAGCAGTTATACGAAGTTGCAGGTTTTGACGTAATGGGGTAGGTACATAAATACAATCCTTTATGTGACCCAATAAAAAGAAGTCACAAACCGTCAAGTCAGGCAACCTCGGCGGCCACTTTCAGAAGACATCATTTCCGGCATGTCCAATCCATCTTCCTGGAAGCTGCTCATTCAGATGTTCCCAAACATGTAAATGCCAATGAGGAGGTGCAAACAAATTCGTTGTCTTCTTCTTCCAATTGTGGAAATAACCATTCAGTGAGCTTGTCAAGATAAGTTGGACCGTTGACAGTGGCCTCTCGAAAGAAAAAGGGTCATAGACATGACGTTTTGATACGGCACAAAAGACATTCACTTTAGGGATTCTGACTCCCCCAAATCCTATGTCTGTTCACTTTTTCACTAACGTGGAATGTTGCCTCATCATTGAAAATTAATTTTTTTGACAGATTTTCATTATCCTTCAATAGCACCAATAAAGTTTCATAGAAATCTAATCGTTTTGCAGGGTTATCAGGTTTCAACTTATGCAATAAGTGGAGTTTGAAGGAGTGAAACTTCAGTCGCGTACGCAGGATCTTAGATACGGTGGATTTAGGGATGTTTAACTGCTGACTAGCTCTCTGGACAGACTTCTTAGGACTATGTACAAATGCCTCCTGCACCCGTTCCACAATTCCCGCATTGACAGATGGTCTCCCTGAATGGCCTTTCCTTTGATGACATATGCAGCCTCGATCCACAAAATCACGGTACCACTTCAAAATTGATGTGCTTATATGAGCTTGATGTTGAAACCTTCACCTAAAAGCACGCTGAACCTGCACCAGACTCTGCGTGCTATAATATTTCAAAAACACACCAACTACGTTCTTGTGGGTTCGCTATAACTCCTTAAAACTTCTTTAACAACAACAAAATTTTAAAATCAAACATTCACATGTAACCTGCCTGCTAAATATCCAACAATGAGCCCATATCGACTAATCAAAACGTGAGTGAATTTAGTTTCTGTGTTTGATTCCCGCGTTCCCGTCCATTGTTGTCCATTGTTGACATGCACAATTTGAGTTTTTCTTTCGAATGCCACCAATTTAATTTAAATACGATTATCCAAGGCGACGTGGTGCTAGTTTGGAGTATGATTATTTTTATGGACACACTGCACTGTGCGGTTGAGTCTGAATTTAAAGCGGTCAATCAATAACAGTTATTTCTAAGTCAAAATTGATCTGGGATTTTCGTAATCCATGTTTTTTAAACGCCGGATTCGCTTACAAAGACCATGTAATATTTCACAGGTGCGTTTGAAAGTTTTAGTCCATCATGTAACTATTCTTTAATATAATTCCCCAGCTGCTTTTCAAATTTCGCCAACTGTTCTATGCATTTAAATTAGAAACAAAGTCCATTCTGAAACCTGGGTCAACCAAAAACAGAATCCAACATCAGACCACTCTGTGGTTGAAGAAAATCTGATAAGCCTTTATTTTTAAGCGTTTAGTCTTTGTCATTGTGATACATCCATGGGGTCGCAAAATCGAATTTATAAGAAAAAAATCACGAAAAAAATAACTGCAATGTTGTGCGATAAGAACGCACCATTTCGAAGACAACTGGAGTTCCGACTTGCATTGGCTAGCAAATACAATAGGATTTGTCCACCGAAATTTCATAGCATATTTGGAATAAAAGGCATATTGGAATCTGAATTTACTTTCTGTTTGTTTGTTTTATGATTTTGCTGAAATATTTCAAGTGCAATATTAGATTAATATGTTTCTACAGAATATATATAAAACGTTCCTTAGCTGGTACAGTGGCATTTGTTTCATTGTTCCAAGCGAAATACTCTTGATGTTATTTCTGAGAATATTACCCATTAGACGTTAAATCCATAGATATGCATGAGCCAGTGATATAAAAATGTTAGTTTTTAAGTCGAAGCAAATACAGTATGATTAAAGAGAATGCACAGATAATATCAGTTACCCTTGGAAATAGCAACGCAGCTACTGTACCAACTTTTAAAATGCAAGCTAATGCAGTCTACGTGCAGTCTTATGCTGTAAACTGGTGGCAAACCACACTACATATAAATAAGATAAAATGAAGACTATCTGTGCTTTGCGTGCTTAAAAAACTGATGCGATTCTGTTGTAATTTTAAATCCATGCATTACTACAAATAAATTTCTTACTGTTTACTGAAGGAAATTGTGGCACAAGCCTTGTTGTGGTCGTAGCATCCAATGCGAGGTATTTGCGTCATTAACTACTACGATCTAGTGCAAAACTGAGCTATTGCAGGATAAATTAATAATAAAAAGCGCCCTGTATTAGCCAAACCGTCACTTAAGGTTAGTCTCAGGATAAAAAAATATGGTGATCGAAAGCTTAATTTTACTTCTAAAACTATCTTACAAAAGTCAGGTGTAGGATAAAGACTTATTTTCCTTTTCAAGGTTTACCTTAGCAATAACGCTGCTTATCTTGGTATAGAACTTCAAAATATTTATTGTTCCTTTCGGTAAGCAATATCCAAGAAAAGTTACGTGCCCATTAGACAAATAAAGCCGATAAACCACTCTTTTAAGACTCAAAAAGAGCAAAGCTGTATCATTGTGA
Organism: Deroplatys truncata; assembly: GCA_030765065.1. Lineage (NCBI taxonomy): Eukaryota > Metazoa > Arthropoda > Insecta > Mantodea > Mantidae > Deroplatys > Deroplatys truncata. Next base: position 73,709,856 of record CM060979.1, read on the forward strand.
GCGAATTAAAGCGGCAGTAGCGATTTTAATTAGGGTATGTGATTTTAATCCAAATTTATGGGAGTACGTTGCCTCATTTTAGACACTCTTGGTCATTAGCGGGTTTAGAACGTCGGTCAGTTTATAGGGTCTTCAAATAAGTTCGATGTCATTATTAAAATTGAACATTTGGCAAAAAAAGTGTTGTTTTCATCGCTGTTTTCGTCAAAATTTCAGTTTCAGTGTCCTGCAAAAGTTTAAAAATTATTGCTTATAAGCTCCTTAAGGACCTTATTGGTATATAAAATAAAGGTAAATGTCGATTTACCTGAATCATAAGCATTATATAATTCATGCATATTGGGAAAAGGGATAGCAATTAAATTTAGGTCAGTTGCGAGTGTGTCTACTTATGCAGTGCGAATGCAGCATCGTGACTAATTCTTGAATAAACAAATTGTTGCGTGATGAGGATGAAATTCAATACTGAGATCATCTGCATATCTTTCACAAAAATAAGGGGACTAAGTTAACGAGACCGTGCGATAAAGAAAACTTAAATCTGATTAGGAAACCCCATTGCTACAAAACAAAATTCCATTCTTACGATGCTGACATATAAAGGGTTACTTGTATCCTGGGAGTTATGGTTCTCTAGATATGCAGTTATATTCCAGCCATTTCTAGTACAAATAGTGGAATCGCTGTTGGAATTATCTAACATACCAGAGTGATATTTGGTGACTTGGCTGGAGATGTGCAGTGCATTCCTGTAGGGTACGTGCCAAGCTAAAAAAATGTATAAAATGTGCGGTAATACTGCTAAAATGTCAGGAACTAGAATGCCGGTGCAACCTTCTAGAGCAGCAAATACACATGGAGTAAAACTTACATAAATAAGTTGAAGAAGTGTCAAAGGTGTATGACAGAAACACAGACGAAGATGGCGAGTTTACGACAGAGAGACGTGTGAAGATCCAAAGAAACACCAAAAATGACTTGGAAAAAGTAAAACGATAGCAAGTAAAAGATAACTTACAGAACTTACGGAAATGAGCTGATACGAATGGTTCATCATGGCGATGAGGAGGTTTAGCAGGACGACGATGTTGATGACGGAATATGTGCCAAACATGAGCATGCCCCAGAAGCGGGTGAAGCTCTTGATGCCCGCTAACTCGAAGTTGTCCAGGTCGATGAGGCCAAACACAGCCCAAAACAAAGTTTGGGTCGTCTCAAACAAGCTGGAATTAGAAAAGAGTAATCATTAATTTTTGCATACTTAAAAACATAGAGAAAAAGTTACTAAGAGTTATTTTATAGTTTTCTAAACAGCATTCACAAAAGGCAACATATAAGTTCAACGTTAAAAAAGATCATCTAACTTTTCTTAAACACTAGGGGGTGTTATGGATGTCTTTTCCACATAAATATGGGATTTATTGTCTCTGCTTGGTTTTAAGCTAGAGCCAATTGACGTTTACTACGCGTTAAACAATCCACGCTTATTAAATCAGCATATCATTATTATTAGTTATAATGGAATCAGTTGTGTATTTATAAGTTTATGAAATGCTTTAACATGGAACTTCTATATTGAAATCTTTGGTGTATGCAACCCCATTAATGATGTACAAACGCTACAGGAAGGCGTCATCAATGCCTGCCAGAGCATCCGTGACCAACCTGGATTCTTTCAGAAAGTGCGCGATTCCCTAAGACGTCGGACAGTGTTAAGAAAAATAATTAAGATATAATTAACGCATTATACCGGTTGTTAAAAGTATTCCATATTTTGAGAAATGGCAGTATGGACAAAAAAAAAGGTCCAGTAAATAGGGCTCTTAAAATGCATACCTTAAGAACTATGAATACTTGTGCATCTTCGCTACTTTGAACATTATAACTACGGATTTATAACTATTTCTTTAAAAGTGCTCTTTCAATAAAATATTTTCTTTTCCTTTAATTACTTTTCGGCCTAGCGCTGCAGTTTATTCGGTTTAGACTATAGGACTTTTCAAGTCTAACTTAACAAAGCATGCATGTACAGATAATTATGAAACTTCTTAAATTTAAACTAACATTAGGTCGTGTAATATGAAATAAAATAGAAGCTTTAGATCTAACGAGGAAAGATACCTGCTTACAGCCAAAATGGGCAAAATAACTGTCATTATTGGTGATTACTGAGCAGTGCCTAGAGCAGCCAATTCAACATTTCTGTTTATAATGGGGGTGTTAAATTTACTGCAGATTTAATTAATGGCGTAGCCAGAAAAATATTAAGGGGCTTTTGTATAGGATCCAATTTTTTAACAATTTGTATCATTTCAAAGAATAAACATGAATTAATTTTATATTCACAGAGTAAGTGCAACAATTGTAATCAAAATTGGGATAGGATGTTTTGCATATTATAAGGAGAAAATGTGTTGCCACTTGAAAATTAATGACCACGTGAAATACTTTATATTACCGTTGCAGACCATTTTTTTAGTTCCCCGCCTTTAACTACATTGGTCTTATCGGCGGCCTTTCCTTTGAAGCTTATTGGCATTGGTGTTGGATTTCTTTCACTTTGGATTTTTAATCATTAGAGCAAACACACATTCACATCCTCTGGTGAGGATAGGGAATAATCTTGGCTAGAGAAAAGTTCCCACCCCAGCCGGGAATTAAACCCGGGACCCGTCGCACAGCAGGCAGGTGCTCTACCGACTGTTAAGCTACGGGGCCAGCCATTTATACCCCACCTTTAACTACATTGGTCTTGGAACTTATTACAGTTGCAACTTTTTGGTTTTTAATCCTTATATAATACACACATTCATACTTCAAGACTCAGTGGAGGATAAGAAAAATTCCCACCCTAGCCGGGAACCGAACCCGGAACCCCTCGCACAGCAGGCATGTGCTCTATCGACTGAGCTATGGGACCATTTTATTTCAGTACAAAAATAGAGCTTCTAGTTGTGTTCTAAACTGGGAGAAATTGCACTCATTTGGAAACCACTCAAAGTTAGCACCGGAATGAAAACATGTACCGGGTATCTTAACATGGTTGTACTAACGTCATCAAAATCACAATTTCTGTTGCTGTCACATTTGGTGATATTGTCTAAGACATGCAGCGTAAATAAACTGGTACTAGTGATACGATTAGGAACTATCTCGTTCCCGCCAATCTAGAAAGTTGTTATTTTAACGAAGCTATTTTTGCTTTTAATTTTTACCAGTATTTTAGCAAGGAGCTTCCAACCCCCAAGAACCCTGCCTCTAGTTTTAATGTACTCTGGTATAATTGTAAACATTTTACAAGAAATATAATTTTTTCAGAACCAAAATATATTTTCCAACAGCAGGTCCGAAGCTACAGTGAAAAATAAGAAAACAACTGCGGCATGCATTGCTTTATTTAGAGCAACTACAAACTTTATGAGACTATACCCACAGCAGACTTCCTCTTGCACCTGCAGTAAAACTGTTCAAATACCTCGGAACGATGAAAAAGAGAACTTCACAGCCCATTTGTAGACTTTTACTACACTTTTACGTACTTTGCAAACCTCCTCCAGACGACGCAGGCATCTGGGTCACTGGGTGGCTTGTGATCCGTGGCGTTGAGGTTACATCGCTGCTTCTCCATATCCGCATAGTACCAAAGTAGCTGGTTCAGACCTTGACAGCAATAATAAATCTTATGAAATCAGCACGTGTTTAAAGGTTACTCTTTTGGTTTAGGGATCATTGTGAAGGAAGAGTTGGCATAATTGGAACTTTGGTTGAGTACATTTAATAGACGATTATTTGTCGTGCTAAAGATTTAAGATAGATTCCTTGTAATCGCAGACTTCCTTAGTAAAATTAATTGGATTCCACATACTAGCAAACATGAATCATGAATATCTCTGTCATTTTCACATGTATTCTTACACATTCCCTCATTTTCATGGAATGAGTCAACCTTCTCCATCCATGAATCCACACGAATAAACTGTACTTTTTCGTTCTCTCTGTTTCTCTCACTCACTCTTTCTCTCCCTCTTGTGTGAACATTTGCTCCCTCTGAGTTGTAAACACAGACGAGCACACACTTGAGTTAAAACACACATTTTCTCTCCTCTCACTGACAGGCGCACAGATTATTTATTTGCTTGCTAGGTCTCCCAAAAGCTCAGCTATGTACACACTCATAGAAAACACATAAAAGTACACATTTATTCAGATATATAAACTATTCTTTCACTCTATCAGAATAATCCACGAAAGCATTAATGCACAAAAACACAATACTACCTCTCCCAGATGAACACTTGATATGTCTAGAGTTCTTGTCATCGTATTATAAAACTCATATTAATTAGTGCTTTAGAACCAGAGATTTCCATTATTATTGTCCATGTTACCGAAATATCATATTTATTAATAAGTGTTTTCTTTCAAAAATTATATTTCCACGTAAGGTTTGATACAGTCATATCAGATGCATTTAAAATCCAGAAAGAAACGAAATGTATTAATCCTTAATACGTTTTTTTCTCATTAATTGCATTATTTGTTATGTTAAACGTGGCACAAAACCTTAAACGCAGTCTTAGCAATCTTCTCAATTATGCATTAAAATACGCATAATGCCATACTTAAAATTTGTTGTTCACTTATCAATGCTTTGTATATCATAGCCGCAAATTTTAGCAGCGGGAAAACGGTTCCGACCGTTCCAGTTAAAAAAATACTAGATTCCAGTAACTGTTCCACGAGTGTTTTGTTGGAAAGGTAGAATCAGATGAACTCAATGCCATAGCCGGATTTTAACCACGGATCTTCCGTTTTCTGTCCAGTTGTTCATGGTAACAAGCAAGCATGATATTAAATTCCCCAATGACTCGCATTTTTTCCTATAATCCACAGAGATCTTAAATTAATTTTGAGATGACATACCCCAACAGTGACGTGTAAGTTCTATAAGTCCCATGAACTTTTTTAGAGTTTAACCAACTATTAGGTCAATTAATGGCTATGGCATTGTATTTTCCAGTCCGATTCTACCTCTTCAACCTTGTCCTACATACAGGATTGTGTGAAAAAAACAATTAATTACTATTTATTGACCTAACCATAAAAAAATCCGCGGACTTACAGTACTTTCACGGTGAAATCTCTATTGGTATAAAAATAATAATACCGTGGTGCTACAACCCATTTAGAGCCTAGACCAGCCAACCCGATTGCCGGCCTCACGCCTATGTACGCAGGGCAGAAGTTGTATCATCCAACCGATACGAGGAGGTGATGCGGACAGCATAACGCACCCTTCAGCCAGATTGTTGGTCTCCGTGGCCGAATCGCTGCTTAATGCACCTTCTCACTTTCCTCACGATGCTGAGTGGGCACCGGTCCTATACCTGGGACTTAAAGTACGCATCCCTTTGAATGGGATCGAACCCAGGCGCATTATGTGGCCAGGAACCAGGGTTCTACGCAGAGTCATGGTGCAGGATGCCATTGGGGTATATTATCTTAAAATGAATGTGGGATCTCTTTGTGGTTTGCTGGAAAAAAAATCTGATGATACATTCATATGACTTTCTCCACCCGCTATCGTATGTTAGTGAGCATACAAACTATTCTTACTAAAACTTATTTTTGTATCTATTACGTTTTAATTCAAATAAACCTTCGCAGAAATAGCTACATTACAAATATGTTATACATACAAAGTCAAATATTTAAGAACTGCACACTATATGCTGGCCTTGAAATCCCATACGGTTTCCATACAATCGCGAGGAATAATTGAATGTTGAAAGGACTTTAAAGAATGACGAAGAAATAAACAATTCGAACCATTAGTAACGGATATCTCAGAAATGAATTATGCCACAAAAAAGTTATTTGAAATAAATTGTGTGTTTTAAAGGGATTAACTGATCTGCAAAAGAGTACTACAACAGCCAATGTTTTATATAGCAGCACATTAAAAAACGTTAACATTTCTGCTGTGAGAATTCACTGGTTTAGAGACGTATCTTCTGTTATTACTATTGCATTAACTCAAAAATTCTACCAAGATTTCACCGGAAATGCGTATTTTGAGGTGCTCTAAATCGAAATAAAGCATTTTTGGAAACATGTGTATGTGTGTATGTGTGTGTCTGTGAACAGTATAACAAAAACGAAAAGTCAGACAAATACCAAACTTGCTATTTGAGTTTAGTATCTTCCAAGGATACGACACAAAGATTTTCAAGAAACTCCATCCACCCCAGGCTACTCTTTATATGGAACATTTTTCAAAATTTTGATTTTCTTAAAAATGTCTCTAACGATTTTGATCAAAATAATCATATGTCTAAGATATTTGCATGGTAAATGAAGTGTATATCTTGAATTTTATGGGAATTTCACCCAAAAGTATTCTGAATGACTTTTGCATAACTACTAAATCGTAAGAGATGGACAAAAGTTTACTACACAAAAATGTAGATCTAGTAAAAGCACACAATTTATGTCATATCCATTTTTTTTATGGAGTGAACCATTTCCGAGATATTCCTTGTTATTTCTTTGAATTTTCCAATACTTATACTTTTTCTTAAATGGGAATTCTTATTCGTTTTTTTAGGTCCTGGACATGCAAAGAGAATGGAATGCTCCATATAGCAACCAGCTCTTAAAATATTTGACTATCGCTTAAAGCCTACCACATTCCCTTTACGCCTATAAGAAAATTAGCAATAAGATAATTTCTGCAAATGTTTATCTCAATTAACATGAAGTAGATGGAGAGTAAACGTTTGTAAAAATAATTTGAACAGAGTAGAGAAAGTCATGTGAGTGCAACACATCAGGAGTTTTTTAAAATTACCTGTGGAGACTAATTTTGCCTAGATTATTTTTATATATATTTTCGCAGATAATGATATGCATAATTAGCATCAGATCACAGATATAAGTAAAAATTTATACAGTAGGTTGTTCATGATAATAATTGTAATGTCTTCATGCTAATTTTGTAGGATAAGACTGCTATAAAAGGTATTAAAATTATATGGAAATTGTATATTTGTAAGCTGTGAGGAAGGTAACTTCGGATTTGTACAGAAAAGTTCCATCCAGGACTAAAGTTCATGTTTTATGACGCAGGATAGCAACAGACTCCTTTGTAAACTTGCTAGAGGGTGGAAATCTTTTGTACTTTTGTTCAGTAGTTCGCCGTAGCCAAGTTTAAGGGAAGGAAAAAAAGATCCAGCATATATTTTGGGGAAGAACCATTCTCAAGTTAGAAATAAGTCAGGGATGTTAGAATTAGCCAATAAGCGTATAGGACAGAACTGCTTAAGAATTAGACCGTTCAAGGACGCAAAAGTTTTAATCAGTAAGGGAGCAGAGAGATTTAAGAGACAATTCCTTTAAATATCAAGTCAAGGGGAAGATTCAGGGTATTTCTCTAAGGACCGTCGTCTAAGAAAGCATGCTATGCCCGAGGTGAAAATTTTGTCGGGAAAAGTTGCAGTGTCGAAGGACACGTAGATGCAGTGATTAAAAGATGCAAAGGATTATCGTCGTGAAGGATGTATATGTACGTTTAACGTCTTAGAAGTACATATTTTAAATTATTTCCGCCGCTTTAGTCAAGATGCGTGATTAGTTGCTCGAGGACGAAAGCAAAATGTGCAGAGTACGAGGGGGATACTGAAAATTTCTAGAATACCATGTTTATGAAAAACAATGAAATTTGTTTACATTTGACAGCTACTTTATAATGTTTTGCAAGTTGATTGCCGCATAGTTTGTCCCATTTGCTCTAATAATTTGTTAATTAACATCATTTAAATATTTCGTGTTCACCCAAAAATTAATTTGACTAGAAAACATTTCCAGACTATGATTGTTTACGATTTTAAATCGTCATTAACGCGTAAACAAATGCATTTGGCGAAGAAGTCCTATTTAAGGCAACAATATATAATTGGTACAGCGAATTCAAGTGAGATCGTTTTTTTTAGTAATGGGAGATGGAATGATCACAGGATAAGTGTCTTAGCTAAGGGAAGATTAGCAATGACTGCTATAAGAATTTGCTTAAAGAAAATACCAGATATGCAAATTAAATGGTTGAAAAGGGTGTTTACAAAGCTGTAGTTGAAGCAAAAATGGTCTATGGATCAGAGATTTGGGGAAGTACAAAATGATGAGAGATGATTGATAAAGTACATAGATTGTTCTGTAAATGTATGTTAGGTTTATCTATTTCAACACCTAATGGAGCAGCAATGTTGGAGTTGGGAACAGTAGGTAGCAAGGGCATGATAGAAAGGATACTTAAATATTGACATAGATTGAAATCCTTGGACGAGCATAATATCTTGAAGCAATGTTTAATAATACAAGAAAAATCCAATGATGGGATGAACTGGGCTCAAGGAATAAGGAGAATTTTACAGGAAATAGGAATGGGTAATTTATGGGAGGAGAGAGAGGGGTTAGTTAAAGGTTTCTGGAAAAAGTGAGGAACAGAGTAGAAGATATAGAGATACAAGAATTATTTTTAAGTCTGGAAGGAAAGAAAAGTTTGGAACTATATAGACAATTAAAGTGGACTGAGGAAGGGAGAAGTATGTGGATGTAGGTAACAGGTTAGTGAGAGAAGGGTGGGCCTGGTCTAGATTAAGTGCATATAGGCTAAGGGGAGATAGGAAGGGAGCGAATTTGGGTAGATGTCCTCTTTGTGGAGAGGCAGATAATGATTTGCATTATATAATTGAATGCGAAGAAACTAAGTTGTGGAGAGATTAGTTTTTACCTAAAGAATCGGAGAATGTTAACAAAGAAGTATTAAAAGTTAGGATAATGTAAATACAAAAGGAGAGGAATATAAAAAGAATAGGAGAATATATTGGGAGAGTAAGAGAAAAATGGTTTGAAAAAATAAAGCAATATGAATTAGTTATGACCCACAATGGATAAATAACCACGGTGTTAAAATGCATGATGGATCAAAGAAAGAAAGAAATAGTGATGTATTTTTTAAAGGACGCCCAAAAACTGCTGATGAAAATATTTCCGCTGTTCGAGCAATGCTTGAAGAAGATCGACGGACGTGTTATGAATTTATTCGAGTGACATTGGACATTGGTATGAGTTAAATCCAAAACATTTTACATCACAAGTTAGACGTGAGACAACTTTTTTACTTTCTCTACTACGTATAGTAAGTAGGGGAAGTATTGTATTTCACTCATAAATTCGATACCGAGATTTCACCGGAAATACATGCTTTGAAACCCCTTGAATCCAAAAAAAAGTATTTTTGGAAACATGTCCGTGTGTGTCTGTATGTGTGTCTGTAAACAGCATAACTCAGAAACGAACAGTCGGATAAACACCAACTTGGTATTTAGGTTCAGTATCTTCCAGAGATGCGACACGAAGGTTTTCAAGAAAATCCCTTTACATGGAACATTTTCCCAAAATTTTAATTTTCTCAAAAATGGCTCTAACGATTTAGATTAAAATCTCATAAATTTAAGATAATTTCATGACAAATAAAACGTATATCTTGAATTTTCTGGGAAATGTCTCCAAAAGTATTCTTCATTGTGAACGACTTTTGCATAACTGGTAAACCATAAAACATACACAATTTTACTACACAAAAAATGCAGATCGCGTTAAAATACACAATTTATGTCAGATACATTTCTTTTAGTGAACCATTTTCGAGATATTGCTTGTTATTCCCTTAAATTTTCCAATACTTACATACTTTTTCTCAAATTCGTTATTCATTTTTTTATGTCCTGGACATGCAAAGAGAATGGAATGCTCCACATAGCAACTAGCTCTTAAAAGATTTGACTATCGCTTAAAACCTACCAATTCCCCTTACATCTACAAGAAAATTAGCAATAAGATTAACATCTCGATTAACATGAAGCACATGGAGAATGAGCGTTTGTAAAAATAGTTTGTACAAGAGTAGAGAAAGTCATGTGAGTGTAACATATCAGATTTTTGTCGATGGATTCCGCATAAACTGACTTCCGATCAAAAACAATACGCGTTGATTGGCGCAGAAAAATTCCAAAGCAGCACTTCAAATTTGGTTTGGAATATTGTTACTGATATGAATCTTGGACTTATTGTTTTGATCCTGAAACAAAAGTGAATTAACTCAATGAATCTTTCGAACAGAAGCTAAGTTGCAAAAGTCCGACGAATTCGTAGTGCTGGTCAGTTTGTTTTTCAAAAATGGGCCATATTGCTAGTATAGCATTAGAAGATAGACGTACCGTTTCTGCCGATTGGTATACAAATGTCTGTTTACCGCAAAAGTTTGAATAATTTCGTGAAAAACGTTCAAAAGAAAAATAATATTATATCATGACAACACATCGCTGCATACATCAAAACTAACAACTGAGTTTCTGGATGCCATAAACATCAGCATCATGAAACCTCCACTGTACAGCTCTTTTTCGTCACCAGATGAAGCAGTGGAACATTATAAAAACCTGGTTTTTGAAGTACCTCGGGAAGAGTGGCATCATTGCTTTAAGGACTGGTTTCATCGAATGAAAAAATGTATTGATGTCAAAGGTGAATATTTTGAAAATAGAATCACTTAAGTGTTTTAAAATTAATCCTTGTTTGATTTTCTAAAACGTTTCAGCGTTGTGCTAATAAAAGTAGCATTATGAAGAGTGAGAAGATTTTTTTTGTATTACAACCTCAGTATTCAGGACGACAGTGTTAATAAAAGTGTTAAGTGAAACCATGTCCTGGACATGCAAAGAGAATGGAATGCTCCACATAGCAACTAGCTCTTAAAAGATTTGACTATCGCTTAAAACCTACCAATTCCCCTTACATCTACAAGAAAATTAGCAATAAGATTAACATCTCGATTAACATGAAGCACATGGAGAATGAGCGTTTGTAAAAATAGTTTGTACAAGAGTAGAGAAAGTCATGTGAGTGTAACATATCAGATTTTTGTCGATGGATTCCGCATAAACTGACTTCCGATCAAAAACAATACGCGTTGATTGGCGCAGAAAAATTCCAAAGCAGCACTTCAAATTTGGTTTGGAATATTGTTACTGATATGAATCTTGGACTTATTGTTTTGATCCTGAAACAAAAGTGAATTAACTCAATGAATCTTTCGAACAGAAGCTAAGTTGCAAAAGTCCGACGAATTCGTAGTGCTGGTCAGTTTGTTTTTCAAAAATGGGCCATATTGCTAGTATAGCATTAGAAGATAGACGTACCGTTTCTGCCGATTGGTATACAAATGTCTGTTTACCGCAAAAGTTTGAATAATTTCGTGAGAAACGTTCAAAAGAAAAATAATATTATATCATGACAACACATCGCTGCATACATCAAAACTAACAACTGAGTTTCTGGATGCCATAAACATCAGCATCATGAAACCTCCACTGTACAGCTCTTTTTCGTCACCAGATGAAGCAGTGGAACATTATAAAAACCTGGTTTTTGAAGTACCTCGGGAAGAGTGGCATCATTGCTTTAAGGACTGGTTTCATCGAATGAAAAAATGTATTGATGTCAAAGGTGAATATTTTGAAAATAGAATCACTTAAGTGTTTTAAAATTAATCCTTGTTTGATTTTCTAAAACGTTTCAGCGTTGTGCTAATAAAAGTAGCATTATGAAGAGTGAGAAGATTTTTTTTGTATTACAACCTCAGTATTCAGGACGACAGTGTTAATAAAAGTGTTAAGTGAAACCATGCCTAAATTCTTGGTCCATCACACACCTTATAGGTCTACGATATTCTTTACCAAGGAACCAGAATCCACGCTCATTCTATAATACTAAACTCTAGGACGTCTTCGAGGCAGAGTTACGAGAAAAAAGCACGATCAGAACATCATAGCCGGTGAACGAAGAACGAGAGTCAGATGATCCAGATTCGATACTGCCGCAGTCGTCACCCAGCAGAGCAGGTGTAGTAATTTACTTCATTATATTGATTTACACAAATTCTATCCTTGGCTTCCAATAAGATGCCTCAAGACAGATAATTATTTCGCTTTAACTAAATACAGCAGCATTACTACTGCAGAAGAATATGTGGCTTGAGGAAGCGTAAAAATTGACTATACGAATAATAAATACATCGAGCAGAGCTGATTAAATATTTAACACCCCGTTAATAACATAAACAAGATAAATCTGAATTCTAAAAAGTCAAGTCAGAATAGCTTTAGAATCCAAAAAAATCTTGAGAAATATATTTTAAAGGATTTATAGGTAGCAATTTAGAAGAGGAAGATTTTAATAACCCGTAGTAAAGAAAAATGCGAGATTTTAAAGATAACACTAAAAATAATTTGAATCCACAAACACTTAAAGAATTAGTTGAATTATAGTGTATTATACATTAAGGGAGGCAAACACATGCTTGTTTAAGGGAACATACCCAATAGCAAATAAGTATGGGAAAATGATATATAAATATTGGAAATAATAAGATTAAGAATCAATGTTAAAATATCGAGAATAATTTGAATGTAAAATCAACTTGCAACACATCTGTAATTAGTGAACAGCGAGCTAGCAAATAGGGATGAAGGTCCACAGGCGCACACACTAATGCGCACAGGGTTCAGAAAATAGAAAGAGAGCGCTGAGAATAGGAAAAACACAGAAACAGTGTTCCAATTACTGGAACTCGAGGGAGTTAGTAAAATGGAAGGAGAAGCGGTTTTAGAGTGAGATGAAGATAGTGGGCTTTGCCAAACAAGTCATTAGGACGTGTGACTTCTAAAACTTGGCACAATTTTATTTTCATAGCATGCTACGTAAGAACTAATGGAAATGATAGTAAGTAACAAATAAAGGCGGGAATTGTGGTGTCATAGGAAAACAGATAAAAGGGGAGGGAGGCCCCGAGTTTGGTGGACTTTGCTTCGAGATTTCACCTGAAATGTCTACAAGACGAGCAAGACGAGCAAGAAGAGGCAGTCCGCTGCAAGCCACCGGTGGATACGGCTCGACATAGCCGCAATAGTAATACCAAAGCCTCCGCTTAGCTCTGTAAGCGTTGCGCACCACAGTTTAGACAAGTAGGGGAAATACAGCATCATAGCGTGCAGTTGAAAGACTGGTTTAAGCGTCTCTCTGAGGTCCGGCCCTCTGTATCCCCGTACTTTTTAGCGCTCGAGGATATTAACTGGATTGACCGGGTTACCTAACTTGGTGTAACCATGGGTCAAGGTTTATCCTGGAAAACCCATATCAAAACCACCAGAAACAAAGCTCAAGCACAACTACGTAAAATTTACCCCATATTAAATATTAATAGTGGACTAAGTCGTAAATTAGGTACCACACTTTACAAAAGTCTTATCCGATCATTACTTACGCTGCTCCATCGCTTATCAAAACCATCACAACTTTTGAAGTAGGTGTTTTGTTGGAGTTGTTTATTTATTTAACTCCACGTATGGACGCCAATTTGAAGTAGATATTGTCTTTACGTTGTTATTTTAGCACCACGTATGGAAGCCAATTTGAAGATGATGTATTTTATTTCAACTGTTGCGGAGCCGAACTTGTAGTAGTTGCAACCGCACTATAGTAAACAGTTTCCGGTAGCCTTCGCCCCAAATGTACTTACAGGTGGCCTTTGCTTGTATTTTTAAAAAATAAAATTACTGTTTCTTTAAATATTATATATTTATGTTTGCCTCGGCTGCGTCAGTATTTGTTAGAGACACGTTTCTCTTGGCAGGGTTTTGGTACGACTAAGAATGTAGGCTTACACAGATTATAATTTTTACTTCACTCCTTTTATTAATACTTGATAGATTTTAAATAACGCTTCACTGATATAGATAGCTCTGAGATTCTTCTTATTAATTAATTAATTAATTACACATTTTAACACGTAAACTATTTTTCGTTTCATACGAATACGTATTAAATCTCTCGAGGACTCATCTTGCATCCGTTACTATCACTGTCTGCAGGCAACTGACTTGATTTCAATTGTCTAAACTTGTAAACTTCTATATTTCAAGTCTCTGATTGGCTAATCCTACTCCAATAGAATACCTTCATTTAACTAAAGCTTTTTTGGTTGTTGATTGGCTATTTTTAAACTGTCACTAAGATTACATTATTGTTACTCCAAGAAGCACAAGTAGTACTGTTAAACTTTCTTACTCATTATTGACTCAAGGTTACCTCATTGTTACCTCATTGTTAGCAACTTTTAACTTATTATTCTCACAGCTCCTACATTATTAAATTACGTAATATATTCACATAACATTATTACACATGGATACAATAATATAAGCATATGCAATGACTGTTACATACATTTTAAAAATTATTACATACACATATTTCTTCAAGGTGGGCTATTATTGAATTTACAAATTATATAATTTGACTGATATCATTTAAGTGTTAAAAATACTGCCTCACTTTCTAGAACAAAATTCTTCGCAATGGCGCCAAAGTTCCTCCTATTGCTCCTGCCTCCAAATTACACGATGAACTCCACATGCACACTCTTGAACAATTCATTAAAATGCTCGCTTACAACTTATACCACATCATACCTGTCAACGACAATCCACTTATTAGTCAACTTGGTAATTATGATACTGACGACCTACAATACAAATGTCCATCACACCTTTTTGACCGTTCCCTCACTACTGACGATTCGGCCATTGACGTAGCTATCCATTTACACAACTTAACACGTAATATTAATATCTGATCTTTTATCTTTAGAATCCTGCAATAGTCAATCAACCGAATGCTCATCGCAGCCTCGAGCCTTCTACACCAGCTCAACGAATAGTACCACGGATCCGCACCTATACTTCAGGTAGGTAGGCAGGCAGGCAGCCAGCCTTGTGAGTACTATCACAACTACAGTAAGTTCAATCTTCAGGTAATACATCTACATCCTCCCCCACCATCTATCACATCATTTCAGACCACAGCTCATGTATCGTGTCAGTCCGTCCGTGCCAATGCAGTTCACTCAACTAGTCAAACTACACCATAGTACCTAACTGTCCATTTCCAGCAATCGGGAGCAGGTCGCCCAGGTTCACATGGGAGGAATGAAATCGCCACAAAGCCTAGCCGCAAATGCGGCTTTACCTGTGCGATATAATAGGAAAAGTCCATATCATTACTGATTTCCCCAGGGTACAGCACAGACTCTTGCATGTAATTGCAGGTCATCATGCCCGTCTGTACTTTCTGGGGTGCTCAGCGGAACCCGGCTTCTACGCATGCACTTCATTATTACCTCTCCCCTGCGCTTTTGCTTAGATTGAATGTTGCATGGGGAGGCGATGTAGCTCCTGCGGATGATCGCCAACAGGGGCGGCGGGTGTGGGTTCGTACCTTAAAAAAAGCTAGGTGCTATTTTTCTCCTACTATCTCTCTCTCTTCCTCTTTTTCTATTTAGGTGAAAGCTCCCTTTGCATGCTAGAGTTTACACCACACGCGCACGCACGCACACATACACACACAATGGCAGGAAACTCCAGGACTACCACTTCTTCCTCGACCGAGACGACTGCCATGACACTATGCAGCAATCCATTTAAATCCTCTACCAGCAAAACCAATCACACAAATCCTACCTCTAAACCTACCCATAAATCTCCAACACCCAAGAAATCTGTTCCTACCACTCCGGTAGCCAGAACCTCAACTGACACATGAACTGACACAGACACATCGACCACGGAGAGTTTTTTTAATGGACGCTCTTTAACTACTATGACCCTTAGCGTCCCATTCTATGTTGGGCGTGAAAGACCGGTAATTTTGCTCAGATGCCTTTATCAGGCTTGAGGTTCTTTTACATGCCGTAAATCTACGACACGGGACCACCGGCTTTACTTCCGAAGGAAGCCATGCTAAGAATTTTTACTCCCGAAAAAGTCCATCGCCCTTCGCCGCGTTTGAACCCGCGACCTCGGGAACTAGAGGCTAGCATGGTAACCACTACACCACGGAGGAGACAAACCATGGAGAGTGCCACTCCAACTACACTCAAGGATATAAGTAATTCAAAAAGACCTTGCGCCGATCTTTACACACAGAAGCCAGACAACACACATTCACACCCTTACACGAGACTTCGACAAGACATGTACACTAGCACACGATTACACCATCACTACCGCACGAATCTCCGGTGACTTTGCAGTCAAAAGTCCTGCTTGAGTGACTATAAAAAATGGTAGAATATCTCAAGTCAAAAGGCGTACAGTTTTACTTACTCCCCATCTCCAGGAGAGAACAGTTAGCTTTGTGATCAAAGGCCTGTACGCGAGCTTTTATAATAACATCTGATCATTTATGCTCAAACAGAAACACCGCAATAGCGAGATATTCTCAATTGAAAAAAAAAAACAAGTCAACGATATAAATCAACTTAATATTGTGCTGTGTAATGCACTCTCAAGTTCAAGTATATTAAACATTAATTGCTTGCAAACAATTGAAGAATAAGTAAGATGCTGCCGGAGGTAGTTATAGTTACAAAACACGCTGTTTGAGCGATCAGGCATCAGGGTACATGCCCAGAATGAGATGCATTCTATTATTTATCGATATGTTGAAGTTGAATATAAGATTTCATTAAATAATTTACTACGAATACCTCCGATATTTTCCGAATCAGACTTATTTTCTGACGGTCCATTTATTTTTGTCTTAGGGTGCACAGTATATACAACATTGGGTTATGTATTTTTGCCATGCACTTATCTACAACAATAGAAAAAATTGCTTCCAAATACAAAACATGGTAGAAAGTAACAAAACTTACCCAAAAGAAGCAGGTTCTTGCAACCAGGAAATCATGATGAGTATTTGTGTCATATTAGCAGTGTCTTGGTTCCACATAAATAATCCCAGTCATTAAGCGTAGATCATCAGGAATATTGAAACAGAATGGGCATGCTAATCTAAGAGACCGTAGCTATATGAACCACAATGGCAGTGTTTTCCCCAAACACATGCATCAACATTGCAAATACATAAAATATTATTATGCAATCCTAACATTATAAATAGATTGTTAGTGCATTTGATGTCACGCATGTTTGTCTTATTATGGCACACGTGCCAATAATAGCAATGATGTATCTCCTACAACAACGGAATATATGTAATACTGGTATTACAAGTTGCCGTGTCTTACAAGAGAGAAAATGAAAGCAGTTTGTGATATTCGTTTTTCTGATCAACGAATACAAAAATACCTGTGTACATTATTAAAACAAAATAATAAGATTTGAATTTGTGGTTACTTACCATGCTATACTGTAGTGGGCTACAATACAGTCCGTAACACGTGGTCACTTCTCCCCCAGGAAGGAAATGCATGCAAGTGGCTGTCTTTTTTATCGGTTCAACGTACCAGGTAACAACAAATGAAATGCAGATAGAGAAGCTAACATATCAAAGGATACAAACACATGAAGTCAGTCTCAGCTACGGACGCCAAATTATTTCATGACCTATTTCCTACAATGTAATACTAGATTGCATAAAATTTTGTAATGAACTCGTGAGTAATTTTAATGTGATATACATAAATATTCACTCCTACCATAATCATAAAGAAATCCACTATATTACTGGTATATTAAGGCTTAAATCATACCACTTTATAAACAGAAACTTAACACCAGCAAACTGAACAGAATGGGCGATGGAACTTACCGCAAGAGAAGGCGAAGAGGACGAGGACGTAGAGGAAGAAGAACTTCATGATGTCGAGGACCATGCGGCTGAGGGATACCTGCAGCGGGCCCAGGTAGGGATTCACCGAGAAGATGTACACCAGCTTGAGCGAGCTGCAAATAGACCCAGCAGCGTCACAAGTGAAAACGAGCCAGTAACAGCGATTCCACGACCCGAAACCGCCTGTACTGGGCACAGTTCGGAATATCGACAGTGGTGCAGTGTCGTTTTCACTTTTTCAATGTAAAAAAGCAATGCAATGGGCAAAAGCTGCACAACTATGCTCTACTTCTGCATCAGAGACTGGCATTTAGCTTGATACTCACACTCATTATGGCTAAGTCTGAATTCAGTGCCCGCTTTTTTCCGGTTCGACCTAAAACAGCAAGATATCTTGCTACGAATATAGGCATCTACAGAATAATCCTTCCGTATTGAATCTTACGAATCTGTGAATTAACAGTTACATATAAGTTTATGATTAAGATATTAATACTTTAAAACATCGAATAAAATTTATAATAAATGATGATAATAATAATAATAATAATAATAATAATAATAATAATAATAATAGCAACTCTCAATCCTATCACGATATCTTAATTTTCATTAAGCATTGATAATACAAATACCATCAAATATAAAACGATACTCAATAATACAATGGAAAAGCTTAGTGTATACACAGAACTAGTATGAAACGATATTATCAGATTGGTGAAACAAAACAGAGTGGACTATTTTTTAAATATTTACCGCGCGGCACTCAAGTAATAATTTACGAGCGCTTCGCCATATCCCCTTGTTGCACCGAGAGGCCTTCTTGCAGCGACTGCTTTTGCTTATGAACTTGAGCTCGTGAGTGGATGATACAAGAAATGCTGGACTCTGTTCTCATTTGTATTCGTGCTTAAATAAATTAAACATACTTACATACACTCATATGGTTTCATATGCACTGCATACCTAAAGGGTCACTAGGTATATTGAAAAATACATATATTGAAAAAATATTATTTATGTATATTGAAAAAAAATGTTTATATACTGAAAAATGTAAAAGGTGATTTGTATGGTACGTGAACTATTTTTTTTCACGTATACAACTTTGTTTTACATAAGGACCATTTCCATATATGCAGATTATTTTATTTTTAGATATTATTTTATAAGTTGCAAATTTTGTGTACCTATTTATACCATGATTCTTTGGTATGTTTCTCTTTATGGCAACCTCCAATTGGGGAAGCTGAATTTGCTTATATATATGTTTGTGTGTATATACCTAACACATACGAGGGATGTTATTGAAGTATGGTCCGTTATGTAATAAAATAAGAACTACTGAATATTTTGGTTAACTAATTACTTTCTCTACTACATATAGGAAGTAAGGGAAGTATTGAATTTTATCCAAATATCGAGGTTTCACCGGAAATACATGTTTTGAGGCCCCCTGATACCAAGTAAATCAATTTTGGAAACATGTCCGTGTGTCTGTGAACACGATAACTCAAAAACAAAAAGTTGGATAAATACTAAACTTGGTATTCAGGTTGAATATCTTCAAAAAAATGCGACAGGGAAATTTTCAACAAAATCCTCCAACCAAACTACCCTTTACATCGAACAATTTTCGAAAATTTTGATTTTTTCAAAAATGGTTCTAATGATTTTGATTAAAGTATTATATGTTTAAGCTATATATTCCTGCAAATGGAATGTATAACTTGAATTTTCTGGGAATGTCCCCAAAAGTCCTCTTCATTCTAAATGACTTTCACATAACTGGTAAACCGTAAGAGATAGACAACATTTTACTACACAAAAATGTAGATCTCGTTAAGACACACAATTTATGTCATATACATTTTATTTGTCGAGTGAGCCATTTCCGAGATATTCCTTGTTATTTGTTTTACAATACTTATAATTTTTTCAAATGGGAATTCTTATTCGTTTTCTATGTCCTGGACATACAAAGAGAATGGAATGCTCCACATAGCAACCAGCTGTTAGAAGATTTGACTATCGCTTAAAGACTACCATATTCCCCTTGTATCTACAAGAAAATTAGCAATAAGATAGTTTCTGCAAATGTTTATCCCGATTAGCGTGAAGTAGATAGAGAATAAGCGTTTGTAAAAGTAGTTTGTACAATATTAGAGAAAGTCATGTGAGTGCAACACATCAGGAAAACTTAGTCCCAGAAATAGACATACGTTTCTTAGATGGAATGGCGAGAATCTGATGTTGTTCTGAAAACATGTGCTACGATGAGACAAAAGTTCGAGAAATATTGATTACTGGTTGAATAGTAGTGTAGGATTTGAAGGCTTGGGTATAAAATAAACTGCCGAAAAATATTTAGTAGTTCGCATTTTATTGAAAATCGGACTTGATTTAAAATATCCCTCGTGTATATATATATACATATATATATATATATATATATATATATATATATATATATATATATGTATATATATACGCACAGCATGTTTTAGTTAATGATACCACATTATTGTATACAAGCAGGAAGTACTAAAAGTTCTTTTGCACTAACAGGACATACTGGCTTGTAGCATGAGAGTAGTCTATCTACGGAGGATGCCTGAATTATTGAAATGACAGAATGAGAACAGCTGCTGTAATTTGAATCTTGGACGGCCTCATTCGTCACATATCCATTATACTACCAATGAGGCATAGTCGCCCATCAGAGTAATTACTATGATCAACTTCCCTAACGGTAACATTAATAAACCAGGATGGAGAGTACCTGGACATGAATGGGCACAAGGTATTGCTAACACCTGTGTGTCCTCTTGTTTAGTATATTTATAGTTTAAGTGAGTTTATTACACAGTGATTCAGCTTAAAACATGTGGTATATTGTTGACAGATGCTATTTACAAGGAAAATGTATTACACTGAATTATAAATAATTTAATAAAAGCTAGAAATAATTTCGAACAAAAATCTCTTCCCTACAAGTAATTAGGATGAATTTGCGTGAAGGTTTTCATGAACACAAGCACTGTTCTCTCAATGTTACCAGTCAACTTTGACGTCATCATTAGTTACAATCCTCTAGCTGGAAGGAATTCAAAGTATGCATTCTGGTTTAATATTTTCCACTGTGTTATTATGCAGTAACAGACATTTGTTCTTTAACAATTTTCTCAAGCAATTCCTTCCTTTAAGAATAAGGAATTTGAGAGGAGCATTCAACGGGTCTATGCTGAAGAATTGTAAAACGGTTCAGTTTAAAGCTTTTGACAAGAAAGATGAGAACTTGAGACAAGGCGCGGAGTTTCCCTCTCTCAAGTATTTATAACAACAGTTGTAATAATTACTTTTGATGAAAGATTCAACTCAGGCGGACCTTTTCATCCGCGAGTAGCTGTTGTATACCAGACTGCACTATCTCTAAGAATTTTTCTATTACATGTTCATTCCTTTGGCAGTGACAGCTCATGTTAGTAGAGAAAGATACAAAAAGAACTGTGTTCACCGTTTATTACGGTAATACGTTTGCTTTTAATAATTACCTAAACGTTAAATTCAAAGCATTTATGATCGCATAAATGTATAAAAACTAATGATACATTTCAGTAACGATTTACATCCGAACATTTGTTTAAAGAAAAACCTGAGTAACAATAAGCCAAAAATATTACTTGCTTTAAACGAATTTTGAATTGGAAGTTAAAATTATTTTACTGAATAAACAAGCCCCTAAATAGTCGCCTTTATGAATGGTAACATAAGTAACATTACTTATATGTAGATTAATAAAATTTAGACCGTAACAAAATGCTGTCTACAAAGGTGCCTCTGTGGGACATACGAGTTATTAATTGCTCCATCCTGAACGGAGCTGCCCTATTCTCAGTGATATTCTAACACCAGCTGACCTGAAAATGTTGGCAGCAGAGAAGAGGCCTTCAGATATGAGCATGGGGTCCCAGGTATCCCAGTCTTCCCTAGGGAGCTCTGTCGGCATCTTCGCTGCCAATTCCTTTTGCACCTGTAAGCATAGAAAGTACATATGAGAAAATGCCAAACCACGGAAAAAGGTACTAACGTATATTCGTTTTGTTTTTCCCCTCCCGCGGACCAATTTGAGGTCCAGGGTCATAGTTGTACCATTGACAGTATTGCTGCTGATAACAGTACTTGGCGAGTATTAAGTTTTGGAACAGGTAGTTACTATATTATTGTATTTAATTACTCTTCTTTAATCACCATTGTTAAAATATGCTTTTTAATTTTTCTACCACGTACGTAGTAGGTAGAGAAGGTATTGCATTCCACCCAAAAATTCGATATCCAGATTTCCCCAGAAATATATGTCTAAAAAAGCTCCGTGTGTGTACAGCATAACTAAAAAGTAAGAAAAATAACAAATTAGTATTTAGTTTCATACCTTCCGAAGATGAGACATGAGGTGTTTCAAAAAATCCCCTACCCCAACTACCCTTTACATAGAACATTTTTCGAATTTTTTATTTTCTAAAACTGTCTTTAACGATTTTGATTAAATACTATACATTAAGAATTTACATGAAAATATCTTGAATTTTCTGGGAATAGTTTGTGAAGTCGACTTCATTCGGAAGAAATTTTGTATAATCTTGTATAAATGGTAAACGTTAAGCGATAGACCAAAACGTACTGTACAAGAAATGTAGATCTCTTTAAAGCCCAACAATTTACTTCAATTAACTTTTTTTGTGGCATACGCCATTTCTAAGATATCCGTTATTAATAGTTAGAATTGTTCAATACTTAGTCATTCTTTTAAAGTTCTGTCGATTTTCAGCTGTTTCTCGCGATGCAATGGAAAGCGCATGCGATTTTAAAGGGCAGCATATAGTATCCCGTTATTAAACATTTGACTAACGCTATTCTCTTTGTATCT
Source organism: Deroplatys truncata (assembly GCA_030765065.1). Lineage (NCBI taxonomy): Eukaryota > Metazoa > Arthropoda > Insecta > Mantodea > Mantidae > Deroplatys > Deroplatys truncata. The sequence continues at coordinate 73,732,537 of CM060979.1, forward strand.
ATAACGAAATGTAGTTATTTTTACAAAGCTTTATCTCGATTATAATTAAGTAGATAGAAAAGTAGGTTTTCATGAGAATAATTTTTAAACACACTAATAAACAATAGATGGTAGAGTAAGTCGTGTGAATGTAACACATAAGATTTATTCAGCGCAAAGCACGCTTCTTCGATGAAATCTGCACACGAAATTTTGGTGAAATGCAATACTTCTACCTAAGTAAAAAGAATCTGATGTGTTACATTCATATGACTCTCTAACCCTCTTCTACAAAGTATTCTCCAAGCTTATTCTTGTTAATCGAGATAAACGAGGTGTAGGTATTTGGCCATCTGAAAAGTTTCCGGAATGAAACACAACCTGATACTGCAGATTATTTAAATTGTTATATATTTTCAACGCAGTCTCTCTTAAAATCAACTCACTTGGTGAATGCCCCTTGGCCTTTATCCCGTCACGAAGTCGAATTCCCCCAGGCCTGCAAAATACGCGTCAACTGACGATGTAAGTTCTCATTTGGAATAAAATGTCTGCATCAAGGACTTTGTTAGCTTAAGGAACACATGGAATCTATTGAGCTAAGTCAAAGGAATAAGTTGAATATTCATTCATTATCTGTTTAACCTTCTCTTATGTAGGACTTACACCCCCCAGGACTTACAGGCGTGTGCCTAGGGTCAGAGGCCCGTCGAGGAGCAGACACTCATCGATCAGACAGAACATCCAGGATGGGTGATCAGCCCGATGCCTGGTATGGGATGAAGGAAGTAGATGAAGCGAAATGTTGGTGAAATGGATGAAAGGAAAGGTGATGATGGAGCAGCTGGTGGAATGAATGGCGGGAGAAACCGGAGAACCCGGAGAAAACCCGCCCAGACGCCGCTTCGTCCACCACAAATCCCACATGCAGGTCCCTGGGATGGAACCCGGTCCGCCTCGGTGAGAGGCGAGCGGTCTAACCACTCGGCCACGGCGCCGCCTGAATAAGTTGAATATAACAGAAAATAATACCCCGTTTATTGATCTTCCTCATGGCAACAAACATGTGTGAGTGCGCATTGTCTTGATGGAAAATATCTTTCTTCTTTAACAGCCTTTTCTTGAGTCTTCGGCTGGTCCACGAGGATAGCATAATAGACAGAGGTATAGCTTATTCAACGGAGGGGGCAACTCGCTACCATCCCAGGAGGATGCGATGAGGCGAAGGAACCACAGGAGGCTACAGGCCGTAGGCAGACAAGCCACAGAGACGCACGGAAGTCCCTAACATCTTCAAGCTGCTGTAGCCCGTAGGGCAATGAACCCCCCATCAGTCAAGCAACACTGGTGACCACGATGAATACCCTTTCCATTGAGCGTGCATCCACACAATCTGTCCGGCAGAAGTTTGTTGCTCAAAGATCCACCCGGAGCCGAAGCTCCCCTTTTAAAAACCAGGGAAGGCGTCAGCCGAGTGACTCTCCCTCCTGTGAGGTTTTTGCATGTGGCCAATACCTTGAGTCTAAAATGGCCTCTCCTCGCTTACGCAGGGCTGGAAGTGGATACGCCACTTACGCGCGTCAACTCCGAAGGGAAGACTACCCATAACCTCGGTAGGACTGACAGGGATCTAGCACGCTGTCTACCAGCTCTCCAGGTTGGTGCCGGGGATCTTTGAGGCGTTTCCAGCCAGACGTATCCAATCTCCCATGGGTATCGGGAACCACTGCCTCGTCGAGTCCAACTCAATCCGAACATCTCCCTTTCCGGGACGGGCTCAGATGTTCTGCCCGACATACTTATAGTAAGGTCAGAAGCACCACGAGTGGTAGGAGTCCGCAGCGCCTTCACAACGGCCGCTGAAGGGGTCGGAACCCCTCCGCTAAAACGGAATTAAAGGGAATTGATGGAAAAGAAATCGTAGTAGAGAAGAAACCATCCGGCATTCGCATGTCGACCTCGGTGAAACCACGAACAACCCATGGATCAGCGTGAGCGGTCACCGGGGATCGATCCCGAGGCCTCCCATATGGGAGTTGCACACGTTACCACGGTGCCAACTCGCTCGGTGGGTTAGCAGAACAGGCCCTGTAATAGATTTTCCAGGGAAGAGAGAATCAATTAGCAGCACACCCTTGGCATCCCAAAACCCATGCCATGGTATCCCTGCCAATTTCAAAAACTCTGGCTTCTTATGTAGTGAAGAATTTTGGAGCCTCCATTGCTTAGATCATTGTTTTATTAGGTGTACAGTAATGCTTCAAGTTTGCTAATATTTGTTATATTTGTCACATAGATTTGCGAGATCTGTCCGAAAATGAGACAAACATTGCTCAGAGTTTTTCACACTGATTCCTTTTGGCCAAGAGTTAGCATTCGCGGCAATCATCTTGAGATAATTTTTTTCATTTCCAACTCTTTTCTCAAAATGTGAAACACACGTTTCCTTAAATGTCCAGAGCTTCAACAATATTTTCATTCAAAATCCTGTAGAACCATGTGGTGTCTTTATTGATAATTTCTGTTGTCGTGGTGGATTTTGGTCTACATTTATTCATCGTGAGTCACCTTCCAACGTTACGGTCGGGTTTATACTCCGTGGTCAACTTAGAAATTATTGAAAACGATGGTTCAGAGTCTTTAGAGCAGGCATCATCAGTATGCACCTCTAGAGAGGCGACTTTAGCTGCTCTGCTCCTGTTAGCGTCTGCCACAAGGGAATTGGTTTGTAAACTCAGTAGCGTTTCCTGTAACTGCACTGGAATAACCTTGCGATCAAATTGATTTTAAGTGTTATAAATTAATCATATTGCTTTGTTTGCTTATATGACAATATTATTATTATTATTATTATTCTTACTATTATTACTAAATAATACAATTAGCAATGTTCGAAATGGCAATATATGCTTAATGTGTGCATTGCATTCTAGGGAGAATTATATAAGCAATGAATAATAAATATTTAATAAAATATGATAATTCATACGTTCAAAGGCAAAATCAACAAGTTGTGAGTCTGATTAGTATGAATAAAGTCAGCAATACCAATAAATTCAGTATAAACTGCATTGGACTTATATCCACAAACGTGGTACATTTTAATTGTTCTAATGAAGGTGATATTTCTTCCTCTTGGTATTTTTCATACTGGTTCACGACAAAATGAATAATGGCGTTTTAGATTAAACTTTTTTATATAGCTTAACAGCTTATTACATATTAAACACTTTACACCATTATCTTGTTCTGTAATAAAATATGTTTCCTCCAAGCAGGGAGGGAGAGTGTGCTGCCGCTGAGCTGAGGGAGGGTATAAATGACGTCAACTTTTTCCCTTTTGCTCCTCTTTCAGTTGCTCCTATCACGCTTATGTACTGGCAAGCTCCCTACCGGTTCCCTCAGTACTTGACGATAGCTGCCTTAGTGTGTTTGTCATATTGGTATTAATTGTCTGTTGCATTTATGCCCTCATTTACGAAGTATTAATAATCGCACGATGTTCGACATTTGCCATGTTTCCCGTACACACATGTCTACTTTGTAACAAACAGCTCTGCCTCCTATGTTTATTGAACAATCTCTGTGCTATTACACAAATGTTTACAAGAAAAATTAGTGGTTTTGAAAACAAATATAGGTTGGTAATGTTGCTACAATGTGGGTCATTGCAACAACTTTGGAAATTATCTTCGTATAAGAGCGAATAGAAGGTTTATACGATGGTCATATCCTTTAAAAGTGGATCACTGTTTGATGGTTTAGGAATGAGATTTTCTGCATGACCAAGGAAGAAAATGGGAGAGAGTGAGAAGGTGATAAACTAATAGTAACTTAGTAATTCGAAAACAAATACATGTGTTACATTTGCATGACTTATTCTACCCATAATCGCTGATTTTTTTATCTCTACTGCAAATTATTGTTAAAACGTTTTATTATTATATCTACTTTGCACTGATAGAGATAAACATGTCTAGAATGGTTTCAGTACACATTTTCTTGTAGACACACAGATGATTAAGGATAGTCAAATGCTTTAAACCGGATCGTATGGCTATGAAATTCTATACTCTTTCCAATACATCGCAAAAACAGCTGAATAGTGACACGCCTTTAAAAATGAAAGAGGTATTGAACGATTCAAATTATTAATAACGGAAATCTCGGAAACCAAAAGTTATTGGAAATAGACTGTATGTTTTAAAAATATTTGCAATTTTTGTCGCTTATAGTATGTTTACCTATTATACAAAATTACTTAATATTCCCACTGAATAAAGAGGACCTCATATACTGTTCATAGAAAATTGAAAATATTAAATTTATTTGTAATATAAATATCTTAAATGTAGGGTATTTTAATGAAAATCGTTACAGCTACTTTGAGAAGATGTTGAAAAGTGTTCTATATAAAGAATAGTTGGGTTTGGAGATTTTATTTAAAATCTTCATGTTGCATCCTTGGAAGATGCTGATCCTAGTAGAAAGTTTGGTATTTAACCAAGTGGGATGGCTCAGACGGTCGCGTCTGTGGCCTGCATTCCGGAGGTCTCGGGACCGACCAATCTGAACGAAGGTTTATTCGCAGTTTTCCTCGGTCGCTAGGCGAATGCTGAATTGGATAATGTGCTCCTGAATTTACCTATCATCCCTTTTATCACTACATTTCATTTCCTCCTTCACCGCCAAACCAGATTGTTGGGCTGATCACCCATCCTGGATATGCTATCATCCAGAGTTTGCTTGCTCCTCGACCACTGATCCAAGTCTTTGGGGTGTAAGTCGTATAATGAGGAGGGTAATCAGTTAAATAATAAGAAGTTAGGTATTTATCCAACTTGTTTTGGAGTTGTGCTGTTCATAGACACACACGCGCGCGCGTACATTTTTCTGATTTTTTTAGGTTCAGCGGATCCTAAAACTTGTGCTTCTGTGGAAGTCTCCATATAGAATTTTTGGGTGAAATACAATACTTCCTTTACTTATTATTGGGAAGTAGTACATAAAGTAAAAGTTTAGTTTTTTTTCTAAACTCAGGCTCATCATACTTTAAAATATTTCATAGTGATTATTTTAAGATCATATAAATGCCAATAACGTATCATGTGCTGTATGTGCTAGGATTTAGCAAGTTTACATGGATTCTCTGTAAATTAAGTTAATTAAACCATAAACTAAACTATTAGCTAACTTAGAGCACGAATCAATGCTAGCAACTGATTTTATAACTTCTGGGATTGCCTGTAAATAAACTGTTCGTATAATAGTAACGGTATTTACGCTGCCCAAACTGAAACGAGCTCCATAAGTTGGAAACACCATCTAGAATCGAAGAAAAGTAGCTCGAATACGAAGTTAGAGGTCCATTACACACTGTCCGCACTACTATTAAATACAAATAGGGAACAGATGCTGAAACGGTCAAGTTCATTGCAAGGCAACTGGTGTATTAGAGTACAAAGTTTAGTAATGCGATGCATGCGCCTGCAGCATGTTACCCCACGTTACAGATGCCGGAGAAGTTGCCGGCTTGCAAGGGGCAAAGGCAAAACATGAAACTCGTCATGCATGCACAATAAAGGAACACAACGTACTTTCCCTGGGCATTTACGCTATCTTATGCAGCTGTCTGAGAAAATTATCTTTTTTATTTTCTCTGCTTGGCTGCAACGAACGAATACTAATGAAAATACAGAATATTAATGATGCCCCTTAGAGGCTTGTTCCTTTATTTCTCGTTTCTTGTAAATATGAACTCCATGAAGGTAGCGTTTCTCACAAACGAGGTATGCAGAAGATTCTAGATAGGAGTTCATTTCTTCCAAGACTCATTTAGAGTTATAGAACATTCCTAAGAACATAACATGTCAAAGAGTTTCGCATATGAATGAGAACTACTCGTACAATTAATTTCCGTCGAAAGAAATCGTTGCATGTTACAATACGATTACTTATTACCCTTTTTCAACCCAGCGATATGGCTCCGCGGTATCGTGCGAGGATGGCATTCCGAATATCCCGGGTTCGATTCCCGGCGGCCGCCCATTCTGAACATGGGTTTTTCGTGGTTTTCCCTGGCAAAGCCGAATCTCTGTCGGGCAGATAGCGCAGGGGCTTCCGAATTTGAACTTCTTCTCGGCTCTGTTAGCAAGAAGCTTGTCGAGCTTCCTGACGGGTCGTGTTTTTCCGGTCCCGCTAGAGGGACGTCTCCGAAAGAACCTATTAGACCTGGAGCTCTCCATAAGGGGGGTTTACGACCTCTTCAGCTGCCGTGGTGCGGGCGCTGCGGACCCTGAGCACTCGTGGTACTTCTGACGTTACTAGAAGTACGCCGAGCCGAACATTCGAGCCCCTCCCGATAGGCAATTTTTTGGATTGGGTGGGACTCGGCGGGGCAGTGGTTCCCGGTACCCATGGGATATTGGGTACGCCTGGCTAGTTTTCCGCCCAGATGGAGTTGCGAGACGCTTCTATGTTCTCCGGCACCAACTATGAGTGAGAGCTGGTAGATAGTAATTAGATATACTCTCGGCCTCACTGATGTTCTTCGGTAGTCTTCCCTGATGGGATTTGGGCGTATCCACTTCCGATTGGTTCCAGGTTGGTTCCAGGTATTTCTTTTTTACCTTTATATATTCTTTTAGTTTTATCATTAACAACTATTTGCATCCATTGATTACTTGAGATTTTGCTATACATAGCAAAGGTAATCTGTATTTCTTATCGATAGTGATTCGCACTTTTGGAGAATGCATTGTATATATAATTTGGGCATTGGTAATTTCATACGGTTTATCTGCTTCCAAATATTGGATCTTGATATATTCCAGTGAGGTAATAAGCAGTGTTTCAGTGTTTGAGTGTCGAGGTAATTATGTAACGATTATTTTACTTATAAGAAAAATATTTTTACATAAATTGTATTATAATTAATACTCTTAAGGAATAGTGTGGATAATATTCTTTTTTCTGGTAAGATTATAGGTTTGTCGTATTCCAATTTAAATTTCTTAAATTACTTTGTTAATCAAGATGTGTGTGTTTCTGCTTTTTGTAATATGAATATATTTGAAGTATTCTTATCAATTCCTTTCTTAAAATTCTCATCACTTCATTCATATTTAATATGAGAGAGTTTGCACAGTTTAAAGGGCATCCTTTAATTTTACACACGACCTTACCTTCAGCTGTTTTATATACATAGCTCTTTGGTTCTGTGAATATAAATTCTATTATACGGATCTCCGTTTAAATCGTCTGTACATTCTTCAATCATACAACCAGTTTTTAGATTATTTATAGCATAAATAAATTGAGACTGTACGATATCTCCAAAACTATGCATTGTAGAAAGAAATGTCTTGAATAAACATTGCTTGACATTTTGGGGTAAGCAAATACCATTAGTCGTATTTTATTTGGAGGACTTTATAATGGTCATTTTAGGGTCAGTTGTAAAATTTTTAAATCGTAACATACCTTTTTATGTTGTTTAACACTCCTCATAAAAAATTAGACATTTGTATATAAAGCACTTTGTAATTGTTCTTTTACACTAATGTAAATAACAACGAATATTCTGAATTTGAGGGTCATGTTACGTTTCGTAATTGGGAACCCACATTTTTTATTTTATTTCCTTGTTCCTCATCACAAAATAAACATTTTTTATAAACAATTTTCTAATGAGAAAACAACATACAAAATGTAGGTTCTCATTAAAAAAATTAAATTAACCTTGAAATGACCATCGTAATGTCTTCCAAACAAAACACGACTAAAGGCATTTGCTTTCTTCCATAATATCAAGTAACTTTTATTAAAGACATTTCTTTCTACAACACTTAGTTTTAGAGATATTGTACAGTCTCATCTCAAATGGTCCACCCTATACAACAGAGTCAGTATCGTAATAAATACTTTGCGCCTAGTTTATAAAGCATATCATATAATAGTCATCTAGCATATGAGGTTGTAAGAGTAACCCAGGGTAGAGGCAACTGGCTAAGAGTGAAGAGGAAATAGAAGAGCAGAATAATTAAGACTGAGTCCGTCTAAGAGCTTTATTATATCTGCCATTGTTCTAAAAGGCTTAGGCAAGCCTCTTCAACAAATGCACATACTTCTGGGAGCTCTAGTTGGTCTGAATGTTAAAAAATACACATTTTCCAACTCAGGCGTCAGAGGCATAGAGACTGGATGACTGTCAGAAGGCGGCGAGAGTGAGCGGCTGAGAGATACCGAGAGAATGTGACATACTTGGAAGTAGGTAGCTTTTTCGTGCTGCGTATAAAAACATTAGCCTTCTACTGTAACCGATTCCCGACCTGCTTTGGTTTTAATACTTTCTGATATGTTACACAACTTCTCGTGCAGGATCGTTACATCAGCTACTCATTTAGAACGTTTATGGCGAACGTCTATGACAAAGTTGGCTTTAGCGGATCAAAACCACCATAAATATTTCAAGAGAAAATGCTTCTGCATAGGTATTTGGCTGCAGAACACGGAACAGAGGCTTATTTTTGTGCATACTTTAATATATATCCATGCGTTCCATTTATGGCAGGACAATAGATCGCGTATATGCGTAGTTTGCTTGCACTGTATTGACCTCATAATGTCCCGCTTGATCACTACTCAAGGCTACGTTTATCGGTATGTTGGGCTGTGTTTGTTGCTGTCTTATGTTCGAGCTTTGAAGACTAGAGATTGTTCATTGTGTATGTTGTCGCAGTTCTCATGGCTCGTGTTATCTTGTTTGTTGGGCGCTTACTGTTTAATTGTTTTTTAAATTTGGGTTCTTTGTCCTCCGGCTAGCTATTATAACTCAGTCGAGCAAGTGTCTCTAAGCAAGGCGTATAAACGGAAAGGAGTTGTTGCTAAAAGATAACACTGATAAAATAATTTATTTTTACACTTTTATTGCCGTCACACTTAATTAATAATTGACATATTTAATTTTTATACACGCCTGACTGAAACTGTGATATTTCCAAATGTAACTACTGTCGTTTAGTTGCCGCGCACCAATTATTTCGCGTACTTTACATTTGTTGTAACTAACTCTGCGACGTGTACCTTGTGAGAGATTCTTCAGAACTGTGTGAGACTTGGTTATGGCTCGAGAATGTATACTCCTTCACCTCGACTTACCTAAACATTATAATAGAGCTGCTATTGGTTACCAAATCGCGCCCACTTTAGCGTCTGTTTTGGTCAGCCAATCACTACTACTAACATATATACTCTAGGGAAGATATTCCCTCCATTTCTAATAAAGGCACGCTACCTGATGTCATTTTTATCTATTCTTAGTGATAAACAACTCAACCCTTCGGTTTATTGTACCCACTTCTATTGTCAGTTTCAGTGAGGCCGGTAAACTTATGGCTAACAAACATCTAAAATCCTGCGCATACAATAATATGAATTTACACTACAATCACCTATGATATAAAATATTGCCACAATGTCGAAAGTTAAAGTTTACTCCAGCGTTATTTATGAATTAAATTAGATTATTCCTATTAGTCCACTGAAATTCCTACCGAAAAATTCACGCCTGAACAAAAACCTTTTGTGTACAACACATATGGAAAACCGAAACATGTATACAGGGTGATCAGGACAAATTGTCTGGTATTCTAGTTTAGAGAAAGTGTTAGATACGTGGTTAATAAGTTTAAGCAATGGAATCGCTAAACCTAGGAAGCGAAAAATAAATATTATAACGGAGGAAAGAATTGACGAATTTGTTGCATTGTTCGAACGATCTCCAAAGAAGTATCTAAGTCGTGTTGCACAGAAAGTGGGTGTTACAAAATCTCTGGTCATAGAACTGCCAAACTTTTAAAATTTAAATTCTACAGAGTGATTATTGTTCGTAAACCAATCTCGTGACGACGAGAAATGCCAGGAATGTCTTAACGCATATGGACACAACTTTCAACACCATTTATAACAAGGTCAGTACTCATAACCGAGTGGAATGGCAAGTTTGTAGCTCGCATTCGGGAGGTCATGGTTTCGATTCCCGTGGCCCACCTTCTTAACCCATGGGTTTTTGGGGTTCCACGGATCGTTAGGGGAATGCTGGAAAAGTTCATTACATCCTCCGAATTTCCTGTCCCTCTGTTTCACGTCCATTCTCATTTCACTTCAACAGTCATCTTGGGTTGAAAGTGTTGGCGTGAGTCCCGGCGTTGTGAGGGGAAAAGGATGTTCTGTTTAACTCTTCGTTACTCAGAATGGAGGCTGTATCCGAGACCCAAGCCCCAAGGGGATGTGTAAGCCAACAGGGGGTGAGCTGCCGGAGAGTTTCCCTCTGTGCTGTCGTGCCTCTTGGTACGGCCATCCTCTGTCTACTCTTACTGCACCCCTCCCTCCTGGGGCCACCCTGTCAGGGGTTTCAGGTACAAAAGATCTTGTAGATCGAGATGTTAGCTCTAGTCCTCATTATAGTGCATGTTGCTATTACTCATGAGTAGATAGATGGGTTTTACCAAGTAATCAAGTATACACCACGTGATCAGAAGTATCCGGCACCTGGCTGAAAATGACGTACAAGTTCGTGGCGCCCTCCATCGGTAATGCTGGAAGTCAATCAATATGGTGTTTGCCCACCCTTAGCCTTGATGACAGCGTTTACTCTCGCAGGCATACTTTCAATCAGGTGCTGGAAGGTTTCTTGGGGAATGGCAGCCCATTCTTCACGGAGTGCGGAACTGAGGAGAGGTATCGACGTAGGCCGGTGAGGTCTGGCACGAAGTCGGCATTCCAAAACCTCCCAAAGGTGTTCTATAGAATTCAAGTCAGGACTCTGTGCAGGCCAGTCCATTACAGGACTGTTATTGTCGTGTAACCACTTCGCCACAGCCCGTGCAGTATATGAACAGGTGCTCGAACGTGTTGAAAGATGCAATCTCCATCCCCGAATTTTGTCACGCAAAACAGAAAGGGGTGCAAGCCCCCTCCGGGAAAAACACGGCCACACCATAACACCACCACCTCCGAATTTCACTGTTGGCACTACACACGCTGGCAGATGACGTTCACCGGGCATTCGCCATACCCACACCCTGCCATCGGATCGCCACATTGTGTACCGTGATTCGTCACTCCACACAAGGTTTTGCCACTGTTCAATCGTGTAATGTTGACACTCCTTACATCAAGTGAGGCGTCGTTTGGCGTTTTCCTGCGTTATGTGCGGCTTATGAGCAGCCGATCGACCATGAAATCCAAGGTTTCTCACCTCACGCCTAACTGTCATAGTGGATCCTGATGCAGTTTGGAATTCCTGTGTGATTGTCTGGATAGATGTCTGCCTATTACTGTTTACGACCCTCTTCAAATGTCGGCGGTCTCTGTCAGTCAACAGACGAGGTCGGCCTGTACACTTATGTACTGTACATGTCCCATTCACGTTTCCACTTCACTATCAGAAACAGTGGACCTAGGGATGTTTAGGAGTGTGGAAGTCTCGCGTACAGACTTCTGACACAAGTGAGACCCAATCACCTGACCACGTTCGAAGATGGCGAGTTCCACGGAGCGTCCCATTCTGCTGTTTCACGATGTCTAATGACTACTGAGGTCACGGATAATGAGTACCAGGCAGTAGATGGCAGCACAATGCACCTAAGATGAAAAACGTATGTTTGGGGTGTCCGGATACTTTGGATCACATAGTGTAGGTGACGTCAGGTTCTATGACGTACATACTTCTACCTTCTCTTCACGACAGGCAATTTCGTTGCGACTGCCCATTTATTCACTGCATACAGCGGAGAACTGTGGCAATATTCCTAAAGAAAGGAAGAATCATACACTAAAACTATCATCACAATTAGCATCGTTTGTGGTGGAATTTTTTAGGGAAAACTTCAACACAAATGAGGAAACCATCAGATGTAACTTTATGTCACATAGGGCTCAAAGGACGTTTAGAATATAATGTTATACATTATGCCACATTAAACATGTCTACACATGGTCGTTATCGAGTTTCGGAAGAAATTAGAACCTGTTTTCCGAATGTTAATACTTTTATAGCCAACGTGCAAAAGATATTTCGCAGGGCACCCTCAAGAATCAAAGTATTAAAGTGGCGAAACCTGGAATTCCGTTAGCGCCACAACCAATTATAACTCGGTAGGGGACATAGCTACAGGCTGTAATATACTAAGCTCACTTTTACAACAAAGTTGATAGTGCAATTAATGTCTTTGACGAGAGAAAAATGCTGCTATACAGTCAGTGAAGGAAATAACTTTACCGGCTTGTTTTAAGTTTTTTTAATATATTCAGAATCATTTCAGTAATATTACAACTACAATAACCTAAGTATTTGAAAGCACAGACACTAAAAATATCAGAAGCTCGAGGCAATAGAAATAGTTTCAGAAACGTTGAGTAAGGTATAAATCTGGAACTTTAAAAATAGGATAACAAAGAAACTTGAAAGCATTCTAGAGAAGAATTCAGGTTACCCAGAAATGTATAAAACGAGAGATGCGTTACTTAGGCAGGGAGTCTCAAGCAAGACTGATGTTTCATTTTTTTATTTGCTCCTACAATGTGCGCACAAAGTCCATATACCCCTATATTAAATTCAAAATTACGTGAGTAATTATTTCCCCTGAGGTTTTCCTGTCAAATACCCATTGTTATCCACTTCGTTTGCTGCTGTTAGATCGTTACTGACACAATGAATCATGTGACTGCAAATTAGTTGATGCCAAGATATTGAAAGAATGGCTGATAGAAGCCACTGCACAATTGAGGAACGATTGGTGGCCGCTGTGTGGCTCCATGGGCGTCAAATTAATGCCAAATTGAGAAAGTTGTTATTTGCACCACGCTTTGGGCGTCAATTTGAAGTAGGTGTTGTATTGTAGTAGTTGTAGTATATTTCAACTGTTGTGGAGCAGAACTTGTATTAGTTGCAACCGCATTTATAGTACCCGGTTTCCGGTAGCCTTCGTCCCAAATGTACTTTCAGGTGGCCTTTGCCCCAAGTTTAAAAATATTAACTTTGTAATTTAAACTGTTTATTTAAATATTATATATTTATGTTTGCCTCGTCTGCATCAGTATTTATTTTAGAGACACGTTTCTCTTAGCAGGGTTGTGGTGTGACAAGAATGTAGGCTTATACAGATTATAATTTTACTTCACTCCTTTTATTAATACTTGATACGATTTAAATAACACTTATTGATATAGAGAGCTGTGAGATTCTTTTTATTAATTAATTACACTTTTTAACACGCAAACTTATTTTTCGTCTCACACGAAAATACATATTAAATCTCTCGAGGATGTGTCTCGCGTCTGATTACTAACACTGTTTGCAGGCAACTAAATTGATTTCAACCGTCTAAACTTGTAAATTTCTGTATTTCAATTTCTGATTGGCTAATCCTAGTCCAATAGAATACCTTCATTTAACTAAAGATTTTTCTGGTTGTTGATTGGCTATTTTATAAACTGTCACTAAAATTACATTATTGCTTCCAAGAATCACAAGTAGTATTGTTAAACTCTCAAATTCATTATTGCCTCAAGGTTACCTCATAGTTACCTCTTATTAGCAACGTTTAATTTATTATTCTCACAGATCCTACATTATTAAATTACGTAATATATTCACATAACAGTATTACACATGGATACAGTAATATAAGCATATGCAATGTATGTTACATATATTTTACAAATTATTATATACATATATTGCTTCAAGGCGGGCTGTTATTGAATCTACATATTATATAATTAGACTGAAATTATTTAAGTGTTAAAAATACTGCCTCAAAATCAAGTAAAACTGTCATGGACGATTTTTTTGCGAGGTTTGTAAAAGCAGCACCGACAAAGAAATCGTTGTTAGCGTGGGAAAAGAAAGAATTTTTAACCGGCAGTGTTCCCGACGCGCCGAGAAGTGGAAGACCATTCACCAGACTTGGACGTTTGCTGTCGTCGAACAATATATCGAACAATCTCCAGTAAAATCCATACGAAATGAGCTTCTGAATTGAGGATACCGGAATCAACCATAAGAAAACACATCAAAGTGGATTTGAAAATGAGATGGTGGCGTCCATTGAATGTCAATGAATTATCGGATGATAATTTGGAGATACGTGTTAATACTTATGGTCGGATGCTGCAATAGTTCCAAAGAGTGGCTCAGAAGGCAAAAGTCATGTTCACAGACTACTATGCGATTTATCCCAGCTCCCTTAGCACAATGTTTACTTTTGGGGAAAAGAAAATCCACATTTGTTTTCTATAAATCAAGCGGAACCCACCTAGTGTCATGATCAGGGCCGGAATGATGCAAACGCATCTGTTTTGCCCATATTTTTTTTGATGATCCTGTTAATCAGACGAGTTATCTCCAGATGATAATGACTGACGTATCCCACAGCTGCAAAATGCGGGAATCGTAAACAGTGTTTGGTTTCAACACGATGGGGCGCCGGTTCACTTCGCAATGGCTGTTCGACAACGTCTGAACGCAGTACTTGGGAATCGTTGGATCGGTCAATGATCCAGTTCCTCTTCCAAGGCCTCCAAGGAACTCTGATCTAAAACAGATAATGCACTCTGGGGTTATATCAAGGAGAGGTGCGGAAGCAGCGGTATGCTGGAATTGATGATCTGCAAAATGTGGTGCGCAAAGCTTTCCAGACAGTGACTCCAAGGATGTCGCTTAAGATGAGCATGACGACAGTTGTGCGGAGACCACGGAGGCACGCATATGGATGTTTTAGATTCCTAAGATGTAAGCAGAAACATTGAAATAAATAAATAATGCGTATACTACCTTTATATCACGTCAGTTTGAGTTTAATATAGGAGTATACGGACTTTGCACGCACCCTGTACTTCGATGGGTGGTATGGAACGCAGTTTTTCGGAATATGACAACATGCTAAGCCCGCCTTGAAGCAGTGTGTGTATGTGGTAGTTTGTAAAATGTATGTAACAGTGATTGCAAATGCTTATATTACTGTATACATGTTCAATAGCGTTATGTGAATATATTACGTAATTTAATAATGTAGGAGCTGTAAGAAATGGATCAAAAGTTGCTAACAAAGAGCTAACAATGAGGTAACCTTGAGACAATAATGAGTAAGGAAGTTTAAATACTACTAGTCATTATCAGAACAGCAATAATGTAAATTTTTGAGACAGTTTTAAAAAATAGCCAAACAACAACCAGAAAAAGCTTTAGCTAAATGAAGGTATTCTATTGGACTAGGATTAGCCAATCAGAGACTTGAAATACAGAAATCTACAAATTTAGGCGGTGGAAAACAGTTCAGTGCTCATAACCAGACGCGAGATGCGTCCTCGAGAAATTAATTACGTATTCGTGTGAGATGAAAACAATATACGTGTTAAAAAGTGCAAGTATTAAATAAAAGAATCTCACAGCTCTCGATATCAGTGAAGTGCTATTTAATTTGTGTCAAGGATTAATAAAAAGCAGTGAATTAAAACTTAAAATCTGTGTAAGCCTACATTCTTAGCCGCATCACGCCTTGCCAAGATATCCAGGTCTCTAAAATAATACTGACGCAGCCGAGGCAAACATAAATATAATATTTAAAGAAACAGTAAAAATATAGAGTTAATAATTCTTTTTTAACTTGGAGCAAAGGCCACGTGAAAGTACATTTGGGGCGAAGGCTACCGGAAACCGTGTACCTTACGTGCGGTTGCAAACAAACTTCAAGTGTTCGGTTCCCCAACTGTTGAAATATAATACAACTCCTTCAATACAAACTTCTTCAAATTGACGCCCAAAGCGTGGTGCAAACAACGCAAAGATACCATTTTCTTCAGACAACGTAAAGACAATATCTTCAACTACGTTGGGTGATATCGAACGCAGTTTTTCAGAATATGACAACATGCTAAGCGCATGCGATTTAGGCTAAAATGTATTTCGAAAATTATTGTACATTGCGAAACTACGATTTAACAGAAAAGCCAATGTAACTCACATTTCTGTACATTAATAACTTAATTGAATAACGAAGTGACTTTATGGCTGTAGTGCACACTACAATAGCGAGACATAACCACACTGTTTCCTTCCGATACTGCGTAATCCTATCAACCTGATTTCGAAACAGGCTGTGTGACTTCAACTGTTCATATTTGTTTACAGAGAACACTGGAATGTCGCAATCGCTTCCACCTTCCCTCGCCACCAACCCTCGCTACGTTTCTAACTTGGTTTACTTTCAAAACCCCTCTACCTGCTCATGAATAACACGAGCGTTTTAGAACGAAAACCTCCCTCCAGTGTGAGGCAGTATTTTTAATACTTGAATATTTTTAATTAAATTATATAATATGTAAATTCAATAACAGCCCTCCTTGAAGCAATATGTATGTAATAATTTATAGAAAAATGTATGTAACAGTCATTGCAAATGCTTATATTATTGTAAACATGTTCAATAATGTTATGTGAATGCATTACGTAATTTAATAAGTTTAAAGTTGCTAACAATGAGGTAACAATAAGGTAACCTTGAGGCAATAATGAGTTTGAGAGTTTAAATATTACTAGTCATGATTAGGGCAGAAAAATGTAAATTTTGTGACAGTTTAAAAATAGCCAATCAACAGCCAGAAAAAGCTTTAGTAAAATACAGATATTCTATTGGACTAGGATTAGCCAATCAGAGACTTGAAATACAAAAAGTTAAAACTTGATACGGCTAAGATATGTTCAGTTGCTGGCAGACCTTGATAGTGACCGGATGGAAGATGTGTTCTCTAAAAAAGGATTACTTATTCGTGTGTAACGAAAATTAAGTATACGTGATAACAAAGTGCAAGTTTTAAGTTAAAGAATCTCACAGCTCTTAATATCAGTGTAGTGCTATTTAATTTGTGCCAAGGATTAATAAAAAGAAGTGAATTTAAACTTAAAATCTGTATAAGCCTACATTCTTGTCGTACTGACGCAGCCAAGGCAAACATAAACATAAATACTATCTATAGAAACAGTTTAATAACAAAGTTAATAATATTTTTAAAATTGGAGCATAACAACAAAAATACATATTCAAATCGTCTTCTCATACGTAACAGCATATTACGTAATAAATAATCCACTTCAAAATTGACCTTCATACATGGAGCTGATTAAATAAATAAACTCCAAAACAATAACTTCTTCAAGTTGGCTTCCCAAGCCTGTGGCTAACAACAGTAAAACTTCAACAACAATAAACTACAACAGTTGAAGAACAATGCTTCTTCAAATTGGCTTACCAAGCGTGGAGGAGAACATAACTTCATCAAGTTGGCTCCCATACGTGGGACAGTTAAACTAAAGCAACTAAACTTTTTCAAGTGTAATAGACATTGCGTTGAGCACGCATATAAGTGATCCGCGGCCCGGCAATATAAAGAACGCGCTGTTTATACACATAAACAATTTATAAATAAATACACTTATGAAGAAGTTAAAGCAGGCATTTATGTACTTTGTATTTAATTACGTACATTGTAAGATTATTACATGTATGTATGTAGCATATTTTTAGATTACCAGTATAGAATGCACAAATATGGAGTATACTTACTTGATAGTAAGCTACGACCCTTAATGCTACAGTTGCCACATAGAGCGAGTTGGTGACGAAATCTATGACGTTCCACATATCGTTAGCGTATTCCTCGAGTCCCACGTCCCATAGTTGCTTCACCTCGCTCCAGATCAATCCTAAAACAGTACAAAATATCTTAAAAGAGAGAAATTAGATTCTGCAAGGGGGAAATAACTTGATACATATATGAAGTTAAGGGTAGTGTTAATGAGTAGCATCACTAAATGGAACACTGCACTCGAACTTTGCAGTCAGTGAGCAGTAAGATAAATTAATATATTCATGAAAAAGAAATGACTATAATTTCTTTGCGTAAGTTTAAACATCAAGACTTAAAATTAATTTAAAACCTGAAAAATGATGTGTTACATTAAAATAATTTCTCTAGTATTCGTTTAGTTTTGTATAGTTTAAGCAAATATTCTTGCAACATCTAATTTTTCTAATTACTTATTGCTAATAGAGATAAACGTTTAAATAAATAGTTTTATTACACATTTAGTTACGTGTACAGAGAAGACAGGGATAGTCAAGACATTTTTATGTAACTAGACTCTGTGGGTTCATCGCAATTATATTGTATCCTTATGTCTATAGACTTTTTTATTTTTGTGGCAAAATTAATGTTTTTAAATTTTTTTCAAATTTTTATGACTTATGCTCCTCTCAAACTATTTATTTAACGTGCCTAAATTTCGTTAGATAGATTTGAGAGGCAACTGAATATTAAACAGCTGTAAAGAAATAAGTTGGAAAGTATAGGTATATTCAATCCAGTGAACTCATTTCTGCAAAAGATATATTGTACTGCACTCTTGATCGTGTCTCTTACATTATAAACATGTAGGTGCCTTAACTAGGAAGTGTTAGAAATTGGGATATGGGATGACGACAAGACCGATGCAAGATAACAGAACTGCCCTCCAAGCATTTGTTCACAACAGTCAAATTCGGGTATACTAGATATAATTAACAAATGTTTGCCACATGTCAATATACTTCATCATATCCAGCACGAACACACAAAAATTCCATTGATAAGTTTTTAGGAACTATGTTAATACACGAGTTCACACAAACCAGTTGCTGAGGTGGAGATAAGGTAAATTATCTTAACATAAATACATAACGTATGTGCCCCATTTAGTTCGATCACTACAGCTCTTCACCTCACGCTTGCCTGACCATTCAACAGATCAACACCGCTAAGAAATAATTCCCCTGATGCCGTAAAGTAAGTCCGTCACAAAATATACATAAATAGATAAACCCTGAGCATATTGATATTTAAATAAACTCTAAACAAACTAACAATATAGGTAAGCTGGACAAGTTAACAATTTAGATAAACTCGGAAAAGCTCAATTTAAATGATGCATAACAAAATCACAAGAATTAAAACAATTAAATGTTGCCTAAAACGGCAGCCAAAACAAAATGAATGATGCAAAGTTGACAAATATAAATCACGTCTATATTCCGCAAATTTACTAAACTTTAATTCCGAAGCATCCATTCAGTAAGCCTACAGGATGAGCACAGTACTGGCGAGATTATAGCCGATGCTGTGGTCACGGTTCCTATACTGTATTCCAGTATTAGCCTGTAGAGGATGAGGGTATCAGTGACCGTGAAAACATCGCAGCAAGGGAGTCCTTGAATCTCAATTAACATCAAACAACTGTGTAATTGTCACCTTGGGAACAGATTTCAATGCTGGATCCACAATGAACCGGACTCCCTGAAATGGCTGACAGGTACTGTCATTGCCAGACCATGGGACTGTGTACAACAATACAGTAAGGTAATTCAGTATGTGGATGAGTATTATTTACGGCACACTTTCGTAAAATAAAGCTTTCCTAAACTGTGTTATAAATTAGAATTATTGATGGTCCCATTTAGAGGAAATGTCTACGATTAGGATTATATAAACAACATTTGAAAGAAAAAGATACCAATTTGCTTCGAAATCAATGTCAACTTGTTCCTTAGATGCGCACCTAAAGCCGGCTTCCAAAATACTGTTTGAAGTGAAGGTTCAAAGCTTTTGTTTCAATTAAAATTGTTTATGAACTTAATAATAGGCATTATGACCTAAAAAGCGTTGAGTGACTGACTGACCTTGTTCTGTGACTGTCGACATTTGTGAATTTTATTGTACTTTTGATCAGCAGCAAGTTAACCATACTACATACTAAGATGAAATGTGATTAGCAGTAAATAACGGACAGATGTAAATGAACAATGTTTACCTAAGCGTTAAAATGTTTCAACACAGAAGTTGTACAAATACTAGCACACAACTATGTTAATTTTATAGTAATTGATTATACGTAAATGATCCTAAGAAAGCTGTCAAATTGTTGTGTGAGGCAGCATTTTTAACACTTAAATGATTTCAGTCTAATTATATAATATATAAATTCAATAACAGTCCGCCTTAAAGCAATATGTGTATGTAACAATATATAAAAAGTGTATATTACAGTCATTGAATATGTTTATATTATTGTATACATGTGTAATAATGTTATGTGAATGTATTAGGTAATTTAATGATGTAGGAGCTGTGAGAATAATAGGTTGAAAGTTGCTAACAATGAGGTAGCCTTAAGGCAATAATGAATTTGAATGTTTAAAAATGATACTGGTAATTCTTGGAGCAACAATAATGTAAATGTTTGTGACAGTTTATAAAATAGCCAATCAACAACCAGAAAAAGCTGTAGTTAAATGAAGGTATTCTATTGGATTAGGAATATCCAATCAGAGACTTGAAATACAGAAATTTATAAATTTTAGGCCGCTGAAATCAAGTCAGTTGCTTGTAGACAGTGCTCATAACTGGACGCGTGACTAGCAGATAATATTACTAATCAGACGCGAGATGCGTCCTCGAGAAATTTAATACGTATTCGTGTTAGACAAAAATAGTTTACGTGTTAAAAAGTGCAAGTAATTAATAAAAGAATCTCACAGCTCTCTATTATCAGTGAAATGTTATTAAAATCATGTCAAGAATTAATAAAAAAGGAGTGAAGTAAGATTATAATCTGTGTAAGCCTACATTCTTCAGTCGCACCACAAACCTTGTTAAGAAATTCATGTCTCTAAAAATAAATACTGACGCAGCCGAGGCAAACAAACGTAAATATTTAAAGAAACAGTCAAAATTACAAAGTTAATATTTTTTAAACATTTGGGGGAAAGGCCACCGGAAATCACATTTGGGGCGAAGGCTACCGGAAACTTTTACCATACGTGCGGTTGCAACTATTTCAAGTTCGGCTCCCCAACAGTCGAAATACAGTAATTAACGTTTCTCATGTGTTATTTGTTGGAATGTAGTAAACTAAAATCACGTGCCCAGACATGCTGATGCTACTTAATACTTCAAGAACCCTACTGCAGCATTATTTTGAACATTGCATTTATTATCGAGAAAACGCTTTTGCTCCGTACGCGCGAAACTTATAAATTTATTTTGCATGTATTGTTCACATTATGTAAGTATTCTATATTATTATTGCTGTCCTAACTCCTTCACGGATTCCACAGATTATCAGAACGGCTGCAAAAAGTTGAAATCGCTTTAGGATAAATATTGTTTCTTAATTAGCTCAATTTGTGACTCCAATGTGATCACAATATTACTAAATTATGTAAGACATTGGATCTTCTTTTCCGATTTTGATGCCGTCTTTGCCATCATTTCTTTACTTGGTATCCATTCTAATCAATAACTGCCTCTCCAGGATATGTTTAAAAGAAGTTTCTTTTATGTTAAATCCAAAAATGCGAGCAAAGTATTATATTACTTAGACTATATTTCTGCTTAACACCACTTACTGCTTCATCTAAAAATAAGTTTACCACTTCAATATCTGGATGAATTCTTCCGCATTTCTCTTGCAGAATTTAAAAGCGAATAAGTGGACGAACTTTTATAAAGTCAAATAAATGCAACAAATCCATATACTCGCAAAATTAAATTAGAATTCATCATTGGCCTTCAAAACGTTCAAGGTAAACAAGGAAGATTATGGAAGCTTTACAGAAGAAACGTTTCATTAGAGAACTCGGTGAATGTTTACGTTTGCATTTATCAAGTATGGAAATAGTTATCTTAAAGCACTTACCGCAAACCCAGGCGAGAATGAAGCACTCTACAATGGAAGGCGCAGCTCCCCGTTTGGTTGAAACATCGATGGGTTCCGCTTGTCGTGGTCCGTCAGATTTCCCGAACCAATCGCCGATGACAGTCTCTATTCTTTGCGAAGCCAGGATCAACAAAACTGTAATATAAAAATATACATTGCTTAGGTCCATCATTAAACACGGATTTCCACTGTTACTATTGGAAAAGAAACTCTAAACTTAATAGCCTTTTTCCGACCAGTGTGTCTACGGTTATCGTGTTTTTCATAACCGTAAACGTAAAGAAGGATTGGTATAAGATTTTTCACGGATCCTAATTAAACATGTGGCAAACAGGCAATAAAATTAAGCTGACTTGTACAGTAGGAAACCCTCCAAGACTGGTTAACATCAACAGAAAAAAATGGTCAGTTAGCAACTCTAAGCCCACCTGTCCTAATTTCATGTAAATAAATTCAAAAAGATATTTGAAATGTTTTAAAATGTCTTTATAAGTTGCAGTAATAGTAAATAAGAAACTAATCTGATGTGTTACACACATGGCATTCTCTACTCTTGTACAAACTATTTTTACGAACGCTTATTCTCCATATGCTTCATGTTAAAATATATGTTAATATTATTGCTAATTTTCTTGTAGGTGCAAGGGAAATATGGTAGGCTTTAAGCCATAGTCAAATCTTTTAAGAGCTGGTTACTATCTGGCGCATTCCATTCTCTTTGCATGTCCAGGACATAAAAAAAATGAATAACAAATTCACAGTTGAGAAAAAGTAAAAGTATTGGAAGATTTAAGGGAATAACAAGCAATACCTCGAAAATGGTTCACTCAATAAAAAAATGTACATGACATAAATTGTGTATTTTAATGCAATCTACATTTTTTGTGTAGTAAAATTTTGTCCGTCTCTTATAGTTTACCAGTTACGCAAAAGTTGTTCACAATGAAGAATACTTTTGGAGACATTCCCAGAAAATTCAAGATATAAATTTTATTTATCATGAAAGTATCTTAAATATATGATATTTTAATCAAAATCGTTACAGCTATTTCTGAGAAAATTAAAATTTTCCAAAAATGTTCCATGTAAAAGGTAATCTGCGGTATGGAGATTTTCTTGAAAACCTTCGAGTCGCATTTCTGGATGATACTGAGCCTAAATACCAAGTTTGGTGTTTATCCGACTGTTCGTTTCTGAGCTATGCTGCTCACAGACAGACACACACACAGGCAGAAACACACATAGACAGACACACAGACACACTCACGGACATGTTTCCAAAAATGCTTTTTTTGGATTCAGGGGGCCTCAAAACATATATTTCTTGACATAGAAATCTTGACATAGAATATTTGGGTGGAATACAGTACTTCCCCTACTAACTAAACGTAGTAGAGAAATAAAAAAATCTGATGTGTTACACTCACATGACTTTCTCTACTCTTGTACAATCTAATTTTACAAACGCTTATTCTCCATATGCTTCATGTTAATCGAGATATCGAGATGTCAATCTTATTGGTAATTTTCTTTTAGATGCAAGGGAAATATGGTAGCTTTTAAGCGATAGTCAAATATTTTAACGGTGGTTGCTATGTGGCGCATTCCATTCTCTTTGCATGTCCAGAACATAAAAAAAATGAATAACGAATTTGAGAAAAAGTATAAGTATTGTAAAATTTAAGGAAATAACAAGCAATATCTCGAAAACGGTTCACTCAACAAAAGAAATGTATATGACATAAGTTGTGTATTTTAACGCGATCTACATTTTTTGTGTAGTAAAATGTCTATCTCTTATGGTTTACCAGTTATGCAAAAGTCGTTCACAATGAAGAATACTTTTGGAGACATTCCCAGGAAATTCAAGATATACATTTTATTTGTCATAAAAATATCTTAAACATATGATATTTTAATCAAAATCGTTAGAGCCATTTTTGAGAAAATTAAAATTTTCGAAAAATCTTCCATGTAAAGGGTAGTCTGGGGTGGGGGGATTTTCTTGAAAACGTTCGTGTCGCATCTCTGGAAGATACTGAACCTAAATACCAAGTTTGGTGCTTATCCGATTGTTCGTTTTTGAGTTATGCTGTTCACACACACAGACACACACACAGACACACACACAGACACACACACACACACACAGACACACAGACACACACACGGACATGTTTCTAAAAATGCTTTTTTTGGATTCAGGAGGTCTCAAAACGTGTATTTCCGGTGAAATCTCGGTATCGAATTTTTGGGTGGAATGCAATACTTTCCCTACTTACTATACGTAGTAGAGAAAGTAAAAAATCTGATGTGTTACACTCACACGACGTTCTCTACTCTTGTACAAACTATTTTTACAAACGCTTATTCTCCATATGCTTCATGTTAATCGAGATATCGATATGTTAATCTTATTGCTAATTTTCTTGTAGATGCAAGGGGAATTGGTAGGTTTTAAGATATAGTCAAATATTTTAAGAGCTGGTTGCTATGTGGAGTATTCCATTCTCTTTGAATTAACAGGACAAAACAAAATGATGTGTTACACTCACATTACTTTCTCTATTCTTGTAAAACTATTTTTACAAACTCGTAATCTCCATCTATTTCATATTAATCGAGATAAACATTTGCAGAAACGATCTGTTGACATGCAAAGAAAATTACATTTTACAGATAGCGACCAGTTCTAAAAATATTTGGCTATCGCTTAAGGCCTACTATGTTCCCCTTGTTTTGTATTTGCAAGGGCAATATAGAAATACAGTAGTCTTTAAGCATAGACATATCTCTTAATAGCTGGTTGCAATGTGCAGCACCATTCTTTTGCCACAGATTAATACTCTTTGCATATCTAAGACAAAAAATGAATAACGAATTACCATTTGAGAAAATAAGTATTGAAGAAATTAAAGGAATTACAAGCAATATCTCGAAAATGGTTCACTCAGCAAAAATATATATGACATAAATTGTGTATTTTAACGCGATCTACATTTTTTTGTGGTAAAATTTTGTCTATCTCTTATGGTTTACCAGTTATGCAAAAGTCATTCACAATGAAGAATACTTTTGGAGACATTCCCAGAAAATTCAAGATATACATTTTATTTGTCATGAAAATATCTTAAACATATGATATTTTAATCAAAATCGTTAGAGCCATTTTTGAGAAAATTAAAATTTTCGAAAAATATTCCATGTAAAGGGTAATCTAGGGTGGGGGATTTTCTTGAAAACCTTCGTGTCGCATCTCTGGAAGATACTGAACGTAAATATAAGGTTTGGTGTTTATCCGACTGTTCGTTTCTGAGTTTGCTGTTCACATACACACACGGACACACACACGGACATGTTTCCAAAAATAATTTTTTTTTGGATTCAGGGGGTCTCAAAACATATACTTTAGGTGAAATCTCGGTATCGCATTTTTGGGTGGAATACAATACTTCCCCTACTTACTATACGTAGTAGAGAAAGTAAAAAAAGGAAATCTTACAGCAGCAGATGGTGATGAAGATGACCGCCTCATTTCCCAATGAATAGTTTGTATTTCAAGGTAGGTTCTCTGAGCAACTGGTGAGCATTCGTTTTCTTTTTACTTTATCTATTACGTATAGTACCTAGGGGAAGTATTGTATTTCACCGAAAAATTCGATACCGAGATTTCACCGGTAAACAGCATAAGTCAACGAAAATTCATATAAATACTCAATTTGGTATTCAGGTTCAGTACCTTCCAATGATACGGCACGAAGATTTTCAAGAAAATCCCCCAACCCAAACTACCCTTTTAATGAATTTTTTTTCTCGAAAATTTTGATTTTCTAAAAAATGGCTAATGATTTTCATTAAAATACAATATATTAAAGATATTTACATGACGAATGAAATATATATCTAGAATTTTCTGGGAATAGATTGTGAAGTCCACTTCAGTTGGAAGAAATTTTGTATAATCTTGTACAACTGCTAAATATTAAACAATAGACGAAAACATACCTTACAAAAAATGTAGATCCCTTTAAAACACACCATTTACTTCAAATAAGCTTTTTTGTGACAAAAGCCATTTCTGAGATATCCGTTATTAAATTGTTCATTACTTGCTCATTGTTAAAGGCCTTCCAGCATTCAATTGTTTCTCGCGATTGCATAGAAACAGCATGGAATTTTAAGGCCAGCGTATAGTGTCCAGTTCTTAAACATTTGGCTATCGCTCTTTCCTTTGAATCTGTTAACGAAATGTGTAATGTAGCTATTTTTGCAAAGGCTTATTTGGATTAACATGTAGTAGATAGAAAAACAAGCGTAAAATGGTTTGTATATCCACTAAGAGAGTAGGGAAGTCATGTGAATGTATCACATCAGATTTTTTATATTCTTATTGTTAAAATATTTAATTTAATAAAATAAGAGTTGATGCTTTCTTGACAATGTAATAACTCTATTAACTTCATAACACCGTCTGAAGACGAAGTTAATTTTGAACACCTTCAGCCTGTTTCAAACATCATTTACCTGACTAGAAACCAGAGAAAATCTAAGAGTTATTTAATTTTATATTTATCTTCGCTGTTACGTGTCTCTTACTCATTTAATATCAAATGCCTGGGGGAATTTAGCTTCCACAATGCATAAACTGCGATGAATTAATTGAGAGGTTTGTTGAAAAAATCAGTAATTCCTTTTTTTTCGGCGGGGACGCCTCATTGTTGTGAGTGGGGGAAGATGTAGCGTATGTATGTGCATTGTCGCGTCGGACATATTATTGCTGTGTATATAATATATTTCTATTATTGAACTAATTATTTCGTTTGTGAGTTGGATTCTCGTCCGGCACGGTATATTTCCCTCCAATTCCTAGTCAAAGGGGGGTGAAGGCAAGTTGAGGGAAGAGCCTCTTTGTCTGAGAGCGTGGAGTCACCAGTAGAGTCAGTGTAGTGTATATCTTCAGAGTATGTGGATGTATGTAGCGTGCGTGGTCCGTGTGAGTGTGGGGTATCTCTCCCAGTATTTGTCTGTAACCTTTTGGAAATCATGTAGCAGCAACAAAGTAATTTTATAATAAACCAGAGTTAAATGTGAATTTATATGTATTATTTACAAATATTCTTCGCCCGCTTTAGATTTGTGAAGCAAGTTCCTGGTATCTCTCGTATGCCTCTGTAGTTACGACTCCCGAATATTTTAATATTTTAGCTGCCAAACCTTTTAGGCCTCGCCCCGGTGTATAATATAAAATATAAACTTTGATTACAATAATATCAAGTTCAGGTGTATGTTCTGTTTAGGACATGGCATGTAGGAAAATCAACTATATCCTTGCAAAGCCTAAAAAATTTCATGTTTTCCAAAACCAACGTCTAGGGAACTTGTAGAAAATCTAATGTGCCACAATCTCACTATTTTAATGCATTGTTATGGTTATTATAATTATAAATTATTTATTAAATGTAGTTTATCTCTCCACTACTATTCAACAGGATAAATGATGACCGATAATGCTTTCGTATACTCTTTGTATTATACATGACAGCCAAATATTTGAAAAATAATTCTATTAGGGAATTTGGTATTGCATACTCTTTGCATGACTTAACGAGAAACAAAGGAATGCTAACTTAGCATTTCAAAAAGTGTATAAAAATATGGAATTTAAACAAAATAACAAAAATAAACATCTCGGAAACGGTTAATGGCACAGAAATTTCTATTTGACATAAATTATATGCTTTAACGATATATGCTTTTTTTCTTATATAAAAAAGGATTGCCTGTCATTCATTTTAAGTTGGGAAATAATTGAATTCCAACCAAAAATTCCATGGCGAGGCTTCATCGGAAATACATGTTTAGAGGCGCCCTGAATCCAAATAAAGCATTTTTGTAAAAATTTCTTATGTGTGTCTGTGAACAGTATAATTAAAAAACGAAAAGTCGGATAAATACCAAACTTGGTATTTAGGTTCACTGACTTCCAAAGATGCGACACGAACATTTTCAAGAAACCCCCTCACCCCAGACTACCCTTTATATGGAACATTTTTCGAAAATTTAGATTTTCTCAAAAATGGCTCTAACGATTTTGATCCAAATATCATAAAAAATAAAATTAGATCTTCAAATTTTCTGGGAATGTTTCTAAAAGCTCTCTTCTTTCTGACTGGCTTTTGAACAACTGGTAAACCGTAAGAGATAACAAAGCTTTTGTACACAAAAAATGTATAGCTGGTTAAAACACAAATTTATGTCATATACATTTTTGTGTGGAATGAACCATTTCCGAAATATTTCTTGTTATTTGTTTGAATTTTACAATACTTATCCTTTTTCTCAAATGAAAATTCGTTATTCGTTGGAATGCTCTACATAGTAAACCAGCTCTTAAAAGGAAATTAGCAATAAGATAGTTTCAGCAAATGTTTGCCTCGATTAACATAAACCAGATGGAGAATAAGCGTTTGTAAAAATAGTTTGTACAAGAGCAGAGAAAGTCATGTGAATGTAACACATCAGATTTTATAAATTTAAATTCTATGGAGAAATTACAACCAAAACTGATTTACCTTATTTGTCTTCAATTAGTACCTCAGAGATTGGAAGCTGCATTTGGAATGCTCCCAGCGGAATTGCAAAGAATAAAAGAGCGAGGTTGATCTTTAATTCGTGGAACCCGAGGTGTTAAGCGTAGGCGGCACTAATCAGTTGGTGGAAGGGCAAGCGGTTATCCTGAAGAGGCGTGAGTCATGCCTTTAAATTATTTGTCTTTAAAACAGGAAGAGAGACGTTTTTTAAACATACCACCGGCGTCCTTTTAACGACCCTTCCACTTAAGTTAGGAATTTAAGCAATGCAGGCCTCGGAGGCTTCAGTGGGTGAAAAACTCTTGCAATAGAGTCAAAGCAATTTTTATTTCTGCCTCAGGCGTAGTTGAAAAATGTTGATAGAGGTTTATTTTATTTTTTATTTCTACGCTTTAATACAAATTTAAAATTGTTTCTCGCATCTAAGTTACTGCTTCCTACGATCTTGTTAACTTTCTTCATCCAGTTTTCTTTTGGACGTTGAATCCATAACCTAAATTTCCATGTTCCTCTTTTTCCTCTTTAAAGCAGAATTCATTCTAACATACTTTGAGGGTAATTCTTATAAGGGAATCTTGTGAATTTAAAATTTATTATTACTTAAGGTATGTTACAATTTAAGTATTTATTTACACAATGTTTATAATAAAATGTTAAATTGAAGTTCGAATTTTTATAAAACATTATTTAATTATTGAAATGATATGTGCTATATGTTTATATTGAGTTTATATGTGGATATAAAGAATTATTAGTGTGAAGTAAACTCAAGACCGAACGTGTTTCGGAGTCCACGGTAAAAGCTGTAGGTCCTCTCATTCCACCCCCATCTTCATCATTATCCTACCATCGGAGGTAAGGGATACCGCCCGCATGGTGCCTCCAGCTAATAAATGGGTCCAGTCATCTCTTGGAGGAATGAGGTTTCCCCAATGGTTGCAAGAGACCATATGGGGAGCGCTGAAGCCAAACATATAAAGATTTAGGCAAATATTTCGATCGCCAAAGTTCACCATCCATGCGATAGAGAATTCTAAGTTATCTTAATATCTGGATTAAACTGTCTCGTTAAAGCCCACACTTTTTATCGCCCTGCTTTGAATTTCGTCTTTTATTAACCCCAGTTATAAGTATAAGACTACATCAAGTTACTGCATCTCAAATCCATGGCTATGAAGTGTTTCTACAGGATCCTATTCGACGGATAATTTGGACACAAAATTGGAGACGTATATTCGAAGTATAATAGCTTGTACGTTATAGCCGTGAAAATTTAACCAATAAGAAGGCGCGAAATTGTTCAGTTTAGTGCTGCACTACTGCCAGCCTGCTACTGATAATACCCATGCGGACTGGCCTGGCTGATTGACTAAAGATCAACTTGTATAAAACAGCTCAATAATTCATTTGAGAGAAAAAAAGTTTAAATAAAATTTGCTGATATTGAGGAGAACTATAATATAAAAAGTATCATGGTTCCATTTAAAATTATGAGGTTGGCTCTCCTGTGTACCATAAGGAACCCGGTGGAAATATTTGCATACTACAGTTCGGAAGGACCTTTTTCCAATAAGATTTGGAATTCTTGGCGTCTGGTTTTTTCTAAATATTTAAGAGATATTCACATGAAAGCTTTATTTGGGCCACCGTGTATATACAGCGTGATACAGAATTCAACCGAAAAATTTTCAGGGATAACAGAGGAGTGATAGGCGAGCGCTTTGATTTAGGACACGTATGGCTTTTATGCTCATGCATGTTTGCAATAGATCAAAATCAATATCGATCCAGTACGCCACGAATAATACTTTAAAACTTCCGAGTTGCTCCGGCTTGCAGGAAATCGTGGCCATATGCTATGTTCAGACATTCCATGTGAATATCTCTTAAACTCCATATTTAAGCTTTGGCGGGGGGGGGGGAGCGAGGAATCAATTTTGTATTTATTCCAAACATACGTCATTCATCTACTTGGAAAAAATAAATGTTTAACCGCTTGTATGGGGTTTTAATCCAGCAACATAAGTTTGATAAGCGAGCACGCTAATTACTGCGCTATTACTACAGCTAACTGTTTTTCATCTCAATGATAGTATGTGAAAGAGGAGATGTAAGTGGTGCACTGTACCTTACTAACTCAGCATTTGTTCCAGAAAGAGTAAAGCTCGTAACTTTGAAAATACCGCAATGGTAGGTATTTTTGCGCTTATAGAACAGCAATTATCCATTTTAGCTTGAAAATGAATACCACACAGAGCATCCTCTTTACCTACCACGCTACACCGAAACACTATCGTAACTTATGAACCCTGAAACAGATCTAATGTGGTGAAGGAGAAATGAAATGATGAATCGAAAAAAAATGAGGGACAGAAATTTCGGGGGATGCAAGAAGCCACTCGAGCTTCGGGCGCAGGACCGAAGGCCCCGTACCCATGTAAGCTTAGCAGGTAACAACCCCCAAGCCTCCCGCGAAACCGGTGTAATTAGCAGCAGGTTGGGTGGAATGGGTATGCCTAAATTTTTCCTCGATTTCTTTCAGTGTACGGCAAATTAGTTCACAGTTAACATGTTTTCCAACGAGACTGAAATTACGGTGAGTAGGACAGGAAGGAAAAGTCTACTTCGGAACGGTTGCACTTTCAGATTCCAGAAGTGTTTAAAAAGTGGGGTACCGCGATGGACGTGCAATGTTAAAAGTTGCAAAAGCTTTATTAAAACCATTTCAATTAAATAAATAGATGTCCTGGATATTCAAGAGGACCATAACCACGCGGCACCACCTAGTGACCAAAATCAGAGACAGAAAGTACTTTGCGATCTGAAGAGAAAAGCTACGCAAGATATAGGTGAAAGGCCATCAAAAATAATATACTAATATACAATCCATGGGCTCGTTATTGGACATTACATTCCAATGGTATTTTCTTTGTTGAAGGTCAAGAAAACTTCATCATATCAGCAGGTATTTTCAACAGTTGTTGATAAATGTAATAAGCTAGGTCTGAAATTCTCTCCATCAGCAACGTTTTCTGACTTTGAAGAAAGCATCATGAATGCTGGAAGAGAAGTGTGGATTGGTGTTAAAATTTAAGGATGTAAATTTCATTTAACACAAAGCTGGTAGCGAAGGATACCAAACTTGTGACTTGCACATGACTACTAAAAATAGGAAATAGGAAAGTTTCTGAACTACATATTTGGTTTGCCAATGCTGGATCCTGATATGGTTGGTGACTGTTTTCGAAGACTTCATGGCAGTGATGCCTGTCTCGGAAACTACAGATGTTTTGCGAGTATTTAGTGGAAACTTACATCGACGAAAATGCAATCTTTTCTTCTTCCATGTGGGTAGAACTAAGTTGCAATAGACAGAGAACTACCAACGCTTGCAAAAGTTTCCTCAACAAATGCAACAATCAGTTTTACTCCTGCAGCCCAGATCTGTGTAGATTTCTTGAAGTACTGAAACAAATTCAGCTGGATACTAAAATTGCAATTAATTCATCAACAAATGAAGAAAGGAAAGGTCTTATCCACACTTGAAACTCATGATGCAGCAAGTAGAAAATTTCAAAGCTGCAAAAATTTCAAGAATGGAATACGTGAAGTCGATTTCTTATAGAAAAAACCAGGAAATACATGGAAATAAAACCGAAAAGGAAAAATACCGCTTATTTTAAAGACAAAAATACATATTATTGTATGATATAGGTTTAGAATGTCAAAATAACGAAACATCTAAATGCGGATCCATTGTGAGTAAATTACAGAAAATAAAGAAATAATGACGAAGCTGATAAATGTGGAATCTTTTGGGGTGCGAGCCAGTTCGTCTCCTCGTGGTATACCCTGGGTAACGCTAAACGATCTGGAACAACAACCACTAATTCAAATTTAAGAATTAGAGGTTCATTTTCTTTTGGTACTAGAGCTGTGTTTCTTTGTTATTAATCATAAACGAAAAAAATGTAACATCTTCCACCCGTATGTAATGCTTCATCAAATATTATAAACACCAAACTGGAACTGTTACCTATTTCGACCGGGAGGCTTCGGGCCTATGTAATTAGGGACTGGAACTGCCACATTCTTTGGGGAGGCTTGGGGGCTATGTAATTAGAGACCTTTAGGGGTCCGGGAGGCTTTGGGGCTATTTTTCTGACCGCGGAGGCTTCGGTCCCGCATCCCCAGATTCACCTGACGAACAGGGAAAAATTTCAAACAAACCCATAGGTCAGAGCCGGCGGTCGCCGGAAATCAAACATGGGATCTCGCGAATGCGAGTCGCACGAGTTAACCTGGCGCCACCTCGCTCGGTAAATATGTATTAGAAGTAAAATGTGTGTTGCATTCTCATGACTTTCACTACTATCTATCTTCCTAACTACTTCAATTTAATCCGGATAAACGTTTCCGTAAACAGCTTCATTACACATTTTATTATAGACACAAAGGGAACAGCGGTTGTGAAATGTTTTGGAACTGGACGCTATACTGGTCTTAAAACTCTTTCTATAACATCGCAAGAAACAACTGAAAATCGACAGGACTTGAAAGGAATGACTAAGTATTGAACAATTTGAACCATTAATAACGGATATCTCGGAAATGGCTGATGCTACAAAAACGTTATTTGAAATAAATTGTGTCTTAAAGCGATCTACATTTCTTATGTAGAATGTTTTTGTCAATCACTTAAAATTTACCGGTTGTACAAGATTATACAAAATTCCTTGTGAATGAAGCAGAAAATTCAAGCTATACATTTTATTTATCATGCGAATATCTTTAATCAAACCCGTTAGAGCCATGTTTTAGAAAATAAAAGATTTCGAAAAATGTTCCATGTATCTTTATTGGTTTCAAATCATTGAAGGTATTACACAAGTATTTAGTGCATGGGTCATTGACCGTACATGCATTTTTAAGATACAAGTATGGTGAGAAATAAACAACAGAAAAAGAAAACAAAAAGAACAAGAAAAAGGAAAATAGAGATTCATTACCTCTGTCTAACTCAACAAATTTGATCTAGCTTCGCGCATTTTAGCCCAGAAATTGCCCATGTTTCGCCAGTTCCTCTGGTCAACCAGTAGCTCCCAACATGCCAATCTCCTTCTTGAGGGACTTAAGAATTTTTCTTTGAGTTTAATCGTTCGGTGGTTCTCCCACTGTGCACATTTCGCCAAAATATGTACCCAGTCCTCTTCCAAATCACAGAATGGGCAGATTCTCCTGCCAGAATCGTGAGACATTTTTTGTGCCCTCCAGCCCCCCAGTCTAAACCATACCATTCCTGGTCTTTCCTTTCTTCCTAAGTTAAGTACATATGCCTCTTTACACCAATTCAATTTTATTTCATTTGGTAGACTTAGAGAAAGTTTAATTTTACAATCCGATCCTATTTCCTGTTGGTTGACGTCTCTTAGTCTTCTTTTGACTCCTTTCCATGGGTTTTTGTCATTTGTTTCAGCTCTTTGCCATCCTGACCACATGTCTATTCTCGTCAAACCCCTTTCCAAAAGAGTAGTTTGGGGTGGAGGAATTTTCTTGAAAATCTTCGTGTCGTATCACTGGGTTTATTCGATTTTTCATTTTTGAGTTATTGTTCACAGATACGCACTACACACCAAGACCTTTTTATAAAAATGCTTTTATGTATTCAGGGGGCCCTCAAAACATGTATTTTCGGTGAAATCTCGGTATCGAAGTTTTTAGTGGAATGCAATACCTTCTCTACCTACTATGTACGTGATAGAGAAAGCAAAAGTTCTTAGAAATCTTGCATTGACACTGATATTTTACGTATTCACAACAGGTGTTTAGTTGTACTATCGCTAGAAAATACGGTAAGCGCTCAATCATAATCGCATCAATCTCTCCAGCCCTTCCACAGAACTGGACACTTTGATTGTTGTCATGAGTAATTAAACGGAGCTGAAATGTAACTCACATTGAGCTATCCATCATTGTGGAGACATCCGGTATTCGAAAAATGAGCCCTTGGGCACCCTTTGAGCCGCGTACATAAACAGCGACCCTCACCGTGGATGAACTGAACAGGAGCTTGTCATCTTGATTTACGACATGACATACAGTGTAACTACGTGTTGTTTAACTGAGTTTCGTTAGGTCTTTAAAGCTGAGCTATTCCATGTTTACAAAAACGTTTTTGATATGTTGCACTCACAGAACTTTTTCTACTCACTATTATACAAACTATTTTTATAAGGGCTTATTATTATTATTATTATTATTATTATTATTATTATTATTATGAATGATTTATTATCTATTTTGAACTTAGATGCAATTTATAAAACGTTTACAATACAGTGGAGTTGCTTATTATGTTTAACATTGTGTTGTATACCGGGTGAGTCTTCTGAGCCTGCGGATTGAGAAGCTATGCATCCGGCGTTGCAAGGCTATGCCGTAAACACTGTCCACTGCATCGCGTCGTATCAATTTCAGCCAAAATGAATGCTTTGCACCGCTGTGTGTGTAGTGATTTGTACACCTAACGCAACACTGTGCACGTTGGCGTTCATTGGTGAAGGTCCCAAGTTCAAATACTGCCACTTGAAGGTACTTTTTATGTTTAGTAAATTTAACGAGAACTGATGGTTTGGCATGGAAGTGTCGTTTCACTTAATTAGTTTAATTATATGAATTTCATTAACACACAATCTGTTTCTTGTTAGAATATGCAAATCCACTTTCTAGTGCATTCGGAAAGAAATGATGATTTTCTCTCTATGTACGTAGTAGAAAAAGTAAAATGGATCACTAAGTGATGGTTGTGAAATATGCTGTTTGCATGAACAAAAGGATAAAAGAAAAAAAACGTTGACGTACAACTTAAAAAAAGTATAACTATTTGAAAACTAATACCAATAACAAAGAATACCTTAACAATAACAAAGAATTTCTAAAATCAGTTTGAGTTGTAAAAATAAATTGGATAGTGTACGGTGATAACATTTTTAAAATTTGAGTTTCATACAAATTATATTTTATTTTCCATGCGGTTGATGCACAACTTCGTAGCGTTTTGAACCTTAAAGTGTCGCACGACGGGAATTTTTCGTCGCATTTGTTACACCTTGGGTTGACTGACACGGATAATTACGAGTTAAATAGTTCAGAAGGTCTTCATCAATCGTCTCCAGTGGTCTTCCTGATCCTGGCAAGTCGCTCACTTCAAAGG
Source organism: Deroplatys truncata (assembly GCA_030765065.1). Classification (NCBI taxonomy): domain Eukaryota; kingdom Metazoa; phylum Arthropoda; class Insecta; order Mantodea; family Mantidae; genus Deroplatys; species Deroplatys truncata. The sequence continues at coordinate 73,768,133 of CM060979.1, forward strand.
GACCGCTTTGAAACAACAGACCAAATTTTTTGCCATGCTCCCTCCAATGGCATTTTCCGCGTAGACTACACAAATCTTTCACTGTGTACGCTGCGTTTGCTCCTCTGATAAACCCCAAACGAAAATGCCGGTAGCGTTCCTTTTTTATGCATTTCCTCCTCTTGACGTTGCATTTTCTTCAGCTCACAGATAATTCAAACCTTCTTCAGACATTTACAAGCAAAGTACTCAAAAATGCTAACGACAGATTATAAAAAAAATGATTCTCTAGAAGAGCAATATTCTGATGAGAAAAGACGCTACTTACTTATGCATCAATATAATGTTTATGTGTGCGAGTATTTGGGCACACACACTTAATTTAAGGACTGAAGCTGTAATAAAACTCTTACGCATGTGAATAAATAGTTCCAATATCAGTGTGCTATGAATGACAAAACATATCACTAGATTTCCTGCATGAAAATTTTTATCTCCTGCAGATAGGCAGGAGTACAGGAAATAGGTCAGTACAGTCTGACATAATGCTTATTTAAGATCCATAAATTAAAATTCCTTAACTATTTAGTTAATTGTCTTTATTTTTCTTTCTATTTTCCTTCAGATGATGTGGATTGCAACCATCTTTTATCACGAAAGGCCAGGGAAAATTTTTTTCTTATGAAAGATTTACATAAGCAGCATGAACCTACAGAAGAAAGACAGAGGTTTCAAATAGATGTAAAATCGCACGCGTCTGCCAGTATGCCTTATATAGAGTGTTTCATCCCTATTTTATCTTGCCCTCAACACCCCGGTGATTTAAAACGGGCAACCCTTATGCAAAATTAAAGTTCCAGAACCTGAAGTTGGGAGATACGGTGATTAGTCATCCTCATGAAAATTAACACGGGCTTTCGGAATTCATCCCTTCCCATTTCTATCCCTTAGAGGATGAATGGAAATCCGGCTTCATTAGTTTCTGCCCTTGTTCCTTTTTAAGCGCACAGTTCGAGCTTTATAGGTCAAATTCCAAGCATAAGAGAGGGTCGTAAGTGGCGTATATTGAGAAGTCAAAACACACGATCATCACCAATTATTTTTTCATTACGGCGCACGTGCAGAGCATCAGTTCTGAATATTTGTTCGCTCTTTGGTGTGATAACTTCAACAATTGACTGGTCTATTTTGTTAGTTTTATTTCAGAAATTGTAACAATAAAGGCCTGTAAGCATTTAAAACGTGGATCTTGATCATCTCAACGCTTGCATCACCGAGGACACTAACGAAGAAATTGACTACGCGGTAACGTGTGGGGCTCGCATTCGGGAGGTCCATATGTTTAAATGTCTTAAAATTCTTTCAAAAGAATCGCGAAAAACAACTAAATGTTGACAGGAACTTCACAAGAATGGCTAAGTATGAACAATTCGAACCATTAATAACGCATATCTCAGAAGTGGCTGATGCCACAAAAGTTATTGGAAATAAATTGTGTGATTTAAACTTAAAATGAAAATTTAGCTTAAAACGTGAGTATAGTGATATGTTTACAAAATTTACAAAACAGGTCTCGCACTTCTACCTCCTCCGTCATCATTTAGGCACGCCGTACCACTGATTATTTAACCTGGGCCCTCCCCGTCCAAACCCACGGGTAAGATAAGAGGATCTCGGGCGCATTTAAGCTTCATTTCGTTCACAACTTACTCATTTATTGTTTTTGAAAACCAATTTCACAAAATAGCACCTAAATTTTCGAAAATTATCCCCTCATAAACAAAAAATTGATATTTTACAGACATTTGCATACATTAAAAAAATCACATAAAAATTATTTCTTTTGAATAAAAACAGTGGTTTTTCAAAATTATCTTAGTGGGTCGGTCAGATATTTAAAATCAATTCAAGAAACTATGCTTTTAATAAACAGGCACCGTCCACTCTGATCTGTGCTTTTCAGGTTTTCCCCGATTTTCTTTTTTTCATTTTTCTTTCGTTCCGTTTCCTGTGTGTTTCTAGGTTTCGTGGCGTGAGGCGGTGCCGGACAAATAGTATGCATACTTGATCCACTGGAAGGATATTTCCCGTGGATCTCAGAGGGCTGCCTGGTTGCACGGGTCGTTCATCGCCCTCTCTAGGCAGCTCCAATAATGATAAGGGTCTTCGAACCAGGGAATATAGGGGATTTTGTGCATCACTGTAGCTTGTATGCCTGCGGCCTGTAGCCTCATGTAGTTCCTTCACTTCATCCCTTCCTCTTGGAGGGAGATCTCTGTCCCCCTAAGTTGTATACTCTATACCTGGAAGGCTAGGTTTGTGAACGTGCAATTGAACGCAAAAAAGTATACAAATAAGCTAAGGATTTTGTGAATCTTGGAAAAAAAACATTTTTGGACAATAAAAACCTTCTGTGTGGTCTAAAGAAGACATTTTAACACTTGAATCAAAGAGTATGAATCATATAGTTAACAAAAATGCTGACAATTGCTTATAGAGTCTCATATTCGATCAAAATGAGCAAAGAAAACTGGCTTATAGCTTCAGCATAACCATCCAGCGGACCAACGGATAAAGACGTCTTCAATATAGTAAATGTTAACTATAAAATCTCAGCGCAATTGAGGTTCGAATTTAGATCCTAGTATGGCATTTTATCCCGCAATCAAACAATGACTATTGCAACATACTTGCGAGCAAGGATTAATGTGTCCATGACTCCGAGATTTTAATACGAGACATTCTTTTGTGTTAAAAGAAGATTTTGTATACCAATGTCTATTTTATAATTATTTATTTAGCACAAATAATATTTTAATAACTCAAGGAGTTATAAAGGGATGTTCTCCCTCTGTTGTACATTTTAATTTATATCTCGCTCGTCATAGAAGTTCCTATGGACTTTATAATTTAATGTCGCTGCTATTTGCATAAGATCAAGTCATATTGACTGCATCACAGAATTCTCTACAAACTTTCTATACAAACTAAACAACACGACCTCTGTATATAAATTAAATATATGTATTTATAAGAAGGAATATTCTTCAACTGTTATTTGGTTCACGTAATAAATTACGTAAATTATTTTATCTGCCCCGCAGTTGGGAGCCAAATTGTAGTAGTTGTTTTCTTCTACGGTTGAAGTTTTACTGTTGTTGTTAGACACACGCTTGGAAGCTAACTTGAAGAAGAATGTTGTTACGTAATATATGTTTACGCAAACTTGAACAATTGCTTTATGTAATAATAGTTGCTTTATGTGGAGTTTGTAACACGCTTTGGGTATCGGTTTGAATTTGATGCTTACGTAATATTACTGTTTGAATTTGCCTCGGCTGCGTCAGTCATACTTTAGAGTTATGTATTTTAGGTAAGGCGCGGTATGACAATTATTGTAGACATCACAGAATTAAACTTTTAAATTAACTTCTTTTATTTAAATTCTTGCACATATTTATAAACCACTACACTTTTTAAAGAACTGTGAGAAACTTTTATACATTCACTTAGCGCGTATATCTGTTTTTACTAATCACCCGCAGAGAACACATTTTCCCATCTATACCCTACAAAGTCTCGCCAGCAACTGAGTAACTTCAATGGTCAAAACCCGTAAGCTTCGGTATTGCAAGTCTCTGATTGGCTAATTCTAGTCCAATAGAATATCTGCATTTAACTTAAAACTTTTCTTTGCTGTTGATTGTCTAATTTTAAAACTGTTACAGAATTAAGTCATCATCGCTCTAATCATGACCAGTATATTTCAAACTCTAAATACATTATTGTTACAAGTTTACCTCATTATTACTCATTGTTAGAAAATTAAAGCTTATTATTCTCAAAACTCTTGCATTATTAAAGTATGTAATGTATTCACAGAACACTATTAAAATATGTTAACAATAAAAATAAGTATTTGCAATGACTGTTACATACAATTTAAATAATTATTACATACATAATATTTCAAGGCGGGTTGTTATTGAATTTACTTATTATAAAATGCATTTGCAATTATTCAGGTATTAAAATACTGCCTCAATTTCTAAAACAAAAATTTTTATCTTAAAGGAAAACTTTCCTTGAGAGCAAGGACAATGATAAACGATAACGTAACTAAGTACAACATTTTAATTAGGCTGTAAAATAGGTATTTTCAAATAGAATGGCATTCAAAAAAGATACAAAGATTTAACTATAGATGCATAAGGCACAATCAAACGAAAGCTAGTTATTTGGAACACCTTTGTTTAGGCACGTTTTTTGCTGGGGTACTTGCCTCCCACCTAGTTTGTTTAAATACGACAAAATGAACTGAAAATTACAGTACTGTATTTATCTCAGTAAGTTACATAATATTAGTCCAAGAAATAAAAACAGATCACACAAACACCTCAATGTTTACAGTACACCACAGCTTTCCCATTCACAGCAAATGTTGGAACATGCGTCCATAGCGATAAACACAAACTACAATGGCGTGCCATATTCTACCATACTCACACTAAGACACCAACCATTTCTCCCATTTCGCAAGTTGCGTAGGCCATGCCCTCTTCAGATTCAACAGGCGTGTCGGAAACTGCAGACTTCATGTGTCCCGACAAAAAGAAGTCAAGTGGGGTAAGGTCAAGGAACAAGTGTGTTTTATGTTGTAAATAAACTAAGCCCTGGCTGAGAATATGTGGTATGCAGCATGCGTTCTGGAAAACGATAATGCACAACTTCAAGGAAGCTAACGTTGAGTTCAAGCAGCAAAGCTAGGATAAGCCAACCGAGCGGGACGGCTCAAACGGTTGCGTTTGTGGCCCGCATTCGGCAGGTGGTGGATTCGATTCCCGCGGACGACCTTCCTGACCCAGAACTTTATTTAGGGGTTTCCTCGGGTCACTAGGCGAATGCTGGGAAGGCTCATTGACTCCCCGAATTTCTCTTCCCTCATTCCCTCTCATTTCATCTTCCTCTTTCATGTTATAGGTTGGCTCCGGGTCTTCGTGTCGGACGACTGCAAATAGATGCCGCAGATGGCTTACGTGTTCTCGGCCCCGTCCGCTGGAGGCCGCTTGAGTATCCGCCGTCGGCTCCTGCCTTCCCCGGTCTCCGCTGGAGGAGAGCCTGTGAGCCACCCCCCGGTGGCTTGGGAGGACTACCTTGAGCGCTCTCCTGCTGGGTGGTCAAGTTTGTAACTGCCAAGGAACTCTGCGCGTCTCTGTCGCCTGCGTCGGCCGGTCCTGCAGCCCATACCTCACCTGCGATCCGTTCCTCCCGAGGGTGTATGCACAAAAGTGGGTCGAGGTGCTAGGTGTCACCTCCGTAGCGTAATCCTAATCTTCTGATAAACCAACTGAAGCGTTTGTGTTTTGCTTCTTTCGTTACTTAGCTTACAAAGATACACACAGTACTGTACTGGGAGACAGTAATGACATTAACTCGTCTAGTACTTAAAACTGCCACAGCAAAAAGTGTTAATGTTATCTATCAGCTCCCAAAGTTTGTCCGGCTAATTTTGGGATATCCTGTATACAATTTGAATTAAAGAATAAAAGAACATGACATAAACTATTTCCAGCATGTGCAAAGGATGGAAGAGCATCAATTCCAAAAGGTGTAGACCAACAGGAAAAGGAACTTAAGGACGTCCAACGATGAGATGAAATGTTCAATTCACAATTTGAGACCAAAGCAGGCTAAAGAGCCTAAACCATAAGATGATGATTATTATTTATTTGTACTTTCCCCGAATTATATTAAAATATTGAAATAATATATTTTCTTAGTCATTTACTTAGTTTAATTGCATTTTTGCATGCAAGTGTGGTGATATATTGTCTATTTACTGCCATTTTCATCAAGCGAAGAGTGTGTAGATGGGCCTGAACTGTTTGGCACATGGGTATAGAGCAGGTTCCTTTTCGAAAAAGAAAAGAAAAAATAAACAGCATTTATGTCTAGAGACTGACACGTCGCGTTAAGCTACACTGGCTCAGGCAGAAACTAATCCCTCCCCCTGGTTAAACTTCGGTGAACGTGCAGTAATTCAGCGCAGCGCTACTAAACGGGAAGTTGACTTTTCAGTGACTGCCAAAATTTAGTGGTCTCACTTTGTGAATTGTTACCACTTGCTTTGCTGCGAACGCCAGGGCAGTAGAGTAGTGGGAAGTGTATTATTGTGGCAGTTCTCTTTTGTGTACAAAATGACGAAGTCGAACGTATTATTTTTTTTATTTTCTCTGCTTTAAATTCCCAGCACACTGTCAGTCAACTGAATGTTTTGTGACGTCGACGAACAAGTCTTTGCTTGCGCGCGGTTCTCCCGTAAACAACTTGGAAGTATAGAGCAGGCGAGGAAACGGAATACTAGTGGGATAAGGGGATTGTAAATTGTATACTCGAGTGCATGGAATTGTGCTGTTATTCTCCGAACTGGTTTATGTTCATATGGAAATACTAAGCCGTCTTTACAGTCCCAGACCCCACCCATTACCTGGTTCTAGCACTTCACTTAATGCTTGCTTTACTCTCCCCTTTTCCTTCCCTCCTGTACCGAACTGTGTTCTGTCGCAGTTCTCAATGGCTCGTGTTATCTTATTTGTTGAGCGCCTTTTGTTTTATTATTTTAAATTTGGGTTCTTTGTCCTCCGGCTAGCTAAGTCAGTCGAGCAAATATCTCTAAGCAGGGCGTTAAACGGAAATGAGTTGTTACTAAAAGATAACAGTGATAAAAAATTTGTTTTCACACTTTTATTGCCGTAACACTTAATTAATAATTCACATATTTCATGTTTATACACGCCTGACTAAAAATGTGATATTTACGAATGTAACTACAGTCGTTTTAGTTGCCGCACACCAAATACTTCGCGTACTTCACATTTTTATGAACAACTTTGCGACGTGTACCTCGCGAGAGATTCTTCAGGATTGCGTGACGTGCACCTCGTGAAAGACTCTTTAAGACTGCGCAACATTTGCTTATGGCTCGAGAATATATACTCCTTCACCTCGAATTGCCTAAACATAATATAGCTCCTATTGGTTACCAAATCGCGCCTACATTAGCGCCTGTTTTAGTCAGCCAATCACTACTACTAACATATATACTCTAGGGAAGATATTCCCTCCACTTCTAAAAAAAGGCACGCTACCATGACGTCATTTGTTTGTCTTTTCTTAGTGATAAACAACTCTCCCCCCTCGGTATATAGTTACCCACTTCTATTGTCAGTTTCAGTTAGGCCGTGTAAACTTATTTCCTAACAATACTTATGGCTAACAAACATCTAAAATCCTGTACATACAATAATATTAATTTACACTACAATCACTCTGACATTCACAGCATGTTATGATATAAAATACTGCCTCATGGCCAGATTTTTAAAATCAAACCAGTACGAGGCTCAACAAGCGGCTGGCGTGGATCATCATTGCGAAAAAATGTCTTCCAGTCATTCAGGTGAAATAGGAGGGACATCCAGAAGGTAAAGAACGATATATCGTAAATAAATAATAACAAAACGTTATTTACAAAGATACAGTCAGTACCTTACTCTATCAATATAATCGCCATTGTTGTCAAGACATTTATTGTAATGTGGTACCAGTTTTTCAATGCCGATGTTATATTTTTCTACCACCAAAGGCTATCACTGCCTCCTTGAGGTCTTCTTCAGGTAGAAACTCTTTCATCCAAAAGGTCCTTAGGTTCAGAAACAAGTGAATATCTTGAATTTTTTCATCAACGTTTGCTTTCAACTCATCCGTAATGAGTGATGACCTCCCATACTGGTTCTTCCATGGTTAAACATTATGCACCATTTCCTCACCGAAGACTCGTTCATTGCATTATCACCACACACTTGCATTATTTGCCTATGAATTTCTATTGGCCGAACATTTTGTACATTCAAAAAATAAATCAAACTACGCACTTCACGTTTGGCGGGATTTTCAATTGGTACCGTCATTTGGATGTGTTGTAGAATAGAAAGGCGTGACCTCACAGTAACGAAACTCGACTCACACTGAGATGGAGTAAGGAACTAACTACCATGCATGCAATTGTGGTGGTGGGGGACCGGCACCGAGCGTGCTGTGCAATTGTTCTTTACTTTTTGGGTGTCCTTCGTATTTCCATACTCCTCCCCTTTCTCCACTCATCTAAGCCTGGTGTCCATTTATAGGCTAATACGTGTACCAAATAAGAGATTGGTTCACCCAGGGTTGTGTACAACACCAATGATAAGGCATTCCTGCCAAAAATAAATACAGAAAAACACTATAGAAACCAGAAGCCTCGACACATTTCCTTCCGCTCGACTATACCTGTACCTACTTGGTTGTAAGACACAAAGCCTACCCGTCCTTTCATTCCCTCCATTCCTTGTCTACGCATCCACGAAACGGTGTTATGTCACACAACTGTGATACATCACACATAATTGAGTATATTGATTCGGACTAGCACATTATAAGCGCCTAAATTATTCCTACAGGATAAATCTAATGATAGTTATAAATATTTCATTAACATTAAAATGATACTTGTTCTCTCAATTCAGCAAAACTATTTACTTATCGAGGAGTTGTAAATCTATGCAGCAAAACGCCCTGAATTTTGTTGTTTCCACTAGTGTCTTTACTACACAATGTATTTAGAAAGCAGTCTCCGAAGGCATCCCTCTTTCTCTTCGTTTAAGCTTTTATGTAGTGCAAGGTTAAAAGAAAATTGAGTTTGGGAGAAGTGAGCTAAAACGTTGCTCGGAAGATCCCAAGGCCTTCGATGGGAAGGTTGAGGTTAGGAGCTGTTGTACATTGTGAACAATGGAGGTCATGGCTGTGAAAACACTGGCCAGCAGGCACATCGATCGCCGTGGTCAGGGCTCATATCTCGCAGCCTGGACCATTTTCATCTCCCCGAGAGTAAGATAAGTAATGGTCCATTCCTTCCTGCCAGTACTCGGGAGTTTTGTATCGATTTTACCAAGAGGCTTTTAACGGATACGTTCTTTATAAACAAACTGAGTGTGCATCACGGAACAATAAACCAGCCTGTCCCATACACAGCGTACTGCTATTGAAAAATACTGCACGAAAAAAAGGTCGGGTATTAGCTTCTTTTTCTTTTTTTTTCCACTGCCTCTTCTTTCGTTCTCTACTTGGAGAATCCATTGTTGTGCACATGGCTGCCTTTCTGCAAACTTTCAATTGGAAAAAGTTGGGGAAAGGCGGAGAGAAGAATATGCTAAATTGGAGTTGTGCTTCTTGAGCACAAATAAATAAATAATAATAGTAATAAATTTGATAGTACGAACACTGGTCTTCACAGATAATCAAGTCTTATTAGTAAAAAAGAGGAATAACTACCAAAGATGATATTTAAATTAAACATTTTAGTAAAAGAATACAATATGGAAATCTCAACTCCAAAAATGAAAGCATTCGCCTTTAAAGGTAATAATCTAGTTCTGTCTAAAATAATCCTAGAAAACAAACCAACAGAACAAGCATCAAAATTCATATGGAATAGAAATATGGGGGTGGCAAAGGGATGGATTAAGATTGATATAGTCCATAGAATGTTTTGTAGAGAACTTCTGGGTTTACCCAAGAGTTCACCAAGGGGCGTGGCACTGGCAGAGCTAGGAAGGGTAGGGAGAAAAGGTATAATAGTGGAAAGAATTTTGAAGTATTGATATAGATGTTTAAATTTAGAAGATAATAATATATTAAAAGAATGTATACAGTTTCAAAAAGCTGTCCTAGGAGAAGAGTGTTGGTTAGGGGAGATGGGAAGTGTCCTAAAAGAAATTGGCATGAGGAATATTTTCCTATTAGATAAATATAATAACAGTGGGTTTTGGAAAGAAGTGAGATTGAGGGTGGAAGATATCGAGAAACAAGAGATATGGGCTAGTTTTGAGGATAAAAGATCATTGATCTTGTATAAATTATTTAAAAGAAATAGGGGAAGGGAGAAGAATGTAGATATATGCAATCAATTTGGTAGAATAGATCTTGCGTGGATGCGCACAGGAGTAATATTTTTAAAAAGGAATGAATATAATTGTTTGGGGAGATGTATTATGTGTGATGAATCGGGTAGTACTTTTCATTGTCTAATAGAATGTGATAAGGTTAAAAGGTGGAGAGAGGTTATATGGAATAAAAAATGGGAGAAGCTAAACAAAGAAGCAGTGGCATTAAGAATGTTGGGAAGCACAAAAGTAGAAACAATTAAAATGATGGGGACATTTTTAGGCAGCACAAGGGATATGTGGATAAGGAGCTTCAGAAAGGTGCAGCAGAACGGGCATAGTTTGGAAAGTGGAGAGATGGTATAGTAGCTTTATGCCATATATACAGCCTAGGGGTTAAATAAGGGAGAGCTAGAAAACTGGTGCACTAGACATAAGTTTTAGATGTAAGCTTTATTTGTATTATTGTATTAATGATGAAATAAATATTACATTACATCAGAATTCAACTTCCTTGGATGCGAGATAACAAGTGACAGTGAAACAGATATCAATAACAAAACAAATAAATTTAATTATCTAACTGAAACAATTAAACATGAACTAAATAAAGCTACAAAAGAATCAATAATGAAGCTATACAAAACAATAGCAGTATCTGGCTCAGAAATATGGAGCATGAACACCAAACATAAAGCTAAAATCAGCAGAAATGGAATTCCTCAGATCAATAGCAGGATATTGAATAATAATAAAAATATATACAAAAAACAAACGAAGTTACGAAATAAGACAGCAGCTAAGTATTGAACAGCTTAACACTACAATAACAAAATGAAGGAAAATGGAAACAACATGTAGAAAGAACTTTAACGAGCAAAGTACCTAAAGCTACCTTAAATTATCGACTTCAAGAAACACGAAGCCTAGGAAAACCCAAGAGGGGATGGTTAGAACAGGAGGTTGAGATAACCTATACTGTGGATGATGACGATAATGATGATGATGATAATAATAATAACAATAATAATAATAACAAATACCGTCTATAACCTGCCCAAGAATTTAGAAAAAAATGTACAGGAATATGCAGACACACAGGTAGAGAATTATAACTAAATAGTGTATCTGTAAAACTGTCATGTATGTATATTTTTATCAACAACTTTAAGTAGTACAATCAGTTAAATCTTCGACACAAATAGGACATGGAAGAATTGAAGAACTATACGAGAATCCGGGTTAGTGAGGCAGGAGGTAATCTGGATTAACGAAAATCCAGATAATCTGGAAACAAATTATTAAATGAATATAAACTACTAATATATACAAACATTTATTTTGACACTTAACAAGAATAAGAAAAATGCAATTTTCCCTCTTAAACTCAATACTGTACTAACCTTTATTTTCCGAAATAACGTGCAAGTTTTTGTTTCGTATTTATAATGCGTTTGAGAAGCGAAAAACAAAGTAACCAAAACTAAATATACAAAAAGCTAATCCGGATTAATGAGGGCCAGATAAATGAGGCTTTTGTGCATCAACCATTACACAATCGTTTCTTTTTTATTTATTTATTATTTTGTTAATACTCATAAGAATTTCTAGGACCTAGTCATGGGAAACGTTACTTTAATCCTTTACTTTGGCTGTGAATTTAGTTAGATAGCCATTTAAACAGTAATGTCAGGACCAATAGGAAAGCAAAACGAGAATTAAAAACGAAACTCCTTAAGGGTGAATATTTGGAAACGACAAATGTGTTTCCGGATGATATGCGTTTGCTGTCATTCCTAATACATACCTTTGTTATAAATACAAAAGGCTATTAACTTTAGGCTGTCCTTATGACTTTAAAATAACGAAAATTTAACCTAAAATTCCATCCTAGGTGTTATCGTAATTCATCTTATTAAAAAACATAAAATTAATTACGATAACAGTGTGTTATAGTTTTATTAGAACATTGGACTAAGGGGGTAGGATATATCTGAAATTGAATTAATAAAACTTTTATGATATATGGAAAACATAAGACATATTTTCGTAACCACCAAAATATATTTAATTGGTTACTTTGCCGGATTTAACTGACAAATGCAACACCATTTATAATTATTTCAGGACTGAATTTTTAAATATAATGTAAGTTGAAATATTATTTCTTTGATTGCTTATAGGGAATTAATGGGACTATCTGATGACAATAGGTAGAGGGTAAATGTGAATCAAGAGCCATTGCAGAAGGAAAAGGCATTGCTGCCCGGACACGAACGCGTCTATGAGTAATTCGCTTGCACCGCAGTGACCTCGGTATGTTTGGCTAGCTCACTAGCGGTGAATGATCCGTTCAAGGCTGCGCTTTATCGGCTGTGAATGTTAACTGTCAGTTGCTACCTTAAGTTCGTCCTGTAAAGGCTGGAGTTTGTTGATAGTGTATCTCAAAAGTGAAAACTTATTCAAACTTCTGTGTTGTGTGTGAATTAATTTAGTTTTCTTAGATTGTTGCAGTTATTGTATTGTTATTAATTCACTGAAATACCTACCGTAAAACTCATGCTTGACAAAGAATTTTTATACACGGTAAAAACGGAATTGTGTAGACAAGTGTGTAGACAATTTCAGGAGAAATTTCCTGGTATTCCAGTTCAAATAGTTACACTGCCAGAAGTCTGGTTATTAAGTTTAGGACAACGGGATTGCTAAACGCTAAACCTAAGAAGTAAAATAGCATGTAACGAGGAAAAAATGATGAAATTGGTGCATCATTCGAACGCTCTCCAAAGAAATTTCCAAGACACGTTGCAGAAAGTTCATACGGTTGCTAAACTATTTAAACTGGACACCTACAGTTACCTATCTACAATTACAATCTCGTGATGACGAAGAATGCCAGAATGGGCATTACTTATAACAAGATTAGTACTCATAAATGCATGGCACCATTACTCATGACTCCACGAGTATGTAACACGGGAGTTTTACATAGAATAGAAACCCCCCCCCCACAGTATATTAGCGCGTGCTCTGTACAATAAAGATGAAAAAATGTAGCAGATATGATTATTAGAGAAAAAAAGAAAGATTCAAAAACGCATTTAATCTACACTACGCGATCAAAAGTATCCGAACACCTGGCTGAAAATGACGTACAAGTCCGTGGCGCCCTCCATCACATAGTGTATGTAAATGTTCTAACTGTCGGTTAGTTTAACCACACGTGCAAATAATTCTTCATCCATTTCTCTAGTAGGCCAAATTATGTTGTAATTGGTTTAACCTTTCCTTGTGTACCAATCGTAGCAAACTCTTTCATAGAGGTGGTATCCGAACCACCCCTTCATTTCCTACAGATTATGAACGTCGTTCATTGGTTAGTTTTTATGTTCCTGATTTGTTTTTTCATGCCAGTCACATAGAGAAGTGATACCGATTTGGGGGTATCAGAACTGGTCAAAGTTGGGATCTTACGGAAGGAAATACACTATGGCGATCTGGGGGAATGGGCCACATTATATGCAAGTCAGGGTACATATACATAAACAAATAGGCGAGAATCTACACTCAAATTCGTGCATGCTGTTTCTAGCTTGGGATAATTGATCATTGTTTTTCTTAGTTGGGAGCTAAAATTGCACTGAACAAAATGCATGTAAGCAGCGAACTAATAAGAGGTAAACACAACGCAATATTATTGTTCATATAGATGGTGTCCCGGAATCGCAGTTCAGTTATTAATATTATTTCCTGATGCCATGTTGGCTACAGTCAACTTTTACAAAACATTTTGAGGAGCATACGTCTATTATAAAGTCCTTCGGCTTTTATTGATTTTGAACAACAGGAGAAATAGATTTCAAAATTTTATTTTGAATCTGTATAAGACCGAAATGTCCTGCCCCGTGATGAATTGGCCTGAAGATTGGGGTCTGATTCCCAGCCACGGAATATCCCGGGTTCGATCATAGGGGTGCGGATTTTAAGTGCGGGTACAGGACCGGTGCCCACTCAGCATATTGAGGAAAGTGAGGAGCTGCGACAGGCTGTGATCTCGGCCACGGAAGCCAACTTCTGGCTGGGAGATGCATGATGCTGGCTACATCAACTCCCCGTAACGGTTGGATGATAGTCCACCCCTGTCGTGTGTACGTGGGCATGGGGTGGGCAGTCGGGTTGGAAGATCAAAGCCCTTAATGGGCTCTGGCGCCGCGGTATTATTATTATTATTATTATTATTATCAGATCGAAATGTATTTCGCTCTGATACAGGAAATTTCAAGGCTTTTCACATCAGTACCACATACAGAAAACATGCTGAGACAATTGATGAAGCTTTTCGGGACGTAGGTCTGCTTCTTGCCATTGGAGCGCCACCAACGAATCCTTCTGCGCATGTTTATGCATACATATTTATTAAAATAATTGGATAACTTTCACATATGCTTTAAAACCACAAACTCATTGCGTTCCTTCTGATTACTCGTCCTATTCTTATTTTAATTAATTTTTTACGTTAACAATCAGGCATCTTGCTTTAAGTGAGTCATTCCTAAATATAGATCTCTCAAAGCAAACTTGAAAGTTCTTCAGCTAAAATTATTGAATGATGTAGTACTAATAAACTAAGTTTGAATCTTAATAAAACTACTGATATGAAGTGTAGTTCTAATCTGTGAATTATGGTAAATCTACTTGTGTGTGCTTTTTAGGTATTCATCTTCAGTTTAATTTACAATAACAATCTCACTTTGAGTATGTTGCTGGTAAGATTAAAACAGTATCTTTATGCTCAGATTACTGAGAAGCTCTGTTAGACTAAAAGCTCTTTCATTGGTGTATTTAGATATGTACATTGCCATCTTAGTTATGGTGCATTGTTATGGAGAGATCGCTCGTATGATAAAAATATTCTTACTTGAAAGAAAATTTGTTAAGAATTATTTGTGGTACTTCATTCTAATCTCATTGTAAACCTTTATTAAACTTTATATTTTAACTTCCCCATCAGTCTTTATCCTCTCTGGTCTTATGTGTTTTAAAAAATCATATTGATAGATGCATTGAGTGCTTTAATATTCATAATCATTTGACCCGTAATGGGTCTAAATTATATATTAACAAATGCAAATATTTTAAAACTCAAAATAACCCTGTTTATGTAGCAATAAATACAGAGCTGATCAATAAAGACTGAGATTGATTTTTTTTTCACAGGTATTTATTACTCCATTTCAATGTTGTCACGCTATTTTTCAAAGTAGTCCCCTCCTACTTCAGTGCAGTTTTTATAGCATCTCTACCAGTCCTCGAACACATGGTGCAGGCCATTCTTTGTCAGGTCTTTGAGAATCGCCTCACTTTTCTTCAGCACTGCTTCAGTGCTCTCAAATCGAATGACCCGGAGCTTTGACTTTAGTGATGGGAATAAAAAGAAATCGCAGGTGGCAAGATCTGGGATATAAGCGGATGCACACACAGGTAATGTTGAATTTAGCCAAAAATGCCTAGACTTGATTGGCGACGTGAGGCCGCGCGTTGTTGTGATGAAGTCATCACTCATTCCGATGAAGTTCTGGACGTTTTCTTGCAATGTGCTTCCTCAGTGTAGCCAATACTGACCTGTAGTCCGCTGCTGCAACAGTAGTGTGAGGGGGAACAACAATCTCAACAGCTGTGTTGATGTTGACTTCAGTCATAGCAGAAGCCGAAACACCAGGCCGATCTTGCTTAGCACAGAGGACTCTCCCTTCTTTGAAGTCTTTGAACCACCTAAACACTGTTGCAGAGGTAGTGCATCTTCACCGTATGCTTGCTTCAGCTTTTCGAAAGTTTCAAGGCTGTATGATTTAAACGAAAACAAAATTTTATTGCGCTATATTGCTCTTCTCGTGTCAACTCCATTTTGTGGTATGCGAAATTCAAGTAGGGTCAACAATATACTGCATTACTACCAACCTACCGATACGACAGTGCTGCCGCCTATGGACATTATACATGAAACCCTGCTCTTTTCAAATATTTATAGTAGAGACAGGAAACTATCAAGAACACTTCAGCAAAAAATCAGTCTCAGTCTTTACTGATCAGCCCTCGTATATTTAATTACTTATCTAAGGGAAGAGTTGAACCCTATCGCCTTTTAAAAGGTATACTAAATCAATTCTCTTGGTTAAACTTTATATAGTGTCGACGAATTTTATGACTTGCATTTTTAGTGTGCATCTCTTTGTGACCTTGCTATACATTTCTTGTAAGTGTCCTTAGCAATAAAGTATATTCTTATGCTTATTATTAAGGAGGCACAAAAATTCATGAGAGTAGGTCTTAAAGCCCAAGGTTTTCACATTTTTATTCCAAAACTAATACTAATGCTATAAACTTTATTTTAAGCAGAGAAAGAAAGAGAGAGAAAGAGAGAGATAATTGAATGGCCACGAAAACATTATACCATTTTGTTAATTCCTTCGCTGATGAACTTGGAAAAGTAATACTGGGGTATTTCATAACTATATAATCTAATTTCACTTCTTTTTCGTTGAATGTTAATATCACAGGATATTTTAGGTTCTTAATTATAAATATGGCAGACGTTTTAGCATTCTGGGTCTAAGGGGTCAAGGAAGAGCGAAAAACGTTTAAAATTGAAATTTGAAGGTTATGCAAGTTACAAATCACCTTATTTACTGTTTGATTTTTGATAGGCTATTCTTCAAAGTCATCACAACATACATCTCTACAGCGTTTCTCCTATCTGGTCAAATATTTACACATTTACGCTGTTGGACTTGACAAAAACTATAACTACTTTACACTTTTCAGAAACTATGCCAATTGCCAGCCATTTACATAGGAATCTGAACCTAGGTTTTCTCAAAAGTCCATGTAAAATATAAAAAAGAACGGTTGTTTCATGAATACTGTCTAGGGTGATACGTTATTTGTTATTTAATTCTGAGACCCTATAACACTTTTAATATTTCTGGTTTATAATTACTATGCTTACATTTTGAGTTAATTTATTGGGTGATAAAGAAAATAATAATTGGTCTGAGCAATAGCAAGGTTTTTAGTTCCTTCTTTGGTTTAATTTTATTTAGTTGAATGTAGGTATACTCTGTTTTATATATAACTAAAAACCTTGCTATTTCTCAGACCAATTTTATATATATTTCGTGATGCCATGCAAATCTACAGAATTTCAACGCCAGTATATAAAGATTTGACTATCACTTCACCCTCCTATATAATTTTGGTATCACAACGAAATGTGTACTGAACTATTAACTTAGTAATATGAAGCAGAGAGAGAAAATTCTGATGTGTTACACTCACATGACTTTCTCTACTCTTGAACAAACCATTTTTACAAACGCTTATTCTCCATCTACTTCATGTTAATCGTGATAAACATTTGCAGACTCTATCTTATTGCTAAGTTTCTTGTAGATGTAAGGGGAATATATATTTACAAGGGCAATACAGAAATACAGTAGCCTTTAAGCATATACATATCTCTTAATAGCTGGTTGCTAGGTGCAACACCATTCCCTTTGCCACAGATTAATACTCTTTGCATATACAAGATAAAAATATGAATAACGAATTCCCATTTGAGAAAATAAGTATTGAAAAATTTAAGGGAATAACAAGTAATAACTCGAAAATGGTTCACGCAACAAAAAAAATGTATATGACATAAATTGTGTATTTTAACGCGGTCTACATTCTGTGTGGAGTAAAATTTTGTCTATCTCTTAGGGTTTACCAGTTATGCAAAAGTCGTTCACAATGAAGAATACTTTTGGAGATATTCCCAGAAAATTCGAGATATACATTTCATTTTCCATGACAATATCTTAAACATATGATATTTCAATCAATATCGTTAGAGCCATTTTTGAGAAAATTAAACTTTTCGAAAAATGTTTCATGTAAAGTGTAGCCAGGGGTGGGGGGATTTTCTTGAAAACCTTTGTGTCGCATCTCTGGAAGATACTGAACCTAAATATCAAGTTTGGTGTTTATCCAACTGTTCGTTTTTGACACAGACACACACAAACACACACACGGACATGTTTCCAAAATGCTTTTTTTTGGATTCAGGGAGTCTCAAAACATGTATTTCCGGTGAAATCTCGGTATCGAATTTTTGTGTGGAATACAATACTTCCCCTACTTACTATACGTAGTAGAGAAAGTAATAAGCTTTTGTAAGCCTAGTGTGTAGAAGGGATACAAAAATAAACAATAGCGACTAGAGAAAGCCATCTATATGTAACACATCGGATTTTTAAAGAAGTAACGTGAATTTAGATTCAGACATCCGTTATTAATGGTTCGAGTTATTCAATAGTTAGCCACACTTTTTAAAGTCCTGTCGGATTTCAATTGTTTCTCGCGATGTCATGGAAAGAGTATGGAATTTTAAGGCCAGTATATAGCGTCCAGTTCTAAAACATTGAGTTCGCTATTCCCTTTGTAACTATAAGGAAATGTGTAATGCAGCTGTATCCGTAAGGGTTTATTTGGACTAAAATGAAGCCGATAGGAAAGTATAACTTCGTAAGAATAAGTTATACACCCACTAATAAACGTAAGTCATATGAATGTGGCAGATGAGATTTTAAAATCCAATGTTGTCACGAACGTGACTGAGGAGATCCATATTATGTTGATTATTTTATATTAATTGAAATTATTTTATTAACCTGTTACAAGTTTCTGAATTCATATAGAATCATATTTTATATTCTTAATTCTGATCAAGTCTTAGTAAATTGTATATATGTGTGGTTTGGCACTCCTTTTGACGTTTCAAAGGGATTTTACTATGCCATCATTTCCTCAGGGATACGTGTCTTTCTGCAGGCTCTCAGCTGCACCTTAAACCGCATTACGTCACATAGAATGTTCTAGAACATTGACGTATCGAGCTATGATTGGCCGCTATATTTCAAACCCAGGGCGGTGGCAGACCATATTTGGCAATAGCTGCCACGGTATTAGAATGAACCCCTCTAGGGTATTCGACTCTATATAAGCAAGCCCTCAAGCTCTGCTCGCGGGGACTTTGTGTTGTAACGTGGTCGGGACCGCTATGGTACCCGTCGACGGCCGCTGCACGGCCCCTCCGGATGGTTTCATTTGGCACCACTAGTGGCTTGACAAAGTCATGTGAAGTATTGGCTCTCCTCATCCACGACGAGACGTTTCTCAAGGTAAGCATTATAAAATAAATTGTTAATAATAATGTTAGCTAGTACCATCATCATCCCTGATATTGTAAACCCAACTATCGCACGGTAGAAATGTAACTCTTTAGAATATATTCAGATCGCTCTAGCAAGCGTTTTAATAATTCTCTCTACCTCTGCAATCCCTCATTTAGCTATTCCCCCAGTGTCACGACTTAGCACGTGAGAATACGATGTCGTGAATGCAATAAATATGCCTCAACTAACAAAGAGCGTTTTGAAGATATGTGCTATCAGTACTAAAAAAGATGTATTTGTTGATGAGGATAACTTTGAATATTAGATAATTCTGTCATTATTTACTGGGAACAGTTAACAATAATTTTAGCGTACTAAAACAATAAATGTTTATGCTTTTCGAAGTACCCAGTAACATCCAAGAATGCTAAGTGCTCTTAGATGGTAACGAAAATGAGGTCTCATTAACTGCAAGCGCCTATTACAAATGATCAATACACAACTTTTAAGGCAGGACTAATGAGGTGCCAAGCAATTTAATGGTACCCTATTAAGGCCTTTCGGCTTTCATCGGGTTGATGGATTTTTGACTTCATGCTTAAGGATCTAAATTAATCAACGAAGTGCTTAACAACGCTGTCTGGGCCAGCTTTAAAAGGACTTTATTAAAACTATCCAATTATGGTGGCTTGCTTATAATTTATTAACGTTATGCTATTACAGGATAAATACTCTTCAGGATAAACTTTATAAAAATTCGAGTTTTACCATTTATTGTATTTTCACCAAGAGGTGGAGAAGACGAGCTTTCCATCTCACAGTTGGTTAAAGAAAAGCTGAATTTAAAATAATTACCGTATCAGTAGTCAGTGCCCCCGAATGCATAATTAGAATAACTCGTAGTTTATCCGCCGTGTGCGCTAAAGTAGCTAGATGGTGGCCGGTATATGCATTATTTTAAATGTGAAAAAATAACTCTCTCATTTCGAAATAAACGTTGAACTAAAATAGTAGGCATATGCTAAGAGTTCCTGCCTTAGATTTTCTGAAAACACAACTACAAGAGCTGAAGTGCTATGAAGCAGAGAAAAATTCTAAGAGAACACATGAACAATTTGTTTGCACATTTCCGAAAATTTCCGATTATACTTAGCTACTGTACATACTGTTTAGTTTACAGGGACATCTTAGTTAACTATTGATCTGTAACAATGAATATCACAGTTTCTAATGGTAATGAAACTTGGTTTTGGAGTCAGCATGTATTATCAAGTAATTTAGTTTTAGATCCACTTTACTGGTTCTCTTTCATATTTAATAACAGTAATTTACGATACGAATATAGTAAGTATAATATTACAATATGAGATTGGAAGATTGACAAACGAGGCTGCAGCCCGTGTTTCATAACCAATCGAGTATTCAAATATGTAGTTACGATATGTGCATCGTACAACGGAGACCGGGAGGTCCGTGGTTCAAATCCCGGCTATAGCACTGAATTTTTCAGTCATCTTCTATCTTTCCAACCTTGTGCAACACACGGCTTGTGTGGAAGAACAATTAATTCCATTAATTGACCTAATAGTGGTTGAGACTTGAAGCCAGGGACTTAAAGCACTTACAACATTGTGAGTCGCCATTGGGGTATATCATCTCAATACAATTTGAGATATGTTTGTGGTTTAGCGGAAAAATGCGAATCAATTGTATTTTTTAATATCCTGCCGGCATGTTGCCATGGTAGCCCAGTGGTTAGAGCAACCGGACGGGGACCGGGAGATCCCTGGTTCAAATCCCGGCTATGGCATTGAATGTTTCAGTAATCTTTATTTACTTTGATAAATTATATTTTTATTTCATATGTAGTATTAGGAA
The DNA here is from genome assembly GCA_030765065.1 of Deroplatys truncata. NCBI lineage: Eukaryota > Metazoa > Arthropoda > Insecta > Mantodea > Mantidae > Deroplatys > Deroplatys truncata. Next base: position 73,789,185 of record CM060979.1, read on the forward strand.
TCACTGAAACAGTACACTACGTTGATACATAGTTAGTACGTATGTGTAGCGGGGCCAATCAGAGTTTGATAGACGATTTGGTGTATTGTTTAAAACAGAAGAACATGAGTACTAGGTGAATTAAATAAACTTTGAAAAACGAGTTCTGACGAAGATATCGCAAATGAAGCTAATTCTGTTATGGATAGTTTAATTCCTAATAAATCTCGACTTCATATTATTTATGTATGGCTCACAATACTCAACCATTTTCGTGATAAGAGTTACATTACGAAAATCGTTTCGTAATAGAAGCTTCATTACGATCCTAGTTGCATAATGAGATATCATTACAACGTTCTTTTCAGTATTGTAAAATCGATATTACGTAACTAAAGTAGATAAAATTATTTACATAGTGTTAGAGATATAATCATAAATTTAGGAAAAAAATACCTGCTTATTCAATGTCGTTAAACTACAATGGTAGTTTATGCAACAAATAGACAATATTGATGAATATGGCACAAATGAATGTTTGTCGCACGAGAACAGCGAGCTTAAGGAGAGGGGATCACCGCGAAATAATTTTTATCTCCACGGAATTTATTATAATTACAATTCCAACTAAGATCCTCCAGCAGTGCCTAACCATGAAGGTGAGTGGTTTAATTCTTAGGGCCAAAATTGGCTTGCATCATTAATCAAAGGATGAAAGCAAGGATTTTGTTTACAAAACAGTTTCAAAGAATGAAGAATAATGGTGTGCATACACTTATCTCAGAAGCACAAAAGCAGATTGCAGACACAAAGTACTAAGAAGACGTTCAAGAGATATAATTTATCATCAATTATTACAAATAAAAGAGCAGTATATAAATATAATCAATATACAAGAACTGAAAACAAAAGGTGATTAATGGCGTAGTTTCCAAGCCCTCTGTGAACAAAAGAAATGAGATGCTAAATAGGAATGTAAGGAAGATTGGACACATTGATATACTTGATGTCGGCGGATGGGATCAGCGCGGATGGATTCAAAGCTATGACAGGATCTTTTACATCCCTAGGGTTTCCCAAAACTGGCGCGTCATGTAGCAGGCCTAATCCTCTCTCGGAGAGGTAACCTCAGTCTGCTCAGCGAATAATATCATCGGGTGTTCCATTTTGAATTGAAACTCTTGTTTGCTGTCCATATATCTTCTGTGTTACTTAAGACTAATTGTTTTCGCAGTTGATAAACACAACACCATTGCTTATTCTGCCTATAAAGGACATGTTCATAGAAGAATTCGGGTATCTTTTTCTAAATTTCTAGGTAATATCTAAACTCCGTTCTCCAGAATAGACACTCCTCACATATTTAAATGTATTTCTTATTTCAGAAGTGTATAAAAAGTAAATACCCTTTCATTCCTAACGAGACAGTGTGATAGACAAATTGAAGTACTTGGAATACATCATAATTCATAATATGAAACGACAAGAAGTAAAAAAATATCTGATACGATACATTCACATGACTTTCTCTACCCTCTATCATTCATTAGTAGATATACATACTATTCTTACTGAGCTTATTACTTTCTCTACCACGTTTAGTAAGTAGGGGAAGTATTGCATTCCACCCAAAAATTGAATACCGAGATTTCACCAGAAAAAAAAAAGCTTTGAGGTGTCCTGAATCCAAATACAGCATTTTTGGAAACATGTTCGTGTCGAATAAATACCAAAATTGGTAATTGAGTTTATTATTTTCAAAGGATGCGACACGAAGATTTTCAAGAAAGTTCCCCCACCCCAGACTACCCTTTACATGGAATATTTTTCGAACATTTCGATTTTCTCAAAAATGGCTCTAACGATTTTGATTAAAATATCATGTTTAAGACATTTTCATGCCAAATGAAATGTATATCTTGAATTTTCTGGGAATGTTCCCCAAAGTCCTCTTCATTCCGAATGACTTTTGCATAACTGGTAAATCGTAAGAGATAGTCAAAATTTTACTCCATAAAAATGTAGATCTCGTTAAAACACACAATTTGTGTCATATACTTTTTTGTCGAGGGAACAATTTCCGAGTTATTCCTTATTATTTTTATGAATTTTCAAATACACTTTTCTCAAACGGGAATTCGTTATTCGCTTTTTTATGTCCTGGACATGTAAAGAAAGCGTAATGTTTCACATAGCACCCAAAATTTAAAAGATTTGACCATCGCTTAAAGCCTACCATATTCCCCTTGCACCTACAAGAAAATCAGCAAAAGATAGTTCCTGCTAATGTTTATCTCGATTAACATGAAGTAGATGGAGAACAAGCTTTTGTAAAAGTAGTTTATACAAGAGTAGAGAAAGTCATGTGATTGCAACACGTCAGACTGTTTTTCTATCTGCTGCGTTTTAATCCAAATAAACCTTTGCAGAAATAGCTGCATTACACATTTCGTAATAGATACAAAGAGAACAGGGACAGTGAAATATTTTAGAACTGCCTCTGACAACCGTTATTATTGGTTTGAATATTTCAATACTTTGTACTGTCGCTATTCAGTTATTTGGGAATATCATGGAGTGAGTTGATACCGTAATTATTGACAGGAAGATATAAAGAATTAAATAAATAGAGAAAAAATGCAATAAATAATTTGCGTATATTAAATCAATGTATAGTAAATATGCTTGAGTTGAGGAGATTTGCCCGGAGAGAAAGGTAATTAGGGAGCAAAGTCAGTAATAGCTGCGAAGCGAAAGTGTTAGTATAAGGATTCCTGAATTGCAGTTAAGGTTACAAGTTCAGTGCGTTTGCAGAGTCACGTAGACAGAAACTGTGTAAAAGAGAAAGGGAATGAAATTCTGTGATGCGGGGAGGGACCGCATAGTAACAATACGCGGGAGTTTCAGATTGGCCCCGAGCGAGAAGGAATCTGAGGAGTATTTTTAGCACTTGAATTATGTAATATGTAAATTCAATAACAGCCCGCCTTAAAACAATATGTATGTAATAATTTATAAAAATGTATGTAACAGTCATTGCAAATGCTTATATTATTGTAAACATGTTTAATAATGTTATATGAATACACTACATACTTTAATAATGTAAGAGCTGTGAGAATAATAAGTTTAAAGTTGCTAACAATGAGGTAACAATGGGGTAACATTGAGACAATAATGAGTTTGAGAGTTTGAATGTTACTAGTCATTATTAGAGCAACGATAATGTAAATTTTATGACAGTTTAAAAATAGCCAATCAACAGCCAGAAAAAGCTTTAGTAAAATGCAGATATTCTATTGGACTAGGATTAGCCAATCAGAGACTTGAAATACAAAACGTTAAAAGTTTATACGGTTGAAATATGTTCAGTTGCCTTAGACCTTGGTAGTGACCGGATGGAAGATCAGTTCTCTAAAGAAATATTACGTATTCGTGTGTAACGAAAATTAAGCATACGTGACAACAAAGTGCAAGTTTTAAATTAAAGAATCTCACAGCTCTTAATATCAGTGTAGTGATATTTAATTTGTGACAAGGATTAATAAAAAGAGGTGAATTTAAACTTAAAATCTGTGTAAGCCTACATTCTTGTCGTACCACGCCCTGATTAAGAGATACGTGACTCTAAAACAATACTGAAGCAGCCGAGGCAAACAAAAACATAAATAATGTCTATAGAAGCAGTTTAATAACAAAGTTAATATTATTTGCTTTTAAACTTGGAGCGTAACAACAAAAACACATTTTCAAATTAACGTTCATGCGTGGAGCAAAAATAAATAACTCCAACGTAAAGAACAATACCATTACATCAAATCTCGATGGGATAGTTCTAAGATAGGCAAATCTTAAGTAATAAAAGAGCGCGTATTGCTAAAATTAGCATCTTTTCTTTCCTTTCTTTTCTTCGTTTACAGCCTTAGGGGCTTACAGTCACTTACGGTGATCGGCAGTTCGTAGCGCCTAAGTCGGTGCTGGGTTATCAGTTAATACCCGCAAGGGGTTTTGCGGTAAGCATTTTAGCGACTCACGGCCATTTATGCTTCCAGTTTCTTTTATTGCGCAAGCAGTTATTTCAAACCGTAAAATTGAAACTACAGAACTTAATAGGTATAATAATGCAATTGTTGCAATTTCGAGTGCTACGATTCATAATCAGTTTCATTCTTTATTTTCAAAGGTTAGTAACTCGCTTCAGTAGCTCAAATATTTAGATCAATCAATTTAAACTGGTGTTATCCTTTCAAAATACGCCCACGCATGTCCTGAGAGAAAGATCTCATAACCAACCAGTGTAGCAGCCGGCAGCAGAATTAACAGCAGATATTGAAGCAAACAGTACGGCTTCAAAAAAGTGACGACCATCGCCCAGCTTCAGAGTATAGAATTTCAAGTCCATTTGACTACCGATTTCGTTTCCTCTATCCCTTACCCAAAACGAAATGTATAACAAAATATTTCTGCAAAGGTTTACCTCGATTAACATGAAATAGGTAGAAAAATATTCTTTCGTAGGAATAGTTTGTAGAATTTGTATAAAAATAAACGATACTTTTGTAGAGAAAGTCATGAGAGTGAAACGAATTAGATATTGTTTTTCTTTAAGACAAACTGATTAGAATTCAAGGAAACGCGTATTCCCGCGTTCCTCCAGCAGAAGGCTTACAATATAACTCATACACAAAAGCATTAATGCTTTTACATAGAAGATAAAATATAAATTTATATTATATGCAAAATTACACATACGATGTACAAGCAATAAGACAAAATTACATTCTGCTTCTTCCTTGTAAACAGCACTGCTCGCCAAGTGTGCAAATTTGCAAATTCAGGGTTGTTAAGCTTAATGAAACCACAGTGTTTTGTTTGTTTATTTGCTTCGACTGTCGCGCCGTTTACTATCAAGCTCTGCAATTGCTAGACCGAGAGGATTTTGAGAATTAATTGGGACATAAATTACGAAATTGTTAATTTCCTTCCTTCCAAAATAACAGACAGTGCTCTTATAATCAAAACATGATTATACCACAGACTGTAAACGGAAAACGAGAAAGGACAGGAAAATGCCAGCGGGTTTTATGTGTCTGATTAGATAAAACAAGTAGAAACAAATGAAGCGAATAAGCTGTACTCCCATTTCTGTATAGTTTGTGAAACATTGTAGTACTTTCATGAAACTGTGGCATTTACGCTCAAAAATAACTTTTTCATAGTAATTTTATTCCTCATAAAGTGAGTGTTGATTCGAATCATTCTATACAACCTGGAATGAAGATACTGACATGTGCTCATAGGTTTCTCGTTGTATTTGATGTACCTCCGATCTAACCTAAGAAGCCTTAAGTGGACAGTGAGTACATCAGATTCAACAAGTAACATTCCACTCGTTCTAAACTGGAATTTGCACTGCACGGGTAGTTGACTAAGGCGATGTGGTTCTCAGGAACTGAAATAATATTGCTCCAAAATTATATTTAGGGAAGTTTTCGAGCGTTGAAGTTTTGAGCGGTCGGCCTTTTAGCTCGGCGCGTGGAGCCGCTCACAAGCTCAGTCTTCCTGGCGGCGCTAAATGTTTTCAATTCCTACGTCCCTCCATGAGCCAAAATTCAATGCACAAAATGCCCGGAATGTAACGGGTCCAAAAGTGTTACATTTTCTAAGAGGCACCACCTCGGGCACCACCTCAAGGCAATTATTCCAAAGGATTGGAAAGTTTGTTTTAAGTTAAAGCATTGATTCCTATGTTACAACTTAAAATGCAGAGCATTCTATTATGCATGTAGAATAGAGCTGTCCATCGAACGAGTTTTGGGCACTATTTTGTAGCATTCATACCTTCGAATACAAATGAGCTCCTGCATACGAGCGGGTTGGGTGTATGGACTCCAGCGGTGTCCCTCTCTCAGACTATTTTGTTTGGTATACCAGACCCAAGAAGGTTCTGTCCGTTTACTTCAATAGTGTTGTTGCCTGCCTTATATGTAACTCGTTCGCGTAATAATGGAGTATTTATACAAGTGAAATACAAGCGCGGTCAACGGTCACAGCTGATATGTAAATGTATGCACTAACAATAATATGCTTATTGTGCGGTCCAAATCTCTTGACGTTTGAGGCGTGTCCAATAATAAGGCACTAGCGAATAACAGTAGTGCGATATTGCCTCATGCGGACATTACATCTCACCGCTGCTAAAATTATAATTGCAATATCATGTGTTCACATGCATATTTCATAAAAGTAACAAGTAACTAGGATAAAAGGCAACGTTTTCCTGAACAAGAAAGAAAAAAAAGAATCGTATTTTTATACCCAATGGTCCGCCATTAATTTATGGTTATCTTTCATGATGTTTAAATGGAGAGTTTTAGCTATAGTTATGCTTGTAATAATAATAATAATAATAATAATAATAAATCCATTGTTGTCGTAATTATTTTATATATTGGAAAGGTAGAATCAGACGACTGAAGAATTCAATGCCATAGCCGGGATTTGAATTTTTCAGTCATCTGATTCTATCTTTCCAAACTTGTCCACACACGGCTACTGTGGAAGAACAATTAATTCTATTTTACATATTGTTAGGCCGTAGACATAATTATTACTTAATAATGTGCAATTCTCCATGTCCTAAATAAATTTAGAAACAGTTATCCCACGAGTTTTCTAATACAGCTATGAACTCGCCATGAAAATACTTTCAAAGCCCTCTGACACAGCTCTACAAAACCATAAATGAAGTTGTTTTTAATAAACAACATCATGTGTGGTTTTGTTTCACAGATTGATACCACTGAAAAAACAACGTGCACAATGTGGAGTTCTAGAACCAAGCACGTATGTATTGCATGAGAAGAGCGTGTTGCGCATTTTGCAGCATTGAACACCTCGTTACTTGAATGCACAACAACAACAAAAAAGCCATAAGAATAAGCCAACTGAGAACTTTATGCAAAGAAACACTGTCATCATATTCTCGAGGAAGTATTAAAATGGAATTCATTGCACCACTGACGCGGTAGCTCAATGTTAGAACATTGACAAAACAAAAATAATGCTGGTATACTTTTTACAGCACACTTGTTGGAAGGAAAGAGACTCAGTTGTGAATCCAACTGCGGTGTACTCAGTGACAGGCTTTTTCCTAGCATTTATAAAGCTAACTCTCATGAAAATGTCGCTTAGTAAGCCCAGGAGCACCAGTGGATATAACAGTAAGGTTAGGGCTGTTGTCTTCAGCGTGTACGATTTCTTTAAAAAGAATGCTAACGAAGAAAACCGCAAAAATCTTAACTTCACCAAATGTCAAGAACTTACGGCCGAGGCATTAAGTATACCAACCGTTTCAAGTGTGTGGGGAAGCGAAAAAGGATATGCCGTTAGCTCTGCCACTTGAATAACAAAGGCAGCATGGAAAGGTATGGTTTTTATTTATCTATCTGTGTATTAAATTTCCATTATTGTGTCTCTTCTTGTTTTATTGCTGTTTTCAAGTGAACATTGCAATGCCATTTATAACAAACGCGTAACGTTCTGACGAAGCAAAGAGAAGTGAAGTATGGCAACCGCGCGGCCACTCCGTATTGGTTGTCACGAAACGTCAAGAGATTTGTACTGTACAGTAGTCGGCTGTTTTACAATTAGTTTATTGTTCGGTTGTTGTGTGTAGATTGTGAGGTATATTCTTGCTTTGAAGCCATGACAAAATTTCAGCTTTCCTAGAATTTGCATTGGGGATTTTTACTTTCTCTACTACGATACCGAGAATTCACCAGAAATATATGTTTTTAGGCCCCCTGAATCCAGAAAAAGCATTTTTAGAAAAATGTCCGTGTGTGTGTGTCTGTCTGTCTGTGAACAGCATAACTCAGAAACGAAGTCGGATAAACATCAAACTTGGTATTTAGGTTCAGTATCTTCCAGAGATGCGTCATGAAGGTTTTCAAGAAAATGCCCCCACCTCAAATTAACCTTTACATGGAACATTTTTCGAAAATTATAATTTTCTCAAAACCGGCTCTAACGTTTGATTAAAATATCATATGTTTAAGATATTTTCATGACAAATGAAATATATATCTCGAATTTTCTGGGGATGTCTCCAAACGTATTCTTCATTGTGAACGACTTTTGCATAACTGGTAAACCATAAGAGATAGACAAAATGGCACTACACAAAAATGTAGATCACGTTAAATATACACAATTTATGTCATATAAATTTTGTTGTTGAGTGAACCACTTTCGAGATATTGCTTGTTATTCTCTTAAAATTTCCAATACTTATACTTTTTCTCAAATTCTTTATTCATTTTTGTTGTCCTGGTAATGCAAAGAGAATGGAATACTCCACATAGCAACCAGCGCTTAAAATATTTGACTACAGCTTAAAGCCTACCAATTCCCCTTGCATCTACAAGAAAATTAGCAATAAGATTAACATCTCGATATCTTGCTTAACATGAAGCATATGGGGAATAAGCGTTTGTAAAAATAGTTTTTACAAGATTAGAAAAAGTCATGTGAGTGTAACACATCATATTTTTTTATGTGCTGGACATGCAAAGAGCGCTTAAAAGATTTATCTATCGCTTAAAACCTACCATATTCCTCTTGCATCCTCAAGAAAATTAGCAATATGATTAACATCTGGAATAACATGAAGCATATGGAGAATAAGCGTTTGTAAAAATGGTTTGTACAAGAGTAGAGAAAGTCATGTGAGTGTAACACATCAAATTTTTTTATGTCCTGGATATACAAAGAGAATGGAATGCGCCACATAGCATCCAGTTATTAAAATATTTGACTATCGCTTAAAGCCTAGCAATTCCCCTTGCATCTACAAGAAAATGAGCAATAAGATTAACATCTCGATTAACATGAAGCATATGGAGAATAAGCGTTTGTAAAAATAGTTTGTACAAGAGTAGAGAAAGTTTAGTGAGTGTAACACTTAAGATTTTTTTGCCCATTTGGGTCTTTCTTTATTATGATATGTATTACAATAGTATATTATGCAACAAGACTATAATGGGAGTAAATAAGTCGAGTGTATGTTTATCTAACGAGCGTCTAAATGGCCATTATAGTCAAGTTGCATACGACTATTTTGATCGATTACACCATAATTTTAAAACTTTGAGTTTTTAAAAAACAGATTCTACCTTGTTAAATGTATGCAGTTAAATGCTGATCGAATATCAGCACTAATGGTAGGACCTTGTGCGTTTTGTGAGTGGTGCAACAGAGGCACTTTCGTCCACACCGGATTTATTTATTTGTTGCAGGTAACGTGAAAGCAACACATATTGAAGCAAAGGAAATAAACTCAATTTATTATAATATTGCTTCCTTGATTTTTGCGGCAATAAACTCAATTTCCGGCGGTATTATGTTTTATAAATGGTTGTCGGTTTAAAAATTGGCACCTGCATTTCTGACTGCTGCTTTGAAGATTTTAAAAGGTACGGGCGATAGGGAAGCTGCGTGCGCCGCCGAGTAAGATCATAAAGTCATTGAAGCATTATAGATGCCATAACAGTTCAGTTACGTCACGTAATCAGCTTATTATAGTGTAGTCGACCAAAAAAATACGTACGGTCTGTCAGCCCGTGTGACTGTTAGGGATCAACATATGTCTACTTTTATTTAAAGAAATAGATTCATCCATTAATTAATTTTTTTTTCTTTTTTAAGTAACGTAACGCCTAGCAGAAAACGGATCATAGCAAAGATTATAGCAGAGGGCTGTTGTCCTGAACTCTCTGGAAGAGATGGTCTAAACAGAGGTGGCGAAAACGTGAATCGCGAGTTATTTTCACTCGCATGCACCGTTTCCTCTCTGCAACCGTCCCTTTGTTTTTCACATGTTGCTGAGTGATGCAGTGCGTGTTGCATATTTGGTGACTCGCGGAAGGAAATCGTTTTCGCCACCCTTGGTCTAAATGAAGAAAATGGAGGTTGCCCTTCCTATTCCAGAAAACGTTAAGAAAGGAAGATAAAAGCTTGTCTATCAGAAATAAGGTCTATGCTTTTGCTTTCTACCTATATACGAAATATTTTATTAAAAAATATAATACAAAAAACTCCCTTTCGCTAAATTATTCAATATCCCTGGTCTCTATATACGTTTTGAACATAATGTAAACCTTTGTTGTAATGAAGAACGGCATGTATTGCTCCAATCCAAGAATATGCTTAAATGGATTGCTTTTATATTCCTCTCCATTGTTATTCCTCAGCAGGAGAGGCAAAGCAGAAATGCCAACTGTTTTATTGGACAGGTTTGTTTTGCTGTCGAATAGCGTATATGAACTGATATGAAATTTAGCAAGATATGATAACTAATTGTTCTTTTACACAAGGCCCTGTGTAGGATAACGATTGAATGTTAGTTTAGACTGAAAAATTCAATGCCATAGACGGGATTTGAGCCACTGATCTTGCAAGTCTCATTGTGGTACGTTATCTCAAATGTTATTTGAGCTGTCCTTGTTGTTTACCGGAAAAAATGCGAGCCAGTCGTCCTCCGTGGTGTAATGGTTACCATGCTAGCATCTAGTTCCCTAGGTCGCGGGTTCAAACCCAGCGGAGGACGCATTTTTTCGGACCCTTAGCATGCTTCCTTAGGAAGGGAAGTAAAGCCGGTGGTCCCGTGTCGTAGATTTACGGTACGTAAAGGAACCCCAAGCCTAATAAAAGGCCTCTGAGCAAAATTTCCGGTCTTTCACGCCCAGTATAGAATAGGACGCTAAGGAACACAGCAGTTAAAGAGTGTCCATAAATAAAACTCAATTTAATTTTCGAGGCGGGTAGGAAATATAATGCAGTACCGGAATGTTATCACCGTAGCTCAGTTCCTTAGAGCAACCGGACGGAAACCGTAAATACGTTGTTCAAGTCCAGACTATAGCATTGAATTTTTCAGTCTGATTCTACCTAACATATATTGCAGACTACCAAAGTGCTCTAACTGGGTTTATGTTTATTAATATAAGAGCTGAAAGTGTAGACTTCATAAGACTCTCTATGTTTTCTTAGTGAGTAGAGTACATACACCTCTAGGATCTACGTCATCACGTATTAAATCCAATGTAGTCGACCGCAATATGAGTGCGTGTGGTGGGAAGAGGAACAAAACAGTGACAATTGGATGGGGTATCGGAAGGACAGTCAGGTAAAGAAGACATCCGCAGTTTCGAGTTGCATTTACCAGCGAGGGGGAAGTGCCAGTGTAGTACAGCTTGTATTGTGCAACTGTACATTCCCCTATCGCCTTGCTTCTCACTCCCCTCTGGGCTCTAGGCTTGATGGCCTTCGCATTGTCAACAAAAACAGTGGCGCCCTTTTCCAAGTGCACTTATATTTTGGACGAATAGTATGCATTCTCCCTTGTTTTATTTCAAGATACTCGAAAGCCATATTAAAAACTCTCTCTTTCCCAGAGACAAACACGAAGAAACTACGCTCTCTAGTGTGAGTAAATTTTAACTTTCAAACTAGATATTGAATACAGAAAGCTGTAACCAGCCTTGGATAAACTGGAAGGTAGGTATAATTCTTCTCATGTTTGTAGCATTCAAAACAAGTCATAAAAGACGGAACATTTACCCTATTTACATTAAATGTAAATCTTATTCTGAAATAAGAGCTTATTTCGTTATTGAAGTTTGGTATTTATTAAGAATTTACAACTATGCAAAGGGGAGCATACCAGTTATTTTTTAGGCGCTTGCTATAAAAATATATGGTCTATTTTGTTGGTGTCATAAAACTTAATTTTGCGTTAAGTTTAACCGTTGCACAAAAACAATTTAGATATTGTTATTAACTAAGGCTCCCTCCCCAAGTTTGAGTAGCTGCCCTAGTAGATATGACCGCAGTTATAAAACAACACTCTGGAGTTATTGAGCCCAGATTCGGCCTTTGCTACAACCAAACTAGCAACCAGTATAACACGTCATTACCGGCTGCAAGACATTACTACAGCTCTCACCAGGATGTGTGCGCTCAGCCAGCATAGCCGACGCTAGGGTTGTGACGTCACCAACGTCATCACGTGACCTCTCCGTGTGCACCTCGAGCCCTGGAAGAAAGTGGTACGACTTTCTTCTTGGCTTCGGACTAGGAAAGACTTCTTGGGTCTCTGCGTCTTAAAGGCGGCCGCCTCCACACTTTTCGGCTTAGTCAAAATTATACTACATTTTTCGGGTCGTAAGTAACTTCAAAATTTAATTCTTATGTGTGGAGCGGTATTTATTGGAGCGAGTTCATATTTCTTTTGAAACATTGGAACTTGTTAAACTATATTAAATTGCGAACCTGGTGCAAGAAGGACAGAACAAAGAAATATTTAAAATGTAACAGTGTAACTTTGTTAACATATTAAAGTTTCATGTGAATATCTTTGCCGTTAAGAAGATTTGTAATTTCATTTTGGAGAATTGTGATAAATCCTTGTTTTAATTTCTTTTCAGTCATTTCTGTAAAATAAAACATTATTACTCTGGGGGATTGCTTCCTGTGGAATGTATTCTAGAATGTGCCCGGAATATAACACCTTATGATAATCGTTTGTTGCGACTTCAACTCTGGTAGCTGCGTAAAATTGCAGTTGGGATTTAGGAAATGTTGATAAATTCGTAATTTGTAGCGGGCTTTGCAATGACTATATTTAACTTTACTATTAGAAATCAAAAAGGCATTGCATAATTGTTACAACTATTACAACTTGATGTAATTGTTGCCCCACGTATGGTAGCCAAACTTGTAGTAGGTTTAGACTACGCACGTAACGGATGCCAATTTTGCGGGAGATTGTTTCTAGGAGTGTTCGCCCCACGTACGGTACAAAGTTTCTGGTGACCTTCGCCCCACGTTCACTTTTCCGTTGGCCTTCCCCCCACGTTTAAAAAAGTTAACTTTTCTTTTAATGCTACTTTATTTATTTATTTATACTTATGTATGTATGTGTGTATGTATGTATTATGTATGTATGTATGTATACCTCTGCTGCGTCATTAGTAATTTGTAAAGCACGTATCTCTTAGCAGGGCTGGTGTGACTAAAGAATGAAGGCTTTCACAAATTATAATTGTATTGTAGTTTTCTTTTATTAATCTCTAATTAATTTCTCTACTACGTATAGTAAATAGGGGAAGTATTGTATTCCACCCAAAAATTCAATACTGAGATTTCACCGGAAATATATGTTTTGAGGCCCCCTGAATACAAAAAAGCATATTTGGAAACATATCCGTGTGCGTGTCTGTGAACAGCATAACTCAGAAACGAACAGTCGGATAAACAGCAAAATTTGTATTTAGGTTCACTATCTTCCAGAGATGCGACATGGAATATTTTTCAAAATTTTAATTTTCTCAAAAATAGCTCTAACGATTTTGATTAAAATATATTTAAGATACTTTTATGACAAATAAAATGTATATCTTGAATTTTCTAGGAATGTCTCCAAAAGTATTCTTCATTGTAAACGGCTTTTGCACAATTGGTAAACCATAAGAGATAGACAAACCTTTACTACATAAAAATGTAGATCGCGTTATAATTGACAATTTATGTCATATACATTTTTTTTGTTGAGTTAACCATTTCCGAGATATTCCTTGTTATTTGTTTGAATTTTCCAATATTTATACTTTTTCTCAAATTGAAATTCGTTATTCTTTTTTATGTCCTAGACATACAAAGAGAATGGAATGCTCCACATAGAAACCAGCTCTTAAAATATTTGACTGTCGCTTAAAGCCTACCATATTCCCCTTGCATCTACAAGATAATTAGCAATACGATTAACATCTGGATATCTCGATTAACATGAAGCATATGGAGAATAAGCGTTTGTAAAAATAGTTTGTACAAGAGTAGAGAAAGTCATGTGAATGTAACACATCAGATTTTTCTAATTGATTACCTTATCCTTCTGATCTTTGTTGTATTTCTAGTTTTTAGAAGCCTTATAATAATTATCTCACTAGATAGCTGAAGCCATTTCAGTGACAATAATTGATCCCTCAATGACATGCTTTTCTGACATTCTAATAAACAATGGAAATCATTGTCTACGCCTCCGCACAATGGATAAATATGCAGGCCAATATCCCCGTTTATACCCCTTAACTTTGTTTACTTCAGTTCTATATCATACCCAGTCTTCTCTATCTAATTTACGGAGGGTTGTTCGCGATCTATGGTTACAATATCAGACGAGCACAATAGCTCCGCGCTGAAACATGTGGAAACGAATGAAAGTTCAGCAATGTTGGTGTATCACTGTGTTTGCTAAGTTGTGTGGTTTTGTTCTTGCTGCATTAAATGGCATCAAAATTAGAACCATTCTGAAAAGGGTATATTATTGCCCTTTCCGATGCAAAATACTTGTACTCTAAGATTATTCAGCAGTTCAAGAGGCGTGGTTTTACCACCAGGCAGTATTTTAACACAAAATATTTCAGTCTAACTATATAATATATAAGTTCAATAACAGCTCGCCTTAAAGCAATATGTATATGTAAGAATATATAAAAAGTGCATATTACAGTAATTGTATGTGTTTACATTTTTGTATGCATTGCTAACAATGAGGTAACAATGAGGTAACCTTAAGGCAATAATGAGTAAGAAAGAGTAATAATGCTACTAGTCATTCTTGGAGCAACAATAATGTAATTTTTGTGACAGTTTATAAAATAGCCAATCAACAGCCTAAAAAAGCTAAAGTTAAATAAAGGTGTTCTATTGGGTTATGATTAGACAATCAGAGACTTGAAATACAGAAATTTACAAATTTAGGCGGTAGAAATCAAGTCAGTTGCTTGTAAACAGCGCTCATAACTGGATGCGTTTGTTGTAGACCCTGTGTTTCTAACCGGACGCGAGATGCATCCTCGAGAAATTTAATACGTATCCAGTGTGAGACGAAAATAGTTTACGTGTTTAAAAAGTGCAAGTATTTAATAAAAGAATATTACAGCTCTCTATATCAGTGAAGTGTTATTTAAATTGTGTCTAGAATTAATAAAAAGGAGTGAATTAAAAATTATAATCTGTGTAAGCCTACATTCTTCAGCCGCATCACGCCCTTTTAAGAAATTCACGTCTCTAAAATTAATACTGACGCAGCCGAGGCAAACATAAATATATAATATTTAAGGAAACAGTCAAGATTACAAAGTTATAATTTTTAAATGTTGGGGCAAAGGCCACCGGAAAGTGAATTTAGGGCGAAAAGTTGAACTACAATGCAATTCCTACTTCGAATTGGCTCTCCATACGTGGGGCAGAAACTTCCTTCTTCAACCATATCCAAGAAAATGATCTCGTGTGCACTCAACAAAAAAGGTAACGTCACATCAGGACATTCCAACGGACAAGAAAGAGGAAAATCCACGACCGGCCACCAGTTGCACCCCGGAGATAATTTGGAAGGTGAAGGCCCATGCCTCTGGACCGAATCCTACAACTCAGAGGGCCATGCACTGTAATTAGGGATCTCTGTTACTACTATGAACACCACAATCAACCACGATTTGAATCTAGAAAAGTGCCATAAGAACCGGGGATATAAACTGTTGCCTAAGCACATTGCAGAACGTGTCACTAACAGCAGAAATTTATATGAACGATACCTAGCTGGTGAAAAGTGGATGGCATACATTTATCTAAGTGGTTGCAACAAACCCTGGACTATATATTACCGACCAAGGGGAGAAAACAAATTTTAAAGTTGGTATAAGGAAACTAACGAAACTTTCCCCAATGGTTTCATGGTAATAGCAAGGTACAGTTCAATGGCAAATTAACCATTCGTCGTGTACATAAAAATGTGAAAATCAATTCAGCATATTATGAGACTAACGTACTGATACCAGTTTTCCATTCAGAATTTCCTGCTCTCTATGGTGCAGATGTGAATAAAGTCTGGTTGCATCAGAATAAGGCGTCAAGCCATACATCTGCTTCAACCTACAAATATTTGGAGAACATGGAGAGAGAAATGGGAATATATTCCATATCTTTCAGCGATACCCCTGTTAAGTCATCTGATGCATCGCTGTTGGAGTTTTGTGCATTTGGAGTACTGAAAAGAGCCCTTGGAAGCCGAACTTTGGATGGTCTCTGGAAATCTGGCAGGAGGAATGGAATAAACTGGGCATTCCTGTATTTCGTAGCAGTTTGCTCCAGTGGAAGCCGTGCTGAGATTGATAGCTCAAGCTAAAGGCTGCCAGATAGAACATCACTGCTGGTGGAGGCGTGGTTTTTCATAAGGTAAGGGGGTCTTAAACTTGTTACCATAGATTGCGAACAACTCTCTATATTACATATTTATATATATATATATTTTCCCTCTCCCAGTAATTTCTCCACCATGAGTAATTTCAATATTTATTATTCTTAATATTACTGAAAATTTCTAATTTAGTTATAGAAACTAGGCCTTAAATTGTTTAAAAGGAGGATATATGTTAAAATTTCATTTTATAACAACACTGACTTTTTGTTCTCCAATATGGTGTATTAAATGCAAAACTTATTTCAGTGTGTCACATAATATAATTGTACCTAGATAAGAATTTATATGATAGTTTAATCTTCATTAACATGCAATTAACAAGTTTTACCTACTGGTACCTGATTACTGGGATACTAATTCAGGTGGTATTGTTAATCGTTAAAATTTAATGTGTGTAGCTACGAAATAATTACCATGGTACATTTAAATATTGGATGTCTTATAAGGTGCTCCTTTCATTAAGTTCTATTGAGATTGCAATCCGACGAAGGGATCTGATGCAGCCAAAGTAAAATATATATTACTTGTTAGATATACTGCTAAGTATTACTTTAAAAATAAAAAAAAATTATTTTTACTTTCTCTACTAGGTATAGTAAGTAGGGGAAGTATTGTATTCCACCCAAAAACTCGATATCGACTTTTCACCGGAAATACATGTTTTGAGACTACCTGAATGCAAAAAAAGCATTTTTAGAAACATGTCCGTGTGTGTGTCTGTGTGTGTGTGTGTGTTTGTGTGTGTGTCTGTGAACAGCATAACTCAGAAACGAACCATCGGATAAACACCAAACTTGATATTTATGTTCAGTATCTTCCAGAGATGCGACACGAAGGTTTTCAAGAAAATCCCCCCTCCCAGATTACACTTTACATGGAACATTTTTCGAAAATTTTAATTTCTCAAAAATGGCTCTAACGATTTTGATTGAAATATCATATGTTTATGATATTTTCAGGACAAATGAAATGTATATCTCGAATTTTCTGGGAATGTCTCCAAAAGTATTCTTCATTGTGAACGTCTTTTGCATAACTGGTAAACCATAAGAGATAGACAAAATTTTACTACATAAAATGTAGATCGCGTTAAATACACAATTTATATCATATACATTTTTTTGTTGGGTGAACCATTTTCAAGATATTGCTTGTTATTCCCTTAAATTTTCCAATACTTATACTCCTTCTCAAATTCGTTATTCAATTCTTTTTTGTCCTGGTAATGCAAAGAGAATGGAATACTCCACATAGCAACCAGCTCTTAAAATATTTGACTATCGCTTAAAGCCCACCAATTCCCCTTGCATCTACAAGAAAATTGGCAATAAAATTAGCATCTCGATATCTCGATTAACATGAAGCATATGGAGAATAAGCGTTTGTAAAAATAGCTTGTACAAGAGTAGAGAAAATCATGTGAGTGTAACACATGAGGTTTTTAATATATGATATACTAATCAAAATTGTTATAGCCATTTTTGAAAAATAAAGCTTTTTAGAAGTGTTCCATGTACAGCTAGTTGGCGGTTAGGAATTTCTTGAAAATCTTCGTGTGATACCTTCGAAAGATACTGAACTTAAATTCCAAATTTGGTATTTAACCGATTTTCGTTTTTGTGTTATGCTGTTCACACACACACGCGCACGCACACACACACACACACACACACACTCTCTCAGAAAGATACACGGCCATTTTTCTAAAAATCTGATGTGTTACATTCACACGATTTTCTCTACTCTCCATCGTTTATTAGCGAGTATACAATTTATTCTTACGAAAGTTTCTTTTTCTCTCTACTTCACTTTCATCCAGATATACATTTGCAGAAAAAGTTACAGTACTCATTTCGTTTAGATACAAAGAGAACAGCGATAATCAAATGTTTTAGAACTAGAGGATATACTCTGGCCTTGAAATTCCATGCAATCGCCAGAATCAACTGAAAATCGATGGGACTTAAAGAGAATGACAAAGTAATGAACAAATTGAACCATTAATTACAGATATCTCGGAAATGGCTGATGCCACAAAAAAGGTATTTGAAATAAATTCTGTGTTTTAAAGAGATCTACATTTTTGTGTAAATTGTTTTCGTCAGTCACTTAATATTTACCAGCCATACAGGATTATACAGAAATCCTTCCGAATAAAGAAGATTTCACAGGTTTTTCCCAGATAATTCAAAGTATACATTTAATTAGTCGTGTAAATATCTTTAATATATGGTATTTTTATCAAAATTCTTACAGCATTTTTTTAGAAAATAAACAATTTCGAAAAATGTTCTATGTAAAAGGTAGTTTGGGGTGGGGAATTTTCTTGAAACCTTCGCATCGCATCTTCGAAAACTACTGGGCCTAAATACACACATATACAGATCTTTTTCTAAAAATGCTTATTTTGCATTCAGGGACCTCAAAACAGTATTTGCGGTAAACTCTCGGTATCGAATTTTTTGGGTGGAATGCAATACCTTCTCTACCTACGATGTACATAGTAGAGAAAGTAATAAACCATTTGTGTGAATTCTTGAAAACAAACTAAAGGAGAGAACAGCGAACTACTTTGTGTGGAGCGTGGCTTTCACGTTGTCACTAAAACATAAAAAACGACTGGAAGAGTTAGAGCTGTGGTTTTGGAGAGGGATGGAGTCTATAAACTGGACAGACCAAATAAGTAATTCTGCTGTTTCACAAACAGTGTGCTAAGTAAGAACTGATCAGGTAGAGGAAATGAAATAGGTTGGCCACTGAAGGAGAAGAAATTGCTTGATAGATGGGAAAAAGATCCGGGGAAGAGGACACACCTGAGGAGATGAAGAGGA
Source organism: Deroplatys truncata (assembly GCA_030765065.1). Lineage (NCBI taxonomy): Eukaryota > Metazoa > Arthropoda > Insecta > Mantodea > Mantidae > Deroplatys > Deroplatys truncata. The sequence goes on from CM060979.1 coordinate 73,808,319, forward strand.
AGGTTGAGTCAGCATTTTTAACACTTAAATGATTTCAGCCAAATTATATAAATATATAAATTCAATAACAGCCCGCCTTAAAGCAATATGTGTATGTAACGATATATAAAAAGTGTATATTACAGTCATTGTATATGTTTATATTATTGTATTTATGTGTAATAATGTTATGTGAATGTATAACGTAATTTAATAATGTAAGAGCTGTAAGAAATAGGTCAAAAGTTGCTAACAATGAGGTAACAATGAGGTATTTGAGGCAATAATGAGTTTGAGAGTTTATATGTTACATGTGTTACAGCGTTACTAATCAGACGCAAAAAGTGTCCTCAAGAAAATTAATACGTATTCGTGTGAGACAAAAATAGTTTTCGTGTTAAAAAGTACAAGTAATTAATTAAAAAAATCTCACAGCTCTCTGCATCAGTGAAGTGTTATTTAAATCGTATCAAGCATTAATAAAAGGAGTGAATTAAAAATTATAATCTATGTAAGCCTACATTCTTAAGTTGCACTACAACTCTGCCAAGACATCCATATCTCTAAAATAAATACTGACGTAGCCGAGGCAAGCATAAATTTAATACTTAAAGAAATAGTCAAATTACAAAGTTAATATTTTTAAAAATTGGGAAAAGGCTACCGGGTACCATACGTGCGGTTGCAACTACTTCAAGTGTTCGGCTCCCCAACAGTTGAACTATAATCCAACTCCTTCAATACAACAAAAAACCTTCTTCAAGATGAAAATGTGGGGAGAATGGAGGAAGTGATGGACTTATGGCGGAGAGTCAATCAGAAGCCAGCTACAATGCAGATTACACAAGTAAGATGAAGTAATTGCCTATGAATTCTCGGATGAATAGGGAGCACATAAGCACCACTAGCCTCCTAGAAGCTTCCCTTTATATTGCTTCCGTGTTAGCTTCATGAATCCTTAATATTAATTCCACATCTGTAGCTGCACATTGCATACTAGTACTGTAATTTACGAGATGAGCTTTAACTAATATGGATTCGAGGTGGTAAGCGTAATAAAACACAACACCCTGATATGTAACCACTTAATCTACTTAGTCTTTGAAAAGCCATATTATTTTTGACGGAATTGCAGCTATAAAACACCTTTATATTTCAGTTCATAAATTCTAAAAACTAAAAATGACTTACAAAGTGTATGCACTAGAATACGAACATAATGGAGTTATAAAGGCCTTGATTAGATTGCCATGGAGTAGTAAATAGCTGTTACTCCACAGAAAATGTATATAAAATAAGACAAAACTGCGATATTTCTTTCAAAAGGATATGCACATATGCTAGTAAATTTCTTCATCTTGCCCTTTATTTTCATTATTCTTTCGTGAAAGTAAGTGAAAATGCTATCTGCTATAAACATGATCTGAAGTATGTGTGAATATATGCAGGGTGGAGCATTTAAGTTGAGACTGTACAATATCTCCAAAACTAAGCGTTGTAGAAGGAAATGTCTTGAATAAAAGTTGTTTGATATTATGGGGGAAAGTAAATGTCATTAGTCGTGTTTTATTTGAAGGACGTTGTGATAGTCATTTTAGGATCAATTTAACTTTTTTATGTTGTTTTCTCACTCCTCATAAAAACTAAGAAAGATTTGAATAGAGTACTTTGCAATTGTTCTTGCACCAACGTAAATAACAACGAAAATTCTGAATGGTTGTGTACGAAGAGCGCAATGTATGATTGGACCATTCATGGATGGTCATTTGAGGGTGAAGTTACGTTTCGTAATTGGGAACTAACAGTATTTATTTTATTTCCTTATTCCTCATCAAAACATAAACAGCTTATTATAAACCATTTTATAATGAAAAACAACATACAAAATGTGGGTTCCCGTTTAAAAAAATCTGATGTGTTACACTCACATGAATTTCTCTACTCTTACACAACCCATTTTTACAAACGCTTATTCTCCATATGCTTCATGTTAATCGAGTTATCGAGATGTTAATCTTATTGCTAATTTTCTTGTAGATGCAAGGAGAATTGGTAGGCTTTAAGCGATAATCAAATATTTTAAGAGCTGGTTGCTATGTGGAGTATTCCATTCTCTTTGCATTACCAGGACAAAAAAATTAATAACGAATTCCCATTTGAAAAAGAATATAAGTATTGGAAAATTGAAGGGAATAACAAGCAATATCTTGAAAATGGTTCACAGACACACACACACGGACATGTTTCCAAAAATGCTCTTTTTCGATTCAGGGGGTCTCAAAACATATATTTCCGGTGAAATCTCGGTATCAAATTTTTGGGTGGAATACAATACTTCCCCTAATTACTATACGTAGTAGAGAAAGTAAAAATGTATTTTTATTGTTTGCTTAAAATATAAACTATTATTTTTGTAGTAAACTAGTTTTAGGATTTCATCGGTATTAATAATAATAATAATAATAATAATAATAATAATAATAATAATAATAATCCCGTAGTGCTACGGCCCATGAAGGGCCTTGCTCTGCTAACCCGACTGCGGACCTTACGCTCACGTACGCAGAGGTGGGCGATCATCCAGCCGATATGAGGAGGTGATGTGGCCTGCATCACGCAAGATTTGATAGGTATTAAACTGAAATCTGTTGCATATCTGATATATGTATCAGAATTGCTGTTTATTCGTTAAATTGTCTAGAATTTTGTATTTTAGTGGAGCATTCCCTTAAATGTTATGCTTTACACCACGCTAAATTACACTTATGCTACTTTAGAGACATTTTAGCTACCAAATTACAATGTACAGGGTGGACCATTTAAATTGAGACTGACAATACCTCCAAAACTAAGCGTTGTGGAAAGAAATTATTGAATAAGAGTTGCTTGATATTATGGGCTAAAGTAAATGCCAATTTTCTTAAAAATGCCTCTAACGATTTTGATTAAAATATCATATATTTAAGATACTTTCATGACAAATAAAATGTATATCTTGAATTTTCTGGGAATGTCTCCAAAAGTGTTTTTCATTGTGAACGACTTTTGCATAACTGGTAAACCATAAGAGATAGACAAAATTTTACTACACAAAAATGTAGATCGCGTTAAAATACACAATTTATGTCCTATACATTTTTTGTTGAGTGAACCATTTTCAAGATATTGAAATTTTCCAATACTTATACTTTTTCTCAAATGGAAATTCGTTATTCATTTTTTTGTCCTGGTAATGCAAAGTGAATGGAATACTCCACATAGCAACCAGCTCTTAAAATATTTGACTCGCTTAAAGCCTAGCAATTCCCCTTGCATCTACAAGAAAGTTAGCAGTAAGATTAACATCTCGATTAACATGAAGCATATGGAGAATAAGCGTTTGTAAAAATAGTTTGTACAAGAGTAGAGAAAGTCATGTGAGTGTAACACATCATATATTTAAACATAACGCCATAGCCAAGAAAGTAATTTAAGTACGGTAAGAATCGCAAGAATCTTTGTGCTAAAACTCTTACATAGTTTGAAATAAAATTGCATTGCGTGGAATGCTTGAAACGAAAAATTCTGAAACAGTTGCGAGAAAAGAGAACTAAATTGTAAATTCTCAATCAACATAGCAGAATAATACATCAAACTTAAGGATATTTATGTTTCGAGGAAGTCTAAATATAGTTTATGAATGTGTAGGCTTTGGAAGCTTTTTAATGAAAAATGCAAGGAACTGTTTCCATAATATGTTAATTTTTCCTCATGTTTAGTTATAGTTTTAAATTGTAGGAGATTAATATATTAGTTATTAGAAATGTTTCAAATCTGGAAAGGGTAAATAGAATAAAATGCATAAAAAAGAAAGAAAAGAAAAAAGAAATTAATAAAATAAACGCAAATGCACCACAAACACTACCGAATAGCTTTAATTTTTATGGGATTTATTTATTTGCCTTAAATTTCACGCTATCCATATCAAGTCATTTTCATTGACGCTATTAACACACATTAAAAAAGAATGTTCATCGACATATTTCAAAGCAACTAGCGTGTTTTAAACTTTTTAGTCCCGTTTATTTTTTGATGAAAGTATTCATAATGTTTTCGTGATTACCTTAAAACGAGCTTGGGCCATCACACGGAATAGGATACACTTCTATTTATTTTTGATTAACGTATGGACTTTTAATACTAAAGTAGGTATTGAAATAAGAGTAATATCAGCATGCAATGCATTATTAAGATGCATGGAGTAGTGCAACTGAACGTTTATAGCATTAATCAGGTTAATGCAAAGTATCCCGTTTTGTGGGTTTCCAGCTTGAGGACAGAAAATCTAGGTAGAACGTTTATGCGGAATTAATCTCTTAATCAGTGATGCCCAACCTTAAGCGAAACAGGGGAGGGTGGATTTACCCAATGCACTGTTTGCGGAGCTATAACGTATTCATGTGGTTATGGGTTGTCCAAACTCCAATATTTGGTTACCTTGTAACATGCCATTGCGACAGCCGTCAGTGAGTGAGTGAGTGAGTGAACGGGACATGCTTCATAACACAAAAGAAAAAGGTGGGGTAAGCCGACAATGTGACGTCATTAACTCATAAGAGACAAGGTTGGGCTTTACTGTTCTTAATACCTATAAGTTGCAAATATGTGCACCGTTTTAGCGCTAATCGTCCTGGAAAAGTAGGACCTATCTTTGCGGTATATATTATGTTTCCCTGTGAAACATTTCTCTAAATTTCATGTTGAGTTTTCCAGCTTCCAAGTTTGTTTTCTTTCTTTAATCACTTCAGTATGATTCGTTGTATAAATTGTATTTTTGCTTACATTAAACGACTTAAAAATATGTTGGTTTATTGGATCATGAAGTACAATGAAATTAATTGTTTTTCCACACAAGCCGTGTGTAGGACAAGGTTGGAATTGTAAGTTCAGACATGATTGTATCTTTATAGTAAAAGTAGCATTGTATTATTCGATTTAGAAATTGCACTCAAAATAGTTGTTTTTAGGTCACCTGAATTATAAAATGCATTTTAGAAATAGGTGCGTATATGTGTAATTATGTATATATACACTACGTGATCAAAAGTATCCGAACACCTGGCTGAAAATGACGTACAAGTTCGTGGCGCCCCCCCATCGGTAATGCTGTAAGTCAATATGGTATTGGCCCACACTTAGCCTTGATGACAGCGTTCACTCTCGCAGGCATACTTTCAATCAGGTGCTGGAAGGTTTCTTGGGGAATGGCAGTCCATTCTTCACGGAGTGCGGAACTGAGGAGAGGTATCAATGTAGGTCGGTGAGGTCTGGCACGAAATCGGCGTTCCAAAACATCCCAAAGGTGTTCCATAGGATTCAAGTCAGGACTCTGTGCAGGCCAGTTCATACAGGGATGTTATTGTCGAGTAACCACTCCAGTATGAACAGGTGCTCGATCGTGTTGAAAGATACAATCGCCATCCCCGAATTGCTCTTCAACAGTGGGAAGCAAGAAGGTGCTTAAAATATCAATGTAGGTCTGCGCTGTGATCGTGCCACGCAAAAAAACAAGGGATGCTAGTCCCCTCCAGGAAAAATACGACCACACCATAATACCACCACCTTCGAATTTCACTGTTGGTACTACACACGCTGGTAGATGACGTTCACTGGGCATTCGTCATACCCACACCCTGCCATCGGATCACCACATTGTGTACCGTGATTCGTCACTCCACACAATGTTTTGCCACTGTTCAATCGTGTAATGTTGACGTTCCTTACACCAAGCGAGGCGTCGTTTGGCATTTTCCTGCGTGATGTGTGGCTTATGAGCAGCCGCTCGACCATGGAATCCAAGGTTTCTCACCTCGCGCCTAACTGCCATAGTACTTGGAGTGGATCCTGATACAGTTTGGAATTCCTGTGTGATGGTCTGGATAGATGTCTGGCTATTACTCTTTACGACCCTCTTCAAATGTCGGCGGTCTCTGTCAGTCAACAGACAAGGTCGGCCTGTACACTTTTGTGCTGTACATGTCCCTTCACGTTTCCACGTCACTATGGCATCAGAAACAGTGGACCTAGGGATGTTTAGAAGTGTGGAAATCTCGCGTAAAGCTTCTGACACAAGTGATACCCAATCACCTGACCACGTTCGAAATCCGTGAGTTCCACGGAGCGTCCCATTCTGCTGTTTCACGATGTCTAATGACTACTGAGTTCGCGGATAACAAGTACCAGGCAGTAGGTGGCAGCACAATGCACCTAAGATGAAAAACGTATGTCTGTGGGAGTCCGGATACTTTTGATCACATAGTGTATATGTGTGTGCGTGCGTGTGTGTGTGCGCTAGTGTGTATGTATGTGTCTGACTGTGAACTGTGTAGCTAAAAAGCAAAAAGGCAGATAAACACCAAATTTGTATTTATGTCCAGCATCTTGCAAATATGCATGCAAAGATTTTCAAGAAAATTTTCAACTCAAAACTACCTTTTACATGGAAAATGTTTTATTGTTTATGGTTTTCTGAAAACGATTCTAGGTATTTGATATAAATATTATTTTTAAGGTGTTTATATGATAGATAAAATGCATATTTTGAATGTTCTGGAATAACCTACGAATTCCTCTTTATTCTGAATGAATTTTGCTTAGTTTCTATAACTGGTAAACCATAGAGATAGAAAAATGCATACTACTAAAAGAAGTGTATCTCTGCAAAATACAATTTATTTAAATAACCAATTTAGTTTAGAAGGTATTACACCATCTTTACGACGATTCCTTTTTAGATTCACAAATTATGTTAAATGCCCATTCAAATGCAGCACAACTTCTAAGGTTTTCTCTCAGAAGAAGTGTTTTACACAAAGATTGCCTTATTTGTGGAAGTATTTAAAATTGTTCCATTTAAAATTCTGAAGTTACTCCCGTCTTACAACCCCATAGGGATCACCTAAGTAGAAACCACCGGGGGGAATTTAACTAGCATTTGATACAAATGGTTAAGTTTAGTGACATTGGCTTGCAACACTGTAACTGTTCAGGATATGTACTAACTCAGAGGTGGGCAGAAGTCAGTTTTGCGCAGACAACACAACACTACACAATCTCACAAGAAACACGAAAGTAAGGCATTCCTGCGAGGAAAGGGAGGAATTACGGTTGTAAAGTTCTTGGGGTGACGGTTGATAGCAGTTTAGTTGACTATTATGTTGTGTTTAAGTTGACTTTCTACATTTTCGAAAGGTTTTCTACTCTCCTTGTAATGATTCTTCGAGTTAAATTAATATTATTAAAATTGGGAAATTCTTGATGTCACATAATTTCCACAGCTTTTGTCAGACATAGTTTCAGAAGTTTACCCTCTTGAAAAGGTTTTAGGAACCGAGCAATATCCCAGGGCAGTGTGTAACTAGCATATTTAGTTTTGTATTTACAGCCATCAATTTAAGAACTTTCTGTACAATGTTCTTTGCAGTTAACTCCTGCAATAGTTTCGCGCTTTCAATTTCTAAAGCAAACAATAGCAATAATACTAATAAATAAATAAAGTGAAATAACTTTCCTGTGCAACACATATCTTTAATTTCACCATATTAAGTAAGACATCTAACGTAGTATACTTGGATGTTGCCTCTAAATACATCATGTAATGTTTTTGAGCAAATTAAAATTTCATATTCTCTCCTTCTGCACAGAAAAATACTCATTCTCCCATTCTGCAAGACATTTCTGCTTTCCGGAAAACGATGGTTTAGTAGACAATGCCATTACGAACTCCACCACTGAACTGTTTACTTCTAACCATCCTCTCGCCTCTAGCTAGAGCTTTCAGTCGCGTTACGTTACAACTACGCTCTGAGTAGCGACACAAGCTTTTCCCGCCTATGTACCAACTTTTAAGGATTACTAATGGTTTATATAATATTTTCTATTGTTAATATTGTGAGTTGAGGGATGGGTAATATTCAATAGGCTGTCATGTTTGTTACAGATCGTAGATTAGAAACAAACTGACGTGATGCCTCTGTGGATGAACCAGTCGTTCAGACAGGCATCACGTGACGATGAGCGAGAATAAAGGGACGCGAGGTTTGACTGCGGCCATTATAGTATTTGATGTTGAAGCACACAAGAGTAAACATGATTATCACCTAGGCAAACTTGGGCAATGGGCGATGTAAAGCCTGGGAAATATGCCTTTTCACTCCCCAAGGGTTTAATAACATGTACCTCCAGTTGTAAGGTATGTAAAATAATCAATATAGACGTCATTTACAAAGGCAAACACACCTGTGTTCAGCATTTATTCATTCGCCTTTGGCTTGCCAAGCATGTGCTCACGACTTGTGGCGTAATTTATTGAAAAATCACGCACCATAAAATACCCCTTTTCGGGAGGTATGCTACAATATTAGTATTAGTGTTATATAGGGTAGTTAAATTATATTCGAACCCACTCGCGGCCTCTCTCTACTGCGCGAGACAGCCGGCAGTCGCCGGGGAAATTACGCCGGCAGAGGCAGACTAAAATCCTTACCTTATAATAGATGCTGGAAATGTTTATCTTCTGCTCTCGAATAGGCAGCATATTTCCTGTAAATATTCTCGCTCACTCTCCGAAGCTCAGCAGCAGGAATTCTTGTGATTTATTGAACAATGTTTTCTCTAAGTTCCTGTAGCGTGTGGGGATTGGAACGATACACTTACACAACTCGTTAGGTCAGGAGAACGAGGGGGCCACAAATAAGCGCTAATTATTCTGTCAACAAATACCTCTCTTATTGCATGTAATGGTTCGGCAGCCGTATGTGCTGTTCCAGAATCTTGGGAACCAACCATACGATTTCTCTTCTTCTGTCAAGCGATTGCAAAATGGCCTCAGAATTAACCTCTGATATCGCTCTGCATTTATTGTTTCATCAAAAGAATATGGGCCCTATGATTCTTCAAGCATTTATCGCATACCACACTGCAATTTTCTGATCATAATGAGACGTTTCATCCAGTAGCACAAGTTTTTTCTGAAGAACAGTATCAACGGTTGTGAGTATTCACACATCCACTTAGATGAAACCAAGATTAGTGAAAAACAAAAGCTCTGGTCAATGAAAACCCTTTCTACGGAGTGGAAAAATCAGTTACAATAATTCACACATTTAGTGGGATTATTTGGCTTTAACGCTTGCCCTCGTGTGTAGCGATATGGCTTCAGTTTAAACAGACGTGTAGCATTTCTCGCAGAAGATCGAGATACATCTGTTTGCTGCGCTAGTTTTTTCAGCGATTTTCGAGGCGAACGCTCCAAAGCGGCTGAGCTTCAGAGAGTGAGCGGGAATGTTTACATGAGATATGCTGCCTGTTTGAGAGCAGAAGGTCAACATTTCAGCATCTATTATAAGATAAGGATTTTAGTCCGCCTCTGCCGGCGTAATTTCCCCAGCGACTGCCGGCTGTCTCGTGCAGTAGAGAGAGGCCGCGAGTGGGTTCGAATATAATTTAAATCCCCGCAGGAAGGCACCGCCGAAGCCACCAGCACCAACATCGCAGCCATCAGCACCTCGACAGACACCGACACCAGAAACGTCACCAGCGCCGACACCTTCATCTTCAACGCCGATCCACGAGGAAATTCAGGGTTTGCGCGACGCCGTTCAGGATCTCCACGCGGAGGTCCTGGACATTGGAGTGCGTATCGCAGCTATGGACGACTTCATCACCACCATCACCACCGAGAAGCTTCAGGAATTGCAGACCTCCATCACTGCTGGCACGACCCAGCAACAGACCACCGCCGCTGACCTGATGTCTAAACTGCACGTCATCACTGCACGGCTGCAGAACCTGGAGGCCAGCTTCGCGGAAGGAAGACCATCAGCATCATCACACATTCCATAACCACCAGAGAAGTCACCGCTGGTCATCTCCGAGAGCCAGCAGCGAATTCTTGCACAACGCCGTGCGCTTGTGCAAGACAAGAGCAAACGACGACGGCATCCAGAGCCAGAGTAAGTCCATCTTCATAACCATCCCTTTCTAATATCTCCTTTGAACCCCCTCTTCTATTACCACTTCCTAACCTCTAGGCTGCAGTCAGGGCAATTTATCATGTCTGTGGCCTAGGACCGCACTTTACGCCGCTCCCGCCCATTGGGTGGCAGCACAGAATCTTTCGTCCGACTAACACGGGTACTATGCGGGACCGTGCTACCTTTCCTACGAACTTCCTTTCAAAACCCACGACCTAACCGGCGGAGGAGCTTTTAGTGGGTATGCCGACATTCGGTGACTCCCATCGGGGCTGAGGTTAGTGATTAAATCATTTTCTCCTCCACTCGAAAAAAAACCTTATATGTTTCTATGAAAAACAATTGAATTGAGTTTATTTATGGACGCTCTTTAACTACTATGGTCCTTGGCGTCATCTTTCATATTGGACGTGAGAAACCGGTAATTTTGCTCAGAGGCCTCTTTATCAAGCTTGAGGTTCTTTTACATGCCGTAAATCTACGACACGTGGTCACCGACTTTACTTCCCTTCCGAAGGATTTTACTTCCCACGCTAAGGATTTTTACTCCCGAAAAAATTCATCACCCTCCTCCAGGTTTGAACCCGCGATCTCGGGAACTACAGGCTAGCACTACACCACAGAGGACGACATGTTTATATGAAGTTACATATTTAACTACACATATAAATAATGTTAGAGCATATTTATGTACTTTTTTGCTATATGGTAACAAAATATTAGCTATATGCTCTTCAAATGTTTTGATATATTAGAATTAATTGACTTAAAGTAAACACGAAGTACTGTAACATTAATTTTGTGAAGATTTATCATGGCTAGAGGAAGAGAAGACGCTTGAAGCATATATATCCAAACTCCATCTCTGTCTACTACTCTGCTAAGCCTGTGTAATGTCAGTACTTACATAGGAAGGTGAAGTAGGAAGCGGAATGACAGATGAACTTGATGAAGGGCTTCCGGAGAGTCTGGCCGAACTTGGAGTGCGGCGCAATGATGTACATTGCCGAGAAGAGCGGGAAGCCCATTCCGATGCGGACAATCTCGAGGGCTTGGAGCACCATGTTCTTCCGTCGAAATCCGGGTAGACCCTCGTACCAGATGGAGGCCAGCAGCTGTTGCACATTCGGGTGTGCCACGAACTGTAAAATATATATAAAGTACATAAAATTACCATTTTTCAGTGTACCTGTTTTATCTGTTGCTTGTGAAAGTATTGTAATAAGACTAAAAATTCGATATCGATATTTTAACATGAAGATAACATTTTAGATCTCTGAAACTAAAATCAAATCTCATGTGTTTACATTCATACAAGCATCTCGTTTATCCCAATATAGCTTTTACAGCTATTCTCGCGAAAACACATTTTTATTTTCTCGTCTACATATAGTAAGAAGGGGAAGTATTGCTTTCCGCCCAAAAATTCCATACCGAGATCTCACCGGAACTACATGTTTTGAGGTGCCCTGAATTCAAATAAAATATTTTTAGATAAATGTCCGATAAGTCGGATAAATACCAAACTACGTATTTAGGTTCAGTAACTTTCAAAGATGCGACACGAAGATTTTCAAGAATATCCTCCCACCCCAGACTACCCTTTATTTCGAACATTTTTCGAAAATTTTGATTTTCTAAAAATGGCTGTAAGGATTTTGATTAAGTTTAACACTTTTTATAGAAAATAAAATCTATGTCATTAATTTTCTGGGTAAGTTCCTAAAAGTCCTTTTTATTCTGAATGACTTTTGCACAACTGCTAAACTGTAAGAGATAGAAAAAAAGTTACTATACAAAAAATGTAGATCTCGCTAAAACACACAATTTATGTCATATTTTTTTGCCGAGTGAATCATTTCCAAGATATTATTTGCTATTTTTCAATTTTCCAATACTTATACTTTTCCCTAATGGAATTTCTTGTTCGTTCGTCTGTTTCTTTTATATCCTGGACATGCAAGGAGAATGAAATACTCCACATAGCAACCAGCTCTTAAAATATTTGATTATCGCTTAAAGCCTACCAATTCCCCTTGCATTTACAAGAAAATTAGCAATAAATTAATTTAATTTATCTGGATTAACATGAAACAGGTGGAGAACAAGCGTTTGTAAAAATAGTTTTACAAGAATAGAGAAAGTCATGTAAGTGCAACACATCAGATTTTTCTATTTACTTCATATTAATTTAGATAAACGTTTGCAGAAATAGTTTTATTTCACATTTCTTTGTAGGTCAAAGGGGAAACAGGAGGCCGAACAGACAAACAGTTGTTTAGAAGCGGGTGGATACACAACTGACAGCACTTCAAAAATGAAGAAGTGTTTAAAAATTCAAACCAATACCAACGATATCTCGGAAATGCCGGATGGAATTTGGAATAAATTGTGTGTTTTTCAGAGATCTACATTTTTTGTGTAGTAAGTTTATATCTGATTCCTATGGTTTACCAGTTATACGAGGGTGATACTGAAAATTGTTAGAATACCACGTTTCTAAAACTAATGAAATTTATTCTTATGTGGTAGTTAGTTTCTAAAGTTTTGCGAGTTGATTGCCATGTAATTTGTCCGATTTGTTCTAATAGTTTGTTAATTATCATCATTTAAAGATTTTGTGTACGCCCAAAAATTAATTTGACTAGAGAACTGTTTTATGATTTTAAATCGTCATTAAATTCTAAACATAGTACATATACCATTGGAGAAAGAGGAATACCAGAAAGAATACCAACACATTATCCACATAGCCACTATGAATGGATACCAGAAAAAACAATAGATAAGAAGATAACAAAATTTGAAAGACAGAAATACATCCAACAAACGACTACTTTATTCAGACAACAAAACCACAAGCATTTAGGAAATTTACTTATCACCCTTGGACACATCATAAATTTCAAAGGATTTTCAAGAAATACATCACCTGTCTCCACAGCATAACCAACCACACTATACAGAAACTATTATGCAACAGAACAAAAAATCCTATCCCCAACGATAAATCAGCTGGTATATATCAAATTATTTGTAATGACTGTAACTTGGTATACATAGGAAGATCCAAAAGAAATCTTGAAATTAGACTTAAACAGCATATGAGAGGCATTTACCAAAAGCAGCCAGATAAATCAGCAGTAGCACATCATTTCTGATCTTCAAACCATGATATAACTCCGAGCATAAAAGTCTTAAAACCGATCAACAGCAGCAATGAATTGGACATCTGGGAAAAAATACATATCGTCAAACACAGGAATCACCTAATGAATTTCGAACTGCCGCCACCCAGCAGCCTTTGGAGGTTCATCAGCCCAGCACCAGAGAACACCAATAGCAATACACATTCCACAGACAATAACCGGCAAAATTAGTTGAAAACATGTTGACGATGGGAGCAAATCGTCTCCCGAAACGCGTTCAATAAGAACATTTTAGTGATGTAGTGTAACAACCTTCAATTCTCTTTATTTTAAACTTCTAAACAATTTGAAAATTGGCTTAGAAATGCATTGGGTGAAGAAGCCCCATCTAAGGCATTAATTTATAATTGGTACAGCGAATTCAAAACAGATCAGTTTTTGTTTCTCAGTGATGAATATCGTGGAGGACGCTCAAGAACTGAAGTTACTGCTGAAAATATGGCCGCTGTTCGAGTAATGCTTGAAGAAGATCGAAGGACATTCGAGCGGCACTGGGCATTTGTATGAGTCAAATTCAAAACATTTTACATCAACAGTTAGACGTGAAAATTTTTTGTTTCCGATGGATTACCCATAAACTGACTGCTGACCAAAACAACGCATTGATTAGTACAGAAAAGCTCTGGAAAAATTTCAGGCGGAACTTCAAATTAGGCTTGTAATATCGTTACTGGTGATGAATTCTAGATTTAATCTAATGATTTTGAAGAGAAAAGTCAATTGACTCAATGGGCCTTTCGAACAGAACCTAAACCTACAAAATTCCGACGAATTCGCAGAGCTGGTAAGAAGATGGTCGCTAATTTTTACTTTTTCTACCACGTATAGTAAGTAGGGGAAGTATTGCATTCCACCCAAAAATTCGATACCGAGATTTCACCGGAAATACATGTTTTGAGACCTCCTGAATCCAAAAAAAGCATTTTTGGAAACATGTCCGTGTGTGTGTCTGTGTGTCTGTGTGTGTGTGTGTGTGTGTGTGTGTGTGTGTGTGTGCCTGTGTGTGTCTGTGAACAGCATAACTCAAAAACGAACAGTCGGATAAGCACCAAACTTGGTATTTAGGTTCAGTATCTTCTATAGATGCGACAACGAAGGTTTTCAAGAAAATCCCCCCACCCTAGACTACCCTTTACATGGAAGATTTTTCGAAAATTTTAATTTTCTCAAAACTGGCTCTAACGATTTTGATGAAAATATCATATGTTTAAGATAATGTCATGAGAAATTAAATGTATATCTCGAATTTTCTGGGAATGTCTCCAAAAGTATTCTTCATTGTGAACGACTTTTCCATAACTGGTAAACCATAAGAGATAGACAAAATTTTACTACACAAAAAATGTAGATCGCGTTAAAATACACAACTTATGTCATATACATTTCTTTTGTTGAGTGAACCGTTTTCGAGATATTGCTTGTTATTTCCTTAAATTTTCCAATACTTATACTTTTTCTCAAATTCGTGATTCATTTTTTTTTGTCCTGGACATGCAAAGAGAATGGAATGCGCCACATAGCAACCAGCGTTAAAATATTTGACTATCGCTTAAAACCTAGCATATTTCCCTTGCATCTACAAGAAAATTACCAATAAGATTGACATCTCGATATCTCGATTAACATGAAGCATATGGAGAATAGGCGTTTGTAAAATTAGGTTGTACAAGAGTAGAGAAAGTCATGTGAGTGTACACATCAAATTTTTTTCTAAAACGGACTGTAGTATTATAAGACGGTTACTGCCAATTGATTCACAAATGTCTGTTCACCGCAAATTATTGAAAAAGTTTGTGAAAAACTTCCAAACGTTTCTGGAGTGATTTTTGAAGTGCCTCAGGAAGAATGACATCATTGCTTTAAGGACTGGTTTCATCGAATGCAATACATCGAATGTATTGTTGTTAAAGGGGAATATTTTGAAAAGCAATAACATTATTTTAATTTTTTAAAACTAGTCCTTGTTTGATTTTCTAAACGTTTTCAGTGCCGCCCTGGTATGAACCATACAGAATTCATTCCGTATGAACAGGCTTTACAGACTATTCCCAGAAAATTCAATATATACATGCACACAGACATGGAAACAGCAAATGCACACAACAATAGAATACACACACACACACAGGTATGTGCGTATATTTTATTGTTGTGTATGTATATGTATATATATATATATATATATATATATATATATATATATACGTGTGCGTGCGTGTGTACGTGTGTGTGGGTGGGTGTGTGGCTTAAGCACTTCTTCAGCTTAGGAGAAACATAAATACAATTGTTTCACTAGCCAGTCAGATAATTCGCATTTTTTGTGTCAACTAGCTATTAATCGTCGTTCTAGATGTATGCATACGTATATGTATGTGTGTGTGTGTTGACATCGCCGTTTGCTGTATACTAGTCGGCCACAATATGAGTGCGTTTGGTGGAAAGAGGAACTAAACGTTTTGGAACAAGTGGGCGAAGCGTGGAAGGACAGTCAAGTAAAAAAAAAATAATAAAAAACATCCGCAGTTCTGAGTTGCATTTACTATCAATTGAGGCTTGCAAATGCAGTATTGCTTTCATTGTACATATGCATTCCCCTATCGCGTTGCCCCTCTCCTCTCCGCTCTTTAGACCTTGATGACGTTAAGCATGTCAACAAACGCGATGTCGCCCTCCTATCGCGGCCGACTAGTGCCCACCTGCCCAATCAGCTGAAAGCAATGAACACCTGGTAGTTACTCGCATTCACGCATGGGCGCTGAAGGCATATAGCAGTTAATAAACAAAGCGTATCCAATTGGTGAAAATTAGGCCAAAATATCAAAAATAAGAATTTAGGCTTTTAACATATTTTTATATCCGATTCTGTAGAAAGTTTTAGTATAAATATGTCTGATATCGGAGTGGAAACTAGAAACTTGCGTGACGTTTTAAATAGTTTTGAGCGGAGGGCGTGGTTTATATATATTTCACACATTTTTCAAAATTTATGAATTTTTTTTGAAAACTCTAGTACACAATGTTGACACATTTCTAAATTAAGCATTTTAAGTAAAATTATACACAATTTTAGAAAAATAAAAAAGCAGAATTTCAGGCAGTTAATATGAGCGAGCTTTCTCGAGCGTCTTTCTTTATTGTACCTAATGTTTTAAACATTTTTAAGCATTTAAAATGCTCCTTACAATGCAATTTGTAAGTTATTAGTGTGAAACATTGGAAACGGTTTCCCCAATGCATGCTAATTAAAACGTGTTAAGAAGTTTTAGTGTAAGGCAAACGTGTTAGGCCACAAAGCTGACCAAAGTTTGATAAGTATATATATTTTTGCAAAATCTGACTCACTACTGAAAAATATATACAAAAAGTTAGATAATTTAAAGGTATATTTCTTAGAAAATTTATGTTCTAGCTGAATTAGGAACATAAGTCTGTAATTTTGTTTTAAAATTAAGAAAAAATTATCTCCAAGAGTATTTTTTATAAAATAGCTTAAATTCGTATTTAAAATGCACGGTTTGCATATGTATCAAACTTTACAACCACACTTCTTTATGCTGACACATGAAGCAGTACGTTTTGAGTAGCTAAATAAAATTATAATCATAGGGAAAATAAATATCAATAACACTAGGGATAGTACAAAATAAAACTGGAAAGCGAGTGATACTGTGAATTTGTAGAAGGGTTGAGTTAGACAGTGCCATCAGCGGCCGGAAACGGGTGGTTTATCCCTCTATTGTTAAGTGTCCCATTAGGTTGCCGGAACGCAGATGTGTAGAAAAGGGTCAATGTTCGCCAAAAGCCAGATAGCTTTAGGCATCCAATGAAAGAAGCTAAAAATCAAGTGATAGTGGAATGGGGAGATAGAAAATTTGAAATAGAGAAATAGGAGAGTTTAGAAGACACAGTTGGCCGTGGTAGTTCCTTGGAGATGGTTCTTAAGAAAATGTGTTGGCGGATAGGTGCGATGATATGAAACGTAGCAATGCGGAAATGAGTGTGTGCGTGTGTGCGTGTGTGTGTGTGTGTGTGTGTGTGTGTCGAAGAAATAGCAGGAATCAAATTTTAAAACGGTGACGGGAAATAAACGAGCAGGAAAACAAAACAGTTGTATTCACCACTAACCCGAGATCCAAGATCCATGCAAAATACCTAGCTAGTACCGAATCCGGGACCATTCCTACAAATTCTGTGCCGTCAAATAGCCAGTACCACCGCAAAGAAGGAAATACCACCGCGAATTGGCGCCCAGAAGGAAGTACTGCCGCACCTAAGATGCAAAAGTAGAGCTCAGTATAGTACTTTGGGTTTTGGAAAGCTCAAAGGGGATCCTTCTCACGTAGGAACTACTGCAGCTTCTTTTGCTAACATATTGCAGTTTTTTTAAATATATTGATGTTCTCTTTTTATGTTTTTAGAAATACTTTAAGAAAATAAAGAAACAAGCTTGGCTTGAGTCAAATCCTATACGTTTTTTCGATAGTAAAATCCACTTTTCAGAACTGCAGTATCATTCATATTGAAGTTTTGTAAAAAGAAAAAGTTGACCTCGTTGTACATTATAGGTATAGGTTATACAACCGAAAGGGACACCTCGCGCACTGTAACCTACATTGATTGTGTCTACTAGCCTCCAGTAGGAAGGAATGAAATGTAGGAACCACAGGAGACTACACTACAGGCCACAGAGTCGCGCGGAAGTTCCTAATAGTTCCTGGTTCGGAGACACGTCCCACTGCTGGAGCTGCTGGAGAGGTCGATGTACGACCCATCGACCAAGCAGTCCTCTGGTGTCCACAGTAGTACTTTTTGTTTTGAACATACATACACGCCATCTATCCTGCACTGTTATACGCCACGAAATCTAGCAGTATACCTAAATATGAGAAGGGAACGGAATAAAAGAGAAATGAAATCATGTTAGATAAGAAACCATTCCAGTATCCACCTAGAGACAAGGGAAAACCACGAAAAACCCAAAGTCAGAATGGGCGATCGACGAGAATCGAACCTGAAGCTCTTGAATGCGGGCCTCTAACGTCACTGCGGAATCATCTCTCTCGGTAGTTGTACATTATATTTATTGCTCATTTCAAATGTTCACACAGATAGAGTAAAAACGTGACGAGATCCTGCCTACCTAAATATTGCCATTTAGGACAACCAGATTGCAGTCCCTTTGACAAACGCTATGACAGCGAGATTCGCTCACACTTTTTTACTTTCTCTACTACGTATTGTAAGTAGGAGAAGTATTGTATTCCACACAAAAATTCGATACCGAGATTTCACCGGAAATATATGTTTTGGACCCCCAGAATACAAAAAAAGCATTTTTGGAAACATGTCCGTGTGTGTGTGTGTGTGTGTGTGTCTGTCTGTGAACAGTATAACTCAGAAACGAACAGTCGGATAAACACCAAACTTGGTATTTAGGTTCAGTATCTTCCAGAGATGCGACACGAAGGTGTTCAAGAAAATCCCCCACCCAAGATTGCCCTTTACATGGAACATTTTTCGAAAATTTTAATTTTCTCAAAAATGGCTCCAACAATTTTGATTAAAATGTCATATGTTTAAGATATTTTCATGACAAATGAAATGTATATCTCGAATTTTCTGGGAATGTCTCCAAAAGTATTCTTCATTGTGAAGGACTTTTGCATAACTGGTAAACCATAAGAGATAGACAAAATTTTACTACGCAAAAAATTTATATCGCCTTAAAATACACAATTTATGTCATATACATTTTTTGTTGTTGAGTGAACCATTTTCGAGATATTGCTTGTTATTCCCTTAAATTTTCCAATACTTATACTTTTTCTGAAATTCGTTATTCATTTTTTTTGTCCTGGTAATGCAAAGAGAATGGAATACTCCACATAGCAACCAGCTCTTAAAATATTTGAATATCGCTTAAAGCCTACCAATTCCCCTTGCATCTACAAGAAAATTAGCAATAAGATTAACATCTCGATGTCTCAATTAAAATGAAGCATATGGGGAATAAGCGTTTATAAAAATAGTTTGTACAAGAGTAGAGAAAGTCATGTGAGTGTACCACATCAGATTCTTATTTTTTTTTTTTTTTTTTGTTTTCCATTGAGGAGAACAGTAAATCATTTTCGTAATTTGTAGTGCAAACTGCAGCAATAGATTAATGACATTGTTATTAGGCGATGCATTGTAGCATATATCTACATCTGATCCAGGTTTATAATTATTGTAATTCACTAAGAATGTGTGTTTGAAACGTGGGTTTTGCTATTTTACTTCCGACTGGCTGCTGGCAGGCTAAGTTTTAGCCCGAGTGAATTTTTGCTGTGTGCCCACCCTCATCAGGGTTTAACCACAGGGTGATTATTTTCAGTAGAAGAATGATGGTTAAGGATGACGGTTTAGTTTTAGGTAGTAATGAAAGAAGGGAGGAAGCATGTAGCTCCTCGAGCTGCCTGTTAGGGTGCAGAGGCCCTACTGCACCCTGGTGTGTGTGTGTGTGTGTGTGTGTGTGTGTGTGTGTGTGTGTGTGTGTATCAATTTCTTTGGTTGGGATTGAATTTTGAGACCAATCATCTCTTGGGTAGGATCACTATGGAGTTCAGCTTTAGCTGCTGTTGGTGTAACTCCTTGGTTATCTGGTGTGCCCGCATGCCATAAGGGGAACCCGATGACGCCGAAAACGGCGATTTCTAGGGTTGTAATCGCCAAGTGATCTGGCCAGGATACTCTGATGGTTTGGCAAACTGGCGTAAAACTTTGTAGCCCGGCGCCTAATTTCATCTTCCATATATAGAAGAGATAAGGCTTCTTGTAGTAGTCTCACGGGGAAGGCGCGGCCGACAATATAGATGGACCGGAGTCCCTTATTCTGCGCCCGTTGTAGCCATATCAGCCATGCCCCAGACCTCGCAGGCGTACAGCATGAGGGGTATTATCAGGGCTCGGAACAGGTGTATCTTTAGGCGAACAGGCATCCCGGATCTCAGCATCGGGTTAAAGGAGGCAATCGCCCCCTGCGCCCGGGTCGAGACGTCTCGGATGTGCTCGCGAAAAGTTAGACATTTATCCAACTTCACTCCCAGATATGTTATAGAATTCCTCACATTCAATCCTTCCATTCCTCCATTCAATTCCTACTTCCAAGCGCTGTTGTTTCCTTTTATCTAAATACTGGCGCAGATAAAATGTCCCGTCTCCCGTTTGAATGCAAATTCGATAATTCCGTTGTGTGTTAATATAAACTTCTGTTAAAATTGGTCATTAAAATTGAATACAGCTACAGAACAACAATGGGCAAGTTTATGCAATATTAATAATTGATAGTTGGTGCAGATAAACATTTTCCCCGTAAGTATTGAACTATAGAGTAAATACAGACAAACGAAGTGCTGAAATGGACTCACCATTTACTAAAGATGTAGAAAGTGGCCCCATGCAGCATCAATACAAGCTGTGTTAGCCTCTAGTTCCAAGGTTGCGGATTCAAGTTAGCCTCTAGTTCCAAGGTTGCGGATTCAAACCTGGCGGAGGACGGTGGATGTTTTAGGGCGTAAAGATCCTTAGCATGACTTCCTTTGGAAGGGAAGTAAAGCTGGTGGTCTGGTGTCGTATATTAACGGCATATAAAAGAACTTCAAGCTTGATAAAGAGGCCACTGAACAAAATTACCGTCTTTCACGTCCAATATAGAATGGGACGCTAAGGGCCACAGCAGTTAAAGAGCGTCCATAAATAAAACTCAAAGAAAAAAATAAAATAGACAGCTATGCACGTCTAACCATATTCAGATACAGCCGGCGCCAAGTTCCGGTATAGATGTGTGTGGATTTCTTTCATAGACCTTGGTTGTAACAGTATAACCTTTTTTGAAACGAAACGAAACCAATTATACAAATATAAGTAAAATTTTTTTAAAAACGTTTCCTCCCTAATGCAAGGAGCTTGCCCAACTCATTCGATTTAAAGTTTCCCAACCACGGATCTACTAAAATTTTTTTCGATAGATCATAGCCAGGCTATATACAGGCAAACACATCACACGTTGTTAGATCCGGGGAACGTGGTGGCCACCAAATTTTGGTAACAGAGAAAACATCATGGACTCGTTCGTTAATCGAACCTGTTTTCACATATGCTTCCACAATTTGAATTCTTTCTTCTATTGAAAAATCCATTTTTCAGAATGCGAACAGCAACGTGTATATGAACTGATGAAATAAATTGAAATGCTGACAGAAGAACGCCAAATATCGATTATTCATATTGGCAAAATGGCCCATTTTTGTGCTGTAGTTCGATTCAATTTTAACAGAAATTTTATTGATACTCCACGGAAATATCCCATTTACATTCAAACGGGCGACGGTCAACTTTTATCTGTGACAGCATGTACAACAAACGCAATTTTGATGCATTCAATGTTTGGTTACGTGGTGAAGACAGGACTTAACCGTGATAACGGGTTGGATCAGAGTGACCGCTTTATGTTAAGTTACCTTTTACTATAATCTGTTTATGTTGAAAGAGAGGGGGTGATTCCAGATGTAAACAAGGGGCGCGCGCCTGCAGTGTTCGTACAAGTTGTATCAAAAGAGTGCGTATACTATTGACGACTATTCATGTTTTTATTCCGTTATAGAACATCTTATGTTACATACATGTAAAGTGAATACTACATAGTCTGTACACTACAGTGGACAATAAACTACATGCGGTGATTGTCGAAAGTGAACGCTATATCGTGAGAAACTCCTTTCGACATCGCAAGAGCAGCATACGAATAATACACTTAAAGCACTGTCTGATATATTTCTTACTCTGTAAGCCGGAGGAGCATGCCTATACGGTATATTTCTTTACCCAGGTGACACGTGGCAAGATATTATCCTAACTTGAAATCACACTAATGCGTCCTCTAGTGACAACAAGCAGTGAGTTTATGTTTCTTAGTAACTACCCACTTAGTCAACATTCAGTTCTTTCATACCATGCAAGCACGTGGTGAATATGGAATACGTACACTGACGTGCATAAAAAGTGGGCAACAATAGAACGCAATTGTTTATATTGGTACTGATAAAACTAGCCCCACCCTCTGCCAGCGTGACCTACTCTATTTCTTGAGCATAATTCTAGCCACTGCAGGGTACTTTACTTTCCCATAAAATTTATCTGCACTGATGAAGAGTAGCATTACGAACTAATTGTCCATGATCGCACTAGAGGATTACGGTTAAGCAATGCTTCATTGAATTTTTGAACAAAAATAGAATATAATGTAATAAAAACTAGAAATAAAGACGTAACTTAAAAACATTTTGTTATTTGTTATGTTTATACTTAAGCCTTGTATTTTTACTTTCTCTACTACGTAGGTATAGTAAGTAGGGAAGTATTGTATTCGACCCAAAAATTCGATACCGAGATTTCACCGGAAATACATGTTTTGAGACCCTCTGAATCCAAAAAAAGCATTTTTGGAAACATGTCCGTGTGTGTCTGTGTGTAAACAGCATAACTCAGAAACGAACAGTCGGATAAACACCAAACTTGGTATTTAGGTTCAGTATCTTCCAGAGATGCGACACGAAGGTTTTCAAGAAAATACCCCCTCCCCAGATTACCCTTTACATGAAACATTTTTCGAAAATTTTAATTTTCTCAAAAATGGCTCTAACGATTTTAATTAAAATATCATATGAAAATATTTTCATGAAAAATGAAATGTATATCTCGAAATTTCTGGGAATGTCTCCAAAAGTATTCTTCATTGTGAACGACTTTTGCATAACTGGTAAACCATAAGAGATAGACAAAATTTTACTACACAAAAAATGTAGATCGCGTTAAAATACACAATTTATGTCATATACATTTTTGTTGTTGAGTGAACCATTTTCGAGATATTGCTTGTTATTCCCTTAAATTTTCCAATGCTTATACTTTTTCTCAAATTCGTTATTCATTTTTTTTGTCCTGGTAATGCAAAGAGAAGGGAATACTCCACATAGCAACCAGCTCTTAACATTTTTGATTATAGCTTAAAGACTACCAATTCTCCTTGTATCTACAAGAAAATTAGCAATAGGATTAACATCTCAATATCTCGATTAACATGAAGCATATGGAGAATAAGCGTTTGTAAAAATAGTTTGTATAAGAGTAGAGAAAATCATGTGAGTGTAACACATCAGATTTTTATGTTGCAGAATTGTTTTCTTATTGCTGTTCGATGGCGGCAAAAACTTTAACCTTCATCTCCATGCCGCTTCTAAAAGCTCTCATATAAGTGACGAGTTGTCGTTAAGTTTAATGACCTATGCAAATAATTCCACAGGACTTCCTTTAGAAGATCCAATTAGTTAGTTTAGGCTTTCCTCATGTACCAATCGCAGCGAAACTCCGTACCATCCCTTCATTTCATATCGATTATATAATTGGTTCCTTCTTGTGTAGACCAGTCTAGACCAGTCACATAGAGAAATGATGCCAGCTGGGCGAGTCAAAGGTTAGTTAACTGAAGATGGAAACCTTACGGAAGGAAAACACTAATGTGATATATGGGAATCGGCCACTTTTTATGCACTTACCGTGCCTGTAAGTACTATAATGATTAGAGGATGGCATATGAATTATTTAAAAGTTTACTCCTGGAATTAAACTTTTAATCAGTCTTTCACACTACACAGTTCAAAGGTTCATATCTATAATATGCCTTATTTTTAAGAGCTAAAATGTTGTGAATATACTTTAGCACAGCTTCTAGTATTGCATAAATTTGTTCCCTTTCGTGGAGTGGCACCAAGAAAACTTTTATTACGTGCCTATCGTTGGTTTTACATAAATATTAGAATTTGACATCTCTTTAACAGAGTACTCACTTTTAACCGGTACTCTCCAAAGGAGAGGGAGCGGGGAGCTTGTTTGACGCGTATGGTAATTATGAGATGATGGTCCAGGGTTCAGCGACTGCTTTTGCAAGATTTAAGGGAACTATTCCCGGAAAAACTTCCATGAGCTCTAATAAGGTTTTTGGGTAAACAGTGATTCCAACCACCCACACATTCTTGATGCAGAAGAATAATCTTATCTCACTCCTATTGCCAACTTAATTTCATGTGTGTTATGAAATTTCATAACGTGTTAATTTTTAAACATTTCTTATTGTATGTCTGCTGACAATCTTGATGCCATGTCGATTTATAGCTATATATTGAAAAAACGTTCTCATGTGTTACATTCACATGAATTTCTCTAGTCTCTCTTCAGAAAACTGTTTCTACAATAAAGCTTATTCTTCTGTCTATTTTTATTAATAGGGAAAACAATTCAATACAAATTTACACATTTCGTTACATTTTTTGTGAACTAAGATTTTGTCTATTAAGGTTTATCCATTATACTGTGGAGTGTATGTGTGTGTATTCTCACGCCAGACACATTATTGCGTCGTTGGCGACAGTATTGTTGGGGTAATTCTTTCAGCTGGGGTTTGTGAGTTTCGTCTGTCGTGGTGACTCGCCACTTTCTAGCTGGTGATCATAGCTAGCGGTGGGGAAGTGGTCGTAATTTCTTTGTGTGTTAGCGTCACTTTTTAGGTCGAGTGTTGGGTCTGGAAGGTCGAATGTGAAATCGTGTGCAATTCTGTGTATTTTGTTATAACTATCCCACGCCTGCTCTGGAATGCGTAGTTTAAGATTCTGGTCCTCTTGCTACCTCTGAAGTATGCCTCCCAGTGTATATGCTGGGGTAACTAAAATTTAACATCTAGCTGCTAATCTTTTGGCTTCACCCCAGTATATAACAATACCAGAGTCATTCTGAATGAAGAGGACTACATAGGCTATTTGCAGAAAATTCAAATTATACATTTTGTTATGCAAATATCCTAAATATGTGGGAAATAATTAGATCAGTTTTGAGAAAATAAAAAATAACGAAAAAATTCCACTGAAGGATAGTTGATGATGAGGGATTTTCTTTAATTTTCCTGTCATATCATTGTTCACCGCACACAACAGACAATAAACACAGACTAACAAACACACAAATTTTTCTAAAATATGCTTTATTTGGATTCAGGGGACTCAAAACATATATTTCCGGTGAAATAACGGTATCGATCGCTATTTGGGTGGGATCAATACCTTCTCTACCTACAAATATACAAGGTAGAGAAAGTAAAAATTACACATCTTCCTGCTTTGAACTACCCAGTGAAAAGGCTAGTTGATTCTGCGCTGGTAGACGCTTTGTCCAGTGTACGTTCCTGTGTTGACCCTGCATTATGTGCGACAATTAGGAGGTAATCCAGTTTAATGCATCAGCAGCGCCGAGAGCGGATACGCTGGTCACCTCTCACCACAAGTCCATCGGAGATGATGGATCTGAGATCAATTGGATCATCAGTCTTGGTGTTGCACCACGAATCTGATCACTTTCATTATCTAACGTCCAGACATCTCAAGTGATTTTAATTGCAATTTATCTTTTAGTTTTGTACATCTCCTTATGCTTGAAATTCCTTGAGAGCCTTTCGTAACATTACAAGAGTTGCAAAATAAATGAACGCATATACAGGATATTCCGAAAAAATCTAATGTGACACATTCACATGAATTTCTCTCCCTCTATCGTTTATTATTGGATATACAAACTAGTCTTACTAAATCTTATTTTTATATCTACTACATTTTAATCCAAATAAACCTTTGCAGAAAAGCAACATTACACACTTCCTTATTAGATACAAAGGGAACAGCGATAGCCAAATGTTTAAGAACTGTGCGCTCTACGCTAGCCTTAAAATTCCATACTGTTTCCATGCAATCGCGAGAAACAATTGAATTTGACAGGACTTTAAGAGAATAACAAGCTATTGAGCAATTCAAACCTTTAATAACGGATATCTTGGATATGCCTGAAGCTACAATAAAAGTTATTTGAAACAAATTGTGTCTTAAAGAGATCTAAATTTCATTTGTACTGGTTTTCGTGTATTAAATTAAATATGATTTTATTCATGGACGCTTTTTAGCTGCTGTGATCCCCCTTCTAGATTGGGCGTGAAAGACCGGAAAGTTTGGTCAGAGGCCTCTTTATCAGGCTTGAGGTTCTTTTACGTGACGTAAATCTACGATACGGGATCACCGGCTTTACTTCCCTTCCGAAGGAAGACATGCTAAGGATTTTTACGACCAAAAAAATTCATCGCCCTCCGCCGCTTTTGAACCCGCGATATTGGGAACTAGAGGCTAGCATGGTGACCACTACACCACGGAGGACGAATTTTCATCTATTGCTTAACATTTACCTACTAATTATACAAGATTATACAAAATTCTCTCAGACTTCACAGGCTATTCCCAGAAAATTCAAGATATTCATTTTATTTGTCATATAAATTTCTTTAATATGATATTCTAACCAAAATCGTTAGAGTTATTTTTGAGAAAATAAAAAAGTTTGAAAAATATTGCAATTAAGGGGTAGTTTGGTGTGGGAATTTTCTTGAAACTCTTTGTGTCGCATCTTTGGCAGATGCTGAATCTAAATACCAAGTTTGGTATTTATCCGAATTTTCCTTTTTCTGTTAAGTGGTGCATAGACACACACACAGACGTTTTTCTAAAGATGCTCTTTTTTGTTTGTTGCTTGATTCAGGGTTGTCAAAACAGTATTTTGAGTGACATATTGGTATAGAATTTTTGAGTGGAATGCAATACCTTCTCTACCTACTACGTGCTTACAGAGGGAGTAGTATCAATTTCTACATTTTTCAGATTTTATCTAAATGTTTTCAAAATTTTTTCACGTGCTGCTCCAGCACAACTAAACGTATAGTTTAAACTCAGGCAGTTATCTTTAATAGTCTTTGAGAAAAAATTGCTTTTATTATAGCTACTAATTAATTGGAAGTTACACACAATTCTAATTTTGAAAAAAGTATACTACCACATTATTTAAATACAAAACAGGCATTCAATGTTTTCACTCTTTTGTTATTTCAGAAAAGAATTTAAATCTTTAAATATAATTTTGCTAACAATATATCCTCAGCAATCGAATTAATTATATAGTATCTTGAACAGTTTAGAACTAGCAAAAATCATATGTCAGTTTTTTTATACTCTCTGAGTTTCTGCTGAAAATATGAACATGATTTTTACAAACTACATCATATGTAACACACATACGCGCAAAAAATGTAAGAAAAATTAAAGTCGAGTAAAAGGCATTGAAAGGAAATGTAGGCCATTAGGCCACGTGCTAATGCGATTTCGATCGCGGCTCTCGTATTGAGGATGCGTGACTCGATTCCCGGCTCTGGAGCGGTAATTTAAAGTTGGCCCTATTCAAGCCTTCTTCTTTGACTAGTTCATGTCAAGGCTCAATGTGGTTCGGTAAAAGCTGTAGGTCCTCTCGTTCCAAGTCATTTAACATTATCATCCCCTCATTGTAGGTAACGGAACGATACCTCTGGGTGCCTCCAGTTAATAAATGGGGGTTCACATCGCTTGGTGGAACGAGGTTTCCCCAGAGGTCATCGACTGTGTGAAGAGCGTTATAAACCAGCCAAGTTTATTCGGTGTAGAACTCCTTAGAAAATCGATTCCTGTTGCAATTCGATTTTATTGCTCCCATACTTGTGTAATTTAAAAAAGTACTGCCTGTACCACAGTTTTATATATTCTCTTCTTTGTTCCCTTCCTTATTTTTTCTCCTATGTGCAGAATTCAGTGGCTTAGTTATGCTTCCCTCTTTATTATATTCTAGTGCACATCTCGCCTGGCTATCGGCATGTTTGTTAACAGTAAATTCTAAGTATTTTACTTTACACATTCCATTTATCTTAGTCCTCCATCCAGTCAGATTTTCCACGTTGTCATTCTCAAATATCAGAAATTCACATTTTTTAAAATGAATATATAGATCAGCGTTAGTATAATCTATTTGTAGCTCCCTAATCATCTAGGACAGATCGTGGTTGCTGCAGCGGTTAGGAATTTAGTCAGTAAAATATAATGTATTTTTCCCATAGTCTACACCTCGAGCCAGTTTATTAATAGGTTAAAGTACAATTTGAATGATGTTGGTGATAATCCATATCCATGTTGCAACCTTTATTAACTAAGAACTCATCTGTATATTTGTGCTGTTCACAGTCACAGTCTCTCTCTCTCTCTCTTTCTCTCTCTCTCACACACACATACCCACACGGACGTTTTTCTAAAATTATTTTTATTGCGGGGACCTCAAAACGTGTATTTCCGGTGAAACCTCGGCATGGAATTATTGGGTAGAATGCAATATCTTCTCTACCTACAGTGTAAGTTGTAGGGAAAGTAAAAATATCAGCGACTACCCGGTATAACGAAATTCTACATTTTTGTATATTAAGATTACGTTCACCAGTTATACAAAAGTCATTCAGAATGAAGAGGACTTCACAGACGAATTGCAGAAAATTCAAGATATATATTTCATTTTTCATATAACTACCTTAAATATACAGTACTGTAATCACAATCATTAAGGCGTTTAGAGAAGAAAAAACAGAAATATTTTCTGTAAAGGGTAGTTTTCGGAGGGATGATTTTCTTGAATCTTCGTGTCATATCTTTGGAAGATACTGAAATTAAATACCAAGTTTAGTAAACACCGGCCATTTCGTTTTTGAGTTGTAATGTGTATGCATATCATGGATTATTTTTTTCTGTTCCTTTCTTTGTGTTTGTAAATAACATCATGCACTTAAAGAAATCCATGTAAAAGAGAATTTGTTAACATGTTTGTTAAGAACAAGCAATAAATAGAAGTCTACCATCAGGGCTATCTATTCATTAGGAAAACAGAAGCTGAGAAGATATTGCTTCTTTCTCTTCCCTTCTCCGTAATTTGCGCGACTCTGTTGCACTGTTTTACTACATTGTCTTTGACTAGCAACTGCTATTTTATGCATAGTTGGTGTCATTGTCTGTAGTGTGCTCCAGTGTACGCTGAAGTATGTTATAGGGTTCTTTCGTGAATGTGAGATGTCTTAACGTGGCTGTAATTGTACACATATACAAGGCAAGAACGTATCTGTCACGATGAATAAAAGATGAAGTAAAGCTAGAAGGAAAACGGGGAATGTTTCGACTGTTCATAAGTTACTGCTGGTTTCAGAAAGCTTGGAGGTGATGCTGTAGAAATCAAATTCTTGCGAGTATAACCGTATTCCATAAACATATGTTAACAAATCTGATACGTTACATTCACATGACTTTCTCTAACCTCTATCACTAATTAGTGTGTATTCAAAAAATTCTTACGAGAGCTTAGTATTCTATATACTTCATTATAATCCAGATAAACTTTTGCAGAAATAGCTACAATACGCATTTTAGATACAAAGAGAACAGCGAGTTACATATTTAAGAACTGGACGCTATATGCTTCCCTTAACATTCCATACTGTTTCTATGCAATCGCGAGAAACACTGAAAATCGACAGGAGTTTAAAAGAATTATAAAGAAAAATTCGCACCATTTATTAGGGATATGTCGAAAATGGCTTATGCCATAAAAAGGTATTTTAAATAAATTGTCTTTTAAATAAATCTACAGTTTTAGCGCAGTATTATAACGTTTACCAGTTGTACACGATTACATAACATTTCTTCTGAATGAAGAGGACTTCAGAGGATATTTATAGATAATTCAAGAAACGCATTTTATTTGCCACGTAAATATATTAAATATATAGTATTTTAATCAAAACTCTTACAGTAATTTTCGAGAAAATAAACGATTTTGTAAAAGATTCCATGTAAAGGGTAGTTTGTTGTGGAAGTATTTTCTTGAAAATCTTTTTGCCGCATCTTTGTAAGATACCGAACTTAAAATATTAAGTTTGATATTGTGGCGTGTATGTGTGTGTATTGTCACGCCAGACGCATTATTGCGTCGTTGGCGACAGTATCGTTGGGGTAATTCTTTCGGCAGAATTTTGAAGTTCGTTTGGCGTGACGACTTGCCACTGGCTAGCAGACGATCCCTAGCTAGCGGTGGAGAGTGGGGGAAGTAAGCATTATTCTTTGTGTGCTGTGTGTTAGCGCCACTTCCGTCGAGTGTCTGGAGTGGAAGGCCTGTGTGAATGTAACCGCGCGTGTGTAGCATCTCCCTTCAATTTCTTCCTTTATATCTCTTATATATGATGTAGAGGCGCCGTGCTTATATTCAATAAGCTATAGGTAATGTGAATAATGTGAAATTATGTGTATTTTGTGATAACTATCCCACGCCTGCTCCGGAATGTACAGTTAAAGTTGCTGGTCCTCTCGCTACCTCTGATGCTATGCCTCCCAATGTTTAAGCTGGTGTAACTAAAATTTAATGTCTAGTTGCAAACCTTTTTGGTCTCATCCCGGTGTATAACAGTATTTATCGGAATTTTTGTTTTTGAGTTATACCGTTTACGGAATCACACACTAACATACGGATGATTTTGTAGAAATGATCGTTATGGATTAAGGGACATCAAAACATGCATTTATAATGAAATTTGTATATGGAAGTTTTGGGTGGAATGTAATATCTTCCCCATGTGGTAGGAAAAGTAAAAAGGAACAGTGAAATGAAAAATAACGAAACTTTTTTCCATATAAAGGGTAGTCTGGGTTGGGTGGGGACTTTTTTTTTTAAAATCTTCATGTGGCAATCGTGGAGGGTGCTGAATTTCCAACTAAATTATTGTTTTTGGGTTATGATATTCACAGATAGATAGACAGACAAACAAACACACACAAGCGATAGATGCATATACAGACACACAGGCGCACAAACACAATCTTTCTTAACCCGTTTTTAGGAGAGAGAGCCTCAAAACCTGTATTCAGGTAAAATCTAGATATCGAATTTTTGGGTGAAATGTAATATCTCCTCCAATTACTATAGATAGGTAGTAGAGAAAGTGAGAAAGTTAATACTTATGGCCGAGTTCATCAATCCCGGTAAATATAAACTCTTATGATACCGCAGTTAAACTATTACCGTGGTAAAGTGATAAAACCTTTACACCATTGTTAATCCTTTGTTTGAATATCGCGGTTTCATAGCGCCTGGTTTTCTCATTTTCTCCTTCGAAGCAATTCATACTAGTATTTGGAAGGCAGTGATTAATTTCGATAGTCACTTGCTTGTTGTATTTATGCGTAGAGTTTAGGAAATGCTGGTATTAGTAGCCTACATTTAACCTGTATTTCATCCATTTGCAGACAGTTTTGTTCGAAATACATTCGCAATGGACACAATGAATAACGGATATCTCAGATACGGCTTATGCCACAAAAAGCTTATTTTAAGTAAATTGTGTGTTTTAAAGAGATCTAAATTTTTTGTGAACTAGGTACGTTTTCGTCTATCCAACGTTTACAAGTCACAAACGGTTATACCAAATTCCTTCCGAATGATGAGGTCTTCCTAGGCTATTCACAGAAAATTCAAGATATAAGTTTTATTTACCATGTAAATGTCTTTCATATACTGTATTTTAATAAAAATCGTTAGCCATTTTTTACAAAACAATTTTTTTAAAAAAATCTTCCATGTAAAGGGTAGTTGGAGGTGGCGAGATTTTCTTGAAAATTTTCGTATTGCATCCTTGGAGGATACTAGACTCAAATACCAGATTTGGTGTTTACCCGACTTTTCATTTTTGAGTTATGCTGTTCACAGACAGATACACATACACGGACATGTTTACAGAAATTCGTTATTTGGATTCAGGGTGGCTCAAAATATGTATTTCCAGTGAAATCCCGACATCAACATTTTGGATAGAATGCAATGCTTCCCCTACTTACTATACGTAGTAGAGAAAGTAAAAAAAGGAGGATCCGATTAAAACATTTCGATAAACGTTAAGTAGGAGCATGCCCGTGACTGGTTCAACAACAACATTCCTTAAACGTGATTAGTCATTATCTCCCATTTGCGGCATGAGTGAAATAGTCCACCTTAAAGTCACTTCTGCCACGCTAGAAACTTGTCATTCCAACTTTGTGAGAGGCGCGATAAATTTAAACCAGCATTTCAAACTTCACAGCACCTGTATCTATAAGAGCTTCAAACATTTCGAGAGCATACAGAACATAGCGATGATACATCCACCCATATATTCCAGCTCACATCATTTCCGTCCAATCGCACCATTACTCATAATTAGTCTCTATGCTTTACCTGTGAACTGTATGTAATTCTCAGTTAGTGCATTGCCGTTCTGCTCGTCCTAGATTACAAATTGAATTTCAGCTCATTTTCATCACAATCTACGCCACTGCCAAGCGAGCGCATACAATGCTACGAAAGGAGGTGGAAAGAGGAAGACCATGTTTTAATTGAAAGGAAATTAAAAGTTTTTAATTAAAAGGAGTTGCTTCGGAGGAGCACTGATGTTATAGGTGAATCTCTTGAGGGTACAATTCCATTAAAACAGGCATTACAATAGGTGATGATAACAGACCTTTTTTAGTTTCTCTACCAATAGGTAGAGAAGGTATTGCATTCCACCCAAACATTCGATGTCGAGATTCCAATGCAAATATGTTTTGAGGACCACTGAACCAAAGTAAAACATTTTCAGAAAAAGGTCCGTGTGTTTGTCTGTGTTTGTGAACAGCATAAATCAAAAACGAAATGTCGGATAAATACCAAAGTTGGTATTTAAGTTCAATATCTTCCAAAGTTAGTACACGAAGATTTTCAAGGAAATGCCATACCCCATACTACCCTTTACCTGGAATATATTATGACATTTTTGATTTTCTAAAAATGACTAAGGATTATAATTAAAATAGCCTGTTCTCTTCTTTCGGAAGGACATTTATATAATATAGCATAATCAGTAAACGTGAGGCAGTATTTTTAACACTTAAATGATTTCAGTCTAATTATATAGTATATAAATTCAATAACAGCCCGCCTTAAATCAATATGTGTGTGTAACAAGATATAAAAAGTGTATATTACAGTCATTGTATATGTTTATATTATTGTATACATGTGTAATAATGTTATGTGAATGTATTACGTAATTTAATAATGTAGGAGAGCTGTGAGAATAAAGTTAAAAGTTGCTAACCATGAGGTAACAATGAGGTAACCTTGAGGCAATAATGTAATTCTTGGAAACAATAATATAATTTTTGTGACAGTTCATAAAATAACCATTCAACAACCAGAAAAAGCTTTAGTTAAATGAAGGTGTTCTATTGGACTAGGATTAGTCAATCAGAAGCTAAAATGAAGTAAAATTTACAAATTCAGAAGACGCTTGTAGATAGCGTTACTAACCGGACGCGAGACACGTCCTCGAGAAATTTAATACGTATTTTGTGTGAGACAAAAATAGTTTACGTGTTAAAAAGTGCAAGTATTTAATAAAAAACAACTGTCATAGCTGTCTCTCTGTATCAGTGAAGTGTTATTTAAATCGTGTTAAGCATTAATAAAAGGAGTGAAGTAAAATTTTAATATGTGTATGCCTACACTCTTCAGTCGCACCACTCCCTGCTAAGTCATTCATGTCTCTAAAAAAATATAAATACTGACGCAGCCGAGGCAAACTAAATATATAATATTTAAAGAAACAGTCAAATTACAAAGTTAATATTTTTAAACTTGGGGCGAAGGCTACCGGAAACTTTTTACCATACGTGCGATTGCTACTACTTCAAGTTCGGCTCCCCAACATTTGAAATATAATACATCTTCTACAAACTGACTTTCCATACGTAGCAGCAACAAACCTTCTTCAAACGTTAAGCGAAAGATGAAAAGTACTACACAAACAAAAGATGTCTTGCACTCATATGAATTTCTCTACTTTTCTAAAACAAATTTTAAATGTTATTCTCCATCCACTTCATTTTAATCGAAATAAACAATCTTATTGCTAATTTTCTTGTAGGTGCACGAGGAATATGGTAGGCATTAAGTGATAGCCAAATCTTTTAAGAGCTGGTTGCTGGGTGGAGCATTCCATACTCTTTGCATGTCCAGGAGATAAAAGAACGAATAACGAATTCCTATTTGAGAAAATGTATAATGAAAAATTCAAAAAAATAATAAGAAATATCTCGGAAATGGTTCACTCGACAGAAAAAATTGTGTGTTTTAACGAGATCTACATTTTTTGTGTAGTAGAAGTTTGTTTATCTCTTACGGTTTACCAGGTTTGCTAACGTCATTCAGAATGAAGAGGACGTTTGTGGACATTCCCAGAAAATTCAAGATATACATTTCATTTGCCATGCAAACATCTTAGACATATGATACTTTAATCTAAATCAGTAATGCCATTTTTGAGAAAATCAACATTTTCGGAAAATATTCCATGTAAAGGTAGATTTTCTTGAAAATCTACGTGTTGCATCTTTAAAAGATACTGAACCTAAATACCAAGTTTGGCATTTATCCAACTTTTCGTTTTTGAGTTATGCTATTCACAGTCAGACACATAGGTACACGGATCTTTTTCTAAAAAGGCTTTTTTGGATTCAGGGGGCCTCAAACACGTATTTCCGGTAAAATATTAATATCGAATATTTGGGGGGGAATGCAATATTTCCTCTACTTACTATACATAGTAGAGAAAGTAAAAATGGAAATCTCTTTAAAGCACACAATTTATTTCAAATAAATATTTTGTGGCATCATCCATTATTAATGGTTCGAATTGTCCATTTTAAGATATTCTTTCAAGATCTGTCATTTACAACTGTTTCTCGCGATGCCATGGAAAAAGTATGGAGTTTTAAGGCCAGCGTATAGCGTCCAATTCTTACACATTTTACTATCGCTGTTGTGTTTGTTTCTATCACGAAATGTGTGATGCAACTATTTTATCTCGATTAAAATAAAGTAGATAGGAATATAAACTGTCGCATGAAGTAGATATTGTCTTTACGTTGTGGCTACTATATATGGAAAGCCAGTTTGAAAAGGATGGTATCTTTGCGTTATTTGCACCACGTTTTGGGCATCAATTTGAAATAGGTTGTATTGAAGGAGTTGTATTATATTTCAACTGTTGGGGAGCCGAACTTGAAGTAGTTTGCAACCGCACGTATGGTAAAATGTTTTCGGTAGCCTTCGCCCCAAATGTATTTTCCGGTGGCCTTTGCCCCAAGTTTAAAAAAATATTAACTTTGTAGTTTGACTGTATCTTTAAATATTATATATTTAGGTTTGCCTCGGCTGCGTCATTATTATGGTTAGAGACACGTTTCTCTTAGCAGGGTTGTGTGTGACTAAGGATGTAGGCTTACACAGATTATAATTTTACTTCACTCCTTTTATTAATGCTTGATACGATATCACTTCACTGATATAGAGAGCTGTGAGATTCTTTTTATTAATTAATTACACTTTTTAACACGTAAACTTATGTTTCGTCTCACACGAATATGTAATAAATCTCTGGAGGACTCACAAGCAACGCATCCAGTTATGAGCACTGTCTGCAGGCAACTAAATTGATTTCAACCGTCTAAACATGTAAATTTCTGTATTTCAAGTCTCTAAATGGCTAATCCTTCTCCAATAGAATACCTTCATTTAACTAAAGCCTTTTCTGGTTGTTGATTGGCTATTTTATAAACTGTCACTAAAATTACATTATTGTTACTCCAATAATCAGAAGTAGTATTATTAAACTCTCAAACTCATTATTGCCTCAAGGTTACCTCATTGTTAGCAACGTTTGACCTATTTCTCACAGTTCCTACATTATTAAATTACGTAATGCATTCCCATAACATTATTGAACATGTTTACAATAATATAAGCGTATGCAATGACTGTTACATACATTTTACAAATTATTACATACACATATTGCATCAAGGCGGGCTGTTATTGAATTTATATGTTATATAATTTGACTGAAATCATTTAAGTGTTAAAAATACTGCCTCACACAAGCATAATTTGTATACCCACTAATAAGCGAGGGTAGACAAAGTCATGTGAAAGTAAGATCAGCATTTTTTTAATATTACGTAGATGCCAATACTTTTCAGTGTAGGTATAGAGCAAAATATCCTTTTTTACAAACAGTTCTTCCTTTGCATAGAACATTAGTCACTTGAGAAAATAAAAAGCTGTATAAGTTAGAGGCAAAGAAAACTCCTTTTTGTTGTGACAATACAGAAACGCTAAAGGTAAGAATGATTTAGGGTTTTCTAATTTCCCGGCTATTGTTTTCTATTGAACATGAACATTATCAGCTTCACCATCATGGATATGAAATGTATTAAGAAATTAATAACGTTAATGGTACACAAAGCATAAATTATGAGCTTCCAACCTGTGCTCCGCGAGCACTTCCAGAAAATAAAAAATAAATGAAATTAAAGCATAAGAAAACTAGAGTTTGAATTCTGAATGAATATTTTACAGATTAATTTTGCCATTTTTATAAAAGAATAAACTGAGGTGGTCCTTTAGTACGATTCCCGTCACTCCTCACTCTGAGTTTGAGTTTCGTGGTTTTCTCTGGTCGGTATGCGAATACTGGGGTGGTTTTTCATTTAGTACGATTTACTTTCCATAATTTCTCTTTCATTCCGTTTCCTTCTCACCTTTCAGACGTGCTTCTAGGTTTGTGGCGTACGGCGATTCCCGGCAGATGGCGCGTATACTTGCATAAAGGAAATATTACATCATGTGGACGCTAAAGGGCTGCTTGGTCGAAGGATCGTTCATCACTAGGCAGCTCCATCAGTGGGACAGGTGTTAGAGCTTAGAATTTTAGGGACTTCTGCGCGTCTCTATGGCCTGTCTGCCTGCAACCTGTGGTTTTTTGTGGCTCTTTCACTTCATCCCTTCCTTTTGGGGGCTGTAGCCACAATATATCTATCTAGGTCGCAGTAAGCGAGGTGTTTACTATAACTTATAAAAGAAGACGCTTGATCATTCTACTGTCAAAATGGAAGAGAGAACTACGACGAAGACTGCGAGAAACAACTGATTGCAGCTAAGCGAGAATCTTGGAAACACAGTACCATTTCAGATCAGTCCTCTGTAAGTTTTAATCTTCTAATTCACGAATTATTTTGCTACACATACCGCTCTTTTTCTAATTACCGGTTTATATATCCCATTTGCAGGCACCTTAATGCAAACGATTCGAATGACTTTAATGATTAAGGCGAGATGAAATGGGGAGAGCCCACGTAAAATAACCGGTGTATGGCACATCTGGATGATGACGGAGTTACATTAGACTGTAGTGGCTAGGATTTTGCTTTTAGTTCTAAAATCGCTACGATAATAGTGAAATAAATTAATACAATTTTCATATAAAAAGCTAGAAATATTTCCTTGTATATTATTGTTAAGGATAGGGGAATAAGTGACCCTCACGTAGTATATAGACTCCACGAATGGCGAGCGTTTTTAGGCTCTATAATACAGATGATCTCGCTGTTTTGTATAGTGCAACATTCTAGCCGAAACATTCATTGCGAATACCACAAATAGCTCCATTGTGTTTTTACAGTATGGAAATATCTACCCTTTAACACAACAACGCGGAAAATAAGCTTAGAGTATATTTATTGCTGTAGGGCGGATGTGTGAACATGTTATGACAGCAATCAATAAAGCCGGGTGTAAAACATGACCGCAGCCCAATCAGAGCCACAGTTGTTTGCATACATGCTGTGCGTGCGTGTGTCTGACGAATAATGGGAGACCTGGTGACCAGGCCTGTAAAACATATCATTAACGACCTTCTCGCCACCAAATATGCATAGCACGTTTGAGGTAACACCAATGAACAGGGGATTGTTTGGTATTCCTTGCTTATCCTCTGATCTAAACTAACAGGAGGCTCAAGGTGAATGAATAGTTCCTAGCCACTCCACAGTTCTTTCGCTATGTGTTTGAAAACGCTTTCTGTTCTTATCTAACATACCTTTTTCTAAAATCAATGTATATTTTATGACAGAATTATCACTAACACATAACTGTAATCTATGGAGTTAGAGCAATAATTGAGATTATATTCCTTGAAAATATTAATATTATTCAACTTTCATCACAATAATGAGCAAAACGGGTACAACAGACCAACATTTTCTTATTTGTCTTAAAAATTGTCTTCCTAATGCTATTTCCAAAGAATATTAAAGACCATTCAGACGTGTTGTGTAAACGTTGTATTCTAAACTTAATGGATATTTCAGAAGTGTATGAAAGAATAAATACAGGAAAAATCTGACGTGTTGCACTCATAAGACTTTCTCTACTCTTGTGCAAACTATTTATACAAACGTTAATTCTCCATATACTTCATGTTAATGAGAAAATTCTAACAAATAACATGGAATATCTCAGAAATGGATAAAAAAAAGCATATGAAATAAACTATGTGTTTTAACGAGATCTACATTTTTTCTGTAGTAAAATGTCCATCTCTTACGGTTTACCAATTATGCAAAATTCATTCAGAATGAAGAGGAATTTTGGGGGACATTTTGAAACGGCAACTCTAGGCCGAGCCCAAGAACTATAATTACAGATAACTTATTAATTAACTTTTAGTGATGTTAAATCGTATTATGTAAATATCTTTTTCTCATACTGCTTGTATATTTTAAGAAGGGTGATTTAACATTATGTATCTATCTAGGTTATTAATATTAGTAGAGTTATAAATGGTTTAATGTAAATAATTTAAGCGCTATGTTAAAATACTGTCCACGAGGGAAAGTTTTAGCTACAGGAATAGTGCTTTCGAAGGCAGAAAACCTAGTTTTATTACCTCTCTCCGGTCGCTGTGCTATTATTCCTACAGCGAGGGTGTAGAGCCTTTGTCCCATTATTTGATAATTCGCCGTGACCAAGTGAGTGAGAAAGACAACCTTAACGGTAAATGTAGGAAAAGCCGCGATTTATATTAAAATTGGACCAATGAGATCCCTGAAAGTTTATTCGAAATAGTTAGACGCGTCGAGTCGCGCTAAAAATGGACCAATAGGAAAGGAAGCAGCCTCAGGAGCCTGAGACTATAAATGGATCTGTTTAGGGAAAATTCGGGGCAGTTTATGTCATGTGTGGTCAGGGAGAGATGCTGCAGGATGTGTGAGATATCGCGCCAAAAAGGGAATCAAGTCAAATTTGTCATGTCAGCTTAGTATTGCATTTTATTCGAGAGTTTTCGTAATGTGTGGTCAGGGAGAGATGCTGCAGGATGTGTGAGATATCGCGCCAAAACAGGGAATCAAAATAGTTTTAGCAACACACCTAAGATCCGCTACTCTGAAAGCGACAATAAGAATAGTTATATTTCGTGACATATCCACGCCATAGTCTAACAGCGGTGGACAGTATTTTACAGCGGCAATACCAGTTTTGTATACTACGAGTGTTAAATTAAATAAAAAGAAACGGCAGTGTCATCTTTTCATAAACAAAGCAAGTCTATGTCTTCCTATATCACCACCCGAGATCTACGTTTTCCTTTACCGAGGATAAGTCCATGCTCCCATATAATTTAAGGAAAATTACTGCAGCTAGCCGAGGATAAATTGAAGAACCAACACGCTGAGAACTTCTGGAAGCAACGGGAGAAGCACCAAGGTAAGCTACAGCAACGGATGAGGAGGTGATAGCCGCAATTTCCAGAAAATTCAAGAAATAAAATTCATTTTCCATGAAAGTATCTTACACATATGATATTTTAATCAAATTCTTTAGAGCCATTTTTGAGAAAATCAACATTTTCTAAAAATGTTCCATGTAAAGGGTAGTCTGGGGTTGAGAGATTTTCTTGAAAATCTTCGTGTCACATCCTTGGAAGATACTAAACACAAATACCAAGTTTGGTATTCACCCGACTTTTCTTTTTTGAGTTATGCTATTCACAGATTGATTGATAGACAGACACACAGACCGACAGACTAGATAGACACACACAGGGGCGCCGAACATGTTTCTAAAAATGATTTATTTGGATTTAGAGCACCTCAAAACATATATTTCCGGTGAAATCTCGATATCAAATTTTTGTGGTGGAATGCAATACTTCCCCTACTTACTATACATAGTAGAGAAAGTAAAAACAAATAGTTCGTAATTTTTAGAATTTTTAGCATTAAGCAATGGCAGAAGCGGACGATCATCCAGTCATTATGGGAAGATATGGTGAACAGCATACTTCCCCCGCTGGAATGTTGATTTACGGATCGCTATGTATCGTAGCTTCTCAAACTCCTCAAGATGCTGAGTGAGCACGGTCCTATAAATGGGACGAAATTGGTATTTAATGTTCTTGAATAATAAATGTATCATACGTTGTAATAAACACATAAGAAAACAAAACTTCATTACGACTATTATAACCTTTTTTGTGTAATGGTGGTCACGTATTGCATTTTTAACCTGAGGTTGTTTATTTGTGGCCTTTACTTGGATTTTCGTTGTATGTTGTGAGTATTCAATATAATAGAATGTTTACGCGGAGCCACAGGTGACAAATGGGTTATATTTATTTTTCTTTTTGAGCAATTTAATTTTAATAGTTTCTATTCTGGCTTCCATTTAGTGTACGTTGTTTTATTTTTGTTGTTCAATATTCAGAGTTTAAGGAAACTGTTAGATTATTTCAATGGTTGAATATACCAGGTGAATCAACTGCCCCTATTTATTTTTGAATTTATGCAACGTGCTAAGCGACATATTTGACTTACGCCTTTCTTGAATGCCTTCTAATGAACTGATTTGCATAACACTTTATAGAGGAGGGATAGATAACTCGATGCATACGCGTTTTACAGGACAGAATGCAATCGCTATGTATGTCGATACAAACAACATCCTACCCTGACACTGGGAGCTGCAGTAGCACTTTTAGCCAATTTTACAGACTTTTATTATTTAGCATCATTCATGCATATCTTTGAAAACGCCCCTGAAGGAACAACCTATCAGAAACATCGGTTGACAAAACCATTTGAAAACAAAATGGCATATCTACGCAGTGCAACCAATTGCATTTAAGCAGTCAGGCAACGTTGTACAGCCTTGTCAAAAAATGCGAAGTATTAGGTAGATAATTTCACTTATGTCACAAAGTATGGCCTATTTCAGATCATACAGTAATTGTAATGACTGATGCAATTTATTTGTTTGAATTAAAACTACCAACCCGATCTCAAAACACTGCTGCAAAAAGCAGTGGCACTGCAAAAGCGTGTAAAGTTTAGAGGCGGGGTCTAATTCTGCGATTACTAATTCGTATAGGAACCCCAGCTGACAAGGTAGCATTGGCCTAATGGTATTATCATGGTTGCTTTAACGCTGTTTCACTTCAGTTCGAGTTCAAATGCTTCAGGTTAAGTTCAAACCTTTTATTACCTTTTGTTTTATCTATTTGGGTCTATAATTTGATATTACGATATAAATAACATTTTTGATAACATTATGAGTGTGTACAAAATAGAATAATTGCCATGTTTTCCACCACAAAGAAGAAGAATCGTAAAGCCCAAATCATCTACGGGCACTCATATGTGAAGAATGCGGATAGGTTACACCGCGCATGCAAGAAGGTCTCTCCGGCAACGTACACAAATGTGTATTGATGAAGGGGGGTTATTATTTCGAACATTTAGTTCGTTGATGAAATCCACGCTATTTAACAATTTATTATTCTGTTTACCCGTGAACTTAGCACATTTACAACTCCTTTGTCAATAGGGGTAAACCATAAGGTTTAAACATGAAACAAAAACTGTTAGATTTAATATCGCCGATATGCGCCCAAAAGAATGAAAGTTAACTACGTAAAACCGTTTACAACACCAGATACGGTGCAGATTATTAAGGTAAACTAAATACACAATTATCTGATTGTAATTCTTGTGTCTTTGGCTTACAGGAGAGCCAATAACAAAAATAAATAAACTAGTACACTAAAACACAAAAAAATAAACACAACGAGAAAATAACCAAAACAATTTGATGTTTGTATCAGATTCGAACCTTCGAAGCTAACCTTTGCTTCATCACATTCCGATAGCTATCCCGCTCGGCCAGAACCCACTAGTCTATCATACTCTTTGGGAAAACATTCCTCTATCTCCTTGCAAGCATTATATCCATGAAACGCCGTCTTTTTTAAGGCTTTCGCACCTCTTTGTTTCTCATTTAAGCTTTTAATCATTAATGCTAGT
The DNA here is from genome assembly GCA_030765065.1 of Deroplatys truncata. Taxonomy (NCBI): domain Eukaryota; kingdom Metazoa; phylum Arthropoda; class Insecta; order Mantodea; family Mantidae; genus Deroplatys; species Deroplatys truncata. Next base: position 73,850,745 of record CM060979.1, read on the forward strand.
TCCGTATAGTAGCGAATAGAAGGGCAGAGCTACAATAACAATTTGTTTGCTAAAAGGGTCAATGCTTTCGCATTAGACTATAAACTGCGGGTTGCATAGATACGAATACCTAGGGGCAGCTGGCTCACCTGATATAGTTTATATAAACTGTCATAGTGTTCGGAGTTTATTTAAATTGTTATACAGTTTATTTAGATTTGTTGACACTCAGAGATTATAATCACGCTAGATTTGTGTACTACGATTTCTCCCAAGCTTTTGTTTCTTTCCCCGAGTGTTTGTTACAAGGTTTGAAGTCTAGTGATGTCAAGATTTATATATCCACCTTTGTATAATTATGGCATTTTTCGTTATGTAACATCTTTATTCAATATTCGCTTTTGTTTGTCTGATTTAATATACGTATGGGATGAAGTGTTCACATACTGAAATTAAAGGGCGGTGTACTTGATTTGAGAGCTTTCTGTAGATTTTTGGGGACATTCCTCTACCTCGTAGTGGGTGTTGCCATGGCCTCGTTCCCAAAACTGGCATTTTCACGATTCTACTCTTCTAAAATAGATACTTATGTAAACGCACTTGTTTGTTTTTTTCTAATGTGCTGTATTTGATACCAAAATCATTAGCAGTTTTGCTCTCCAGTACTTTGCTGTCCTGCAATATTCAGTTTGTAATGCAATGCAATTGTTCAGATTATGTTCGGCCATATTCTTCTCTGTATTATTGCATAAGATGCATTTAGGAAATACAAAGATGTTTATCCGATACAGGTGTCTGTGTCTGGGTAAGCAGTCATGTTCTGGTATGGTTTCTGGATTTTATAACATACATTCCAATTTTTTATTTTCTGCTGCTCGGAGTTGTTGTTAGCGGCTTGAATTGCTTTTTTTATGAGAAGTTTTACTGAAGTGTACGATTTGGGTTTAGAGGCTGGTAATTGTTTTATGAAAGATCCTTTCTTCGCCAGGAAATCTGCTGCTTCGTTGCCAAGGGTTCCACGGTGAGAGGGTATCCACTGGAGTGTAACCAGTATACTGAAATTGAGGAGTTGTGAAATAACACTGTGGCATTCTCTTGTATCAGAGGGTCTTGGCCAACAAACTGCTTGCTCTGGATCGGAGACGATCACTATTTTCTGGAGTATCTCTTTCCTTGCTAGATTTATTTCACCACCAATTTTTTTGTACCTTTTCTACATGCTACTCACATATATATATATATATATATATATATATATATATATATATATATATATAGCAAAGGTAACACAAAAGTGGCTCATATAGGAACGAGAAGATTTAAGTCGGTACTGATACTTGTAGCTCCGCCCTCTTCAAGCAGCACCTTTATACCTTCTTGAATAATTATAATCATTTGAATGATAGTTGCTTAAGTCTTCCAAAAGATGGACGTTGTTGCTATCGAGTACCGTTAAGTTAATAATAATTATGCTCCTATTAATAAGACCAACGATAATAGTCCATTTATTTAACGACGCTTTTTGACTAAGACCAAATATGAGTCATAAACAACAACGCAACGATAATGATAATGATAATAATAATAAAAATAATAAATTCCAGATCACCAACTATTATATTGTTTTCCTACTAGGCAATAGAGGAGGACCCTTATCCAGACAGAAGTTTTCACATCTTGAAAACGGAACAAAATAGATGACCCAATCATTGTTAAATAATAATAACAATAATAAAAATGACCATATTTTATTCTTCTTATTGTTATTACTCTAAAATCTAAATGGTTATGCAACAAAGTAACTACTAAAATTGACAAATATAGTGAAACAGCACCCTGTTCGCAGCAATCATTTTAGTCTTATTTGAAATTCTGTTTGGGAAGAAACAATGGTTACAATAATTATGGTTGTAGTGCATTCCAGCACTAAAGGTAACCCGTTTCTTACCCACCTCTCCCTCTAATAATGTTACTTTGGGTTAGACATTAACGGACTTGGATGAATCGGGATGAATCGAGTTGAATTGATCAAGACCCCCTTCCTTCGCTTCACGCCGAATAATAACATCGCTCATTGGTTTATTTTTGTTTATTGGGATTTGTTTCAAGCCAGTCATAGGCGAGATAAGGACTGGTGAAAACTACATAGGTTGGTTAGATATTAATGGAAACCTTATGGAAGAAAACCACATTATTGGAAACTTGGGGAATAGCCCACTTTTTACTTTCGCTACAACGTACCTACATAATAGGCAGAAATGTTCGATACCGAGATTTCACCGGAAATACACCTTTTGAGCTCCCTTGAATAAATAAAAAAACATGTTTAGAAAATTTCCGGGCACGTGTGTGTGTGTTTGTGTGTGTATGTGTGGTGTGAACAGGGAAACTCAAAAATGAAAAATCGATAAACCCAAACTTGGTATTGAGCTTCAGTACCTTCAAAAGATATGACACAAAGATTTTCAAGAAAATCCCATACCAAACTACCCTTTGCATGGAAGATGTTTCGAAATCCTTGATTTTCTAAAAAACTGGTTCTCACGGCTTTGATTATAATACCACTTATTAAAGGTATTTACACCAGAAACAAAATGTATATCTTGAATTTTATGGGAATAGCCTCTGAAGTCATTTTCATTCGGAAGGAATTTTGTATAATCTTTTGTAGCTAGTAAACATTAAACCATAGACGAAAACATACTACACAAGAAATGTAGATCTCCTTAAGACATACAATTTAATTTAAATAAGTTTTTTGTGGCATCGGCCATCTCCGAGATATAGGTTATTAATGTTTTGAATTCTTCAATACTTAGCCATTCTTTCCAAGTATTGTCGATTTTAGCTGCACCTCGCGATGTCATAAAGAGTATGGGAATTTAAGACCAACGTACAGCGTCCAGTTCTATAACATTTAACTATCGCTATTCCCTTGCATCTATAACAAAATGCAGCTATTTCCGGAAAGGTTTATCCGGATTAAAATTAAGTAGATAGGAAAATAAACTTTCGTAAGCATAATTTGTGTACCCACTAATAAGCGATAAAGGGTATAGAAAGTCAAGTGAATGTAACACATATTTTTTTGCTTCCAGGTGTAAGCATTAAAGAACGTTTCGCACGATACGCGTTTGCTGGTTTTAAAGTAAGCAAATTTCGAAGGGCAAAGAACAGATGTTGTTTTGAAGAGATGATGTAGATAAGTTTGAAGAGATGCCAAGAGCATGCAAACAAGAGAGGGTGCGAAATTGGGGAGGTTTCTTTACCATAAAAAGCATTGGCAAACATTCGTCTGTCTCTGTTAGCGGATTTTTCGTGGATAAGTATTTGCTTTTCTCCTACATTCTGTGTACGCTATGATCATATAGCTTTTTTCTGTTCAATACCACATAGCAATGACTGTAATCAACTGTAAAGGAAACAAAAAGCTACCGCAGCCGGAATACATTTACCAATGCGATATAATCAAGCGGGGCATAAAACACTTTCTTTGTTTCAAAAGTAATGCAAGTTATCGCCTCATTGACAATGAATAATATCCATACAAGCAACATAGAGTCAGCTTGAAGCGGATATCGGCGTATTTCTCTTTCGTTCAATAACGTTCATTGCATCATATTTTGCTCTATTGATGGTAGCAAGCTTCAGGCAAGCCTGGTTTTATTTTATCCCTAGCTGACTGCCCGACGTTGCACGGGAAGTTTTTTTAAACTCGAATGACGAATTAATTATTTTAACTTACCTTATCATGTTCTTTATGAAATTACGCCTCTTTATCCCTTACAATTTCGCTATTACTTATAAAGACCTAGCTATTCCTTATAACCAGTGAAGACCAACATGTCTCTTATGAGCTAATGACGTCATATTTCATTTTACTCTACCTCTTTCGTTTTGTGTTATGAAGCATTTTCCCTTCACTCATTGACGGCGGATCACAATAACATGTTAGGAGTGAAACGGCAACTCTAGGCCGAGCCCGAGCTATAGAATTATGCATAATTTGGGTAATTACGTTTTAGTGAAATTAAATTATGCTATGTACAACTATTTTTCTTTTTACTGCCTGTGTAGATTAAGAAGGGTGATTTAATGATATGTTTGTATTTATGTTACTAATATTAGAGGAGTAACAAATTGTTTAATGTAAATAATTTAAGCGCTATGTTAAAATACTGGCCACGACGAGATATTTTAGATGCAGGAAAAGTGTCTCCGAAGTCAACAAGTGAGTTTTACGATGTCTCTCTGGTAGCAAAAGTATTGTTCGTACAGCGAGGGTGTAGAGCCATTGTCCTTTTGTACGGTAATTCGCCGTGACCGGAGTGAGTGAGACAACAAGCTTAACGGTAAAATTAGGGAAAGCCACGATTTCATGTTAAAATCGAGCAAGAGGGGGTGGAATAGGACCAATGAGATCCAAGTAAATCGATATGAAATAGTGAGACGCGTTGAGCGGCGCGAAAAATGCAGCAATAGTAAATTAAGTAGCCTAAGAAGCCCGCGGCCATAAATAGATCTGCTAAGACCAAAGATCGGGGAGTTACTCCGAAACTACAGGCAGAGAAGGATGCTGCCGGATGCTTAAGAGATGTCGCGCCAAAACTTAGTGAATTAAGACAGGTTTCGCTACACACCTAAGAATCGCTAGAAGTAAAGAGATTTGTTAAATATATAAACTTCGCGTCATATCAGCGCCGTGTTTCAACAGCAGTGGGCAGTGTTTTAACGGCGACAATCTCAGAAGTAACGAAATAAATAAAACAGTGGTGTCGTCTTTTTGTAACTGAAGCACGTCTATTTCTCTCCGTTACCACACCCGAGATCTACGTTTCCTTTACCGAGGAAAGGTCCCTGCTCTTACATATTTCAGCAATTACTACAGCCAGCCGAGGATAGAGACGCAGAAAATCAGCCCACGTCGAACATCCGGAGTCTACGTGGAGGCTGCAGAAAGGTAAGCCGCGAGCTACGGGCATTACGAACCCGAACAACTTCGGACAGGAGGTGGTACTGCCGCAGGAGATAACCAAACATTGCAGCTTAGACAACACTTGACCACCGAATGCGTCATAGCTCCGCGAACAATGCGTGGGGGTAAATCTGCCCTTCCCTGTTTCGCATAAAGTTGGCAATACTGCTTATAACGGATGAAAAATCCCCTGATATTTACGAAAAAAGATGTGAAACATCGGCAGACAGTCTGACTTCCTTAACCTCCACCCGAAGTTTTTGAAGTCCTTTTTTTCTTTTTCTTTTCTCTATTTGCTTTATGTCGCTTTAACTACATAACCGTATCGCCGCAACGGACCTGTTAGGAGATCCTTGTGGCTCGATATGCGGCGGTCAGTTAGCCCTCTGGGTATCATGCTTCTTGCTTCGTTATGCGTCTACAGAGACCTTAGTGCCAGACAACTGTATCTTTGCTTCTACACGTGCCAGGAAGATCGCATTAGGTTGCCGTCCAGTCTACCTACTTTCATTATCTGTGGATAGATGGTAGGGCATTTGCTATTACTACCTCTTTTCATTTTTACTATTGTTTTAGACTAAAGGAGAACTTGGGCCACAGTATGAAACTCCAATCCGATATTTACCTTGGGAACCGAGGAAAGCCACGAAAAAAACCACAGTTAGATTGGTCGGTCCACGGGATTTGAAGCCGAATGTGCGCCCCAGACGTTACTGCCTGATGCACTCCGCTTGCACTTTCCAAGTTCTGGAAATTCTGCATAGCTTAGAAGTACCCTTTGGATATGGAACACTCACCTATTAGAATGGTCGAGTGACTTGTTAGCTAATTACGTAGGTGTCATTTTAATAGTTTGTCTTCTCCTCGGTCCTGTAGTTATTTAATAACGCTAAAGGTATACGGTTTTAACTTAATATATATACTTAATATACAAACCCTTGACAACGAAATAGAGGTGAAGCTGGTGCATATATATGGTTTCCGCACTTCTAAGCAACAAAATTAACCTGTTTAGTTGCTAATTATAACAAAAAGGTTCAATGATTTCTCTTTATGCAATTATTTAGCACGCCCTGCTAAGGAAGGTGTTTTTACCATAAGTTTATAAAAACAATGCAGCAAAGGTTTCTGAGGTATAGGTTATTAACATATTTTGGTATAGATCAAAGCATTAATTAAAAAATATATCCGAGGCATTTGTATTATTTTATGTGCATATTCTTTGGAGTAAAAAAAGCTATTTTCTACTCCATGGCACTCTAAAAGTCAAGGCTTTCTTTGCAAGCATTTTCTTTTATAATCCTTTATGTATTGATACATAAGGTTTTAAAATCCTTTTTAATTTTTAAGTAATTTAGAAATAAAATTATCTGATATTTATAGCCCATGTCCGTTAAAATAAACTGGGCTTTTCAGTGGTGAAAGAATTATGAAAACTGATTGATTGGCTTTTGCGATTACACACACACACACACACACATACACACACACACGCACGCACGCACGCACGCACACGAAATATAATAGATATAATAGATATAGATATATATGTATATATGAAAAATGTCTGGTTATTCAGTCAATCCTGTAAGGTATTTTTTCATGCCATCTATATAATACTAACTTCTATGTTCATTAATTTTATTTGAGAGTTTAAGATTACTCAACGGGATAGGCCATTTCGACGATCAATGGGTGCAATACGCAAAATTATGCTGAATTAAGTCCGGGATCTAAAGAACCAACAGTTATCCCATGGAACACTCCACTCATTCGAAATTGGATACCGTATAGGTTTCACGGTAGCTGAATGAGGTTGTATGCTCCTAAGAATGGGAAACTGTTAGAGCCGTTTTGATAGTTGACAGAGCCGTTTGCCTTGTGCTCGCCAACAAAAGTGTGTGGAAGTAACTTAAGAAGTGCGCCTTGATACAGCAATTATGGACGGCAATGTATAGATAATTGAATAAAGAAATAACAGTAAGACAGAGAGACAATTTCAATATATAATTTCCGCATATTATCAGTGTAATGTAACAAGTTTGAGTTGAAATGTTTGTCCGGAAAGATGAAGGTAATTAGGAACTCAGGCTAGTGAAAGTCATTAGTATCAGTCGAAGAAGCGAACGCATTAGCTTAAAGATTCTGAGAATTTAGTTAGGCTATAAGTTCAGTACATTTGCGGTCACGTAGGTCAATTCTGTAAATTAGAGGGGCAAAAAAAGTTTTGAGAAAAGTGAAGGGCTCGGTTAGCAACAAAGTAAGAGGCGTGCATGAAGAATGGTTAAGTCTGGGGCCCGGCAAAGATGTAAAGTTCGAAGGGAAATAATATGTAGGCGGAGCTAAAATTAGTAAATTTTCGTGCAATCAAAATCAGAGTGTCATTCTGGTACCTTCATCGGTATGTACTGTTCGTGTGATATTTTAAGCGCCTAGTGTTGCGCTTGCGTGAGTAAGATTTCGCGGCTATTGCGAGAGGTCTCGCCGATAGCCATTTTAGCGACTCACGGCAAGTTACGCTACTAATTTCTTTTAATGCGGAAACGGTTATTTCAAATCGTAAAATTGATGCTGCAAAAGTTAGCATATATAATAATTCAGTTGTGTCAATTTTGAATGCTATGATTCATAATCTGTTTCATTTTCTTATCTTCAAACGTTCGACAACTCGGTTCAAAAGTTTAAGTATTAGATTACATTAAATTCATCATTAAATTTAAAGTGAGGTTATCCTATAACAATACACCCACGCATACCCTGAGAGAAAGAATCATTAGAGCAACTGGCGCACGAAATAACAAAACGAGCTACGAGATCAGGGCAGCAGAATTAAGAACAAAACAGTATATGGCATCATCGTGGCATCGACCATCGTTCCCGTATCAAACTGGCACCCATCAACTATTCTGTTTCAACCTCAAAACATCTATTTCCGCTGAAACCTCAAATTGAGTGTAATAATACAGTACGTTCCCTATATTGCAGGCCGTGGATCGTGTTTATGCGTTCTCCGCACACTGCCTATTACTCTGGGAGCTTTCCGCTCTAAAATTCCAGGTTGCTTACGAATGATAGTAACATGCACTATAATGGCTACTAACCTAGTTATAAGTGGTATACATCTGCATTGGGATATTCGTGGCATTCCTCGTCGTCACGAGGTTGTAATTCAGGAACGATTGTCACTCTGTAGATAAAAGTTTAGCAGCTCTATGAACAGAGACTTTGGAAACGCCACTTGCTGTCACATGTTTTAGACACTTCCTTAGAGAGTGTTCGAATGATGCACCAACTTCGTCAATTTTTTCCTCTGCTAGAACATTTCTCTTTCGCTTCTTAGGTCCAGAGTTTAGCGATCCTGATATCCTAAACTTATTAACCAGACCTCTAACAGTTTCTCTTCCTGTAACTAGAATGTAAATTGTTGAAATTATAAGTACGCCTGCCTACATGATTCAGTTTTTACGTATGTATCGTATATAACATTTTTTTTGTTCAAGTAAATTTTTCGGTAGGAATTTCAACGAACTAATAACAATAATGTAATATAATTCACACCCAACACACGTCTTCAATAAACTTTTACTTTTGATTTGAATAATGAACAAAATCTAGTCTTTTCAGCTCGAACTAAAGGCAGTAACTGACGCAGTATAAATAGCTAATAAACACTGGCGCGCTGCGGAAAAATACGGAGGTCAGTGCAGTGAAAACGCACTATGCATATACGCGATCTATGGCCCGGCTATAAATGAAACGCATGGTCTTCCTCTACTTATTATAAGCAATCGGTAGAGAAAAAAAACTTGTAACTACATTAAGATGAAAAGGTGTTTTTATTTGTTTTGTGCAGCATAATTTTTACTGCATCAAAATGTTGATAAAACCTCTTAAAATACATGTTTAAAACACTCTGTGTTATATATTAACGAAAATTAAGAAATATACACTGAAAATAATTGCTGAAACTAAATGTTGTATATGCAAAGTTTGTTGTAGGTCAGAACAGAAGAATACTTTTAAATGCATTGAGAATAAACAGAATACTAGGTTGTAATCTAGGGAATAAGATGCAGTTTATACTTTGACTACGCATGTATCCATCGCAATAATTTGAGATTGAACAGAAATAAATTATATAGGGAATATAAAGTTAAGACATCGAAACGTATTTTTTAAAACTAAATATTGCTTAACTACGCTTAAATTAAAAGCAAAGTACAATAGTAATTTATAAAACAAATGGATCACCTCGATCATTATGGTACGAGTGTGTTACTGTCATTCGTGCTCAAAAGCGAGATTATCTGCGATTTTGATACGACATTTTATGCAATCTTATTATTATAAAGCGTAATAAATAAATCATGAAATAATTTGGGATGGATGGGATGGGGCGAATGGATGGAAGTTTATTTCTGGAAACACTTACATATATTACAACAATCCAATCTGATAAAATTCCTGGTTCTTGTGGAGAGGATTTTTCTTCAATATTGTAGGAACCTATCTTTTAAATTTGTCATATGCAAGTTTCATAATTTTGTCAGGTAAACTGCTGAATGGATTATTAGATACAGCTTCAAAGCTATTTTGAGTTTTGCTATATTTACATTTACTAAAATAAATATTGTTGCTACTCTTTGTCGGATAATTATGGACAGTTTCAAACATATTATAATCTTGCAGATTCCTCTTAATACACTGTAAACAATTACAGAAAATATATTGTGACGTAAGCCCGGCGACGACGCCATCACGCCCTCACCAGATGTCACCTAAAGGATGGGGAATGTAGCACACGATGGCCTCAAGAGGGTTACAGGTTGCGGTAGCAAGGGAGGTGAAAGGGTGCCATTATAAGACACGTAACTTTTGTTCCCAATCATTTTGATTTTTAATTTGTCTAACATAACCCAAACTACATTTCAAAAAGTAAGAATTAAACAGCTGGTGGATTTACCTGCGTGGCAGAGGAAGTACCACGCTGCATCTTCGATGGCCTAGCGTCTACGTCGAGATTGCAAATTAACACTAAATAGTTTAAAGAATTGTCTAGCAGAGGGTCCAGCTAGTCGAGTGGTTGGTCGAAAGAGCACCATAAAAAATTCCTAAGTTTAAATACCGACAAAATGCCGATTAGTGCATGGCTAGTAACTGACGTAAGCGTATGCTCAGCAGAAATTACGTAACTCCTCTACATGTCGGACATAAGTGATCGTTTATCCTAAACCATGTGTCACCCAATCTCTGCTTACTTCAATATCTGGAAAATGACACGCAAGAAAGTTAAAACAAATTTCCTGGAGTTACTTAAAGTTTGTCCTGAATATATCAAGCTGTATAAAATCATAGTTATCAAAATCTGTTAAAATAAAATTTTAACCGTTATATATACATATATAAATGGGTAGAATGAAGATTCCGAGTTGAATTACACGTCGTTCACATTGCATTTTGTGCGGAATTGCACATAATGTTGTTATTGACCTCTTTTGTAAAATAAAACGCTTGTTTGCATAGTATGGTTGCCCTAAAATAAAATACGATAATTTAAAAGAGAATACACATTACTGTAATACAATGAGAGTGATGATTTTTATTAATTGTCTGTCTCAGTGCACGCAACTTATACATTACTTTATCTGAGTTGTTATCCGTATGCATTTTCCACCTTATTTTGGGCTCAAGATGAATTCCTAGGAATTTAACTATTGACAGAATAGTGTTAGTAGTACAGTTACAAAACTAAGATCAGTCTTGTATTGATTAAATATTAATCTATTAGCATCATTAGGGACAGTATCATTGTTATCACAACATATATTTAATGCTAAATCATCGGTAAATAAAAACGCCGTTTGGCATTCATATCATATTATTATTTCTCTTCTTGCATTTCGTTTGTTATTACCTGACATGTTGAACCGATAAGCAAAACTTTTTCTTCTTGGGAGAGAAGTGAGCAGATGCTACAGACTGCGATGAAACCTATTAACACCACAGCATGGTAAGTTTTTAATTATAAATACAGATCTTAATTATTTTGCATTCAATAAATAATTTACAGGAGTTTTTGTGTCTTCGTTGCTCAGAGAAAAGAATGTCGCAAAATGTTTCAACATCTCTCTATAAGCCACGGAAACTTACAATATCTGTATTACCTCATTGTTATTGGAAATGCGTGATCGCTATTATTGGCACGCGTGCCATAATATGACAATTTGGTAAGATGTTGAATATAGCATCAACTTGTTTTGCTAATTTTGCATAAACTATTTTACTCGGTATTTCTCATTCAGTTTGCATGAAATAAAAGACCATACGGGTCCTGCTCAGTACGTGTCTGATCTTTGGTGTGTTAATCTCAAATTGTATAAAGAGAAGAACATGTAGTAAAATCTGAACTGAACTGGAAATAAACGTTTCATTAATTTCTCGGAATCTTTCCTTTTGGCTGCGCACCAGTAATGCAGTAACATTATGCATGTTAGGCAGACCTATTCATTGCACATAATTTCTATCTCGCACCCCTTAAAGGAAAATGCTGTTGATTAAATTGCAACTAGCTAACACTTACTGCCTTCCATATTGCAAGTTAAAGTGTACTGTTTAGTGTTCAGTTTCTAGGAAATGTGCCTTTTCCTGTGGCGTGTACCCTCTGAACTCCAAATCCTTTATCATAATTTATATTTTTACACCTTACACTACTTCTCCACACAGTCACCGCTGTAATTCAGGCACTTGTAACGGGAAATCAGTTTTTGTATGTCTTTATCAAAGAATGATGCCGCTGGTGATGAAAGCCAATTTGAACGTATTATTTCACATCATCGTCGTTGAAATGTTTTCCACCAAGGAATTTATTCAGATGTAGAAACAATGAAAATCGCTTGGTGCCAAATCCGGACTGTAGGGAGGGTGGTCGAATTGTTCCCAATCAAATGATGCGATCAGATCTTGAGTGTGTTGGGCTGTGTGTGGCCGGGCATTGTCACTCATTATTGTGTCCCCATAAACCTCATACGATTGACGATGAACTTTTGCTGGCGTAACATTTCTCGCATTCAAAAAACGAGCCACTGATCCGACTTCACATTTGGTGGGTCGTTCAATTGTTTTGAAACGTTCTGGCAACAGGAAAACACAAAGTGACCATCGCTCACCGCTGCATCTAGCTTCCTAATGGAGGGAGTGATCGCGTATCCTCAAAATAGCGACTGCAGTGCTGCAACGGTAAAATATTGAAACGGTATTTACTTAAAAACACGCTTCGTGCTTTTAGTTTATTTTCTGCTTATCTCCATTTCACCCAAAAATTCAATACCCAGAGTTCACCAGCATTACAGGTTTTGAGAATGTTTGAATCCAAAAAAGCATTTTTATAATAAAAGGTCCGTATGTGTATGTATGTGTGTGTGTGTGTGTCTGTGAACAACGTAATTAAGGAAAACAAAAAGCGGTTAAATACCAAATCTGATAATAAACTTCAGGATTCTTCAAATAAGACATGAAGATTTTCAAGAAAAAAACCCCACCCAAAACTACCCTTTATTGGAAAATATTTTGAATTTGTATAAAATGGAAAATTAGGTATTCCTTTGAAAAACTGTAGATTTTAAATAAGTACTACAGCAATATCGTGTTATTACATTTAAACAGAATTAAATGGATAAATTACATAAAATCCACTCAAAAGATGTAACATTACTGTAAAGAAATGAAATGTGACTCTTATAAAAATTTAAAAATAATATACGTTACTTGCTTTGAACAATAATTTACAAGTTATTTATAAGTGAAAAATATATTGGTGAATACAAAATCTTATCCATATTGCTGGTATTGCATGGTATGGGTAATAAGGACGCACCACATGGTGCTTCTTTCTGTGCAGTAGAAATGGTGTAAACTGACCCACCATCCGGCTGCTGTCTGGATTTAACTGACTACAGTGAGACTAAATTGTAGTCTTCCCATTGTTGAGGCAGTATTTTTATCCCTTAACTGATATTAATCTAATTATACAATGTAAAAAAATCACATGACTTTCTCTACTCTTGTACAAACTATTTTTAAAAACGCTTATTCTCCATGGGCTTCATGTTTATCGAGATGTTAATCTTATTGCTAATTTTCTTGTAGATGCAAGGGGAATTGCTAGGCTTTAAGCGATAGTCAAATATTTTAAGAGCTGGTTGCTATGTGGAGTATTCCATTCACTTTGCATTACCAGGACAAAAAAAATGAATAACGAATTTCCATTTGAGAAAAAGTATAAGTATTGGAAAATTTAAGGGAATAACAAGCAACATCTCGAAAATGGTTCACTAAATATATATATATATATATATATATATATATATATATATATCTAAATTGTGTGTTTTAACGCGATCTACATTTTTTGTGCAGTAAAATGTTGTCTATCTCTTATGGTTTACCACTTATGCAAAAGTCGTTCACAATGAGGAATACTTTTGGAGACATTCCCAGAGAATTCGAGATATACATTTCGTTTGTCATAAAAGTATCTTAAAAATGTTACATTTTAGTCAAAATCGTTAGAGCCATTTTTGAGAAAATTAAAATTTTCGAAAAATATTCCACGTAAAGGGTAATCTGTGGTTGGGGGATTTTCCTGAAAACCTTCGTGTCGCATCTCTGGAAGATACTGAACCTAAATACCAAGTTTGGTGTTTATCCGACTTTCCGTTTCTGAGTTATGCTATTCACAGACACACACGGACATGTTTTCAAACATGGATTAATTAAAAGGAGTGAATTAAAACTTCAAATCTGTGTAAGCCTACATTCTTGTCGCATCACACCCTGCCAAGAATTCCATGTCTCTAACAATAATACTGACGCAGCCGAGGCAAACATAAATATTTAATACTTAAAGAAACACACCAAATTACAAAGTTATTTTTTTTAAACTTGGGGCGAAGACCACCTGAAAGTACAATGGGGGGCGAAGGCTACCGGAAACTGTTTACTATACGTGCGGTTGCAACTACTACAAGTTCGGCTCCCCAACAGTTGAAATACAATAATACAACTCCTTCAATACAAACTACTTCTTCAAATTGACGCCCAAAGCGTGGTGCAAATAACGTAAAGAAAATAACTTCTTCAGAGTTTAAAACTATAATTTGTGTAAAGTGTGTGTAACTATTCTGCAGCCGTACCACTCTTGCTAAGAGATACTTTCTCTACCAGATATAACTGACGCAGCCGAGGTGTAAATTAAATAAAAATCATAATTAATTAAAATTCAAAATTTATTACATATAAAGTTTATTATTAACCCACATATACACACGAACACAACTGCATTGTTTCACTTTGTGCCTTCTAAGATGAAGTCTGTTATAGTAAGTATATATTTTATATGGGATTTGTTTCATACAATACATTTCTTGGTCATTCATGGATACTCCTAACAAGTGCTCATGTAACTTATAAAACAAAACATCAGAGTGGAAGAAGGAGAGATGGCAATATCCGTTTTATATTTAGTTAATTTTCATTCTCGTGTCTTAACATTCTTAACATCGTCTGACACAATTCATTTGCCTAACTTGGGAGAGTGAAGGTACAATTTAATTTCGGAACTGTCTCGGTTTAATGAGAGAAGTTGTATTGTTTTCCTTGTGCCTGCTATGAGGTTTCACCCTTTGGGGCTCTTTAATTCTCCACGAACCACAACAGCGTTTGTGCTTTTTATGTTGGTGACACTGCCAAACGAGGAAGTTTGTTTGTCTTTCAACTCATGGAGGTTGTTAACGTACCTTTTCCTTTCATCCAGTAACCTTTAATCTAATTCAAAGAACAGTGGTTGCGTGTAATGTAAGCAATGTTAGCTTCTAAACAAAGATATTGCTGCTATTTCTTGTCTTGTGTAAAAGCGTATTAACTTCAAACACCTACAGCTTTAAGCAGTTTGGGATGTCTGTCTGTCTGTCTGTTTCTCTTCTACTACGATTTACGAGGTACGGTACTTTTTGACTCACAGCAGTGTTGTAGCAAGTTAACTAAAATGATAAAAGGACAAATCAAAGCATAATGGACCAGCTGATGAAATGCGGAAAGCTACAACAATATAGAAGGGATGACTCAAAAGCAAATGAAAAAGCTTAATGAACGACTTTAAAACAGTGTCGAAGACCAAGATGAAGCAACGGTGAGAAACAGGAATAAGAGAGCGGAGTCTTTGGTCGGCTTGTACATGAGACACCAGGGGCTGCACTGACCCAGGGAGGAGGGCGTCAACCGAGAGAGTCTCCCTATCCCGAGAGCTTTTTCCTTTGGGCACCCGCCATTACAGAGGCGGAAGGATACACCAATTTCGCGGTCGACTCCAGAAGGGGAAAACTACCTAAAATTTCGGTAGGGCCGACGGCACTCTAGCGGACTGTCTACCGGTATCCAGGGCGGTACCGGAGGATCTTGCGGCGTCTCACAACTCCATCTGGACGAGGACCGCTCAGACGTACCCAATCTCCCATAGGTATGGGGAACCACTGCCTCGCCGAGTCCAACTCAGTCCAAACAATTCCCTGACGGTTGGGGCTCGGATGTTTTGCCCAGCGTACTCCTAGCAAGTTGACCCTCCCTTACGGAGGGTCAACTTGTACAAAAGAAACGTCATGATGGTTTCCTGTTGAAACACAGCCCTTTTCCTTCACACTATGGCCATAGCATATACAGTCGGCCGCCGCAGCTCGGACTGCCGCCGAAACAGTTATAAGAACCCCCCTCCCAACCGGCTCCGTTATCATATTTACAGTTAGGATTAATCGGAGGATCGCGGCCCACAATTCTTTACTAATTACCCTATCTTCACAAATTTGCTGAATTACATAGCTTAATGACTCAGTATGCGCGGTAACAAAGTCTTGTTACAAAAATGGAAAATGGCATTCAACGTCGGTTAAGTGTTCAAACAATTGTGTAAGTCACTCCTGAACCTCCATTTATTTATTATTTTTTCAATAAATATGGGTCCTATTATTCTATATGCATTTACTGCAACACCAATTTTCGCGTCAAGCAAGGGAATCTTGTGTATAAAATTGGGTTTCTCTGCGTTCCAATATTTGCTATTTTGCGAAGAAACAATAGCTATAAAATAGAAACAAGCTTCGTCAGAGAAGAATATTAAGCGTGGTCAAATACTTTATCGTTTCCCAAAACCCAGCAAAAGAATTTTACGCGACTGTATATTCATATGAAAAATAAGGTGTATGGAACAAACCCCATACATTGGAAG
The DNA here is from genome assembly GCA_030765065.1 of Deroplatys truncata. Lineage (NCBI taxonomy): Eukaryota > Metazoa > Arthropoda > Insecta > Mantodea > Mantidae > Deroplatys > Deroplatys truncata. The sequence goes on from CM060979.1 coordinate 73,866,974, forward strand.
AGCTAAAATAAAACTCGATGAAAAATTCCCTCAATTTGAATATTGAACTCTCCGGTGTGCATAAAAATTTCCCAGAAAAAGGCCAGTAATATGCAATGGAGGATAACGTTTGCAACATCTCTTACGATAAAATATGTGCTTATTATCATTGTACGATAATAACTTGAGGTAGTATTGTTAACACTTAAATGATTTCAGTCAAATTATATAATATATAAATTCAATAACAGCCCGCCTTGAAGCAATATGTGTATGTAATAATTAGTAAAATGTATGTAACACTCATTGCATATGCTTATATTATTATATAAATGAAATAATGTTATGTGAATGCATTGCGTAATTGAATAATGTAGGAGCTGTGAGAATAATAAGTTAAACGTTGCTAACAATGAGGTAAAAATGAGGTAACCTTGAAGCAATAATGAATAAGAATGCTTAATAATACTACTAGTCATATTTGGAGCAATAATAATGTAAATTTTAGTGACAGTTTATAAAATACCCAATCAACAACCAGAAAAAGCTTTAGTTAAATGAAGGTATTCTATTGGAGTAGGTTAGCCAATCAGAAACTGAAAAGGAGAAAATTTTATACATTTAGAGTTCAGTTGCCTCAGACAACCTTACTAACCAGACACAAAAGCTGTCCTCAAGAAATTTAATACGTATTCGTGTGAGATGAAAAATTAAGTTTACGTGTTAAAAAGGGTAATTAATAAATAAAAAGAATCCCACAGCTCTCTATGTCAGTGAAGTGTTATTTAAATCGTATCAACCATTAAAAAAAGGAGTGAAGTAAAATTATAATCTGTGTAAGCATACATGCTTAGTCGCACCTCAACCCTGCTAAGAGAAACGTGTCTCTAACAATAATACTGACGCAGCTGGGGCAAACATAAATATTTAATATTTAAAGAGTCAAGTATTCCATTCCACCCAAAAATTCGATACGGAGATTTCACCGGAAATACATGTTCTGAGGCCCCCTGAATCCAAAAAAGAGCATTTTTGGAAACATGTCCGTGTGTGTGTGTGTCTGTGAACAGCATAACTCAGAAACAAACAGTCGGATAAAACCAAACTTGGTATTTAGGTTCAGTATCTTCCAGAGATGCGACACGAAGGTTTTCAAGAAAATCCCTGCACCCCAGATTACCCTTTACATGGAACATTTTTCGAAAATTTTAATTTTCTCAAAAACGGCTCTAACGACTTTGATTAAAATATCATATATTTAAGATATTTTCATGACAAATGAAATTAATATCTCAAAGTTTCTGGGAATGTCTCCAAAAGTATTCTTCATTGTGAACGAGTTTTGCATAAATGGTAAACCATAAAAGATAGACAAAATTTTACTACACAAAAAATGTAGATCACGTTAAGATACACAATTTATGTTATATACATCTTTTTTGTTGAGTGAACCATTTTCGAGATATTGCTTGTTATTCCCTTAAATTTTTAAATTCTTATACTTTTTCTCCAATTCGTTATTCACTTTTATTGTCCGGGTAATGCAAAGGAAATTGAATACTCCACATGGAAACCAGCTCTTAAAATATTTGACTCGCTTAAAGCCTACCAATTCCCCTTGCATCTACAAGAAAATTAGCAATAAGATTAACATCTCTATATCTCGATTAACATGAAGTATATGGGGAATAAGCGTTTGTAAAAATAGTTTGTACAAGAGTAGAGAAAGTCATGTGAGTGTAACATATCAGATTTTTTTATAAGTAAATTGTTTCCATTCGCCCATGGTACCTACTGTTGCAAACAGTAATGCCCTCTTTAACTCATTGCCCTAAAATTTGAGTTCAGCACTGCTCTATTCTGTCTAGGGTTTTCTTTCTCCGGCAGTGTTAGTTGTGCGTTAACAGCTATACACAGCAGTATGGATAGGTTTACTGAAGAAGAGTTGGCCGATGCACCTAGCATATGGGTTGACTGAATGCAATGGAAGGGCGGCATAACGACACTATGCTGAGCTGTCCCCGCAATGACGGCAACCACATCACAGTTTTTTTTTGCACTGTACATAGGCGCCTAGGAGAAACTGGATCCTTCCATGTTAGAATAAAAGATAATGACCGTGCGAGGTGTGCCAGAACACCCGAACTGGAAGAGAATGTGTTGCACGCAATTGGTGACAACCCTGCCGCTAGTAGTCGGCGCGAGCTCTGAACACAAGCCAATAAACTGTTTTGAGAGTCGTATACGAGAGTCGTACCTCTAGTTCTTGAGGTCGCGGATTCAAACCCGGCGGAGGGTGATGAATTTTTTCAGGCGTAAAAATCGTGAGCATGGTTTCCTTCGGAAGGGAAGTGAAGCCGGTGGTCCCGTGTCGTAGATTTAAGGCACGTAAAAGAACCTGCCTGATAAAGAGGTCTCTGAGCAAAATAACCGGTCGTTCATGCCCAATATAGAATGGGACGCTAAGGGCCACAGCAGTTAAAGAGCGTCTATAAATAAAACTAAATGTTTTGCAGACCATGGGTCCCTTATACCAAAATACTCAGAAGATGTACCTGAACGATCTCTGAAAGATTGTCGGCGAAGCTCTGGTTCACCCTTTATAGAAACTTCGCTGTGTCATCCGGATCCATTTGTCTGTACTGATCGAACGAGGTAGCTCCGCGGTAACGTGTGCGACTGCAATTGGGAGGTCCCGGATTCGATTCCCGGCAACCGCCCACTCTGACCTATGGGCTTTTTGTGGTTTATCCGAAATGCTGGGGTGGTTCCTTCTCTACCACAATTTCCTTTCCATAGTTTTCCTTTCAATCCGTTTCCTTCTCATCTTTCAGATGTGTTTCCAGCTTTCTTGGCGCATGACGGTGCCGGTCAGATGCCGTGGATACTAAAGTGCTGCTTGACTGGTAGGTCGTTCATCGCCATCTCTCGGCGGCTGCAACAGTGGAACATCTTGGAAATGTTAGGGAGTTCCGCGCGTCTCTGTGGCCTCTCTGCATACGGCCTGTAGCCTCCTGTGGTTCCTTCACCTCATCCCTTCCTTCTGGTGGGTGGTAGACGCAATAGAGCTCTATAGGGCGCGGTGCACAGGCTGTCTCCCTCCGGTGAATCACCTATACCTATGTATTTACTGCGGATTGAACCTGCTTTGGTTTTAAGTAAGGGATTAAGTGCAGTGAACAACGGGATAGCCTGCATCTGTCTTACCTATACCCTGCAAATGGACTATTCCGTTTAACCTGGCACAGTTTTAGCTTTGAAAACAGCTACAGAATTAAAACAGCAACAAAGGGACAAATATTTGTGTACTAAGTGGTCATATTAATATGAAGGGCCAACAGAGTAGGGTTTGAAAGCTGTCGTAATGCATCGTGGTTCAACAACAGGGACAGTTGGACAGTGAAAGCTATTCGGTCCTGAACACTGCGCTCTCTGGGCTGTTTAAATTACCTTGATCAATTACAATGTGGTTTAGCTGACAGCTAACTCTAGCATCCTCTCTCCAAGTGATATACTTTCCTTTTCATAGTCGTATTTAAGTCCACATGGTCCCAATAAATTCCACAAGTTGCAGGTCGATTTGAAAACCACTCTTTATTATATGAAGAGTAAATGCAAAGGAAGAAGAGTAAATACAAAGGAAGACTGCGTCTGTGGTCTGGTGACTAGGATGTGAGACAGTATTATTAACACTTAAATGATTTCAGTCAAATTATATAATATGTAAATTCAATAACAGCCTGCCTTGAAGCAATACGTGTATGTAACAGTCATTGCATATGCTTATATTATTGTATACATGTTCAATAATGTTATGTGAATGTATTACGTAATTTAATAATATAGGAGCTGTGAGAATAATAAGTTAAAAGCTGCTAACAAGGAGGTAACAATGAGGTAACCTTGAGGCAATAATAAGTTTGAGAGTTTAATAATACTACTTTCGATTATTGGAGTAACAATAATGTAATTTTAGTGACAGTTTATAAAAATAGCCAATCAACAACCAGAAAAAGCTTTAGTTAAATGCAGGTATTCTATTGGAGTAAAAATAGCCAACTCAGAGACTTGAAATACAGAAATATATAAATTTAGGCGATAGAAACCTTATCAGTTGCCTGCAGACAGAGTTACTAACCAGATGCAAAAAGTGTCCTCAAGAAATTTAATATGTATTCGTGTGAGACGAAAATAGTTTTACGTGTTAAAAAGTGTAATTAATAATAAAAAGAATCTCACAGCTCTTGATATCAGTGAAGTGCTATTTAATTTGTGTCAAGGATTACTAAAAAGGAGTGAATTAAAACTTATAATCTGTGTAAGGCTACATTCTTGTATCACGCCCTGCCAAGATATCATGTCTCTAACAAAAATGCTGACGCAGCCGAGGCAAACATATATATTTAATATGCTTAAAGAAACGGTAAAATTACAAAGTTAATATATTTTTTTAAACTTGGTGCTAATAAAATATCTTTCTCAAATTTACGCCCAAAGCGTGATGCAAACGTAAAAATAAACTTCTTCAAATGCTAGCCTTGAAATCCCGGGTTTGATTTACGACTGGAATTGGGAATTTTTATTTATCCAGAATTATTTGAAAGCATGTATAAGAAGTTTTTTGTTGCTGTGTATTTAAAGGCTGTAATAAATGACAATAATTATTATTTACAATCCTCCCTATAGTCTGGAATTATTAGAGTGTGAATGTATGCGTGTGAATTTAAAGACAACCCAGTAAACAGTACATCACAACAGTAAACGAGTAAACATAATTGCAACGAGCAGGCTTTTTGTTTATACATAGTTTAACATCAGACGATGAAAAGGGTGAAGTGATGCTCAAACGAGCCCGGGGTCTACGGAGCTTAAAGATACCCGACCGACATTCGTCCTTAGAGAAAAAGCGAAAACCCGGGTAAAACCTTATGCGGGTAATTTACTCTAATCGAGGTTCGAACTCTGGATCTCTTGAATGTTTCACACACACGCTTCTCCCACGGAGATGGTCCAGAAATTCTTCTAAAGGCAAAATCTGCCGATATGAACTAAGATGTTAAAGGTCGCATATAAATGGAACAACAAATATAAATATTTATATTTATATATAACATTTTTCGATGTTCACCGTGACTATTTGTGATAAACTTTGAAGTAGATGCAACAGCAACATGACTAAAAGCAAAATGAATATACATGCTTAACTTGCATGACTTGCTTACATACATGACTTAAACATGCAAAAGAGCTAATTCATAGTGGGATATTGTGAAATTCCTAAGAGTACGTTCTCTCATAAAATAAGTAAACGGTGAAACTAAAATTAGTAAAATAATGCATAATATCAAGTACAAAGATTAATAGTTTGCTAATTCTTCTTTAGCGGATTACTCTTGAAGTAGATGGTTTGTTGTATTGTTATTTTTAAATTATTTGCATCACACTTTGGGCGTAAATATTGAAGGAGTTGTATTATTTTTAACTGTTGGGACCCGAACTTGAAGTTAGTTGCAACCGCACGTATAGTACCCGGTTTCCGGTAACCTTCGCCCCAAATGTACTTTCCGATAGCCTTTGCCCCCCCAAAATGTTTAAAAATATTCACTTTGTAATTTGACTGTTTCTTTAAATATTATATATTTATGTTTGTCTCGGCTGCGTCAGTATTATTGTTAGAGACACGTTTCTCTTTGCAGGGTTGTGATGCAACTGAAGAATGTAGGCTTAAACAGATTATAAATTTTACTTCATTACATATATTAATCCTTGACACAATTTAAATAACACTTCACTGATATAGAGAGAGCGGTGAGATTTTTTATTAATTACTTGCATTTTTTTAACACGTTAAACTATTTTCGTCTCACACGAATATGTATTAAATTTCTCGAGGACGTGTCTCGCGTCCGGTTAGGAACACTGTCTACAACCAACAGAATTGATTTCTACCGCCTAAATTTATAAATTTCTGTATTTCAAGTCTCTGATTGGCTAATCCTACTCCAATAGAATACCTTCATTTAACTAAAGCTTTTTCTTGTTGCTGATTGGCTATTTATTAAACTATCTCAAAATTTACATTATTTGTGCTCCAATAATGACTAGCAATACTATCTAAACCTTCTTACTCATTATTGCTTCAAGGTTACCTCATTGGTAGCAACTTTTAACCTATTTCTCTAACAGCTCCTATATTATTAAATTACGTAATACATTCAAATAACATTATTGAACATGTCCATAATAATATAAATATTAACACAATGACTGTCACATGCATTTCACATGCTATACCTCACACACATTGCTTTAAAGTGGGCTGTTATTGAATTATATAATTAGACTGAAATCATTTAAGTGTTAAAAATACTACCTCACTGTCATCTTTGTATGACTTACAAGCCAATAACTTGGATTATTAGCCTGTCGAGGAGCAAGGAAACTCTGGGTCATAGCATATCCAGGATGGGTGATCAGCCCAATGTATGATATGGCAATGGAGAAGAACGAAATGATGAAGGGGGATCCAACCCAGCATTTGCATAGCGACCGAAGAAATTGCGAAAAAACCTTTGGTCAGATTGGTCGGCTCGGAGGTTTGAACTCGGCACCTCCCACACATTACCTCGCTTGGTAACCTCTTTTACTTTAATTGTGATGTTAAAACGATAAGATAGGCCACCTCAGGTGTAGAGATAGCCTCATATTCAAGAGGTCCCCAGTTTGAATCTCGGTTAGAATGAGTTACCCGTATAAGGTTTATTCTGTGGTTTTCTCTTATCCTGAATGTCAGGTAACTAAGTTCTATGGATCCAGTTCATTCATCGCCCTATATTACCAACTATGTTAAAGTACATTAAACTTCAAGCAAAAATCACACGACCTTCTCTACCCTGTACGTTTATTAGTAGGTATACAGACTGAAGCCGAAATTATAAAGTAAATAATTATCATAATGATCTGGGAACGATAGCGAAATAAAATAAATAATAAATATGTAAAATCAGTACATATATTAAAAGGAGAAGCATTGGGAAAATTGTTCACTGTTAAAAGCGACAGAAAGGCCAGACAGGCACAGTTTAGCTAATTAGGGACCAGCCCCAGGTATAAAGGATAAAACCGCTGAAGCCAGTTTTTCTTGGAAATAATGTGTGCAGCTGCACTGACCAGGAAGGGAAAGTCACGAGTTCTTCCTTGTATTGCGCGTTGGTGAAGCTCTCGCTGGGACGCTCGTGTGGTGAGGACACACTCTCGCTGGGGCCCTCTTGGGGTGCGGAACTACATTCTCGTTGAGTTCAGAAGACTGGGTGTGAACTTGCAATAGGATCGAACGTTCAGCTGTAATTGATAATCCTCGGTCTTGGAAAAGACACAGTAACATTGTAAGAATTTAAAAGTGATCGGCAAATCTTAAGTCTTATTTTAATGGTGAATAAAAGCTGTTAAAAAAGCGTTCGTGTTTCTATGCATACAAACTCACGCAAACCCAGTGATTAAAGTTTCATGCGCAAGCAGCCGTGGCAAAGTAAAAACAACTAGAAGGAGAAAAGCAGCAATCGTGAGGCAAAGGTATTGCTTCATGTTGGAGGACGTAGCGTATCTGGGTCAAGACTATTCTTACTAAAGCTTATTTTTCTATCTACTTCATTTTAATCCAAATAAATCTTTGCAGATCTAGTTATATTACATATTTCTCTACATATACAAAGAGAACGGCAATAGTCAAATGTTTAAGAACTGGATGCTACATGCTGGCCTTAAAATTCCATACTGTTTCCATGTAATCGCGAGAAACAACTGAATGTTGACAGGACTTTAAAATAATGACCAAGTAATGAACATTCCAACCATTAATAGCAGATCTCACAAATAGCTGATGCCACAAAAAACTTATTTGAAATAAATTGTGTGTTTTAAAGAGATCTACTTTTTGTGTAGTACGTTTCCCCTATTCCTTAACGTTTACCAGTTATACAAGATTTTACACAATTCCCTTCGGATGAAAATGACTTCACAGGATATTCTTAAAAAATTAAAGATACCCATTTTTACTTTCTCTACTACGTATAGTAAGTAGGGGAAGTATTGCTGTGTGTGTGTGTCTGTGAACAGCATAACTCAAAAACTAACAGTCGGATAAACACCAAACTTGGTATTTACGTTCAGTATCTTCCAGAGATGCGACACGAAGATTTTCAAGAAAATCCCCCCACCCCAGACTACCCTTTACATGGAAGATTTTTCGAAAATTTTAATTTTCTCAAAAATGGCTTTAACGATTTTGATTAAAATATCATATGTTTAAGATATTTTTATGACAAATAAAATTTATATCTTGGATTTCCTGGGAATGTCTCCAAAAGTATTCTTTATTGTGAACGACTTTTGCATAACTGGTAAACCATAAGAGATAGACAAAATTTTACTACACAAAAAATGTACATCGCGTTAAAATACACAATTTATGTCATCTACATTTTTTTAGTTGAGTGAACCATTTTCGAGATATTGCTTGTTATTTCTTTAAATTTTCCAATACTTGTACTTTTTCTCAAATTCGTTATTCAATTTTTATGTCCTGGATATGCAAACAGAATAGAATGCGCCACATAGCAACCAGCGCTTAAAAGATTTGACTATCGCTTATAACCTACCATGTTCCCCTTGCATCTACAAGAAAATTAGCAATAAGATTGACATCTCGATTAACATGAAGCATATGGAGAATAAACGTTTGTAAAAATAGTTTTTACAAGAGTAGAGAAAGTCATGTGAGTATAACACATCAGATTTTTTATGTCCTGGACATGCAAAGAGAATGGAATGCGCCATATAGCAACCAGCGATAAAATATTTGACTATCGCTTAAAAGCTACCATATTCCTCTTGCATCTACAAGAAAATTACAAATAAGATTGACATCTCGATATCTCGATTAATATGAAGCATATGGAGAATAGGCGTTTGTAAAAATAGATTGTACAAGAGTAGAGAAAGTCATGTGAGTGTAACACATCAGATTTTTTTGTCATGTGTATATTCTTAACATACGGCATTTTAATAAAAATCGTTAGAGCCATTTTTAGAAAACTCAAAATTTCTAAAAAATTTCCATATAAATGTTAGTTGAGGATGGGAGCATTTTCTTGAAAATCTTCATGTCGCAACTTTGAAAGATACTGAACTTAAATACCAAGTTTGGTATTTATGCGACTTTTGTTTTTGAGTTACGTATGCTGTTTACAGATACAGACACGGATCTTCTTCTAAAATAATTCTTTTATTAAGGGGCCTCAAAACGTTTATTTCCGGTGAATCCTCGACATAAAATTTCCACCATTTACTACATATGATAGAGAAAATAAAAAACAAACAAAAACGTTAACACAAATGAAAGTGGAAAAATAAACGTTAACAGTCATGTATACGAAATAAACATTGTTCTGAGAGAGAGAGAGAGAGAGAGAGAGAGAGAGAGAGAGAGTATGTGTGTGTTCTGAGCGAGGTACACTTCTCTTCCTAAGCTTATATGTTTATTCATAAAACAGATGCCTTTTCAGCTCACGATATTTATAAACCTATAGAAGTACGTACGCACACTAGAATCATATAACAGGCAGAAGGCTCAAGATTATTTAAATATGAATAAACATTTGATCTAAACATGGAAAATGTGAAAGTAGTAAATAGAAAGAATATAAAATTTTATTTGGAAAAACACAGGTGTGGTTCCAAGGAAAGAGATTTAAAAGAATTGTAAGAGAAGAATTGATGGAGAGGGCTTTGAGATGAGCTTGTGAGACAGTCATGCTATGCATTCCAAATAAACGTTGAAGCCGGAACCTTATCAAAATAAGAAATGGTAATCAAATTATCAAAATCATTATTAATAAATTATTGTTTAGTATAAAACCTATAGTGATAAAATTATATACTTACTGCCATATTGTTTCATTAATGTATGTCTGTATTACATATATTTGTAAGCTCGTAACACTATGGAGATGTGAGCTGTAAATAGCAAAGTTTCAAAGTCAGTAGTGATGGAACGGTACCACATTTCTCGATACTCGATATCGATACTGATTTTCGAGTACTGATACTGAATATTTACTTATTTACGTTCTTATTAACAGTTTTCTGTGTATAAACGCATGTAACCAATTTTATATTGTGTGCTAATTCCGAAATTATTCTTATTAAACCTCTCTGCTGCCCATCCTCATACATTAGTATATACATGTTTTATACAAGGTACATTTTACACAATTAAAATTTTGAAGAAAATTCAAGGACGTATTATATGAAATGCAGAGATATAAAGGAATTAAATACGTTTGTTTAAGAACACGGCGGCGCCGTGGCCGAATGGTTAGACCGCTCGCCTCCTACCGAGGCGGCCCGGGTTCAATCCCAGGGACCATGTGGGATTTGTGGTGGACAAAGCGGCGTCTGGGCGGGTTTTCTCTGGGTTCTCCGGTTTCCCCCGCCATTCATTCCATCAACTGTTCCATCATCACTTTCCTTTCATCCATTTCACCCACATTTCGTTTCATCTACTTCCTTCATCCCATACCAGGCATCGGGCTGATCACCCATCCTGGATGTTCTGTCTGATCCATGAGTGTCTGCTCCTCGACGGGCCTCTGACCCCAGGCACCCGCCTGTAAGTCCTACATAAGCGGAGGGTAAACAGATAATGAATGAATGAATGTTTAAGAACACGGGCATTCATGAAAGAACAAATATTTCCATAGGCTGTATTATCTCAAGCCATAAGTTCCTATTTGTTTGCTACTGAACAATTCACATATTTGGTCATGGAGTAGGTAAATGTAATGGCTGAGAGTGATCACCAAGCCAGGCTAATACGTAACGTGATTCAGTTCATTCACAACACAGTTAACGCTGTTGTTACATGAGTACCTTTACTCCTTCCCCCCCATTGTTTTACATGTTTTCAGTTAGACACAAGAGTCTATGAAATGTTGCGTTCATCGACGTCAAGATCTTTCAAGAACTATAGTCCAGCAACTTTGGGGACACGTTGAAAGGGGATATACCATACATATATTAGAATTGTACATATGAAATGGGATATACCATACATATATAAGAATTGTGCAGTAATATTATAATTCACCAAGAAACATGTTAAAACATTCAATATGAAACATTTGTACAGAGCAAATTGTAAGAAACGGGCAAGCTAGCAAAATTTCTGATAAAACATAATTCTAAGTAGAGCACACCTTTCACCAAGCCAACGAACAGGGAACCGGTAACGGTCAGCAGAAATAGAAAGATACAGATAGAGAAAAGAAAGAGACGGAGATATTGAACCCTCTTCACAACACGCCAGGGTGCCGCGTAAGCGCACGAATTTGGAGTAACACATACTCATACATGTTAAGGTAACGCGGTCTGAAGACGTCGTTACATTTTGAAACGCAGAGGTGAGCGTCACTAGGCTCAGGTATATTAGGGCAAACAAGGCCCCAGAACCGACTCTCTATCTTCTAGAATTTCATCGGTACGAAGTGCTACGCTCTTAGCGAAATACGCACGTGTGTGCATATGGGTGGGAGTGCGTGTGCATATAGTTAGGCTCCTGACTAATTTAAAGTGGTGGGATTATAATAATGGGAAAAGCTAGCCGCCCATAAATATTGAAATTGTTAATAAATTACACTGATTAAGGGAAATGCAGTTTATTCTTAATTTACCTCACCCACGATAACCCTGAGAACCGAGAGTTAGATATATATAGGGAAAAGCTATGAATGGAAAACGCAACAACCGACGAGCATCCATAGCCGAGGAACAAAAGGTGCAAGTAATTAATAAAAAAATCTCACAGCTCTGTCTATATCAGTAAAGTGTTATTTAAATCGTGTCAAGCATTAATAAATGGAGTGAAGTAAAATTATAATCTGTGTAAGCCTACATTCTTTAGTCGCACCACTCCTTGCTAAGACATTCATATCTCTAAAAAATAAATAATGACGCAGCCGAGGCAAACATAAATATATAATATCTAAAGAAACAGTCAAAATTACAAAGTTAATATTTTTTCAACTTGGGGCAAAGGCCACCGGAAAGTACATTTGGGACGAAGGCTACCGGAAGCTTTTTACCATACGTGCGGTTGCTACTACAAGTTCGGCTACCCAGCAGTCGAAATATAATACATCTTCAAATTGACTTTCCATACATAGCAGCAACAAACCTTCTTCAAATTGGCTCCCAAAGCTTGGGGCAAATAACAATACAACAAAATAACAAACATTCTTCAAGGACAATGTATGAAGGGCCATGCTTGAAATAGTGCTTATTATGAGGGATGTTTTTAAAGTATGCTCCGTTGTGTAATAAAATAACAACTACTGAATATTTTCATCATCATCATCATACAAACAGGGATTAGTCCAATGGTGATCTGTTCCAACTCCAAACTAAAGTTGCTCCATCCATCTACTTTGCAGGTCTTCCCAGGCTTCGTTGTCCTCTTGGTTTATAATTAAGTGCTGTTTGGATAATCCTATTATATTTCATTCTGCAGACATTGTTGTACCAGCTTTTCCTGTATTCTGCTATTTTGTCCGTTAGTTTAAGTATTCCCAGTTGTTCTCTGATATCTTTACTTCTCTATTTGTCCATTAGAGTATAACCTGCTACAAACCTTAAGTATTTCATTTCCGCAACTTCTATCCGTCTCAAAGAATCTTTATTTATAGTCCAACATTCACACATATAATAGTGCAGGAACTCCTAAAACCATATAGAATTTCAGTAGAGTTTCTTTGAAGACCTTGCTTGATAAACTTCTTCTGATTGTTCCACATATATGTTGGAATAAATTTAGTTTTCTATTTACATCTTTTATTCTATCCTTTCCAATGAAAACTCCTAAATAGTTAAAGTCCATAACTTGTTCAACAGGGATATTATCTATTACAATTAAACAATCACAATCATAAGCTACAAATTAATAGACGGACGGATTCAACTGAATATTTTGGTTAACTAATTCCTTATTCTATCGTATACAACTTGAACTTTATTTCGACATAGTTTTCACAGTCAATTAAATTCTCATTCTAGTATAAAGGTTTATTGGCTCTTCCTAATAGAAGTTTGCCACTAATCCATAAAACAAGTGTACAGTTTGAGGCAGATTCTGTTTGCGGACATTTTTAACTAAGTCCAAGTTATAAATAATAAAGGAAAACAGTAATCCAAGTCTCACATAATAATTAATAATAATAAAACAAAAATAAAAATGTTAATATGAAGCGTGCGATAATGACATATACTAAATTTATTTATTGTGATGTGTTTGTAATTGGGGTATGGTGTTATTTCTTTGTTGTTATGTTGTGATTTTCCATTTCGGAATCATTTTTTATTTAAAGGGTTAAAGATTTTATTTGTTTGTAATATAGCAGTAGATATTTGTGTATGTTCTCTCTGCGATCGTTATTTGTTATAAAATAAAATACTTTTTCTAAGCATTCAATGTTCTGCTTTGCCAGAGAGTAGTGATAATAAAACAAATGAAAAGGAAGAGCCGCCACCTGTACAAATATATTAAAGGTTTGATTTACTCTTGTTATGTAAGTGCATTTGCAGGTTGCATTATAAAAAGTGAATTATTAAATTGTAAGAGAGCTTAAGAGTTATTTGAGGGCGCAACGAAATTAATCCGTCTTGCAATATAAGATGTGAAGTAGAAGCAAGGTTCGTAACGTAAAGATATACGAACGTGTAGTAAATAAAATAGCTGTAAACAAAAACAATAAATACAGTAAGAGATGACTGAGGTTCTAATGTTGCTACACATTACTAAATTTCGATAACCTGCTTTACGCTGGTCTTTAAAAGCAGTGAAAGTGATGTCTTGCATCTCCTACAGATATCACCCTATATCATCCTCTAGCTCCAACACAATGCTAGCAACATATGAATAACAAAGCCAGTAAGATGCCGCCAACGCTCTCAGAGTGCGTCCCTAATTACTTTTTATTTTAGGTTTATTAATTTTTTACGTTTCTGATTCACGGGAGGTTAGGTTAGGGTTAGTGTTTTATATAAACATAGGTTTCTGATTCACAGGAGGTGAGGTTAGGGTTAGAGTTTTTATATAGGCACAGATTTCTGAATCACGGGACGTTAGTTTAGGGTTAGTTTTTTATATAAGCTTAGGTTTCTGATTCACAGGAGGTTAGTTTAGGGTTAGCTTATTTATATAAGCTTAGGTTTTTGATTCACGGGAGGTTAGGTTAGGGTTAGCTTTTTTATATAAACTTAGGTTTCTGATTCACGGGGGTTAGGATATTTTTTTATATGACTTAGGTTCCTGATTCACAGGAGGTTAGTTTAGGGTTAAATTTTTATATATAAGCTTAGGTTTCTGATTCACGGGAGGTTAGGTTAGGGTTAGTTTTTTATATAAACATAGGTTTCTGTTCACAGGAGGTTAGGTTAGGGTTAGATTTTTTATATAAACTTAGGTTTCTGATTCACGGGAGGTTAGGTTGGGGTTAGCTTTTTTATATAAACTTAGGTTTCTAATTCACGGGCGTTAGGTGATTTTTTTATGTGAGCTTAGGTTTCTGATTCACGGGAGGCATATGAAATACAGCTGTCTTCCTTGTATCCATTTAACAGGAAGAACGTTGTCGCATATATCGCAGATACACACTTCGTTGATAATTACATGCTGTACAACTGTAAGTTTCCAACACCTAATTGTTCTCTCACTATCGCGTATATTGTGTTTTCGCATCCTCCGCAAGCCATTTTGCTTCTATTATGCACTGTTAATAACACAGCGTTGCGATTCTGTCAGCGGCAAAACAAAATGAAGAAGAAGAACACATCACATCGCTTATTCCGCGGATTTCACTTCTCATTTAGATTGGCAGTTCCCATTGCGCATGCGCGATAGCGGGAAGATGGCCACGTTTGTCTTCCTCACACGTAATTTTACTATAAAAGTAAGACACCTAAAACGGGCGGGCACCAGCTATAGAACAAATAACAACTACTGCTAATCTCACTCCTAAGGTAATTTATTCCCTTAATTTCAGCTTTTATAAACGTTTTCAATGCACACCAAAGTAAACGAGAATTTTCCTCAATTTATCCTACGGTCAAAATCTTAAACCCATAGCCCAGGGATATAACAGTGGAAGCAATGAGTAACCGGATGTTATTCAGCGAAGGTAGGAGCTGTTCAATGGCATAATGGAGTATCGTGTGACCATGAAATACATTTCGGAGTACGTCAGTCTACAACTGAGCAAGATCTGCTTCAGGCAACGTTATAGCGTCTGAGCAACGGTGCAACTATACAACTCAAAATACAATGGCACACTATCATGTGGCAAACGTTAACTACAACCCCAACGTCACCGCTCACTGGCACAACATCGAGGGATTAAAATCTAAGTCATCCAGATGATCCCAAGTTTCTGCGATGAATTTCTCTCCGTCTAAGATTCAGTAACAGAAGCAACTGCATTATTGGTATCATTGATTTCAGAAGAGAGATTCAAACTAGTGGTCAGGAAGTAGTAGTAGTGGGGTTTTAGGGCGCACGACTGCTATGGTATTAGCGCCCAGGCAAAGTTAAAACAAGATGCAAAAACGCAGGTAAGAACCCCACAGTTTAAAACGAAACAAGTATAACTTCACTATTATAGTGCCAGCAACTGCGAAATGGAGAACAAATAGGTAAAGGAATAAAATACAAAATGCAGCAGCGGTAAAACTTAGAATAAAACAGAAGGCTAAAACTAGGTTATCAAACCCGGCTGCCCATACCGCTACGACGAATAAAACGCAATACACGATCCGCAGCACTGGGAGCGTATGCCAGCACCTCAGAGAGGGTTGCTGGCAAGCCCAAGGACGCACGTAACTGAGCTAAAAATGGCATCGTAGTAAAACATGTCGAACCGACAGCGGCTCAGGCCAATGAGCACACTCCGGGTCAGGGTCTGAGGACAAAAGATGACCATGACCAAAACGACAGTGCCCGATGCGCAATCTGGCTAAAATGACATCCTCGCGACGAGAGACACGCGAGGAAGTACTCCAGGTGTCAAGGAGGGGCTTTACCTCCCGACGTTTGTTGCCCTGAAGACCAGCCCAGGCAGCCCTCCAGCGTGAAAGTATGGAACCACGTAAAATTGAGTTAAAATCATCAGAAGGTACACAAGAGCTAAAACAACTGGGAGATAAAAGGGCGGCCTTTGCAGCAGCATCGGCAGCTTCATTGCCTTGTAGGCCCACGTGATCAGGAACCCATAAAAAGGACACATTAACTCCAACATTGGCGAGCGAGTGGAGGCAAACCTGGACACACTGTACGAGAGGGTGGTAACTGTACAGCGATCTGATGCTCTGGAGGGCACTCAGCGAATCTGAGCAAAGAACCCACTCCTGCAAAGGATGCCGCTGGAGGTATAAAAGAGCTGGTAAATGCCAAACATCTCAGCTGTAAAAATAGATCACTGCGTTAAAAGCCGAAAGGTAAAACTGTGGCGGCCGTGAATAAAAGCGCATTCTACTCCCCGAGCATCCTTGGAGCCATCAGTGCAGATAAAACCACAACCTCCATACTGCTCCTTAATTTCCAAAAGGGCCGAGCAAATAACAGACGCTGGCGTCGTCGACTTCGGCATGGAGAGCAAATCCAGATTAACGTCGGTCTCGGGTTGAAGCCATGGGGGAAAAAACTACATTGGTCAGGAAGTTGCATATCACAGAGTAGCTGCAAGAAAACTACTTTGAATCTACAAATTGATGTAATGGTAGCCCAAAATAGATGACTCGATATTTATGTTCAAGAAGCTTTCGTACATGCACACTCTCGTGCATAATAAGTGGCCCATTCCTCTGTATCTTCATAGTGTCATTCTCTCCGTAATGGTTTCACCTTAAGGTAGCCAACTTTTGACTCTGACCGGCAGGTATCAGCTGTCTATGCGACTGACCTGAAAAGCAAACCAGGGAAAGAAAAACTAACCAATCAGTGATGTTTATATCTATATGAAATAAAAGGCTGGTTTGGATAATCCTTTGTGAAGCATTTTCGCTACAATTTGAGGCAGTATTTTTAACACTTAATGATTTCAAATTATATAATATATAAATTCAATAACAGCCCGCCTTAAAGCAATATGTGTATGTAACAAGATATAAAATGTGTATATTACAGTTATTATATATGTTTGTATTATTGTATACATGTTCAATAATGTTATGTGAATGTATTACGTAATTTAATAATGTAGGAGCTGTGAGAATAATAGGTTAAAAGTTGCTAACAATGAGGTAAACATTGAGGCAATAATGAATTTGAAAGTTTAATGCTGCTTGTGATATTTGAGAGCAATAATGTAATTTTATTGACTGTTTATAAAATAGCCAATCAACAACCAGAAAAAGCTTTAGTTAAATGAAGGTACGCTATTGGACTAGGGTTAGCCAATCAGAAACTAAAATGAAGCAAAATTTACAAATTTAGAAGTCAGTTGGTTGTAGACAGTGTTCCTAACCGGACGCGAGATGCGTTTCGAGAAATTTAATACGTATTCGTGTGAGACGAAAATAGTTTACGTGTTAAAAAGTGCACGTAATTAATAAAAGAATCTCACAGCTCTCTATATCAGTAAAGTGTTATTTAAATTGTGTCAAGGATTAATAAATGTAGTGAAGTAAAAATTATAATCTTTGTAAGTTTACATTCTTCAGCCGTACCACGCAAAGAAATCAAAGAAATCAATGTCTCTAACAATAATACTGACGTTGCCGAGGCAAACATAAATATATAATATTTAAAGAAACAGTCATATTACAAAGTTAATATTTTTAAATTTGGGACGAAGTCTCCCGGGTACCATACGTGCGGTTGTAACTACTTCCAAGTTCGGCTCCCCAACTGCTGAACTACAATACAACTCCTACTTCAAATTGGCTCCCAAAGCGTGGGGCAAATAACAATACAACAAAATAACATCTCAAATTGCCACACAAAGATAGGCTAAACCAATTACAAATAATTCGGCGTTCTAGAGGAAGGAGTGAAGAATTGTTGCATTTGTGGTTAAACTGAACGACAACTACGGCATTTTTATATATACAGGATGGACAATTTAAGTTGAGACTGTTATATATCTGCAAAACTAAGCATTGTAGAAAGAAATGCCTCCAATAAAAGTTGCTTGATATTATGGGGGAACGTAAATGCCATTAGTCGTGTTTTGTTTTGAGGACGTTATGATGGTCATTTTAGGGTGAATTAAATTTTTTTAAATAGGAAATCGCATTTTTTAATGTTGTTTTCTCAGTATTCATAAGAAACTAAACAACATTTGTATAAATCACTTTACAACAGTTCTTTCACCAACGTAAATAACAACGAAAATTCTGAATGGCTATGTACGAAGAGTGCAATGAATGGTTGGACCATCCATAGGTGGTCATTTGAGGGTCAAGTTACGTTTCGTAATTGGGAAACATTTTTTTTGTTTCCTTATACCTCATCACAAAATAAACAGTTTTTTATAAACCATTTTCTAATGAGAAAACAACATAAAAATGCAGTTCCCATTAAAAGAAATTAAATTGACTCTAAAATGACCATCATAAGGTCCTACAAAAAATAAACGACTAACCCTGTAATATCAAGCAACTGTTATTAATGACATTTCTTTCTACAACACTTAGTTTTGGAGATATTGTACAGTCTTAACTTAAATGGACCATTCTGTGTACAAGAGGTTTCATCAACGAAATGGAGACGAAGGTTATGTTTTTGCTGCTACTAAACGGCAAAAAGAAGCCCGGAATTAAGACAAGAATAGTGTAGCATGATAGTATAAAGTTTAAGTTGTAATGCTACTTTCTAGCCAATGCAGTGGTTAGAATTATGCTCGAAAATCAGATTGGCCATACTGGTAGGAATGGGGCAATATTTTGTCAATACCAGCACGAATGGTTCCATTCCGTTATGGGCCACATTTTATGCACGCCAGTATACCTACTGCGAATGTACCCTAAGAGATGTGTCAGCTCATTTATAATACAATAAAATTTAACTTCAGAAACAGCTACATGTTTCCTAGATAGACTGGCGGCGGAAGTCTGTGACAAGAGAATAAAAAGCGTATGCTACGCTAAGACATTTGTTCGAAAATTTGATAACTCGTAGAAAAGTAGTGAAAGTTTTAAGGCATGGTAAAAAATAAACTGTTGGAAATTATTTAAAGTTTGTTATTTATGCAAACCGAACCTTGCTTTTAAAATGACCCTCGTATATAATTAATGGTAAAACAGTCATTAACGTAGCGTTTCCATTGTGGTACAGGCTGGAAGCCGTCGGTAACATTTTTTTTTAAAATCTGATGTGTTACACTCAAATGACTTTCTTTACTCTTGCACAAACTCTTTTTACAAACTCTTATTCTCCATCTATTTCATATTAATCGAGATAAACATTTGCAGAAACGATCTTTTCACATGCAAAGAGAATTACATTTTACACATAGCGACCAGTTCTAAAAATATTTGACTATCGCTTAAGGCTTACTATGTTCCCCTTGTTTTGTATTTGCAAGGGCGATACAGGGGGCTCTCTTCCCGCATCGTTTTCGTTTGTACTGCTTTCGGTCCGCGTGCTGCATGACGTCATCGAGAGTGAAGTTTTAGCTAGCCAGTATTCCGCACCATACTTTTCGACATGAAAGTTCGTATAATATTCTCGTTATACGATCTGTTTCGATCCTATACTACTTGAAACAAAATCGCATCTATAACTAGACTTAGTCTTGGAAATAACAAACACAAACCTGTCTTTTTACAGCTAAATACCCAACTGGCGCCAATTTCATTTCTCCTTGAAATATTCACTAAAACGCTGTCGATATATGAAATTTGGTCTTGAGGGATGACTTACAGCATACATGTTATTCAAAGAAAGAGAGACATGAAGATATTAAGCAGATATTTGTTATATTAAAGTTGTTCAGAAGCTTTAAGTTGCCAGCTTTAAAACCATTTTCTTAGTTTATGCTATTGCTTGACTTTAATTATATTATGTTAAAGGAAACCGATAACACATTATTCGGCCAATTTTAGCAACGAAAATAAAATACGTTATACGCTATATAAAATTCAACGTTATACGCTGTCGGGTCTTAAACTTTGATTCGAAATTAAATTGTATTGTTTGTTTATGGATTGTGAAAAACGCAGCTTAATGAGAGAAACTGTATGTTGATCATGCTATTATGTAATATGACTTAAACATAGCAGTTTTAAAAGTCATGATAGCTGAAAACTTGATATATGTGCATGTTTTCCGAGACTTTTTTTTCGCGTCTAGGTAAAAGCATGAATAATCGACATGCATATTTAAAATAATTTTTTTAAAAAGAATTTTATTAATATAACTATTTTGGCAGAAGAGAGTAACTCCACAAAATGAATTAAATTCACATAACATTCGACTACTTGAAGTAGATAATGGACACATGCTGAAAAACAGTTATCTGCACAGCAAGTCTTGCAAATATCATCCAATTTTCAAATAAACCGAATTTACAGAGTAGTGTACATTCGAATGATGTGTTCAGAATTTGGATATTTAGGCTGAGAATGTGCTTATATAAACCTAGTTTCTTAATTATTTCTAGTATAAAGTTATTTTAATTTTTTAATTAATGAATAATTCATTGTACATAGTTTATTTTAATTTTTTAATTAATGAATAATTCATTGTACATAGTTCCCATTTGATCCTTCCTACTTGAAAGAGTAAGAACAAGGATGCGTCTAGCCTTAATATTTTGGAGATATTAATTCTAGAACAACCTTTCCTGTATGCTTTAGTATACGCTCGCAACCAATACCCTTAAAAGCACACAAATGTAATGCTTTCACCCACGGGAAAGTGGGTGTTGTTAAAAGGAGGTGTATTAGTGTATTGCACTGGCGATCATTGAAACATATTACACTGATCTTTTTAAAAGAAGGTAGATCTAAGGAACTTGCCAATTGTAATTAGGTGCCTATATTATTTAGTATTTATGCAAGGAAAGTGCAATAACTTACTCGTATCTTAGTTTTCGTTATTTTGTATAAAACATGGACACATTTCACGCCAAACTTGCAGGAGAGGCTTTACGAAACAAATCAATATTATGTGAGCAAATACAGAGGAGATGAACGTAAATACACGAGAGAAAATGTCAGAGCGGTGTTTTATAAGCAGGGCGCGGATCTTGATGACTATTTTTTTTTAAAATGACTACATTTGTTTCAAAATGACTTTTTAATTACAAAAAAGTATCTAAAATGAGATTTATTTGATTTACTAAAATTAGTGTACAGAAAGTAATAAATTAATTTATATATTGATATAACTCCTATACAAGAAGAAAAAATAAGTAAAAGAGCAGTGAAAATGACCTTGTTCAAAGAATCTGAAAAGAAAAGAAAATTTTCTTACTTTCCTTTTCAGATTCTTCAAACAAGTAAGAACATTATTTTCTTTGCTTTTCAGATTCTCCAAACAAGAGCATAGAACAAATATATTTTCAATTAATTTTCTAACTTATTGTGTTTTTAAACAGGTCTTACAAAAGTGTAGCATTAACTCTTTTGAGAACTCAGAATATGCAATGTTTATTGCAAATGAAGAGGATTTCACAGTCCATGTCATACATAAATAAGAGCAATACGCACTTATTAAGCAAAAAAGGGAAAACTGACCTCCTCATCCCTAATTTTGAGCATGAATTCATAACAGTAGCTATACCTGTTTCCCTGACAATAACCATCTCTCCACCCACAAGCAACTCTTTCCAGACCAACCAATAATCTTTATATACTCTATACTTATGCAAGGAAGTTACCAAATAAAGCGGCAAATGACAAAGAAATTACAAATTAATGATGTAATATCGAAAAAAACATTATCCAAAATAGAAAACTTGAAACTACCAAAATGACCTAATATATATATATTTCTTAATATGGGGCCCGTGATAAGGATTTATGTACACTTAAGCAATACCTTTATTGCAAGAATTAAAAGATGGCATGTCATCTGAATCCGGATCATGCTTATATGATACTTGGTCTTCAAATAGCTTCTGCTCACAATAATATACTGTTTAATACGCATTCCTGAGGAATATAAAGAACTTACTTTTTGGCAGGTAGGCCGACTCATAACATGAAAACAGATGTAATGCGGGCCAAAGGTATTGTTCCCTGAAAATGGCAAGCTTTTCCAGGTATATAATCCTTTACAGAACCACAGTGAACGGAAAAAGGTTGTTAAACTTTGGCTGTAAGAGCAAACAGCATTTCCGTTGAAATAATTATGCCGCTCAACTGCGTAAAAGGCAACAGATATTAATCTGAGCTTCTCTTCGCTTTAAAAGTCACGTACAATTATCCTACTTTATCTCGCTATGTTGGCGGAAACTTCACAACTTAACAACAGATGTACGAAAGTACATTGTTCCTTATCACTCAGTCATATACCCCCCCACTTCAACAAATAAGTTGCACACATATTTAAACTAGAATCTTGAGTATAGATTCAGTTTTCTCTGCTTTGGTGAAGTGTTTAAGTCGGTGTGGAATGAGTAAGAACGTTAAGAGTAGAATGTATTGTGCTGTAGAATGTATTGTGTGGGTGTCTCGCTGTAAGCGTACTGACAAATTTAACGCTGATAATTCACGTGTATGTTCAGTGCACTTTCTTCCTAGTAACTATAAACGGGATTTGAAGAGTGAACTTTGGTATGTCTTTTTCATTTTTACATCCTGTAACAGAATAATGTAACAGAATCTGGAATTATTGTTTTCATTTCTTACGGTAAAAAAAATACACCAGCATATCCATTTAGCGATTCCTTTAGAGTAGTTGTAAATTTTCCTTTAGTACTAAAGTAATGTACGTTTGAATCTCTTGTAGCGCCTACAGTTTACGTTGAAGTCCTGGATGTGTTCCAGTAGTTTTGTTTATACGTAAATATATTACTAATATAATGCAGTTTCCATTCGTTTTGCTTTATGTCTAGCCCACAATGTTTGTAGAATGCCCTGAAATAGTATACATTTTAAAAAAACTGGAAGAAGTGCTAATAATAAACAATTGGGAGTTAATCGGGAGGAATTTAGTGTGTTCACTGCGCTGTGTTTGTATTCCGCGCGCTCGTCTTCACTCTCACTTACGTCACAGGCGGGCAGCCAATGGCAGCTCCCACCCCGGAGTGGCTCACCTTAGTTATCTAGCCACATTGAGGGCGATATAGAAATACAGTAGCCTTTAAGCATAGACATATCTCTTAATAGCTGGTTGCTATGTGCAGCACCATTCTCTTTGCCACATATTAATACTCTTTGCATATCCAAGACAAAAAAGTGAATAACGAATTCCCATTTGAGGAAATAAGTATTGAAAACTTTAAGGGAATAACAAGCAATATCTCGAAAATGGTTCACTCAACAAAAAATGTATATGACATAAATTGTGTATTTTAACGCGATCTACATTTTTAGTGTAGTAAAATTTTGTCTATTCCTTATGGTTTACCAGTTATGCAAAAGTCGTTCACAATGAAGAATACTTTTTGGAGACATTCCCAGAAAATTCAAGATATGCATTTTATTTGTCATGAAAATATCTTAAACATATGACATTTTAATCAAAATCGTTATAGCCATTTTAGAGAAATTTAAAATTTTCGAAAAATGTTCCACGTAAAGGGTAATCTGCGTTGGGGAGATTTTCTTGAAAACCTTCGTGTCGCATCTCTAGAAGATACTGAACCTAAATACCAAGTTTGGTGTCTATCCGAATGTTAGTTTCCGAGTTATTCTGTTCACAGACACACACACACACACACACACACACACACACACACACACACACACACACACACACACACAGACGTACAGACACACACACACGGACACATTTCCAAAAATGATTTCTTTTGGATTCAGGGAGTGTCAAAACATATATTTCCGGTGAAATCTCGGTATCGAAATTTTGGTTGGAATACAATACTTCCCCTACTTACTATACGTAGTAGAGAAAGTAAAAATGCAATAACTTCTATAGTAGCGCTCAGATATCCTGGCTTAGTGAGGAATCTTCTGTCTCACAAGGCTTCGGAAACAAGACAGGATCAGAAGGCGACATCAGTTGAGACTATGATCGATATTTCAGTGTGTCCCAAATGTATCTTCAGAAGTTGCAACAGTAGAAGCTCTATGGAGCGAGTAAGTTTGTGTCTTGCGTCTAATTGCAAGTATACCACTATGATGTTTGTACCAGAAATGGATGTGCCAAAGACAAAATATATGCCTTCAGGGAAATGAAATCGTAATCTATTAATAGAAGAAGCTGCGATAGGAGTAATCTTAGAATTTGAAGTATTTATGCGTGAAATTGACCTCAACAGGTAAACTGAATAGTGAAATAAAAGACAGTATTATTACAACGAAAATTACAATTATGCATCGTTTATTAGTAGCTATACAAATTATTGTTAGGAATCTTTATTGCCCTATCTACCTCATTTTAATCGAGATAAACCTTTCCGGGATTAGTTGCATTATACATTTCGTTAGGATAAAAAGAGAACAGCGATAGTCATGTGTTTAAGAATAGGCGCAATACCTTGGCCTTAAAATGTCATACTGTTTTCATGCAATCGCGAGAAGCAGCTCAAAGTCGTCAGGAATTTAAAAGAATGTATGAACACTTCGAGCGATTAATAACAGATATCTTGAAAATGCTATAATACAAAAGGAGTTACCTATTTGAAGTAAATTGTATGTTTTAAATACATTTTTGTGTTATGCGCTTTTGTCTATTGCTTAACATTTACCAATTATATAATATCATACAAAATTCCTTCCGAATTTAGTAAACTTTACAGGCTATTCCCAGAAAATTCAAGATATACATTTTAATAGTCATATAAACATCTTTAATATATGTTTTTTTTAATCTAAATATTTAAAGTTATTTTTAGAAAGTAAGAAATTTCCAAAAAGGTTCCACGTAAGGGGTAGAAATGGATGGGGGATTTTCTTGAAAATATTCTGTCGCATCTTTGGAAGGTATTGAACCTAAATACCAAGTTCCTTTTCAGTTATGCTATTCACAAACACACACACACTCACACACGGACATCCTTCTAAAAATGTCATTTTTGGTTGGGGGATCAACGGGCGTCAATATATGTTTCCGATGAAATATCGGTATAATATTTTTGGGTGGAATACACCACCTTCTCTATCTACTACGTGCCGGTAGAGAAAGTAAAAAACAAATTCGAGATGATCCAAACTAAATTAAATTTTCTGGAGTAGATACATATTTTCGAAAGAATTAGGGTGGCGTTGGAGGTGGCGGTGACGGTGACGGTGGCGGTGGCGGTGGCGGCAGCGGTAGCGGTAGTAGTAGTAATTATTAAGTACTTGGTATTACATTAATTGCGTAACACAACCGCATGTCACAAGACCATACCTACTCTCTAGAAAAATGTCAGGTCTGTAAACTCGGCTGGAGAAACGACCAGAAAACAACTATTTTATAACCACAACACTATAGACATACACATAAAATTAAGAATACTCTGAAACTCTCTCTCTCTCGAACACAAATGCTCAAGTACCATATATGTTTAAACAAAATTTACATACACACCTTACCTCGTATTACACGTACGTACTTCCATTAAGTATGTGCCCAAGCTTAGTCAGTTTTGGTTGTATATAATCAAGTACCATCATCCTGTCCTGCCTTTAAATGTGTTTGTTGAAATCATTCTAGCAGGAGTCTCATTTATACAGAATATGTAATTAGATAAAAGTAACTCGCCTCCTACTTTAAAATTTTATATTCACTGCGCAAATAAAAGTAATCGCGTAAGTGTAGAGTAAATGCAAAAGCCATGTGCTGTAAATGACTCGTCATTTATAGATGTTGAAAATGGCCCCCTTCAGCATCCGAGCACGGCTCTACATTTAACGAGATTAAGATACATCCGGCGTAAAATAGCGGTATCGACAGAGCAACTTCGCGGCTGATGTCTTTCAGTTCCTGTATTACATGTGAGTTTGGTTCATACACGTTGCTCTAGAAGTAATCGTATAGTAACTTCTGGTGTGCGAAACAGAAGTTACATTTTGCACAGATCCCTTTACATGTAACTTTTTAACCAAACTCTCTATTGCTCTGTTTGCCTGCTGCTCTCCATTCGGAAACCATTTCCCAATCATTTTCGTGGTTTTATTTAATTGATACTATTTTCACACACGCACTTCCGACATTTCCGCTCTTTCTTATATCGAATCAGTCATTATGTAAAGTGCTAACAGTCACGTGTAATTTAACTTATTAAATAAACTGAAATATTTACAGAAGATGAGGCAGTATTTTTAACACTTAAATGATTTCAGTCAAATTATATAAATATAAATTCAATAACAGCCCGCCTTGAAGCAATATGTGTATGTAATAATTTATAAAATGCATGTAATAGTCATTGCATATGCTTATATTATTGTAAACATGTTAAATAATGTTATGTGAATGCATTACGTAATTTAATAATGTAGGAGCTGTGAGAAATAGGTCAAAAGTTCCTAATAAAGAGGTAACAATGAGGTAACCTTGAGGCAATAATGAGTTTGAGAGTTTAATAATGCTACTAGTCATTATTGGAACAACAGTAATGTAATTTTTGTGACAGTTTATAAAATAGCCAATCAACAACCAGAAAAAGCTTTAGTTAAATGAAGGTATTCTATTGGAGTGGGATTAGCCAATCAGAAACTGAAAAGGAGAAACATTTACAAATACAGAACTCAGTTGCCTGCAAACAGTGTTCCTAACCGGACGCAAAAAGTGTCCTCAAGAAGTATAATACGTATTCGTGTGAGAAAAAATACTTTACGTGTTAAAAAGTGTAATTAATTAATAAAAAGAATCTCACAGCTCTCAATATCGGTGGTGTTATTTAAATCGTATCAAGCATTAATAAAAGGAGTGAAGTAAAATTATAATCTGTGTAACCTACATTCTTGTGCATCACAATCCTGCTAAGAGAAACGTGTTTCTAACAATAATACTGACGCAACCGAGGCAAACATAAATATAATATTTAAAGAAATAGTCAAATTACAAAGTTAATATTTTTTAAACTTGGGGCAAAGACCACCTGAAAGTACATTTGGGGCGAAGGCTACCGGAAACTGTTTACTATACGTGCGGTTGCAACTATTACAAGTTCGGCTCCCCAACAGTTGAACTATAATACAATTCGTTCAATACAAACTACTTCAAATTGACGCCCAAATAGTGGTAAAACATAACGTAATAAAACAATTTTTCTCAAATTGGCGTCCATACGTGGAGCTAATAAAAGACAATTAACCTTCTTCAAAGAATGTCAACAACCCACTAGGAATGGTTAGTTCTCGAATGGTTATTGTATACGATTTTCCATTGTTGTAGTTGTTTATTCATTTTGGTACGATAAAATATGATAATGCAATTTCAGGCAGTCAAAATTCAACTTACCATACAAATGGGAGTTGAGTTAGTTCTACTTTTAAGGCCCAATATAATAATTAAAATCGTGCGATTACATAATGGAAGAAGCAAGAATTTCAGAAGAAACATTTAAGTGGACTATATCAGAGAAATGCAGAATGGATCGTCGCAGAATTAGTAGATTTTGTGAAACAAAGCAGATAAATGAAGAAAGAGGGCTAGAGGACGAAGCATTGCCGAATGGAAAAGGAAAGCATCGGGGTTTAGGAAGTCGCCGAAGACGTGAAATTGGTTAATTACTACTAAATCCCAGCAGTTGCCTTAAGGTTGCTACCATTTTGCGACACTGTAGTAGAAACGGCACATATTGATTATCTGAGGTCAGAAGTACAAACCTTTGAACACATAACTCGAAGTTACTAAACATGACCGAGCGAGATGGCTTTACGGTAATGTATGAGGTACGCATTGGGAGTTCCCAGGTTCGATTCCCGCCGACCGCCAAATTTGATCTTTTTTCGTAGTTTTCTCTGGTCGGTAGGAGAATGCTGGGGCGGTTCCTCATCTACCACGATTTCCTTTCTCTTTCATTCCGTTTCCTTCTCATCTTTCAGGCGTGCTTCTAGTACTCTCAATGGACAACAGAGGGCTGTTTGGTCGACGATTCGTTCATCGCCCTCCCTAGGCAGCTCCAGAATGGGACGGCTCTTCGAGTATGGATCTGTTAGAGACTTCCGCGCGTCTCTGTGACTTGTCTGCTTGCGGCCTGTAGGACTCCTGTTGTTCCTTAACTTCATCCCTCCCTCCTGGGACTGGTAGCAGCAATAGTAACCCCCCCCCTTGTCCCTATTTGTTGCATATTCTATACACAAAGGTAATAGTAGTCATTTTCAGGCAAAACAGAGCTGTAAAAAACCTTCTTGAGTAAAGATGCTACGCTCCAGTTTCAACAACATTCACCAGGATGCTGTAAATCAGTCCTAGCTGACCGTATTGTATTGCATTATAACGGTATGTATTACTTTCTCTACTTTCTCTGCACAGCGTGTGTCTGTGAACATATGTCAAATGTCGAAAAAATACCAAACTTGGTATTTAAGTTCAATATCTTCCAAAGACGCGACGCAAGATTTTTAAGAAAATTACTCAATCCCCTACTACCTTTTAGATGAAACATTTTTCGAAATGTTTTGTTTTATAAGAAATGGCCGTAAAGATTTTGATTGAAACACCTTATATTAAATATATTTACATGAAAAATAACATGTATATCTTGAATTTTCTGAAAATAGCCTATGAAGTCTTCCTAATTCGGAAGGAATTTTATATAATCTTGTGTAATTGGTGAATGTTAAACGATAGACGAAAGCATACTACACAAAACATGTAAATCTCTTTAAAACTCACAATGTATTTCAAATATATTTTGAGGAACGTTATTGTTGTATATTACGTTATTCTTAGCACCACGCTTTGGGCGTCAATTTGAAGTAGTTTGGATTGTCTTTACCTTGTTGCTTCTACGTATGGAAAACCAGTTTGAAGAAGATGGTATCTTTGCGTTATTTGCCCCACGCTTTGGGCGTCAATTTTGAAGAAGGTGTATTGAAGGAGTTGTATTATATTTCAACTGTTGGAGAGCCGAACACTTGAAGTAGTTGCAACCGCACGTATTATAAACAGTTTCCGGTTGCCTTCGCCCCAAGTTTTAAAAAATATTAACTTTGTAATTTGACTGCTTCTTTAAATAATATATATTTATGTTTGCCTCGGCTGCACCAGTATTATTGTTAGAGACACGTTTCTCTTGGCAGGGTTGTGATGTGACAAGAATGTAGGCTTGCACAGATTATAATTTTACTTCACTCCTTTTATTAATGCTTGACACGATTTAAATAACACTTCACTGATATAGAGAGGTGAGATTCTTTTTATTAATTAATTACACTTTTTAACATAAACTTATTTTTCGTCTCACACGAATACGTATAAATTTCTCGAGGACGCATCACGTCTGATTAGGAACAAGATCTGCAGGCAACTGAACTGATTTCAACCTCCCAAACTTGTAAATTTATGTATTTCAAGTCTCTGATTGGATATTCCTAATCCAATAGAATACCTTCCTTTAACTAAAGCTTTTTCTGGTTGTTGGTTGGCTATTTTATAAACTGTCACTAAAATTACATTATTGTTACTCCAATAATCCGAAGTAGTATTACTAAGCTCTCAAACTCAAGGTTACCTCATTGTTGGCAACGTTTAACTTATTATTCTCACAGCTGCTACATTATTAAATTACGTAATGCATTCACATAACATTATTGAACATGTTTAAAATAGTATAAGAATATGCAATGACTGTTATATTCATTTTACAAATTATTACATTCACATATTGCTTCAAGGCGGGCTGTTATTGAATTTATATTTATATAATTTGACTGAAATCATTTTAAGTGTTAAAAATACTGCCTCACTTTTTTGTGGCATAAGCCATTCATTAGATATCCGTTATTATGGTTCAATACTTTATCATACTTTTCAAGTCTTGTCGATTTTCAATTTTTTCTCGAGATTGCATGTAAAGAGTGTCGAATTTTAAGACCAACGTATAGCGTCCAGATCTAAAACATTTGACTATCGCTGTTTCTTTTGTATCTGTAACGAAATGTATATGGTAGCTATTTCTACATAGGTTTATCTCGATTAAAACGAAGCAGATGAAACAAATTTCTGATGTGGTACATTCACATGACTTTCTCTACCCTCTATCTTTATTAGTGAGTATACCAACTATTCTTACTAAAGCTTATTTTTCTATCTATAGTTGGTGTGGGGGATTTTCTTGAAAATTTTCGTGTTTTATCCTTGGAGAATATTAAACTCAAATACCAAGTTTGGGATTTATCCAACTTTTCACTTAACAACACACGGGCATGTTGTTAAAAATGTTTTATTTGGATTCAGGGAGACTCAAAACATGTATTTCCCTGAAGTCTAGTTATCGAATTTTGGGCGAAAAACAATACTTCCCCTACTTACTATACGTGGTAGAGAAAGTGATAAGCTAGAGTAAGAATAGTTTTATACCCATTAATAAACAAAGTCATAGAGAAAGTCATGTAAGTATACCACATCAGATGTTTTTCATACATTTATATGTTGAAGTAACTGCATTTTATAAATGTATTCAATTTGCACTAAGCAACTTTTTTCAAAAGAATTCAATAGGTAGGAAAAATGTGATTCAGAAAAGCCTGATAAATAAAAAGTGTACCGTATTATTTAGAGCCCTAAAAGAAGCTCGTGGCAGCTAAAATCCATTGAAAAATTGGTATCAGTGAGGCACTCTCTTGTAATCAAGAGTTGTCATGCAATGTTCTTTACATCAGCCAGTGAGGGGTACCAAAAATAATGCTACAGATGCAATTTGACGTATTTCAAGATTGTTGTACTGCATTGCTAATATTTGTGTATGGGATGCTAAAATTTATCTGAATACATATACATGTTTTAGGCCTCCTGAATAAAATAATTGAAAAAAGAACCGAATGTGTATGCATAACCCCAAAACGAAATTTCCGATAAATAAAAAAAAAACATGGAATTTATAATCAGCATCTTCAAAGGATGTGACACGAAACTTTTCAAGGAAGTCCCCACACTGCAAACCACCGTTTACATGAGAAAATGTTCAATATTTTTTAATCTCTCAAAAATGGGTAACGATTTTGATTAACATGCCATTAAGAAACATATTTACAGCTAAAATAAAATTGTACATCTTGAATTTTCTATAAACAACCTGTAAAGGTCTCTTCATTCTAAAGGAATTTTGTACAGCTTTGTATAGCTGGTAAACCATAAGGGATAGACAAAGACGTACTATTAAAAAAAGATGGAATTCTTCAAAGCACACAATTTATTTCAGAAAACGTCATTTTTGGCATTAGCTATTTTTTAGATATCTGTTGTTTTTTGTTTCCGTTTTCAGTATTTTAAAGTGGTTTTCGCGATGTTACGGAAAGAGTAGGAATTTCTAGGCCAGTGTATGGTGTCCTGATTTTTAAATATATGACTATCGTATCGGTGTTCTCTATCTTCTTGTAGATAGAAAAATGAGCTTTCTGAAGAATAGTTTGTAGGCGCTGTGTAAACTATAGCAGATAGAGAAACTCATATGAATGTAGCGCATCAGATCTTTTATTTTATGTGCGGCTTTTCTACAAAATACTTTTTGGCCACCGACCATCCACATTCATTTTTGCAGTAATCTCACATTAGTCGTGTTTGTTTCAATTTCTTTTAAACTGCGTGTATATGGAATTTGTTTGACTACCTGCAAAGAACTTTTCATTAAAAATGAAACCTTATGATTGGCAGAAGTATGATACTAGTTCAGTAAAGTCGTCCTCCGTGGTCTAGGTGTACCATGCTAGCCTTTAGTTCCCGAGGTCGTGGGTTCAAATCCGGCTGAGAGCGATTAATTTTTTTCGGGCGTAAAATTCCTTAGTATGCCTACCTTCGGAAGGGAAGTAAAGCCGGTGGTCCCGTGTCGTAGATTTACGGCACGTAAAAGAATCTCAAGCCTGATAAAGAGGCCTCTGAGCAAAATTTCCGGTCTTACACACTCATAGAATGGAGCGCTAAGAACCATAGCAGTTAAACAGCGTCCATAAATAAAAAATCTCAAATTCAAACTCTAGTTCACCAAATTAATCTTTTGGTGCCATAACCAGGATGTTTCCTTACTGAACTCTAACCGAGCGGGATGGCTCAGGCGGTTACGTCTGTGGTCCACATTGGGAGGTCTGGGTTCAATTCCCACGACTAATCTTCCTGACGCATGTTTTTCCGGGGTTTCCGCTGGTCACTAGGTGCATTCTGGGAAGGCTCAACGTCTCCCCGAATTTCTCTTCCCTTATTCCCTCTCACTTCATCTTCCTCTTTCAGGTTGCAGGTTGGCTCCGGGGCTGTGTGTCGGACGACTGCAGACAGATGGCTTGTGTGTTGGAACTTCTTCTTGGCCCCGTCAGATGAAATCCGCTCGATGGGAGCTGGTGAGCCACCCTCCGGTGACTTGAGAGGGCTGCCTTGAGCGCTCTCCGGCTGGATGGTCAAGCTTGTAACTGTTAGAAACCGCTGCGAGTCACTCTCGCATGCGTCGGCCGGACCTGCAGCCCATACGTCTCCTGCGGTTCCTTCATTTCATCCATTCCTGCCGGGGGTGTATGGACGAAGGATCCCTGTGTGGGTCGAGGTACTAGGTGCCCCCTCCGTAGCGTAATCCTAATCCATAGGAAAGCTCGGATCGAATGCAACAAGACGGATCTTATCAAATGAATACGTTGTCTAGCTTCACATTTTTGAACATTTCGAGATAGTATAACTTTACGACATTAACAGGTTATGGCAAATTATACCACCTAATCTCTACTAGGTACTTTTTGTTCTTTTACCATTGTTCTTCTGCTTTACCATACAGAGACAAATACTCAGATATCTCCTCTGTGAAGAGGTACTTTTATGCTTGATAGCGGCACACTGATGTTTCTATGATCAGCAGTTTATATTCCGCGCCTGTTTTCAATTGGATCTGTTTCCCCAGTTCTATTAGATCGTGACAAAAAGAAAAGTTGCAAACTATTGGATTTTTTGGAACCCATTTGCATGAATGATTCTTATGGAATGCAATAAAATTTTGCTAATCATAAACGGTAAATTAAGAAAGACTAAAAGAAGTTATACCAGTACTACTTTGGTTCATATGAGATGACTGTATATCATAGACAAAAATATCTGTTGTGATGCATTAATGGCTTTCTCTAACCTCTATTGTTTATTAATGGATGTACAAACTATTCTCACTAAAGCTTACTTTTCTGTATTTTTTTACGTAATTTATTAAGCTTCATACATTGGAAGCTAACTTGAAAAAGTATTGTTCTTCGAGTTTACTTTGTTTAAAAAGTTTGAAACATACTTTGGGCGTCAGTTTTGAAGTTGTTGATTACGTAATAGTTACTGTTGTTACGCAATATGCTGCTACGTAAGAGAAGCTGATTTTTAAGATGTAATTTTTATTGTTACACTCCAAGTTTTATACTATAATATTTAACTTTGTTATTAAAACTGCTTCTATATATTATTTATGTTTGAATATGCCTCAGCTGCGTCAGTAATGTTTGCAGAGTCATGTATCTCTTAGGCAATGTGCGGTACGACAATAATTGTAGACATACACAAAATTTAAGTTTTTAGATTCAGTTCTTTTATTAATCATTGCACATTTTAATAAAGCACTACACTTTTTAAGAGCTGTGAGATTCTTTAATACTTTCACTTAGCTAACGCATAGACATATTTTACGATTCACACGTGATATTTCTGTAGATAACACATCCATCTGCTCACTTCCAAGGTTTGCCAGCAATTGAACATAATTTCAACCGTTAAACCCGTAAGCTTCGGTATTTCAAGTCTCTGATTGGCTAATTCTAGTCCAATAGAATATCTGCATTTTACTTAAAACTTTTCTTTGCTATTGATTGGTTAATTTTAAACTGTTACTGAATATACATTATCGTTGCTCTAATCATGACTAGTAACATTCAAACTCTCTAACTCATTATTGCCTCATTGTTAGCAACTTAAAACTTATTATTCTCACAGCTCTTGCATTATTAGAGTTTGTAATGTATTCACATAACATTATTAAAACATGTTTACAATAAATATAAGCATTTGCAATGACTGTTACATACAACTTAAATAATTATTACATACATATTGTTTCAAGGCGGTCTGTTATTGAATTTACTTATTATAAAAATACAATTGAAATTATTCAGGTATTAAAATACTGCCTCACTTTTAATCCAAATAAGCCTTTGCAGAAAGAACTACATTACACATTTCGTTATAGATACAAAGAAAACAGCGATAGTCAAATGTTTAAGAACTGGACGCTATATGCTTCCATACTGTTTGCAGCAATCGTGAGAAACAACTGCATGTTGACAGGTCTTACGAGAATGACCAAGAAATGAACAATTCGAACCTTATTCGATATTTCGGGAATAGTTCATGCCACAAAAAATATTAGAAATAAATTGTGTAGTTTAAATAGATGTAAATTTCTTGTATAGTAGGTTTTCGTCTACTGCTTAACGCTCACCAGTTTTATAAGGTTATACAAAATTCCTTTCGAATGTAGAGGACTCCAAATACTATTCCCAGAAAATTCAAGATATACATTTTATTTGTCATGAAATATACTTAATATGTGGTATTTTGATCAAAATCATTACAGTCATTTTTTAGAAAATAAAAAATGTTCCATGTTAAGGGTAGTTTGAGGTGGGGGATTTCCTTGAAAATCTTCGTGTCGCCTCTTTGAAAGGTGCTGAACCTAAATATCAAGCTTGGCATTTATATGACTTTTCGTTTCTGAGTTATTCTGTTCTCACACACACGCACCACTCGCGTGTGCATAATATAATGCTGCATAAATAACAACCTCAACAGTTTGTACACCCCTCCCTTAGTTTTGTGCGAGATTTTTCGTCTATGGCGGCAGGCTTTTCGGTGACCATTAACCAATTGGCCATGTCTCCAAAACCTTCTGCCGCAAGGAACTTTTCAATCACGTGGTCGCAACCTGGTGGTGTGTTGTGGAACCTACTACAACGAGTATGTCCCGGAGTGGGTCGGTGAAGACAGACGGTCGTTTTTAGACAACCAGCTTTACTCTGGCAGCTGTGAAGCAGAAGAATGCACTCGTAAAATGTGGTGAATTATTTAGGCCTATTCTAAATTTGTGAAACAATATTTTGGCGAGTAAATTAATGTAAACTATATTTTAGCTTTACACGCGGTATTCTAAAGCCATTCTACAGTTCAAGGGAGAGATTCACGGAGCAAAAGGTAGAAAAGCAATGTGATTGTAAATTCTTATGTTGAAGTATGTGGGGGAATGGTTATAATTTATATCAGAGCTATTCAATTGTTAAATATCGATCTATTTATTGATTGTTAAAATATTCTAAATATTTAAAAGAGCAAACATATGTTTATATATCATTTAACAAAGATACTTTGTACCTCAAAACAATAATAATTCTTCATAGATCGACATAATTATTTTATGTATAAGCGAAGCGCAATAAATTTATATACAGCAAATATTTAGTGTTCAAATGTAATGGTATAGTGCCGAAATAGGGTCCGATCGATCCATGTTACCTAAACATTCATTTGTAGAGTGATAATTTTCATTTTAGTAATCCGAATAATCAACACTTATAAATAAGTTTGGTATATGAACATATTACAAGTAGTATATTTTGATAATAAGTTGGTTAATTCAGAAGTGAAGTGGGAACGGTGCAAATGTTACTAACAGTGATTAGTAAAAGAAAAACACAGTGCAGGCTATATAAGAAACCTCCAAAAAGACTCAAGAAAGAAGAAGAAAACGAAAACAACTATAAAACGCGAGCAATAGCAACATTTCTTTATGGGAGTGAAGCATTAACTAGTGTATAAAATAAAAGAAGGATCCACATCGTTAGATAATGTTCAGCTGTCTAAATGGGAGCAATAATATGGAAACATAACGCAAAGTGAACACAAGAAAAAAAATCTGTGTTACACTCACATGACTTTCTCTACTCTTGTAACACTATTTTTACAAAATCTTATTCTCCATCTATTTCATATTAATCGAGATAAACATTTGCAGAAACGATATTTTGACATGCAAAGAGAATTACATTTTACACATAGCGACCAGTTCTAAAAATATTTGACTATCGCTTAAGGCGTACTATGTTAGCCTTGTTTTGTATTTGCAAGGGCAATATAGAAATGCAGTAGCCTTTAAGCATAGACCTATCTCTTAATAGCTGGTTACTATGTGCAGCACCATTCTCTTTGCCACAGATTAATACTCTTTGCTTATACAAGACAAAAAAATGAATAACGAATTCCCATTTGAGAAAATAAGTATTGAAAGTTTAAGGGAATAACAAGCAATATCTCGAACATGGTTCACTGAACAAAAAAAATGTATATGACATGAATTGTGTATTGTAACGCGATCTACATGTTTTGTGTAGTAAAATGCTGTCTATCTCTTATGGTTTATCAGTGATGCAAAAGTCATTCACAATGAAGAATACTTTTGGAGACATTCCCAGAAACTTCAAGATATACATGTTATTTTCATGAAAATATCTTAAACACATGATATTTTAATCAAAATCGTTAGAGCCATTTCTGAGAAAATTACAATTTTCGAAAAATGGTCCATGTAAAGGGTAATCTAGGGTGGGGAGATTTTCTTGAAAACCTTCGTGTCGCATCTCTGGAAGATATTGAACCTAAATACCAAGTTTGGTGTTTATCCGACTGTTTTTTTCTGAGTTATGCTGTTCACCGACACACACAGACACAGACACACACACGGACATGTTTCCAAAAATGCTTTTTTTGGATTCAGGGGGTCTCAAAACATATATTTCCGGTGAAACCTCGGTATCGAATTTTTGGGTGGAATACAATACTTTCCCTACTTACTATACGTAGTAGAGAAAGTAATACAAACAGGAAGCATGTGGAATACATAATATAATGTTTATTACTATAATCGTAATTGAACGAAGCAGTTATTCCAAATGATCGGCAGAAAATTGCCCCTGCTATTTTTCATTATAATCCAAGAGAAAAACGTGAGTTTGCAACACCCTGGAAAAGATGAACACCCAACTAAGACATCATCCATGGTGCGGACGATGTTATCCTGGTTCAGATTATTATGTCTATTACTTTATATAGACTTCTTTTTTTGTTAATATCAGACTATCGTTTAAGTTTCCTACACAGTGGAGAATGTGTGTTGTATCACCACTATATTAATGCAATATAGACTATTATTGCGATTGATAAAATTTAATAGAAAGTAACATTTATGTGACTCGTTTGTAGAATCCTTATCAAATATTAATGTATTGAAGAGTCGTGTGATGATGCAAAGGTGAATATTTTTCTAGCCTTAAATTTCCCTTACCATGTATTTTTAGCAGTACAGATGTGTAGGTAAAAGAACGACCCTTCGGTAGAAGCAAGTTTTTGATATATGTAAATGTGAGAGAGATGATATACCCTTTACTTCAAGCCAACATTTACTTCCTTCTACGTTCTGGAACAGCGAAACCAATGAAGTAGTGCATAAATTACATGACACAATGGATAAAGCAAATATATAGCAGGTATACTGAAGACCTGAATGCAAGAAAAATTACGAAACTGGAAAATAAAGTAACTACTCGTTTGCATAACGCTAATGGCACGCGAATGTTAACTACAGCGGGTGATTCAACACATCTTGAAGCTTGATAGGTTATGCAATATAGGCAATGTCATATCAAATCAAGAGTTTAACTTTAAACTGTTGTCCGTGGTGGGACTTGTTCTACTATAACTGGTTTTCTTAAAATGTGAATTCAAATCCCAACTAAAAACTGTTTTTTCTCTAATTTGAAATAAATCCACAGGATTTATGTTGCGAATATAAATAAACATAGTGGCGTGTCCCTATAATGCTTAAATACACAAACCTTGTGTACTGTTTGAGCTAAACTACAAAGTC
Source organism: Deroplatys truncata (assembly GCA_030765065.1). Classification (NCBI taxonomy): domain Eukaryota; kingdom Metazoa; phylum Arthropoda; class Insecta; order Mantodea; family Mantidae; genus Deroplatys; species Deroplatys truncata. Next base: position 73,905,208 of record CM060979.1, read on the forward strand.
AAATAAATGCAAATATTCTACTAAATAAAACTGAAACAATAAAGGAATTGTATGGAGATACAAATATAATTATAGACCCTGGATTTAAAAGAACAGGAGAAATTAAGACTAATACTGGGTTAAGACAGGGGTGTAATGTATCATCGACTTTATTTAATATTTAATATTGGCTATTACCCAAGTTTATCGGAACGTCGGTGACAGGTAATCGAAAATATGGATAAGTCGCGTCACGTAAACACCAGAAAAGCCTATCGGCAGATAATCAGAATTTTCTGGTAAGTTTCTATCTCCCCTTCTCCAGATAGTTCTAGAATATTCTGTGGAATATTCCATTAGCTATATAAGCGAGCGTTCTCGCGAGCGCAGTCAGTTAGTTGAGTTGGACAGTGATTGAGAAAGCGAGTTGATAAAGACTGCCGTGACATGCAGCGAGAGCTAATGCAGATTGTAGAAGTCTTGTTCGATTCACCTACGTGAACCGTCCGGAAAAATTGTGTACGTCTGTATATTACGCTACGTCAAGAAGGACGGGGAAACCGAACTAGTTCACATTAGTGAAGTGACAGTGTGAAATAAGTGAACTTCCAATGAAGTTGAACTAGATAAAAAAGTGAAGCGATATTGACAACTTAGAAAAGTGACAGTGAAAAACTGAACAATCACTATACGTATATATCTGGAGGACATTTTAATAAATGGACAGTTTTAGTAAATCCAGAAATAAGAGTTGGTAATAAAACATGTTTTAATAAGCCTTTGTCTGCAGAAGTTCTAATCATGATTATTCAGAAATGTGAAGATTTGCAAAAATCCCATCACCAATTAAATAAACTATGTAAATTGTTTGATTTTAGTAATCAATAACAAAAACGTTATTGTTTATGTCTTTTAAAGGCAAAACTCCATTGACATTTAAATTCTTCTAGAGGTTCAAAGTCTAAAACAAGTATCGAATTTCAAATATTTAGGATATCACTTCAGTTTAAATGCAGAAAGGGATATTGATTTGAGGCAGTGTTTTTAACACTTGAATAATTTCAGTCTAATTATATAATATGTAAATTCGATAGCAGCCGCCTTAAAGCAATACGTGTATGTAATAATTTGTAAAATGTATATTACAGTCATTTTAAATGTTTGTATTGTTGTATCCATGTGTAATAATGTTATGTGAATGTATTACATAATTTAATAGTGTAGCAGCTGTGAGAAATAGGTTTAAAGTTGCTAACAATGAGGTAACCTTGAGGCAATAATGAGTAAGGAAGATTAAATATAACTAGTCATTATTAGAGTGGCAATAATGTAAATTTTGAGACAGTTTATAGTCAATCAACAACCAGAAAAAGCTTTAGTTAAATGAAGATATTCTATTGGACTAGGATTACGCAATCAGAGACTTGAAATACAGAAATTTACAAATGTAAGAGGTGGAAAACAGTTCAGTTGCCTTCAAACAGTGCTCATAACCAGACGTGTTGCTTCTAGACAGTGCTCATAACCAGACGCGAGATGTGTCCTCGAGAAATTAAACACGTATTCGTGTGAGACGAAAATAGTTTACATGTTATAAAGTGCAAAAATTAAATAAAAGAGTCTCACAGCTCTCTATATCAGTGAAGTGCTATTTAATTTGTGTCAAAGATTAATAAAAAGGAGTGAATTAAAACTTAAAATCTGTGTAAGCCTACATTTTTAGTTGCACCACATCCCTGCCAAGATATTCATGTCTCTAACAATAATACTGACGCAGCCGAGGCAAACATAAATATAATATCTAAAGAAACAGTCAAATTACAAAGCTAATATTTTTAAACTTGGGGCGAAGGCTATCGAAAACCGGGTAACTTACGTGAGATTGCAACTACTACAAGTTCGGCTCCCCAACAGTTGAAATATGATACAATTCCTATAATACATCTTCTTCAAACTGGCTTTCAATACAAACTACTTCAAATTGACGCCCAAAGCGTGGTGGTGCAAATAATAACAACTTAAGGACATTATCTACTTCAAATTGGCGTCCATACGTGGAGTAACAATTCAACTACTTCAGATTCTAAAATAAATACATTTCAGACAGTATGCGGAACTATGCAGAAAACTTTTAAAAGCAAAGTAAGGAAAGAAACAAAATTAAAACTCTATAGAGTTATGGCGATTCCCACAATACTGTACGGCTGTGAAACTTGGGTTCAACGAAAAAACAGAAAGATAGAATTCAGACGGAGGAGATGAGATTCCTTCAGCAAGTAAAGGGTTGCACCAAACTCGATGGGATTAAAATATGATGGAAAAGGAGAGGAACTAAAAGTAGGGTGTCTATACGATAAAGTAATGAACCACGGACAAAAATCGATTGAGCATATGAATAGAATGAGTGAAAAGAGATACCACTACTAGCGAGGGACTATGAAGCAAGAGGAAGATGAGATGTTGGATGTCCAAGGAAGCGTTGGGCTGATGTTCTGTGAACCAGTTGCGTAATACTTGCAGGATGATGATAAAACTAATTGTTTTTCATATGAGTGACACATTGTATGTGAAAGAGTAAATACAAGGCATTAAATGGTGTCATACATTCTCCAGACGTTCTTTAGTGTACAACAATCCAGAAGTTCAAATTGGATGTGGTCACTAATTGTGAGAAAGATGTTTATTAGCCCCACGTATGGACGTCAATTTGAGTAGATGGTTTGTTACGTTATTGCACCACACTTTGAGCGTCAATTGGTATATTAACTTTGTAATTTGACTGTTTCTTTAAATATATATATTTATGTTTGCCTCGGCTGCGTCAGCATTATTGTTAGAGAATGTAGGCTTAAACAGATTATAATTCACTTCTTTTATTAATGCTTGACACGATTTAAATAACACTTCACTGAATAGAGAGAGATGTGAGATTCTTTTTATTACTTAATTACACTTTTTAACACGTAAAATTATTTTTCGTCTCACACGAATACGTATTAAATCTCTCGAGGACAGATTTTGCGTCTGGTTAGTAACGCTGTCTGCAGGCAACTGAATAGATTTTTTCTAGCGTCTAAAATTTGTAAATTTCTGTATTTTAAGTCTCTGATTGGCTATTCATAATCCAATAGAATACCTTCATTTAACTAAAGCTTTATCTGGTTGTTGATTGGCTATTTTTATAAACTCACTAAAATTACATTATTGCTTCCAAGAATCAGAAGTAACATTATTAAACTCTCAAACTCATTATTGCCTCAAAGTTACCTTATTATTATCTCATTGTTAGCAACTTTTAACTTATTAGTCTCACAGATCCTACATTATCAAATTACGTAATACATTCACATAACATTATTACACATGGACACAATAATATAAACATTTACAATGACTGTAATATACACTTTTTATATATTGTTACATACACATATGGCTTTAAGGCAGGCTGTTATTATATGTTATGTTATATAATTTGACTGAAATCATTTAAATGTTAAAAATACTGCCTTAATTGAAGACTTTTATTTCATGCCACAGAGGGAAGTGTGTAAAAAATTACTTTTACTAGGCATATTGCCCTCCTTGTGAATCTCATTTCCTGGACCAAGGAAGAACGTTTCCAATCTTAGGTGTTTTTAAAAACTTCAAAATAGGATAGAAATATTATTATTTATGTGTCTAGTGCATAATTCTGGTAAAAGCTACATGAATGAATTTTCACGAGTGCTCACTATGAAGTGTCTATGCCGCGTTACATGCGTTTTATGCAATTCTAGTATTAAAATATGTAAAAACTATTAAGCTACTAAATTTAATATTATGATTTAATATTATTACGTAATACAGATGGGTATTGTATGTGACGTATTGGTCACTTAGTAACTGTTTTTGTGGTTATTTTGATGAATTCAAATAGAAAATACTGATACGTCAGTAATGAATACATGAAAATGATACATTAGTTAAAATTTCCGGGCTGACAGGACGTGGTCTACGTGTAAAGTTATTCACAACTGACGTTTTGATCAAATCTTTGGTTGCTTCTTCAAAGATCAACTATGGTCAACTTGACGACTGGCCCATTGTTATATTATCAACGACTTTGATTTTTTCTTCAGTTTCTGATTTTTAAAAATCAGTTTTATAAAGCTTTTGTCTAATTATTCATAGTTTAGTCTGTGTGGGTGCGTGTGTGGTTGTGTGCGTGCGTATTTGTATGTGTCTTTGTGTAATATGTGTTTGTATATAAGTATGCATGTATATTTATTTGTGATATGTCTCTCTACTTCCTGTTATTGGGACTTACTTCCTTTAGAAAGGGAGTAAACAAATAAATAAACAAATAAATAAATAATAATAAATAAATGACACTAGTTCTACCAGCATTTGAGCTTACGTAATTGAAGAATATATTTTTATTACCTCCACGTATGGAAGCCAATTTGAAGAACGTGTTTTCTTTTAACTTGTTTGCAACACGCTTTGGGCGTCAATTTGAGGTAGGTTGTATTGAAGGAGTTGTGTTATATTTCAACTGTTGGGAACCGAACTTGAAATTCGTTGCAACCACACATATACTATGCGCTTTCCGGTAGCCTTTGCCCCAAGTTTAAAAAAATATTAACTTTGTAATTTGACTGTTTCTTTAAATATTGCATATTTATGTTTGCCTCGGCTGCATCAGTATTATTGTTAGAGACATTGATGCCTTGGCAGGGTTGTGGTGCGACTAAGAATGTAGGCTTACACAGATTATAATTTTACTTCACTTTTTTATTAATACTTGACACTATTTAAATAACATTCACTGTTATAGAGAGCTGTGAGATTCTTTTTATTAATTAATTACACTTTTTAACATGCAAACCTATTTTTCATCTCACACGAATACGTATTAAATCTCTCGAGGACATATCTCACATCCGGTTACAAACTGTCTGCAGGCAACTGAATTGATTTTAACCGCCTAAACTTGTAAACTTCTGTATTTCAAGTCTCTGATTGGCTATTCCTAATCCAATAGAATATCTTCATTTAACTAAAGCTTTTTCTGGTTGTTGATTGGTTATTTTTATAAACTGTCAGTAAAATGCATTAATGCTTCCAAGAATCACCAGTAACATTTAAACTTTCTAATTCATTATTGCCTCAATTACCTCATTGTTAGCAACTTTTAACCTATTATTATCATAGCTCCTACATTATTAAATTACGTAATACATTCATATAACATTATTGAACATGCATTAAAATAGTATACAATAATATAAAGATATAAAATGACTGTAATATACCCTTTTTATAGATTGTTACATATATTGTTTACATATTATATAATTATTTAAGTGTTAAAAACACTGCCTCATAGTCTAGTATATATATCAAAGTTGAGAAGTAGAGTTGGATTTTAAAATAGATGTAAGAAACTATCAATTCCTATACTTCTTGTTTGCTTTCGATCTCTCTGGTTTTTGTTTAGACTCAGTTTAAGTAATGAAATAAGGAACGAATGGGCGCCTTGTAAATTCGTTGTGGGTTATATTTGGTTTAGTTCACTTCAGGGTAAAATATGTAAAATAAAGTATTTTTACACGAACTTAAAAGTATCTCGAGAGGCCGTCTGGTTTAGCTCTAATTCGGAATAAATATAGTCATTTATTACTGTATTTACTCTAAATATTCTTTATCTTATAAAGTTGAAACACATGTTTAAGGTTTAAGAATCATGCATCATCTTTGGCTTTTCTTGACGATTTTCTACTGCTGTTTGAGCACATAATAACGAGAGCCTCAAATGCACAGTGATCTTTTTCTATACCTTTAATATATTCCGGTATACCTTCAAGTTTATTTCAGTAATACCGAGAAGCCATGTCTCATAAAAAGGCTCATTGCATTCGGTTGTCTCACAAGGAACTGATCTCTACACTCATATAGAAACGCACATTATCCTTTAATTTAAGTCCGTAAGTGGTTTTCCACTAATTAATTCCACTATGCTTAGTTACCGGTTCTATAAATAACACACTTTGCAAAACTACGATATCTATACACTTATTAAAAAGTGCTTAAAAGTGAATGGGAGTAGTGAGATAACTTTTATATGGTCTTTTGGAGCGGAAGTTAACCTTTTTGGAACTTGTAAACCACCCACTCATCTTCCCAACCCATTCTTTCAAGGATCCTGAAGAAAATCCTGGCGTAATAAGACAAACTTCACCATACTGCCGGGATTGCGCATGCACCTAGGGGATTGCCAACCTATCGGAGTGAGGCAAATCCGTTGAATTGGAGAGTAACCGTAATGCTTAGGGTTTAACCTCGCGGATCCTACGGCAATGCCTGTCGTCGTTATGCAGTTGGACGCAACTGCTTCGCTCCTCTACTTATAAAAAGCCTCCCTTAGCTACGCTTTACGGCTTAGGGTCCAGGCCATTATGCGCGAAAGGATGGCGGTATTTGTTAGTGTCATGTTGACAGCTCTGCAGTCGACAAAGAGAGAGAGAAACAAGCGCAGCGAGAGAGAGAGCAAGCGGCATCTGCAAGGAAATTCCTTATAAGTAACACTGGGTATAGATACAGTAATTTGTTCTACACCTTTTCAGTTGGCATCGCAATTCTAACCTCAATTAAGAAAATTACATGACAATTGTCCATAAGCATAATTAATCGACTGAAATAGAGAGCGTTGCGATGGGTAAACTATGATGCAGTAATTTGTATCACAAATTACTTAAATGTAAATAATGATTGTAATATGAATATGCATTTTTATGTGACATTGATTTCAGATGTTTATTAATTGTAATTATTATTTGGAAATAAGTTTATACGGCCTTACTGAAACTGTCAATAATAGCGTGCAATAATGCAGCGAGGGGGTGAGCTGTTTATCATTATTGGAAACGAGGAAGTTACGTAATGTTGGCGCGTTTTCGGTAGAAACTTCTGGAATGTTTTCTCCCTAAAGCATATGTATTCATAATTTTCATTGGATATTAAAATAGACGCTAATGTTGGCGCGTTTTATTAGCCAATTGCAGTTCAGTTATAATCTTTAGGCGTATCTGGATGAAGGAGTATAAATAGGGTAGGTTAGAGGTAGCTTGAGGCCAGTTCATCAAAATTCTTTGTACACTACACGTCGTCTTCAGTTCGTCAGTTCGTCAAAATATTTGTATGAGATACATCGGATATAGATTCACAAGTTACGCGCAGCAGAATTATGAAAGATCTAAAGTATGGTAAAGTTAATTATACAAAAGATTGAAGTACGTGGATTAAAAGAATTATCAGTAAGAAGTTATTATAACAGTTTCAGTTTGGCGAGTGTTAAGATCAATGTATAAATGTGATAGTTAACGTGTTTGACAATAAATGTGTAAAACAAATTTCTTCATCAGTGTTATATTTGGATAAAAGATTCCTTTCCGTTTACACAACCTGTATAGAGATACGTGCTCAAGCCAACAGCATAATAGCTAGCCGGAGGACGGTGAAACAGAATTGAATAGAAATTAAAAGTTAAATTCTTTCAAACACAAAACTAATACTGCCGCAAATTGCTAACACCAGATGGAGCTACGAACCTAACAAAGAATCACGTCACAAGATGGCTTCAACACACGTGATGTAAACAAACATTATAAGTAATACCGTGGCAAATTGGCTACCACAACGTGGGGCTACAAAAATGTTAAATAATATAACATTTAAAACCGTTATAAACTGGCTCCCATAAGTGGGGCAGTTAAAGTTATGTAACCAAACAAAACAAAAGCAGCACAATATAAGATCTTTAAGTTCTAATAATTTACGTAAAAACATATTACGTAAACAATAATGTCATCTCACAAATTGGCACCCAGAACGTGGAGCAGAGTGACCAGGAAGGAGCAGAGTGACCAGGAAGGAGCAGAGTGACCAGGAAGGGGCAGAGTGACCAGGAAGTAGCAGAATGACCAGGAAAGGAACCAGGACGTGGAACGAATGCAGCAGTGAAATGATCTACAAGACGCAGATTCCAGAAACAACAGGGACGACAGACTACGCGGATGATTGGACATCGTAATTCCGAGATTACAAGGCAACAGGGAAATTCAAACTACAGGACAACAAAACGACGTAGATTCATCATAACACAACGCAGAAGCGACATACAAATCTAGGAGAGAGGGGCAGGAAGCTGGACATCAAAGTAACAACAACAGACAGCATCACAAAGGTCAGAGTAGAGTAATTTTTTTTTAGAAAACAAAATTGTAACCTTCAAATGTACTTAAGGAGTGGTAGGATAAAGAAAATAATGGCTACTAATAATATTGAAGAAATAATTATGGAGGGAGATAATGTAACAGTTAGCTGTAATTCAATACAGGTTACAGATAATAGCCCAAACAATGTAGGATTTGAGGGTGAAAATGTTAGTGCAGAAAGTGAGAATAGAATAGCAGGAAATGTTAATTTTGATGCTAGTATGATGATGGAAATGCTGAAAGATATTGTTAAGAGTATGAGGGAAGATATTGTTAAGAGTATGAGGGAAGATAATGGTAAGACTAATGAGAAATTAAAAAAACTATATCAGAATAATAGAGAATTAAGGGAAGAAATTTGTAAGAATAATGAGAAATTAGATCAATTAAGGGAAGACATGCAAAAGAATAATAGGAAATTAATGGAAGCCTTTGGTAGGAGTAATGAGATATTAGAGCAAAAAGTAGATCAAAGCAGGGAAGAAATTGAAAAGAAATCTATGGAGCTAGATAGTAGTATGCCAAAAATGAGTGATGAAAAGGAAATAATAGCAAGTGAGATAGGAGAAGTTTCAAAGAAAATGTTGGACATGAGCAGGGAAATAGGTAACAAAGAAAGTGAGGTTAATACTAAAAGTGAACATGTTGATGTAGAATGTACAGAGTCAGGTAGTAGAATGAGTAACATTTCAAGTGAGATAAGAGAGATGAAAGAGGTTATGAATGTAGATGTGAATCAGGCGCAAGTTAATTTCAGAGGAGAGATATCACAAATACAGAAGGAATCAGTAATGCAAAGAAATAAATTGTACGAAGAAGTTAAAGTTTTGCCTGTAAATAATCAAAAGCTAACTTCTGAAATTAACAAGTACCAAGATGTTCAAAATGAAAACTCCAGTCCAGTACAGTTTAATACAGATTTGTCAGAGTATTCTCAAGTTAAAAAGATAGCAGATGAATTGAAATGAAAGTTGTTAAAAGATGTATTGTTCAGGAAACTTTAGATTGTTTTCAAATGTTATCATGTGATGAAATTTCAAATGAATACAAGAGGTTATTCATGAACAAATTTTGTAAGGTTAAGATACGGCTACGAGTAATGTTTAGCCACACACAATTTGATCCAGGAGGGTAAATAGCAATGAGATGTAAAGTAAATGATGGATAGTTAAAGATGACTTGCAGAGAAATGTATTGGAACGTAAGAGGGTTAACTATTTATATATGTCATGTGAAAGGAGAAATAAAATTTTGGACATAATTAACTTTTTTTTTTTAAAAAAAAGGAAAATAACATTTCTTTTGTAACTATAACAGTATTTGAAAATTACGAATGTAAAGATTGAAACTTAATATGATATTTAAGTAAAAGTACGTAAATACAATTCCAAGAGTATTGTTAAAATAAGGTACAAAATAACAAAAATGGGTAAAAATAATTAAAAAAATTACAAAGATTCTTGAATGCCTAAATTTTGTCAACAATATAAGAAAGTAAACCATTTTTTGTAACAGTCATTAAATACTTCAGGGTACAGTATTTGCTATAAAAAATTTGTAATGTCAGATTAATGTCTAAACACATTAAACCAGAGCCAGTAAGTAGTGGCGAGATAAAAAAAAATATGTCGTGTGTTAAATGCGTGTGAAGTGTCAAGTGAAAGTGATAGCATGTGTTCCAAGATTTAGGAGACTAAAAACCTAATTATAAAATTTCCAAACAAGTTGTAAATATTTATAATTATGTTTCTAGTGGGGCATATGATGCAGTAATTTGTATCACAAATTACTTAAATGTAAATAATGATTGTAATATGAATATGCATTTTTATGTGACATTGATTTCAGATGTTTATTAATTGTAATTATTATTTGGAAATAAGTTTATACGGCCTTACTGAAACTGTCAATAATAGCGTGCAATAATGCAGCGAGGGGGTGAGCTGTTTATCATTATTGGAAACGAGGAAGTTACGTAATGTTGGCGCGTTTTCGGTAGAAACTTCTGGAATGTTTTCTCCCTAAAGCATATGTATTCATAATTTTCATTGGATATTAAAATAGACGCTAATGTTGGCGCGTTTTATTAGCCAATTGCAGTTCAGTTATAATCTTTAGGCGTATCTGGATGAAGGAGTATAAATAGGGTAGGTTAGAGGTAGCTTGAGGCCAGTTCATCAAAATTCTTTGTACACTACACGTCGTCTTCAGTTCGTCAGTTCGTCAAAATATTTGTATGAGATACATCGGATATAGATTCACAAGTTACGCGCAGCAGAATTATGAAAGATCTAAAGTATGGTAAAGTTAATTATACAAAAGATTGAAGTACGTGGATTAAAAGAATTATCAGTAAGAAGTTATTATAACAGTTTCAGTTTGGCGAGTGTTAAGATCAATGTATAAATGTGATAGTTAACGTGTTTGACAATAAATGTGTAAAACAAATTTCTTCATCAGTGTTATATTTGGATAAAAGATTCCTTTCCGTTTACACAACCTGTATAGAGATACGTGCTCAAGCCAACAGCATAATAGCTAGCCGGAGGACAGTGAAACAGAATTGAATAGAAATTAAAAGTTAAATTCTTTCAAACACAAAACTAATACTGCCGCAAATTGCTAACACCAGATGGAGCTACGAACCTAACAAAGAATCACGTCACAAGATGGCTTCAACACAGTGATGTAAACAAACATTATAAGTAATACCGTGGCAAATTGGCTACCACAACGTGGGGCTACAAAGATGTTAAATAATATAACATTTAAAACCGTTATAAACTGGCTCCCATACGTGGGGCAGTTAAAGTTATGTAACCAAACAAAACAAATGCAGCACAATATAAGATCTTTAAGTTCTAATAATTTACGTAAAAACATATTACGTAAACAATAATGTCATCTCACAAATTGGCACCCAGAACGTGGAGCAGAGTGACCAGGAAGGAGCAGAGTGACCAGGAAGGAGCAGAGTGACCAGGAAGGGGCAGAGTGACCAGGAAGTAGCAGAATGACCAGGAAAGGAACCAGGACGTGGAACGAATGCAGCAGTGAAATGATCTACAAGACGCAGATTCCAGAAACAACAGGGACGACAGACTACGCGGATGATTGGACATCGTAATTCCGAGATTACAAGGCAACAGGGAAATTCAAACTACAGGACAACAAAACGACGTAGATTCATCATAACACAACGCAGAAGCGACATACAAATCTAGGAGAGAGGGGCAGGAAGCTGGACATCAAAGTAACAACAACAGACAGCATCACAAAGGTCAGAGTAGAGTAATTTTTTTTTTAGAAAACAAAATTGTAACCTTCAAATGTACTTAAGGAGTGGTAGGATAAAGAAAATAATGGCTACTAATAATATTGAAGAAATAATTATGGAGGGAGATAATGTAACAGTTAGCTGTAATTCAATACAGGTTACAGATAATAGCCCAAACAATGTAGGATTTGAGGGTGAAAATGTTAGTGCAGAAAGTGAGAATAGAATAGCAGGAAATGTTAATTTTGATGCTAGTATGATGATGGAAATGCTGAAAGATATTGTTAAGAGTATGAGGGAAGATATTGTTAAGAGTATGAGGGAAGATAATGGTAAGACTAATGAGAAATTAAAAAAACTATATCAGAATAATAGAGAATTAAGGGAAGAAATTTGTAAGAATAATGAGAAAATAGATCAATTAAGGGAAGACATGCAAAAGAATAATAGGAAATTAATGGAAGCCTTTGGTAGGAGTAATGAGATATTAGAGCAAAAAGTAGATCAAAGCAGGGAAGAAATTGAAAAGAAATCTATGGAGCTAGATAGTAGTATGCCAAAAATGAGTGATGAAAAGGAAATAATAGCAAGTGAGATAGGAGAAGTTTCAAAGAAAATGTTGGACATGAGCAGGGAAATAGGTAACAAAGAAAGTGAGGTTAATACTAAAAGTGAACATGTTGATGTAGAATGTACAGAGTCAGGTAGTAGAATGAGTAACATTTCAAGTGAGATAAGAGAGATGAAAGAGGTTATGAATGTAGATGTGAATCAGGCGCAAGTTAATTTCAGAGGAGAGATATCACAAATACAGAAGGAATCAGTAATGCAAAGAAATAAATTGTACGAAGAAGTTAAAGTTTTGCCTGTAAATAATCAAAAGCTAACTTCTGAAATTAACAAGTACCAAGATGTTCAAAATGAAAACTCCAGTCCAGTACAGTTTAGTACAGATTTGTCAGAGTATTCTCAAGTTAAAAAGATAGCAGATGAATTGAAATGAAAGTTGTTAAAAGATGTATTGTTCAGGAAACTTTAGATTGTTTTCAAATGTTATCATGTGATGAAATTTCAAATGAATACAAGAGGTTATTCATGAACAAATTTTGTAAGGTTAAGATACGGCTACGAGTAATGTTTAGCCACACACAATTTGATCCAGGAGGGTAAATAGCAATGAGATGTAAAGTAAATGATGGATAGTTAAAGATGACTTGCAGAGAAATGTATTGGAACGTAAGAGGGTTAACTATTTATATATGTCATGTGAAAGGAGAAATAAAATTTTGGACATAATTAACTTTTTTTTTTTAAAAAAAAGGAAAATAACATTTCTTTTGTAACTATAACAGTATTTGAAAATTACGAATGTAAAGATTGAAACTTAATATGATATTTAAGTAAAAGTACGTAAATACAATTCCAAGAGTATTGTTAAAATAAGGTACAAAATAACAAAAATGGGTAAAAATAATTAAAAAAATTACAAAGATTCTTGAATGCCTAAATTTTGTCAACAATATAAGAAAGTAAACCATTTTTTGTAACAGTCATTAAATACTTCAGGGTACAGTATTTGCTATAAAAAATTTGTAATGTCAGATTAATGTCTAAACACATTAAACCAGAGCCAGTAAGTAGTGGCGAGATAAAAAAAAATATGTCGTGTGTTAAATGCGTGTGAAGTGTCAAGTGAAAGTGATAGCATGTGTTCCAAGATTTAGGAGACTAAAAACCTAATTATAAAATTTCCAAACAAGTTGTAAATATTTATAATTATGTTTCTAGTGGGGCATATGATGCAGTAATTTGTATCACAAATTACTTAAATGTAAATAATGATTGTAATATGAATATGCATTTTTATGTGACATTGATTTCAGATGTTTATTAATTGTAATTATTATTTGGAAATAAGTTTATACGGCCTTACTGAAACTGTCAATAATAGCGTGCAATAATGCAGCGAGGGGGTGAGCTGTTTATCATTATTGGAAACGAGGAAGTTACGTAATGTTGGCGCGTTTTCGGTAGAAACTTCTGGAATGTTTTCTCCCTAAAGCATATGTATTCATAATTTTCATTGGATATTAAAATAGACGCTAATGTTGGCGCGTTTTATTAGCCAATTGCAGTTCAGTTATAATCTTTAGGCGTATCTGGATGAAGGAGTATAAATAGGGTAGGTTAGAGGTAGCTTGAGGCCAGTTCATCAAAATTCTTTGTACACTACACGTCGTCTTCAGTTCGTCAGTTCGTCAAAATATTTGTATGAGATACATCGGATATAGATTCACAAGTTACGCGCAGCAGAATTATGAAAGATCTAAAGTATGGTAAAGTTAATTATACAAAAGATTGAAGTACGTGGATTAAAAGAATTATCAGTAAGAAGTTATTATAACAGTTTCAGTTTGGCGAGTGTTAAGATCAATGTATAAATGTGATAGTTAACGTGTTTGACAATAAATGTGTAAAACAAATTTCTTCATCAGTGTTATATTTGGATAAAAGATTCCTTTCCGTTTACACAACCTGTATAGAGATACGTGCTCAAGCCAACAGCATAATAGCTAGCCGGAGGACAGTGAAACAGAATTGAATAGAAATTAAAAGTTAAATTCTTTCAAACACAAAACTAATACTGGCGCAAATTGCTAACACCAGATGGAGCTACGAACCTAACAAAGAATCACGTCACAAGATGGCTTCAACACACGTGATGTAAACAAACATTATAAGTAATACCGTCGCAAATTGGCTACCACAACGTGGGGCTACAAAAATGTTAAATAATATAACATTTAAAACCGTTATAAACTGGCTCCCATAAGTGGGGCAGTTAAAGTTATGTAACCAAACAAAACAAAAGCAGCACAATATAAGATCTTTAAGTTCTAATAATTTACGTAAAAACATATTACGTAAACAATAATGTCATCTCACAACTAAGGTGCATCGGAGCGTGTTCAGAAGGCGTGTAGTTCGGTCACCGCCTTCTCGAAAGCTGCTGTTAACAGTTGTCTTTGACGTTAACAATATGTTAGCTAACAATTAGCTGTAAAAGCTTGATGAAACGGAAGCTTTTTAACATAGTGTAAAGCTTTTAACATAATGCTAGAGTATTTTTAATATTTGCTTGTGAAACGGACCTTAGGTTTTGTTTTTAACAAATTAGTAACATGCCGGTTAAATGCCATTACTTCCTAATTTGTTACGCCCCGAAGAAAAAGCACGTTCTTGAAAATGGCGCAACTGCAGTACCATTTTATGTTCTCTGTATGTTTCAAGATATTCTAAACTTATATTAGGGTACGTGCAGTTGAAAACAGCCCCTCTGTTTTGGAACAAGTACCTCTCATACCACACAGATGACATAGAAAAACATTTTGAGAAATGTCTCGATATGAGTGTAGTGATCGATTCCCTGTCAGCGGTAGCTCGGCATGCAAAGTGGACCAGCCCCCCAGTCGTGGGACTGAATTTATCAAATTGATTGAACTTTCCACTCTAACCTACTCATGGCTATTACAAAAATAGCATTTTTATATTTATTCTTTTATGGTTTTTTTATGTGAAAATACTGTATAAATTTTCAGATTTACTATATGCAAACGGCTTACCTTTTTCTGGCGGAGCTTGATAGCGAGTTTGAGTCGGTTTAAATGCATCCTTTCTCCGTGTTCGAAGGCAGGACCCGTGGGGTCATGGTTGAGAAGCACCTCGAGTTCATAAGAGCTCCGTGTGTGGTCCAGCAGGGCTGTGGCGAAGTCCTGGCACTGTTTCCGTAGCTCCTGTTAACGTGATCACAATGAAAACATGTTAAACATTTTGAAGAGTCCACTAACAATGGTACCTGAAAAGGATTTAACTTTAATAATTTAAGAGCAAACAACTATATCTGTAAACCTGACAAAAGCAGCATTTTAAAAATGAAAACAAATATGCTAATAATTGTCTAACGACAAAAAAAACTACGAATGTTTATACAGGATGTTAAAAGAAAGTATTAAATGTTTTGGGAGGTGGTCGTATAGTCCAATACAAGAATAAAGCCCAGTAAACATGGGCTGTAAAATGCATACCTTAAGAGCTATGAGCACTTGCTCAGTTTCGCTGCTGTGAAACATCTCTTCTACTGCAAGCTCTATGTTATTACTGAAGTACGACCTACAGCAGGCAGTAAACAGATAAGGACACATTATTCTGTTACTCGCTATGGATACGACATGCAGTAAACATCTGCGAATGTTGTTACTGTAAACCGTATTCACAGTTCTGTGTATGTGCAAAGTATATTCTTATTAGTTCTAATGGAATCAGTTTATGTTTTGATAAGTTTGTGAAATGCTTTTACATTGTAGTTTTATCTAGAAGTATTTGTGTATGCAGCCCCATAAATGATGTACAAAGCTATAGGAAAGTGTCAACAATGCCTGCCAAGGCATCCGTTACCAACCTGGAGTCTTTCAGACAGTGCGTGATTCCCTAAGACGTCGGACCAAGTATGCCTTACTATGAATGGACACCATATTGAGCACCTCCTTTAGCACAAGCGCAGGTCGTATGTAATCGCAAGCAGGTTACATTAGAAGCTATGTTGTTTCACAGTAACGGAGCAACGTGTCCGCATTTGTTTACTACATAATACGTAATAGCAAAGAGCTTGCAGTAGAAGAGATGTTTCACAGTAGCAAAGATGAGTAAGCCCTCGTAGCTCTTAAGGTATGCACTTTAGAACCCATGTTTACTGGATTTATTTTTTCTTGTTTTTGTCTATACCACCAAAATACTCTCAAAATATGAAATACCTTTTTTTAACATCCTGTATATTTATATGAAAAGTTTCAATAAACCTTATACCAGGTGAGTCAGCTGTCCCTAGGTATTCGTATCTATGCAACCGCGCAGTTTACAGTCTAATGTGAAAACATTGACCATTTTAGCAAACAAACTGTTATTTTAGCTCTGCCTTTCTATTCGGTACTATACACAACCAGCATTAATGATTAAAGGCCCGAATGAGATCCAATTTTCATGCATATAATGTTTGCAAGGAGGAAGAGGGGTGTTCTCCCGAAGTGAGGGCCAGAATACATGGGTGCTGGCCGAGTGGGTTAGTTGCCGGAATGTAGTGAAGTAAAGGTTAGCTTCGGAGGTTCGAAACTAATACAAACATCGAATTGTTTTGGGTCTTTTATTTTCTGCTTGTGTTAATTTTCTGTATTTTAGTGTGCTAAATTATTTACTTTTGTTATTGGCTCTCCTGTGAGCCAAAGACACAAGAATTACAAGCAGATACGGTATCATGCTTACCGTAATAATCTGTACCGTATCTGGTGTTATAAACAGTGTTACATGGTTAGTTTCATTCATTTGGCCGCATGTCTCACTTCTTCCACTGACAAAGGAGTTGTAAATGTGCTAAATTCATGGGTAAACAGAATAATAAATTGTTAAAGATCGTGGATTTCATCAACGAAGTAAATGTTCAAGTAACGACCCCCTTCATCAATGCACATTTGTGTACGTTGCCGGAGAGACCTTGCATGTTGTATTCTGCCTGCATTCTTCACGCATGAGTGCTCGTAGACGATTTGGGCTTTGCGGTGGAAAACATGGCGATTATATTATTTATACACACTTATAATGTTATCAAAAAAGTTATTTGTATCATAATATCGAATTATAGGCCCAAAGAGATAAAACAAAACGTAATAAAAAGTTTGAATTCAACACGAAGGATTTGAACTCGAACTGATGTGGCACAGTATTTAAGCAACCATGATAATACCATTCGGACTAAGCTACCTTGTGAGCTGAGATTCGTATACGAATTAGTATTCGCAGAACTAGACCCCACCTCGAATCTTTACACGCTTTTTGCAGCTTCATACAGTGTTTTGAGCTCGGTTTAGTAGTTTTAACTCAACTAAATAAACTGCATCAGTCATTACAATTATTGTATGTTCTGAAATACTCCATGGTTTGTGACATAAGAGAAATTATCTCACTAATACATAGCATTTTTTGACAAGGTTGTACAACGTTGACCGACGGCTTAAATCCAATTGGTCGCACTGCGTAAATATTCCATTTTATTTTCTAATGGTTTTGTTAACTGATGCATGTGATAGGTTGTTCTTTAGCGGCGTTTTCAAAGAGTATGCTAAAGAATAAAAGTTTGTAAATTTGGCTAAAGGTGTTACTGCAGCTCCCAGTGTCAACGTGGGATGATTTTTGCATCGATATACATAGTGATTGCATTCTGTTCCGTAAAACACTTGTGCACTGAGTTATCTATCCCTCCTCTATAAAGTGTTTGCAAATCAGCCATTAGAATGCAATCAAGAAAGAACTAAGTCAAATATGTCGCTTAGCACATTGCATAAATTTAAGAATAAATAGGGGGAGTTGACTCACCTGGTATATTAATATTGTTGGACAGTGCCGATGTGACGTTAGATAAGAGGACCCATCGGTGACATTATTTCACTTTTATTTCCGGTGTATGTACTTCATATAGCACAGATTTATTGTCGATGGGTATAATATCAAAGCTTTTAAAAACCTTTCTTGGACTTTAAAAAAAGCGTACTATAAGGGCTTTTGACAACCGCATAGTATCAACTGTAGGTATACATGAGCATTTGCTAGGTAGAATACCGAGGCGGGCATTTGTACCACTTGTACTGCCTACTCTTGCTTGCTTCGGTAGGTAGGTTTTAGCGGTCCAACCTACGCATAGGCGAACAGTTTTCCTCAATTCTGAGCAGGTAAAGTCCCAGGAGCGAAGATTAAAGACTGCTTCTCATACTCTTGACTGCTGCTAGTGGTAAACAGGCTTAGCGTTATTTCATATACGACCTTACGAACAACGCCCTAATGCTCGCTACTGTTAGATTTATTTTCCATAATTATATACCCAAAATGCTAATACAACAATTAAACGTTGTCACTTTAGAACTGTTTGGAAAGTATTCATTGGAATTATTTCAACCATCACTTCGAACAACCTTATTCACCTTTTAAAAATAGTTCGATATATTTGCAAACGTTTTAGTTTTTCAAGATAATATATTTTTAAGTCATTCTATTAACATTTGAATGAGCCTGTGAGAATTCAAACATATTTAGAGACGTTTCTTGGTTTTCTTTGAATCTATAGTTCTTTCGCTATTTGGCTGTGGACATCCTTTCTTTCGTTTGTCCATGTTGCTGCAGTTTTTTCCTTCGGTTTGTTTTCTTGGTCAACTTGTCATTCATGCATTTTGATTCTATATATCTGTTTAGGATACCTTCTTGCATAATTACTGCGAATTTTAAGTCATTTTTACTTCACCAATCCACTTCGTAGTACCTACTTGTTCTTACTTCTATTTTCCAGAATTCCATTATTTGTTTTGTGAGCCTGTTTGAGTTCATTTGTTTCATATGATCATAAAATTTTAACCTTCGCTTTATAATGTAACTGTGAATATCTGCATACATTTTTATTTCATTTTTACTTTTGAGTGTTTATTGTTCACCTAATGTGACGTGTGGACCTAGATTAGATTAGATATTTGACAGGGAGATGAACCTGCCCGCACTGAAACCTTAGGTTTATGGTACGGTTTTTTCCCTGTTTTTCCAATCATCACCTACCTAGACTTTTAATAAGTCTCGGGGGTCCAATGACTAAGTTTTTATTAGATGCTATCTCATTTGGATCAACATTTCCAAATTAATTGTGTCTATCCACTTCCAGTGTTCCACACTGGAATATTAAGTGCGAGGCCCCATTATCTCAGGTGTTTTTACTATCTCTCTACGTATAGTAAGTAGGGGAAGTATTGTATTCCAACCAAAAATACGATGCTGACATTTCACCGGAAAATACATGATTTGAGGCCCTCTGATTTTTAGAAAAAGATCCGCAATATTCGTTATTGATGGCTCGATTTGTTCAATAGTTTGTCATTCCAAGTCCCATCGATTTTCAGTCAATTCTGGCGATTATATGGAAACAGTATGGAATTTTAAAGCCAGTATACATTGTCCAGTTCTTAAACATTTGACTATCGCTCGTAGATATGAAAATAAACTTTCGTGAGAATAATTTGTATACCCACTAATAAACAATAGAGGGTAGAGAAGGTTATGCGAATGTAACACATCAGATTTTAAAAAGATGTAACTCTCGCTCTAGGTGTCTGTACAAAATTTTGGTACTGTTCGGCTCACTCTTAACCACAGAGTGACCTTTAGTTTTGGGTAAATATTTTTAGCTATTGCCAACTTTTAGTATAAAGCTGTTTCTCTCGCATGTCTTATTCTGTCCAGTGCCCTCTTAGCAATTATAATTTACAAGAGCCGTTGAGATTGAAGGATAGGCCTAGTCTTCGTTTGTTGACCCCTTGCATAAATGAAGTCGAGTGACAGATTTGTGGAGTCTTCTTCGGCAGTAGATATGGAAGTTTTATCCCAAATATACATTATGAAAAAAATGAACTGAAAATAAATAAAAATAAAATGCATTTTAGCAAACGGTGGGAACGAGTGCCTGTTCGCACACATGTACTAGAATAAACTTATGTTTATTTCATTACATTATGGAAAGATAATGCTTTGAAATGTTCAACATTTCAATTAATGTTCAAATAAAGTAAGCTTATATCAAATGCTCATATTGAGAACGTAGTTTTGTTGTAGAATTGTATTATATTTCAACTGTTGGGGAACAGAACTTGTAGCAGTTGCAACCGCACGTATGGTAAACAGTTTCCGGTAGCCTTCGCCCCAAATGTACTTTCACGTGGCCTTTGCCCCAAGTTTAAAAAAATATTAACTTTGTAATTTGACCGTTTCTTTAAATATTATATATTTGTTTGCCTCGGCTGCGTCATTATTATTGTTAGAGACACGTATCCCTTGGCAGGGTTGTGATGTGACAAGAATGTAGGCTTACACAGATTATAATTTTACTTCACTCCTTTTATTAATACAACACGATTTAAATAACACCTCACTCATATAGAGAGCTGTGGGATTCTTTTTATTAATTCATTAATTACATCTTTTAACCCGTAAACTTATTTTTTCGTCTCACACGAATACGTATTAAATCTGTCGAGTACGCACAAGCAACGCATCCAGTTATGAGCACCATCTGCAGGCAACTGAATTGATTTTAACCGTCTAAACTTGTAAATTTCTGTATTTCAAGTCTCTGATTGGGTATTCCTAATCCAACACAATACCTTCATTTAACTAAAGTTTTTCCTGGTTGTTGATTGGCTATTTTATAAACTGTCACTAATATTCCATTATTGTTACTCCAATAATGACTAGTAGCATTATTAAAGTCTCAAACTCATTATTGCCTCAAGGTTACGTCATTGCTAGCAACGTTTAACTTATTATTTTCACAGCTCCTACATTATTAAATTGGGTAATACATTCACATAACATTATTAAACATGGATACAATAATATAAACATTTACAATGACTGTAATATACACTCCTTATAGATTATTACATACACATATTGCTTTAAGGCGGGCTGTTATTGAATTTATACATTATATAATTAGACTGAAATCATTTAAGTGTTAAAAATATTTTCTCAATATTTGGAAAGCTTTTTGCATTAAAAATTGTGCTCTTGTACCAGTATCCTTAAGGAAGAGTAGCAATTAAAATGATAGATGCAATTTTCCTAATAAAATATGTAGACGCATAAATGAAACAAATATAATGCCTAAAATGTTGCATGTGTTTTCACGTAAATGTAACATTTGGGCTTTAAAATATTCAAGTGTGGGTCTGTTTTAATTCATGGTCGCTGATTTCGTTTGTTTTTACTTTCATTTTTAACATCTATAGCAAAAAAGCGTCATATTTTAGGCATGATGTAATTTTTCATGGGACGAGAACTCCATTATTCAATTGTTCTTTCCATTTATGAGCAGATATTAACGTTTGCCATTGTTACGGTATTGATTTATTTAGTTACCCACAACGGGAAACAGATTAACAAAGGTAATTGTGCCGATCATGAGTAAGGCATATGATTATTTACGATGCACATAGGTACGGTGGTTTACTGTACATTTTGCCTCATTTGAACCGTATGTAATTCCCTAATTATTTTGCGAATTGTGATTATGCAGTAGCGTTTTCTATCTTGCGTTTCAAAATAAACTACCGAGGTCTCGATAGGAAGATATTTTCACATCAGCATCTAGCTGGATACAAATAGCTTTCTGGAGTTAACTGTCTTTGGTATGTTTGAGGCAGTATTTTTAACACTTAAATGATTTCAGTCAAATTATATAATATATAAATTCAATAACAGCCCGCCTTAAATCAATATGTGTATGTAACAATATATAAAAATGTATATGTATTACAGTCATTGCAAATGTTTATATTATATGTACATGTTCAATAATGTTATGTGAATGTATTACGAAATTTAATAATGTAGGAGCTGTGAGAATAATAGGTTAAACGTTGCTAACAATGAGATAACCTTGAGGCAATAATGAGTTTGAGAGTTTAACAATACTGATTCTTGGAAGTTTCTGATTCTTGGAAGCAATATGTAATTTTAGTGACAGTTCATAAAATAGCCAATCAACCACCAGAAACAGCTTTAGTTAAATGAAGGTATTCTATTGGAGTAGGATTAGCCAATCAGAAACTGAAAAGAAGAAAATTTTACAAATTTAGAGTTCAGTTGCCTGCAGACAGTGATTGTAACCGGACGCGAGATGTGTCCTCGAGAAGTTTAATACGTATTCGTGTGAGACGAAAAATAAGTTTACGTATTAAAAAGTGCAAGTATTTAATAAAAACATCTCACAGCTCTCTCTATATCAGTGAAATGTTATTTAAATCGTGTCAAGCAGTAATAAAAGGAGTGAAGTAAAATTATAATCTTTGTAAGCCTACATGCTTGTCGCACCACAACCCTGCCAAGACATCCATGTCTCCAACAATAATACTGATGCAGCCGAGGCAAACATAAATATATAATATTTAAAGAAACAGTCAAATTACAAAGTTAATATTTTTTTAAACTTGGGGCGAAGGCTACCAGAAACTGTTTACTATACGTGCGGTTGCAACTACTACAAGTTCGGCTCCCCAACGTTGAAATATAATACAATACAACTCCTTCAATGCAAACATCTTCTCAAATTGGCGTTCATACGTGGAGCTAATAAATATCTTACTTCATGTTTCTATACTTTCAAAATTATATTTTTGGCTTGAAGCCTCTATATAGTGGCATTAAAATGCAGCAGTGGAATGCAATTCGCTATGACTATGTGGGTGAAATTCTTAAAGACATATAAACATGTATTCACACATCGTAGATAAAGATTTCTTTACAGCGTATATTTAAATGTTCAAAATATATACTAGATGTTATTCAATGGACTATACAACAAGTTTATAAACCTTGTACGTTATAGATAAACATTGACGCAAATAAAGTGAAGGAAGCGAGTGATAACATTAGCAACGTAAAAACGACTACGCGTAACTTATTTTATACATAATTTCTTTCTTAAATGCTGGTAAAAGTTAGGGAAAAAGGCATCTTATGTATCGTCAAAATTCTATAAAATGTTACATAAGTAGGAATGAAGGTATATAGAAGGGATATGAAAATGTGCACACCAACACTAATATTTTATCGTAGTACTTGCTTCTTAGATGAAGTATTTCCAAACATCTCAAAACGATCTCATTTTTCAACATCCGGATACCGAATGATTCATTTTCGAAAGTGGTTATTTATGAAACTTGCAATTTAATAATAGAAATAGACTCACAAACAAATAATTATATAATTACTTTCTTTATATGATTTCAAGTAATTTATAACCTATAAAATGGCAGTCTAATGTTCGAGTATATTCGAAGCAACAAAAATGTTCATTACTCCTTAGTAAGAAAAAATAATGAAGCCCAATTCGGAAAACATCGGAAACATTCGTTGACGCCGCGTTCACAAGGCACTATTTAGAAATGCAACAAAATGCATGTTATTCGTCTCATGTGCTCTGATGTCTGAGCGGTTAAACACACATTTAAAACCCTAGGTTTGAAACTTGGTTATATTATTTTTAAAGTAAAATTAACGTTTCGTATATGGCTATACTGATTACTTTGAAGGACAAGCTATATTAGAATTGTAAGACATCCATACTTAAACACATCTTTATTTTCAAAGAGTGTGCTCCGAAGAATAATAACAGTTATTTATTTTCTCATTTAAGGGTACTTATTAATTTCGTATTTATTTTGAAACAAAAAAAATCAGAAACAGAGTGCAATCTTAGAGAAAAGTTTGAACCTCAATACTTTTCCAGCTAAACCTCGCTTAAATTCGCTCGGCTATTAACGTAATTATTTGGCATAAAAACTGAATTACGCACGATAGAATCTAAATGCTCGCGCGCAGTTGCCGGTGTGAATTTACAGCGGGGCCGACAGAAATTTGCAAGGAAAGTATCAAAACCTTCATGGCGAAAAAAAAAGCACTAATAAAATTATTTAGAGAGAAGCTTAGTGAAATAAAAAGGCGATATTCAACAATCAAATCGGAATTCTACAACAACAACGTAGTATACTATATCGACGAATATTCCAGCTTGATTAGATTAGGATTAGTTCAACAGAGGGGACACCTAGCACCTCGATCAGCAAGGGCGATTTTGTGCATACACCCGCGGAGGAACGGATGAGATAAATGGACCGTAGGACCGGCCGGTGCAGACGACAGAGACGCACAGAGTTCGCTAATAGTTACTGGCTTGACCACCCGGCAGGAGGGCGCTCGGTGGCGACCCTCCCAAGCCATTGGAGGGCGGTTTACAGGCGGCTTTCAGCGGAGACGGGGGAAAGCAGCCATCTAAGGGACCGAGGAGTGCCGAAGTGTAAGCCGATAAATCCATTTGTCCGCCGCTGACCGCCACACAACTTTGGTGTTAACCTGTAACGTGAAAGGAGATGAAATGAGAGGAAATGGGGGAGAGAGGAGAGCCGTGCTAGAAGACACCACTCCAGCATTTGCCTTGTCAACCAGGGAAAACCAGGAAAAAGCCATATTCAGAGTGGGCAATCACCAGGAATCGAATCCAGGACCTCCTGAGCCATCCTGCGCGGCACCCCAGCTTGAAGTCCAGAATAGCTGTACGAGTAACACCCAATGATTCAAACTGCTCTCTCACTTTCAACGTGACTTTAAAACAGGCTGTCATGACAGGACAGAATAGAAGAGGACAGGACCGGACCGTTAGGGTTTATTTTAAACATTACGCAACTTTTGACAGCTACCCTACAGTCATGTTTCCGTGTGGTTTCCATGGTAACTTTTCCTCCGCTATTGCTCTAGCCATTAAGATTCTATCACTCTACCTTTCCTTCGCCTACAAGCGGAACTTTGAGGGGTAGCATTTTATCACATTATACTACTTCGTAGCACGTGAGTTCATACTACTAACCAGCTTTCAGATACCACTCGGTAACACTATTCTTCTTCAACTTTGAAAGGAGATATATTATACATATTTAGAGGAATTGTACATACGAAAGGGGAACAGTAATTATACAGTAATAATTTAATTCGCTAACATGTTAAAATATTCAACATCTAACATTTGTACAGAGCTGATTGTAAGAAACGGGCGAGCTAGCAAAAATTCCAGGAAAACATAAAGAGCGTACCTTTCACCAAGCCAACAGGCAGGGAACCGGTAACGGTACGGAGAAATAGAAAGAGACAGATAGAGAAAAGAGACGGAGATATGGAACTAGCTTCACAAAGCTCCAAGATGGCGCTTAAGCGCACGGATCTGAAGCCACACATTCTCATACATGTAAAGTAACGCGGTCTGAGGACCAATAGGGAACGTCGTTACATTTATAAACGCAGAGGTGAGCGTCACTAGGCTCCCGTATATAAGGGCTGGCAAGGCCTCAGAGCCCGCTCTCTCTCTCTCTCGCTAACTGATCTTCAAGAATTCACGTCGACACGAAGTGCTACAGATGCACGTGGGTGCACAAGGGTGGGAGTGCGTGTGCAGATAGCTAGGCTCCACACTTATTTAAAGTGGTGGGATTATAATAATGGGAAAAGCTAGCCGCCTATAATTATTTCAATTGTGAATAAACTTCATTTATTAAGGGAAAATTGCAGTGTATTTCTTAATAATTAGATATAGTTAGGAATGGAATACGCAACAACCGACGAGCACCAATAGCCGAGGAAAAACACTGCAGAAGACCACAACAACCCAAGGATGGACGATTTCACGCTACAAATGTCCCCCAACGACTATTTCCCGCTACAACTTCCCTGCTGTGAGTGAGGTTACTTCTTGTTTAAATGCTACTCTAATAAATTTGTAAATTATTATAGTGAGTAGCTAGTAATCTAAATGAGCAATTCGGTGCTTGGTTTTGGATCATTGCTCTGCTCCTAAATCTGGCGCTAATGTTTTTCATGCAGCACTTTTGTGGCTGAATGCTTCTGTAACCGAAATTTCGAAGCAGGTTTCGGCATGCAAGATTTAATACTTCCCTTGTTAGACAAATTAACGGTTCAGGAGTGCGCTGTTTTCTTTTCCTAAGGACATATATGAAATTTTGAATGAAAATTTTCTGATTGTTGGCTTGCAGACAATAGTTGTTTTTGATGTTGGTAGGTGTGAAAAACATGCGAAACACGTTCAACGTAAGTGGCGGCAAAGAGTGAAAAATAATACAAGTTCAGTGTTTTATTCCTGATTTTGTGTTTATAAACTACTACTTGGTGTTGTTAACATAAAAAGCTTTTCACCGGCTCTTCTTAAAAAGAGAGATCTTAGCAAGAAACAGAGCGTGAATTTCTTTCCAGAACCAATGTTGGTGCAATCTATGTATCTTTGTACTTTCATATATAGAAGTATTCAGTAAGGTGGAAAAAAGGATAGGCGCATGAAAATGGCCCATTCCTCTGGGTCGTAACAGAAATGTTTTCCTCTTTAAGGTTTCTGCTTTTTGGCCAACAACGTTTGATTCCACCTCGCCAGGATCAAATCTCTACGTTTCTGGCCTGAAAAAATTCAGGGATACAAAAAGAAATCAACAAACAATGTTATGTGAAATGAAAGGTGCTTCAGAAGCCGCCTCTAGAGAGAGTTTCATTACAATTAGAACATAAAGGAAGGCTAAACCAATACAATATAATTAGAACTTCTAGAGGAAGGGATGAATAATTATTTGCATGTGTCGTTAAACTGAACGACAGCTACATTTATGTGAAAGCTGAGAAGGTTGAATGCCTCACTGTTGGAAAGCCAATTTGAAGAAGTTGTATTATAGCTCCACTGTTGGGGAGCCAAACTTTATGAAGTAACTGCCCCACGTATGGTACAAAGTTTCCGGTGGCCTTCGCCCCAATGTTTAAAAATAATTTTTTTTATTTTAATGTATGTTTATTTAAAGATTATATTTGTATTTATGTTTGCCTCGGCTGCACCAGTATTAATTTGTAGAAACATGTATCTCTTATCAGAGGGTAGTACGGCTGAAGAATGTAGGCTTACACAAATTATAATTTTTATTTCACTCCTTTTATTAATCCTTCACACGATTAAATAACGCTTCACTTATATAAAGAGCCGTGAGATTATTTATTAATTGCTTTCACTTTTTAACACGTAAGCTTTATAATATTCTTGCCGTAATGAATTTTATATGTACCGAGCGAATTGCTCAGGAACGTTGCCTTCTAGCAACTGGCGTATGCCGCTGAAATTTGTAAATATTTCTATTTCACGTCTCTGATTGGCTAATTTTACTCCAATAGAATACTTTTATTTAGCTTTCAACCCTTCTAGTATTTGATTGGGATTTATAAACTGTTTTAAAAATTACATTATTGTTCCAAGAATTACTAGTAGCATTATTAAACTCTCCAATTCATTATTGCCTCAAGGTTACCTCATTCTTAGCAACTTTCGGCCTCTATTCTCACAGCTCCTACATTAATAAACTACATATTACATTCACATAAGATTATTAAACATGTACATAGTAATATAAACATAATACAATGACTATTACATACATTTTATATATTATATTATACACATATTGCTTTAAGGCGGGCTGTTATTATTTTTATTATATAATTAGACTGATATCATTTAAGTGTTTAAAATACTGCCTCAAAGCTTTTATCAACGACATGGAGACGAGGTTAAAGTTATTCCGCCATCGAACGGCTGTAACAAAACGATGGAGAATGCATGGTTTAAAGGTATTTTAAAAAAAACGTAGTACAAAACGTTCTTAACTATTTCATGTTTATTTCTAAATTTTTATTGTATACTATTTTGTGCAAAATTTAACGAAACATTGCCTTAACGGTATTCGACTAGTGAGAATATGGACATGTTACCCTTAGGCAGTTCGGCCATGTTTTGGGGGAGGTAAAGAATCCTGCCAGTACAGTGGTGAGAATTATGTTTGATAAATAGAGTAGGTACGCTGAGGATGGGCTAAACTTTTCAGTACAAACATAAATAATTGCTTTGCATTATGGTGCACTTTTTATGAAGTATACGTGAACCGTCACTAAGAACTACATAAAACGTTAGTTGAGGAGAAAAGCACAGTAGCTTCTTCTATGGCTGGAAGGTTCAGAGATTATAGGAAAGAAACGCGTTCATTTTAGAACACACATTCACAATGAATCAGTGGTGACATTCGTATTCACGAAGCATGAATTTGTTCGTTTTGCATATCCAGGGCTTTGTTCAATCAATGACAGGTTGGAAAAGTAGAACCGGACTAAAAAACTCAATGCCATAGTCGGGATTTGAATCACAGAACTTCCGGTTTCGGTCCTGTAGCTCTCACCATCTAAACTACCATAGTAGCATGGCGGCACGATATTAAATTCTCGAACTGACTCGGATTTTTCCTGGTAAACCACAAGGAGATCTCAAATTCATGTTGAGTTAATATATCCCAATGCCGACTTACAATGATGTAAATAGTTTAAGTACCAAACCGAGCGGAATGGCCCAGGCGCGTTCGATTCCAGTGGTCAACCTTCTTGAACCATGGATGTTTTCCGGGTTTTCCAAGGGTAGCCAGGCGACTACTGAGAAGGATCCTTACATCAGCCGAAATTTCTGTCCCTCCATTTCGTTCAATTAATCATTTCATTGATCCATCATTCCGTTTGGTCTGTTTCAGAATTGGAGGTGTCGGCGATGGAGTTTCGGTGCAGCGTGGCAGGAAATAATGGATGCTCTCTATGGACCTTCTCCAACCCTCGGACTTCATCCGGGATATAAGGACCACCCCTGGTGGGGGCGTTGGACCCATGTGGGGTGGGATGTGCGGTCTGTCTGTCCGTCTGCCAGGGCGTTTATATCTGAAAAAATTATGGACTCTGCCATTGCTGCGCCGTCGCTTCTGGTTCCGGAAGCCCGGTGTCTCTCTTCATCTCATCTCTTCCTCCCGGGGCAATCCGCTTGTGGGTACATACGGTAATATATCCGGACGACCTGGATCAGTGCCGAATCCTCTCCTTTTCTCATTTCATTTCATCTAGTCCCGAGCTTCATAGTTTAACAACTATTAGGTCAGTAAATGGTAATTACTTATTCTTTCACACAATTCGTGTGCAGGACAAGATTAGAAACGTAGAATCAGACTGACAAATTCTACACCAAAGCCAAATTTAATGTCGTTCCGCCATGTTGCCATGGTAGCTTAGTTGGTTAGAGTAACCTAATGGAAACTGGAAGATCCGTGGTTCAAATCCCGGCTATGGCATTGCATTTTGTAGTCTGATTCTACCTTTCCAACTTTTCCAACACACGGCTTGTGTGAAAGAACAGTTACTTACCAATGACAGGTTGCAAATGGTTAACTTGTGGACCCATGCTTAATGAAACCTTTTTGCTTCTCTTAAACTAAATGTCTCATCTATTACTTCATTACCAATTTTGAAACACTTTAATACAGACCGTGTTATATTTATAACACTAGGAATGCATAAAAATTGCGTGAAACTCGTGCATTATCTTTATTCTGGTATTCGTGAAAATCAGCGCTGGCATATGCGCGTACGAGTAATGTCCACTGGTGTAATGATTTAAGTAAAACTATGTCCAACTTTTAGCTTAGCGATAGCATTAAAGTAAGCACATGCAAATAAAACGGTATCAAGCTATGTTTGTTACTCACCTGGTACTCACACTTGAACTCATGCTCCATGAAGCTGAGCCTACGCAGTTCCCACGACAGCTCGAAGGCCGTGAGGATGGGGTCCTTAGAGGACAACGCGATCAGAGATGGACTGGCCAGCGCCCGGTAGGCGTTGATGCGGGAACGGGAGTGACGCAACGAGTCCTCGAGTCGTGACGTCACACACTCGTCACACCCACACCTGCAAATAATATTTGTGAGATCCACTTAGTTCTTGTGGGATATCAGACATATAAGTATTAGCAATCTATATAATAGATTCGTAGTCTTCAATACAAGTTTAAGGGAAAATGAAAGATGATTCTGCGTTAATGACAGAAATGAGTGTCCGATAAAGACTAGGTTGCGTTTTTCAATGTGACCAAGTACAGCCAGTGAATGTGCGCGTATTAATTTTATAATATGTTAATTTATTTTGTGATTAATTTGATATAATACACTAGTCTGCATTTTCAAACTTTATGCCAGATGATTTCTTAAAAGTAGGTGTTCTTGAATCATGTTTTTATGCTGATTCCAGAAATAACGTCCGTTTTTTCTATCACGTCAGGTTTTTACACAAAATAAGTAATGTTTTGACAATTTTAATAATGAGCGTAAAAAAGTATTCAAATGCCATTTCACACAACGTAAGTTTTTATTCAAGAAACATTTTAAGAATACCCTCAAGAACTCCCCTAATTTATTTCATGACTACATTCATTCATTCATTATCTGTTTACCCTCCTCTTATATAGGACTTACACCCCCCAGGACTTACAAGCGGGTGCCCGGGGTCAGAGGCCCGTCGAGGAGCAGACACTCATGGATCAGACAGAGCATCCAGGATGGGTGATCAGCCCGATGCCTGGTATGGGATGAAGGAAGTAGATGAAACGAAATGTTGGTGAAATGGATGAAAGGAAAGGTGATGATGGAGCAGTTGGTGGAATGAATGGCGGGGGAAACCGGAGAACCCGGAGAAAACCCGCCCAGACGCCGCTTCGTCCACCACAAATCCCACATGCAGGTCCCTGGGATTGAACCCGGGCCGCCTCGGTGGGAGGCGAGCGGTCTAACCACTCGGCCACGGCGCCGCCTATTTCATGACTACATTTTAACAAAAACAAGAAGCCAAAGTGTTTCATTTAATTTTTTCAAACTTTCTCTTCTTTGACTTCTTAGAAATCCTTGAAGATGGCTGTCTCTCCTCAACATCCAACAGTAGTCGGCCATCATGGTTTCATTCCATCTCCCCTGGTACCTCCTCTCCATTTCCTTAATATTTTGTTGAAAACGTTCATCCCGTTCTTCACTTTAATGTCCTAGATTTTCTGGAAAGTAGTCGATATGTGAATGTAGAAAATGCACCTTTACACTCATGTTACAACCAATATTCTTGAAATTTTCCAACATTGTTTCGACAATGGCCTTGTAATTAGGTTCTTTGTTATTGCCTAAGAAGTTCTCAGTAAACTGATCGGAAGGCAGTCAGTGCTTCTATTTCTCTCTCAATCATTGTCTGCTCAAAATCTGCATCCTTCATCAATTTCTTTATTTGGGGACCAACAAAATTTCTTGGGAAATTTCTTGGAAAGATACCTGAAGCAGGATCCAGCCCTTACAAATTGCTTCATCAAGCCCAATTTTATGTGTAGTGGCGGAAACAGTATCTTTATATCTCTATATTTTTGAAGTGAAATTGTGAAAAAAAGCTGTACGTAATAAAAAAACTAAAAGATTTTCTGAAATCAGCATAAAACGTGAATACCATGTAAATAGCCTTTTTGTGTAATGTAATATTTGTCTTATACGTAATGTTCCTGTTTCACTAGTTTTAGGATGAATTAGTGCTTTCACAATGGCTCCCTTAGACAAACTGAACAGCACACTGACAATGTCAAGCATATCCAAGAGTCAGTCAAGGTCAAACTCTACAGTTTTGTAGAAAATATGCTGTTCCCATGTGCAGAGTAAGTTGGGATCTTTTGTGTTAGGATCGAGAGTAAGGTTTTATGACCATATTTGTCTCCGCGAGAAGTATGGAGTGAGGAAAATGTAACAGAACGGAAAATTACCAAGAGAAGCCCGGAGAAAGTCACGTGATATGTATAAACTAACCAATCAGAATATATAAATGAAGTAATATTTAACCACGCTGGGAGGCGAAAGTTCCTCCAATGAGAGATCAGATCCTTAAATTCTAAGTGGGGGATCGTATTCTATAAATAGTCGATATTTACCCCAAAAGTTTAGGAGTTGATTTTGTAGTTACAGACGAGGAATCCACTTTACTCCGTAAGACAAAGTTGAAGCGCAAATAGGTTCGTTTTGTACCGAAATTCAAGTGTGACTGCCACGTATTAGTTAACAATGTAGTTGTGATTCCCGAGTTCAATATAGAGTTGTAAGTGAACAGGAATATTATGTAGTGTTTTTAGAGTGAAGAAGTGACATTAAATCAAACATTATGATGAGTAGTAAATTCACCTCCGAGCTCCTTTGTTCCACTACCGAGATAAACGAGCTTATTAGCAATCCTAATAGGCAAAGTCCATGCTGAGAGCAACTAGACAGGGCAACAGCGAGAATTACACCTTATTATATTTTAATCACCTTTCTACGGAGATATGCCTGATGAAGACGAAGCCACGTCGAACGGAGGACATAAAGTAGATACAGTGAATTTTATCATCACCATTTACTTCACCTGTATCCACCACTGCACCGCGGTCGATTCCCACTCGAGCGGGCATCGAACCCGGGACTGCAACCCACAGATACAGCTAAACCACCTCCCCAGCCCAGTATTCTAAGTAAGGAGTGCGAGGACCGACGCAGAATAATCCTCCAGGGGAAGCCTCTGTATCTTTTATTTCTAAGTCTTTACATTCTCAAGGATTGTAAGCCATAACATGAGCAGTAATATGAGTTTTATTATTTATGGACGCTCTTAACTACCATGTATTTTAGCGTCCCATTTTATATTGGGCGTGAAATACCTCTTTATCTGGCTTGAGATTCTTTTACGTACTGTAAATCTGAGGCAGTATTTTTAACACTTAAATGATTTCAGTCTAATTATATAATATAAAATATAATAACAGCCCGCCTTAAAGCAATATGTATATAAATAACATAAAATGCTATAACAGTCATTGTATTAATGTTTATATTATTGTGTACAGGTTTAATAATGTTATGTGAATGTATTACGTAATTTAATAATGTAGGAGCTGTGAGAATATTAGGTTAAAAGTTGCTAACAATGAGGTAACAATGAGGTAGCCTTGAGACAATAATGAATTAGAAAGTGTAATAATACTACTAGTAATTCTTGGAGCAACAATAATGTAATTTTTGAGACAGTTTATAAATAGCCAATCAACAGCCAGAAAAAAGCTTAAGTTAAATCCTACTCTACTGGAGTAGGATTAGCCAATCAAGACTGAAATGGAGCAAAATTTACAAATTCAGAAGTCAGTTGCTAGCAGACAGCGTTCCTAACCGGACGCGCGCGTACTCGAGAAGTTTAATGCGTATTCAGTGTGAGACAAAAATAGTTTACGTGATAAAAAGTGCAAGTAATTAATAAATAATCTCACAACTCTCTATATCAGTGAAGTGTTATTTAAATCGTGTCAAGGATTAATAAAAGGAGTGAAGTAAAAATTTATAATCTGTGTAAGCCTACATTCTTCAGCCGCACTACACCCTGTTAAGAAGTTCATGTCTCTAACAATAATACTGACGCAGCCGAGTCAAGCATAAATATATATAATTTAAAGAAACAGTCAAATTACAAACTTAATATTTTTAAACTCGGGGCGATGGCTACCGGAAACAACGTGCGGTTGCAACAACTTCAAGTTCAGCTCCCCAACATAAGAACTACAATACAAACTCCTACTTCAAATTGGCTTTCCATACAGAGAAGCAACAACGCGTTTCTCAAATCTAACACACGAGACCAGCGTTACTTTCCTTCAGAAGGAAGCCATGCTAAGGATTTTTACGACCCGAGACCTCCGGAACTAAAGGCCTACATGGTAACTATGCATCACAGAGGACGACAATAACATGAGTGTGTTATTCAGTGAGGCGGTTCAGTGGTCATGCAATAGCTAACGTGCCTTAAAAATGCACAACATTTGAAAAGAGGTGAAATGACTTCCCCAGACATTTTATTCACTAATTTTACAGTGTTACAAACAATTACCAATGCGTGATGCAAATATGCATTTAAACTTGGCTTATTCCTTACATGATAACAACCAATATGCAACTACAGTTAGCTCCATTTATTTTATTAATATTCTCCTATCTCCATAGCGCGATACCTTCTCTCTGTGGAGATTGCTAATCTATGATTTGAATCGGGAAGCAATAATGTTAAAAAATACCCGGCAATTCATATGCTATATAAGTAACTGAAAACTAAGCCATTGTTGCTTTTAAACTGCAAAGACAGCACAATTTTTTGTGCTTTTTACTTTCTCTACTACGTAGTAGGGAAGTATTGTGCTTCACCCAAAAATTCGGTTTCGAAATATCCCCGGAAAATACATGTTTTGATGCCCCTGAATTAAAAAAGAAGCACTTTTTAGAAAAATCTCTGTATGTGTGTCTCTGTGCCTGTGAACAGCATAACACAAAAACGAAAAGTAGGATCAACGCCAAACTCGGTATTTAGGTTCAGTACCTTCCAAGATGCGACACAAAGGTATTCAAGAAAGTTCCCTTGCTCCAAACTACCCTTAACATGGAACATTTCTCGAAAAGTTTTATTTTTTAAAAAATGGCCCTAACGATTTTGATCACAATATCATATAGTAAAGGTAATGATACACAAAATGTATATCTTGAAGTTTCTGGGAATAGCCTGTGAAGTCCACTTTATTTGGAAGACATTTTGTATAATCTTGTATAACTGGTAAACGTTAAGCGACAGACGAAAAAATACTACACAAAATATGTAAATCTCTTTAAAACACGATTTATTTCCAATAAGTTTTTACTTTCTCTACTACGTATAGTAAGTAGGGGAAGTATTGCATTCCACACAAAAATTCGATACCGAGACTTCACCGGAAATACATGTTTTGAGACCTCCTGAATCCAGAAAAAGCATTTTTGGAAACATGTCCGTGTGTGTGTCTGTCTGTGTGTCTGCGTCTGTGTCTGTGTGTGTGTGTGTCTGTGTGTCTGTGAACAGCATAACTTAAAAACGAACAGTCGGATAAACACCAAACTTGGTATTTAGGTTCAGTATCTTCCAGAGATGCGACACGAAGGTTTTCAAGAAAATCCCCCCACCCTAGACTACCCTTTACATGGAACATTTTTCGAAAATTTTAGTTTTCTCAAAAATGGCTCTAACGATTTTGATTAAAATATCATATGTTTAAGATAATGTCATGAGAAATGAAATGTATATCTCGAATTTTCTGGGAATGTCTCCAAAAGTATTCTTCATTGTGAACGACTTTTCCATAACTGGTAAACCATAAGAGATAGACAAAATTTTACTACACAAAAAATGTAGATCGCGTTAAAATACACAACGTATGTCATATACATTTCTTTTGTTGAGTGAACCGTTTTCGAGATATTGCTTGTTATTTCCTTAAATTTTCCAATACTTACACTTTTTCTCAAATTCGTTATTCATTTT
Source organism: Deroplatys truncata (assembly GCA_030765065.1). Classification (NCBI taxonomy): domain Eukaryota; kingdom Metazoa; phylum Arthropoda; class Insecta; order Mantodea; family Mantidae; genus Deroplatys; species Deroplatys truncata. Next base: position 73,940,644 of record CM060979.1, read on the forward strand.
TTTATGTCCTGGACATGCAAAGAGAATGGAATGCGCCACATAGCAACCAGCGTTAAAATAGTTGACTATCGCTTAAAAGCTACCATATTTCTCTTGCATCTACAAGAAAATTACAAATAAGATTGACATCTCGATATCTCGATTAACATGAAGCATATGGAGAATAGGCGTTTGTAAAAATAGATTGTACAAGAGTAGAGAAAGTCATGTGAGTGTAACACACAAGATTTTTTTGTGATAAAACCGTTTCTGAGATATCCGTTATTAAATGTTCGAAATGTTCATATCTTGGTCATTCTCTTAGTTCTTTCAACATTCAGTTGTTTCTAGCGATTGCATGGAAACGGTATGGAATTTTAAGGCCAGCAGATAGCGTCTAGTTCTTAAAAGTTGACTATCGCTGTTCTCTTTGTATCTTTAACGAAATGTGTAATATAGCTATTTCTGCAAAGGTTTATTCGGATTAAAATGTAGTAGATAGAAAGATAACCTTGAGTAACATTACTTGGTATACCCACCAATAAAGGATAGAGGGTAGAGAAATTCATGTGGATGTATCACATCTGATTTTTTCTAAAGGTAATGTTGATTTGATGTCCAATTCATAGTTTGTGTGTGCGTGTAGCTAGAAAGCGCAAGACTGGGAACAACAAATATAGGGTGATTACAATATATAGCTGACATACATATGAAAACCCAGTCACGACATAAACGTTATACATCGGACTATAAAGTCATCCCTTAGTCTAAGAGAGACGCAAGCATACTTTTGTCAGTGACAGGTGGCGGAAATAATGCCAACCTGCCGTTGTAAAATTTATTTGCAAAAGGCAGTATTTATGGCTGTGGATGTATAGATGAATGTAAAGCCAAGGCAAAACGAATTGCTAGTAGTGCGCGTGCTGTCAGAAATCTTGAACTTAACGACTCAATCATTTTAATTTATAGTATTTAACATAAATAACCTAGTATGTAATAGGACAAATGGAGATAATACTAGTGATATTTACACTATCAAATTTAGTATAGGAAGAACTAGGGGTTCGGTGTATTGCTAAGGGTGCTTATTGTCTAAAATTAAATTGTGTTTTATTTATAGACGCCCTTTAACTACTATAGTCCTTAGCGTTCCATTCTAGATTTGGCGTGACAGACCGGTAATTTTGCTCAGATGCCTCTAACAGCCTTGAGGTTCTTTTACGTGCCGTAAATTACGACACGAAACCGAAGGAAGCCATCTGAGGATTTTTACGCCCGAAAAAAATCATCACCCTGCGCCGGGTTTGAATCCGCGACCTCGGGAATTAGAGGTTAGCATGGTAACCACTACACCATGGAGGACGACCAGGCTGAGACAGGGAGAGCATCCAGGAGCATCATCTCATAGTGAAACCTTTGACGAGTGTTTTAACCTTATAGGTTTTATAGTAGTGTGTTTGCGTATCTCTTAGCCTGAAGAAGGGCTTTATAGTCCAATATATAGCTTTGGGTTGTCTTGCGTTTTTATTATGTATGCCAACTATTTATTGTGATCGTTATATACCTACGTTTCCTTTCATTTTATCGCATTTGGTACAGTCAGGAAGTCTTTTATGAAAGAGTAAAACCTTTTATAGAATTACAGGAAACATGTATATAGAATGAAGAGAGAGAGAGAGAGATTTACTACACGATATCCAGACAGATTAGAGATGTTATAAATAAGCCCAGGTTATGGTTAGCTTCAGTCCCTAGCTAAATCTATGGAGTTGACCAATGAAAACTTAGAGACAAACGGGTAGCGTACGTAGCGTGAAAAGATAGACCAAAAGGGGTGAACAGTGTGCGCGTCATGAATAATGGAAAGTGAATTTCTGTTAATTATGTTTTTATTCAAGGTAAGAGATGACGCTATACAACGTCTAGTATACAAAAACGTTAAATAAGAAAAACTATACATCAGATAACAAAAATTCATTATGAAATATCTGATGCGATACATTTCCATGACTTTCTCTACCCTCTACCTTTATTAGTAGATATATAAACTATTCTTACTAAAGCTTATTTTTCTATCTACCACATTTACTCTAAACAAACCTTTTCCACATTACACACTTCATTATAAATACCTACAAGGAGAACAGGATAATCAAATCACGAGAAACAAAACTGAAAATCGATGGGATTTTAAAAGAACGACAAGTATTGAACAATTGAACCTTTAATAACGGATATCTCAGAAATAGTTTATGCCACAAAAAGACTTATTTAAACGAAATTGTTTTAAGGAGATGTGAATTTTTTGTGTGGTACGTTTTCGTCTATCGTTTACAAGTTATACAAGAATATACAGAACTCCTGAATGAAGAGGACTTCCTGGGCTATTCCCAGAAAACGAATATATACATTTTATTTTTCATGTAAATATCTTAAACATATGATATTTTAATCAAAATCGTTATGGGCATTTTTGGGAAAAAAAGAATTTTCGAAACATGCTGCATGTAAGGGGTAGTCTGGGCTGGGGGATTTTCTTGAATATGTTCGTGTCGCATTTTTGAAAGATACGGAACACAAATACCAAATTTGGTATTTATCCGACTTTCCGGTTTTGAGTTATGCCGTTCATAGTCATACAGACTCACAGACAGACACACACACTCACGGAGCTTTTTCTAAAAGTGCCTTTTTTAAATTCAGAGGGTCTCTGTGGAATACAATACTTCTCCTACTTACTATACGTAGTAGAGAAAGTAAAAAGCAACGTATGCTCAGTCATCTGGATAAAAAGTGTTTGCGCAAATGCTGTAGCATATTTTAGTGGAAGATACCGAGCGGGATGCTCAGGTTGCCCGCATTCGGGAGGTTGTGGGTTCGATTCCGTGGCCGTTCTTTCTGACCCATATGTTTCTTTTCGGGGTTTCCCCGGGTCGCTAGGCGAATTCTGGGAAGGTTCATTACATCCCTCAAATTTCCTACCCCTCTATTTCACCCCCATTCTCATTTCACTTCACCTTTCAACCGTTTGGTCTGTTTCAGGATTCAAAGTTTCGAAGTGAGGCTCGGCGTTGCATGCCAGGGGAAAAAGGATGCTCTAAATAACCCTTCGGTACCCGGACTGAGAGAGGCCTGCAGAGGGAGAAATGAGCCGTTTGCACTAGCTGCTATCCGGGGAGTTTCATTCTGAAGCAGGTAGGGACCCTGCCCTCTTCCCTGTCATGCCTCCTGGTCCGGCCGCTGTCTGTCTCCTCTCACCTCACACCTCCCTCCCGGGGGCACCCTGTCAGGGGCCTCAGGCACAACGTCTTGTAGCTCAAGGTGCCCCTCCACGCCTAGTCCTACTCCTACTCCTCCTAGTGGAAAATGGAATTTAAAAACTGTGGAATTGTGCAGATATTCTCCCGTAATAGGAAGAATTTCGATGACTACTTAAGAGGAGACTAAATGGCGAAAAGTTTCAAAAATTAGATTTCATTTTTTGCACAGTTCTATAAATTGGAATTTCGTCTTTAGTTTACATTTTAAACATATTTTGTTAAAATAGTACACAGCAGGTACTGTGATTCGCGTCACTTCACATGCAAAAGCAAGAACCTCTATGCATTTTAAGTAGAGAGATAAACTTAGCCCATCCTTTAGGGGAAGTTTTGCTCTACAAACTAGTACTCCTGTTAAGCATAGCAGGTTCTGTGTGCTCAAATCATGTTTTGTTTCTTTTCAAATAAATCCTTATTTGCCCCATTTTTGCTTTGAACAACTTTTTCTGAGAATAACATTTACTGATATAACCGATCCATTTTCTCGAACAGAATGAAGCTCAACTCATCTAGGTGCCGGGCCATAGTGGCATAGAGGGAAATGAAAAAGTTGATGAACTTGCAAGACAAGGAGCAGCTCCACAATTTATTGGGCTAGAGCCGGCTATAGGAACATCTCGATGTTTAGTAAGAGAGGCTATTAAAGGCTGGTCCAAAGTAGAACAAAAACCCAGGAAACAAACATGGTAAACTATTAGAAAACCATGTAAGAAAACAGCTGAAAGTTTACTTAAATTTAACAGACTTCAGCTGAGAGTGACTATTGCATTTCTTACAGGACATGCTCCTGTGAAAAAGCATCTTAACACGATGGGAGTGTTTCAGGGTAACTTAGGTTGCAGATTGTGCAGGAAAAAGAACTGAAACAGCCCAGCATATTATATAGCCCCGTGACACTTTGACTTACAGGAGATATACTACTTTCGGGAAAATGGTTTTAGAACAAAAAGAATTTGAAACCATGTCTGTTATGAGACTGTATTTCTTGGTAAAGGGAGCAAGCATAATGAATTGCCTTTAAAACGATACAGGTAGCACAATAAGCCTGACGTGCGTCCGGAGCAATCTGTATCGTGTAAGATAAGATAAGGACAAGACCCGTTTTCCCAGAAACTATCGAAGATGACTAAATTAAATTTTAGGGTGATGAAACAACCAGTGAATGCTTTGAGGATTTATGTTAATGCTGTGTGAATAAAACGGTTGGTTATTTAAAACAAATGGGTAATACATTTTAATCAAAATATGGTATAACTGAGATAAACAATTGTGTCTTCCATAATTAATTACTCATTAATATACAAAAGTAATCAGTGAAGTTAGAAGACATACACCTGGTTTCTGTAAAAAGAAAAAAACATAGACTTGTGTTTAAAATAATTTTTAGATCAAGGTCATTCATTTAGAAGTTTTAGCATTGGTTTCGCTTCCGGCTTTTGTTTTGAGGATCCGGATTCAATTCCTGGCTCTGGGGTGGCGGTTTTAAGTCGGCGCTCTCCACGCTTTCACCTCTTGACTTGCTCATGTGAAGTATCATCCCCAAGGCCCAATGTGGTCTATAGCTATAGGTCTTCTCATTCCACCGCCACCCTCATCACCACCTTACCATCGGAGGAAATGAATTCCTTCCGCTGAATACCTCCATCTCAGAAATGGGCCATATAGGGAGCGTTAGTAACGACGACTTTCTGTGAAAAATTCAGTCTATTTTAAATATTTTTGGAGTTAGAGCCACGAATGTAACATTTTTGGGACAGGGGTTTAATTTTTCCCTTACTAAAACAAACACAGAGAATATCTTGAAATAGGTTTCTTCTAGTTTTCATTGCAATTCAAAGGTTAGCAATGGTAAACCCCGGAGTAGAGTAAACCTATCTTACGAGTGTATAATGATTCTCAAGCATATATCTGAAGAAGCTTGTCAAAGAAGTGAAACTGTGCTATCTTTTACATCACTGGTATCTTTGGATGTATGTACCAGATTAAAATGGACATTGGTCCTCGATCATGACATTCATTAATTCTCATGTGCTCTGTCCAAATGATCCGATTATTATTGCAGTTAACACACAGCCGCAGGTCTATAAGCAATATCCCATATATTCATTTTAATAATCGTACTCTAAAATCACCTCTCACGGTCAACTTCGTATTGTGCCCAATGTTTCGTATACGGCGGAGGGATATCTGAAATGAACCGGTAATGAATGATTTTGTGTTTGTGATTCGGTTGAGTTGTGTTAAGTTAAATTATTCGGAAAACTACGTTATATTCACTCTTTTATGAAAAACGCCATTTCAACAATTACTTGTCCTTTTATAAAACGCCACATATGCGTTATGCTATTACAACAATGTAATTTGTAAGCAAAAACGTGTGAGGTTTAGTTGCATGTAAATCAATCAGGAGATTTACGTAATTATATGGACAAACTCTGTGTATCTAATACAGAACAGGTAATTTAAGTATTTCACTCCCTCCAATTGGAGATACCTAAATTATGAAGTTTAAAAGATGAGCAAGTTAAGGTAGTTAAAAAATTGCAATGAACGTATAAAATCATAAATAATTCTGAAATATAAAATCCATGCTTATAAAACATAAAAAAGCGTTTAAAAACTAGGTTTATACCGTATTACTTACTAGGTTTTGGAATACTTTCAGTGCGGAATTTAATATACGACAGCAAGCTCAGTAAGTATCCGTACACTATTTTTAATTTTTTTATAGGTTGGCTGTATCGGTTTGTGCGCGCGCACATCGACATGTTGTTCCTTTGTCTCCGCTTGTGGAACGTTTACCGTTATCACTCCAGTGAGAGTTACATTGTTTCATAATAAGCATTGCTTCATCCCTCACCATTTGCAACAAAGAAAAACAGCTTTCGGTTATCCGTTTTTCGTCGACTGAAGGTGTATCAGGAGCCAAAATTCATCGAATACTTTTCGCACAATATGGGGCAATGTTTACTCCGGTGAAATGTGTACGAATAGATTGAAAAGTTTACAAATGGTCGGATTACTATGAAGGACAAGAAAAGAGCACGACGCCCATACATATCCACTATTGACGCTAACATTAATCAAGTCCTTATACGGATTCAGGGAACCCAAGATTGACCGTCGATTAAGTGGCAAACCATTTCTTTTTTAGTCCGCTTAAAAATGCCTTATAGGGCCGTCGCTTCACCACAGATCAAGAAGTGAAGGAAGCGGTGCATACATGGTTTACTCCTGAACAGAAAAACTTTTTTTCTGAGAGCTTGTGCATCGATGGACCGTGTACATTGAGATGCAAGGGGACTACGTTGAAAAATGGGGTAATTACAAATTTCTATTATTGTTATAATAAATTTAAAAAATTGTATGCGGATACTTATTTACTTATTCTCGTATTAATAATACTATTTTAAAGAAGAGTATTTTCTCCAAATATTCGAATTTGTTTATTACTGTACTCCTAAATCCCAAGAATAGCACTTAAGAAAGGAGTATTTCAGGAGGAGTTGTATCGTATTTCAACTGTTGGGGAGCCGTACTTGAAGTAGTTGCAACCGCACGTATAGCAAACAGTTTCCGGTAGCCTTCGCCCCAAATGTATTTTCAGGTAGCCTTTGCCCCAAGTTTAAAAAATATTATTACTGTTTCTTTAAATATTATATATTTATGTTTGCCTCGGCTGCGTCAGTATTTGTTGGAGACACGTTTCTCTTAGCAGGGTTGTGGTATGACACGAATGTAGGCTTACACAGATTATAATTTTATTTCACTCCTTTTATTAATACTTATTGCGATTTTAAATAACACTTCACTGATATAGAGAGATGTGAGATTCTTAAATTAATTACTTGTACTTTTTAACACGTAAAACGTCTCACACGAATACGTATTAAATCTCTTGAGGACACTTTTTGCGATTGGTTAGCAACGCTGTCTGCAGGCAACTGAATAGATTTCAACCGTCTAAAATTGTAAATTTCTGTATTTCAAGTCTCTGATTGGCTAATCCTACTCCAATAGAATACTTTCATTTAACTAAAGCTTTTTCTGGTTGTTGATTGGTTACTTTTATAAACTGTCACTAAAAATACATTATTGCTTCCAAGAATCACAAGTAACATTTAAACTCTCAAACTCATTATTGACTCAAGGTTACCTCATTGTTAGCAGCTTTTCACCTATTTCTCACAGCTCCTACATTATTAAATTACGTAATATATTCATATAACATTATTACACATGGATACAATGATATAAACATATACAATGACTATAATATACACTTTTTATACATTGCTACATACACATATTGCTTTAAGTCGACCTATTATTGAATTTACATATTATATAATCAGACTGAACTCATTTAAGTGTTAAAAATACTGCCTCACACTAAAGCATGTATATCAAAGTAAAGAGTAGACTCCAATATTAATAAGACTGCTCAAAATATAAAAGTGTAATTGTTTTTTCTTCCACGTAGCTAGTGGGTAGAGAAGGTATTGCATTTCACTCAAAAATTCGATATCGAGATTTCATCGGAAATACATATTTTGGGGCCCACCGAATAAAAAAAAGGTTTTAGAAAAAAGGTTCGTGTGTGTATGCCAGTGTACAGCATAACTCAAAAACCAAAATTCAGTTAAATACCAAACTTGGTATTTAGTTTCAGTACCTTCCAAGACGAGACACGAAAATTTGCAAGAAAATCCGCCGCCCCAAAAACGCACTAACGGTTTTGATTAAAATACCACAAATTAAAGATATTTACATAAAATTAAAATATATATTATGAATTTTATGGGAATAGCCAGTAAAGACCTGTTTATTCAGAAGGAATTTTGTATAATGGTAAACGCTAAGCAGACGAAAAGTACTACACCAAAAATGTATCTCTCGTTAAAGCACATAGTTTATTTCAAATAACTTTTCTGTGGCAACAGTAATTTCCAAGATATACGCTACAAATGGTTCGATTTGTTAAATACATTGTAATTATTTTTAACTTCCATCAATTTTCAGTTACTCCTCGTAATTGCATGGAAAGAGTATGTAATTTTAATTCCGGCATATAGCGTCCAGTTCTTAAACTTATGACTATCGTAGTTCTCTTTATATCATAATGAAATGTGTGAGGTAGCTATTTATGCAAAGGTTTATCTGATTAAAATAAGCAAATAGAAAAATAATAATAATTGTATACCAACAGATAAACGATAGAGAAAATTATGTGAATGTAACAGACCGGTCCTTTTTGGGCTGTTTTCAAAATTTAGTCCCTTTAACGATGTTTATGTGCTATGGGTTTCTTACACTTCCAATAAAACTAATTTATATGCAGGTTCCTTTACTCAAGTGCAGTTCTTTCAGTGTTGACTTCTCTGACACGATCTATGGTATATATCTTCATCAGTCAACCTATACCAGTCTTCTGCATCTAATTCCTGGACGCTTTTGTCATCTTTAGACTATGATATTGCTGTCCGCCAGATGATGGGTAAATCCTTTTCACTTCGGCTGCATGAGAATGCCTTTGGTGCATTAATTAACTGCTAATCTCCTCCTAATCCTTACATAATTCTAGGAAAGTAAGCTTTTGGGCTGGACTGCTGGTTACTACATGGCCTCAAGAGACCGCTGAAATAATACAAGCTTGCACGGAAACTTTCCCAGCAAGATAGTAATGTACATGCATTGATGTGCTGATAAGTGCTTCTAATTGAAGATACTTAAGCAGGAGTGTATCCGGTTCAGGGAATCTATGGAACTAGAGGAGTTAAAGGGGAATTAAATCTGACGTTACACTCATATGACTTTCTCTACTCTTGTACAACCTGTTTTTACTTTCTCTACTACGTATAGTAAGTAGGGGAAGTATTGTATTCCACTCAAAAATTCGATACCGAGATTTCATCGGAAATATGTGTTTTGAGACCTCCTGAATTCATAAAAAGCATTTTTGGGAACATGTTCGTGTGTGTGTCTGTGAACAGCATACCTCAGAAACGAACAATCGGATAAACACCAAACTTGGTATGTAGGTTCAGTATCTTCCAGAGATGCGACACGAAGGTTTTCAAAAAAATCCCCCCACACCAGATTAACCTTTACATGGAACCTTTTTCGAAAATTTTAATTTTCTCAAAAAGATTTTGATTAAAATATAATATGCTCAATATATTTTCATGACAAATAAAATGTATATCTTGAATTTTATGGGAATGTCTCCAAAAGTATTTTTCATTGTGAATGACTTTTGTATAACTGGTAAACCATAAGAGAGAGACAACATTTTCCTACACAAAAAATGTAGATCGCGTTAAAATACACAATTTATGTCATATACATTTTTTTTGTTGAGTGAACCTTTTTCTTGACATTGCTCGTTATTCCCTTATATTTTCCAATACTTATACTTTTTCTCAAATGGAAACTCATTATTCATTTTTTTTTGTCCTGGTAATGCAAAGAGAATGGAATACTCTACATAGCAACCAGCTCTTTAAATATTTGACTACAGTTTAAAGCCTACCAATTCCCCTTGCATCTACAAGAAAATTAGCAATAAGATTGACATCTCAATATCTTGATTAACATGAAGCATACGGAGAATAAGCGTTTGTAAAAATAGTTTGTACAAGAGTAGAGAAGGTCATGTGAGTGTAACACATCAGATTTTTATGACACAAAAAGCTGCTTTTCTATGGTAATTTAAGCTTCGCATAGACTAAAGCTTTCTCACATTCCTACTACACTTTTCAAGGAAGGAAGCTCATATTTGATTAATGAGTTTAAAAATGGCATATTCTATTTAAAGTTATTTCCTAAAACCAAACTGATCTTTAAAGAGAATGTTATTACTTTCATGATAACGATAAAACCTACATAGTATATATTACCTTCCTAAATACCTTCGAAAATGTTGGTAAAATGAATGTGATTCTGTAATTGGATTTTTTCCCTTTTTTCTCCCTTTATTAACGCAGCTTTCACTATCAAGTATTTTAACATTTGGACTAATTCCATGGAGTCATTACCAGGCTAAGGCTTGGGACAAATTAACAGTGAATTGAAGTGTACTGCGCATGAGTGGGATAGAGTGAGTTGGCACATTTGGGTGTTGTTTACCTGTGCGACCGTGCACAATTCGCGTCGTGAGTAGAGCTACACGCTTCCATTTATGACCGCAGCTTTAGGCGGCATTCTACTGGCCTTCACAGGTGGGGTATGTATAGTAATAAAGAGGTGTGTGTATCTGTTTAGCTTCTCGCCCATCCCGTGACCTTCTGTTTTACCTGCACAGTTCTAGATTATTCGCACATGAATATATAACTTAGAGCAATAGCTTTACTCCTCATCACTTATAATAACATGTTTAAATATATAACGAAACCTGTTTTGCACAATGTCTCCTCAAAAAACATTTTTAATGCTAACATAACTGAAATAAATTATACTTTTTACTCTACAAGAGGACACATTTACTAGACATTATTGAAATCATCTGTGTAACCCAAATATACAACTAAATAAAACACTGCTTTGCAGAATTTCTCCATCCTCTGTGGTGTGGGGGTAGTGTGTCTGCCTCACATACAAGAAGTTCCGAGTTCGAATCTCAAACAGTGTGTTACCCGGATAAGGTTTTTCTGGGGTTTTCGACTATTCTGAAAAGATAAATGTCGGTTAACTTTAAGCTCTGTGGAGCATAATTTTAATAATTTGTTCTTGAGTAAAACTTTTTCATCATCCGAAAAACGGTTAATGGACGCTAAACTAGAAACAATGCTTTCAAATGAAAAATTGCTTCCTACATACCCACAAGCATCTCCGAAATATTTTCATACTTCGCGTGAGCTACAGTTAACACACGCCAGTGCTTGGTGGAAAAATAAAGGCAGAACCCTCTAGACAAATCCCTTCCTACTATGCACACGTAAGCGGACAAAGTTGATAAAATGTCTCCTGAAGCTGTGGTGACGATACAATACACTTCTGTCTCTCATTTCAATGTATGGTCCTACTTCATTTTCACCATGTATTAGTTACGGTAAGGCAGCGCATTGGCGTCTTTGTACAGTGTTCAGAATTCTAAATTAGGATTGCACATATATTGGTTGTTAACTTGTCCCGGATCCTTAGCCTGTTCATTACCGAAAGGGAATATTATTCCACTCCTTTAAAGCGTTATAATTTACTATCAATCTCATTACAAATAAATGTTTTATTTTAATTTTCCAGCAGTATTACTGATGCATAATATAGTAATGGCATTTGGTTTGAATTCCTTACATTCAGAGAAAAAAAACTATTGCGACATTCTTGGTGTACTTTATTTATCTGAAAAAGTATATCATTAGATTAATACACTAAAGAATTTAGTTTAAGTGCATTTGTCGCATCTAAAACATGATATTACCAGTTTTGGACGTACAAAATTATTGTATCATCTTTCTGGATCATATTAAACCCTTTCTTGCTTTATTATAACACAAGTAACTTATTTGTTTTGATAACCGAGGCCTCTTGCCGTTAGTATCTTGCCGTTTTCTATTTTTAATTTGAGGTCTTTATTTTTTTTAACTTCATATATCAATATGCACGAAATGTCGCGATGTGACACTGGCATGGCATCTGGCAAGCAAGCTCTAAGGTTAAACCCAGAATACGCTCTCAACTATGCGTCCAAGTAGCCGAATTTATTTCTGAATGTATGCTATGCCCTAATCATCGGTAACGCGGATTTGCGTCTAGGCGTTGTACATGGATTTGATTTTTGTTTCCTTTTTTTTATTAAAGCTAAATATGTATAATTCTGATTTCATCTACATCAAACGTACCTATGTCGCGATCAAACAGATACCTAATGTAGCTTATCAATAAAAAAAGTTAACAATAGTAACGTATTAAATGCAAATAAAAATAAAAATTACAAATTAAAATGATAATGTTAAACATAATACTAGTTTAAACCAAGATTATTTACGAGTATTACAACACTGTATAAAACTTAGTACACGTAGACGACTCTAGCCACCTATACAATAGGTGGATTATTTACAAACCACACTCTCGTTCCAACTGAGCTATCTAGAAACCTAAAAGATGCATGGTCAGTTTAACATAATATGTAGTATCTACTTGCCCCACTATACATTTTCAGTGGTGCAAACGTCAGCTGTTTAATTACAAGTGTATCCAAAGGCGATGATATTACATGAGTTATATTATTAGTAATTGCATTGAGTGTGCAACCAGAGACATCCATATTGCACACTTTGGGTAGATCCTACCCTAGGAGTCGATGTTTTCATGTTGGAGTATAAATTGCGGATTGCATAAAACTGCAAAAGTAGGGTAGGCTGACTCACCTCGTATATTAATTGCTTTTTCTGGTGACAATATGTTTTTATTTCTCGAGTTAATCACTGTAAATTCTTTACGGAATAGCAAATCCATTAAAGATCAGCTAATATTAGATTTGAACAATTAGGGTATTAAAATTTGAATGCATTTTTAACGACATGATACCTAATTTGCTACTAGTGCCTGTTACACCCATATATTCTAGTTGTTGGTGGTGCATAACGTTATAAGAGGAGGAGAGGTTTCGAGAGGTCGGCGCCGAGCGGTCCGAGTAAACAACTATAACGCCCCTTGCCAGTGTAAACACCGGGGGCACTATCGGGAGATAACTAGAATTTTCTGGAAGCTTTATCTCCCCTTCCTCCAGAAGGAGTGTCGAAATATTTCTAGAATATTCGAGAATCTTCTTTGGAAGATTCCACAGCCTATATAAGCGAGCGCTCAAGCGGGCAGTGAGGGCCATCGAGGCAGTCGTGATTTGAAAGCGAGTCACTGCGAGGTGAGGCAGTGCGTGTGGAGTTGTGAGTCGAGTGCGACAGAGTTCTTGAATCAGTCAGTGGCAACAGTAGAGTGAGTCGCGTCAGTCAGTCGGTGAGTGAGCAAGTTACTGAATACTTCGATGACGTGCAGCGAGTGCTACCGTGGAGCAATGCTGTGAAGGACTTGTGTTCGACTCCCGAATAAAGTAAACAGTCCGGCGTGAAGAGATTGTGTCACGAAGGAAGTGAAGCGACGTAGAATTGAACAGTTCACCTTAGTGAAGTGACATTGGGGAAGTGAACTCCCAGTGAACTACATAAAAACAAAACAGTGACATTGAAAATCAAAACAATGACAGCAAGAACTGAAAAGATTCAATGGAAAAACTGGACGAAGTCACAGTATACTTCATATTTTTTGGTGTAAACGGCGTCCTTCTGTCCGAACTTAAATAAGACCATTTTTCTTGGAGATACGAATACAACACATACGTTTTTATTTTCTCTACTACATATAGTAAGTAGGGGAAGTATTGTATTACACCCAAAAATTCGATACCGAGATTTCACCGGAAATATATGTTTTGAGGCCCCTGAATCAAAATAATACATTTTTGTAAACATGTCCATGTGTGTGTGTCTGTCAGACTGTCAACAGCATAACTCAGAAACGAACAGTCGGATAAACACCAAACTTGGTATTTAGGTTCAGTATCTTCCAGAGATGCGACACGAAGGTTTTCAAGAAAATCTCCTCATCCCAGATTACCCTTTACATGGAACATTTTTCAAAAATTTTAATTTTTTCAAAAATGGTTCTAACGATTTTAATTAAAATATCACATGTTTAAGATATTTTCATGACAAATGAAATGTATATCTCGAATTTTCTGGGAATGTCTCCAAAAGTATTCTTCATTGTGAAGGACTTTTGCATAACTGGTAAACCATAAGAGATAGACAACATTTTACTACACAAAAAATGTAGATCGCGTTAAAATACACAATTTATGTCATACACATTTTTTTGTTGAGTGAACCATTTTCTTGATATTGCTCGTTATTCCCTTAAATTTTCCAATACTTATACTTTTTCTCAAATGGAAATTCGTTATTCATTTTTTTTGTCCTGGTAATGCAAAGAGAATGGAATACTCCACATAGCAACCAGCTCTTAAAATATTTGACTATAGCTTAAAGCCTACCAATTCCCCTTGCAAAGTCATGTGAGTGTAACACATCAGATTTTTTCAGTTATTTCCCAATTACTTTTCAGAATTCAAAACTTTAAAATGCTTACTTTATTTCACTAAGTTTTGTTTAGGGGTCACAAATCAGCACACAATTTCTATGTGCTATCTCTACGACAAAGACTGGTCCATACGCGATTTATGTTCAGATAGTTGATTTCGATTATATCGTGAAATCCCACTGGCTTATAGATTTCCCGTTTCCATTTGTTGCTGCAGGAAACCGCAAGAGAATGCAGTGTGCAGCAACCCCTGGCTATTTTCTCCCCTCTGAGCTGCAACATGTTGCGGTTTCCTAACCCGCAGTTTGTGGCCGTTATGATCATTGTTTCGCCTTCATACACAAAAACGGAGATAAGCGTCAATATTTAAGGAGAATTCCGAGAAGCACTTTCTTGCCTTTAATGTTGTAGCTAAGAGCTCGAATCCCTGATGGGGATTCGAAGCAGTCTAGTTGAATATCTTATGTTTTCTGACAATCCTTAGAGTGAATGTTTTTCGAGAAAGTTGTAAAGCTCTTTTTATTTACCCTATCCCTTACATAACCAGAAGAAATATTGGATTTCAATAAAAATTCAATATCTAAATTATACATCTTGAGGTTTCCTGAAACACAAAAAAATTTAGAAAATAATTCGAACCTGTACGTCCCTCTGCATGTGTATCTATGTAATCCGCATTCACATGACCTTCTCTACCCTCTATCTTTATTTCGGTATACAAACTATTCTTACTGAATCTTATTCTTCTATCTACTACATTTTGATCCAAATAAATATTTGCAGAAATAACTACATTACACATTTCGTTATACGAGGGCTGATCAATAAAGACTGAGACTAATTTTTTTTCACAGATATTTATTACTTCATTTCAATGTTGACGTGGTCTTTTTCAAAGTAGTCCCCTCCTACTTGAATGCACTTTTTATAGCGTCTCTGCCAGGCCTCGAACACATGGTACAGGCCATTCTTTGTCAGGTCTTTGAGAATCGCCTCACGTTTTTCTTCAGCACTGCTTCCGTGCTCTCATATCGAATGCCCCGGAGCTTTGCCTTTAGTGATGGGAATAAAAAGAAATCACAGGGGACAAGATTGGGGCTATAAGGCAGATGCGGCACACAGGTAATGTTGAATATAGCCAAAAACTCCTGGACTTGATTTGCAACGTGAGGCCGCACGTTGTTGTGGTAAGTTCTGGATGTTTCCTTGCAATGTGCTTCCTCGGTGTAGCCAATACTGACGTGTAGTACGCTGCTGTAACAGTGGTGTGAGTGGGAACAACAATCACAGCAGCTGTGTTGATGTTGACTTCAGTCATAGCAGAAGCCGAAGCACCAGGCCCACCTTGCTTAGCACAGAGGACTCGCTCTACTTTGAAGTCTTTGAACCACCAAAACACTGTTGCACGAGGTAGTACATCCTCACCGTATGCTTGCTTTAGCTTTTCCAAAGTTTCAGAGGCTGTATGATTTAAACGAAAACAAAATGTTATTGCTCCTCTTGTGTCACCTTCATTTTGTGGTATGCGAAATTCAACTAGGGTCAACAATATACAGCATTACTACCAACCTACCGATACGAGAGTGCTGCCGCCTATGGACATTATACATGAAACCCAGCTCTTTTCAAGTATTCATGGTAGAGACAGGAAACTCTCAAGAAAGCTACAGGAAAAAATCAATCTCAGTCTTTATTGATCAGCCCTCGTAGATACAAAAAGAACAGCAATAGTCAAATGTTTAAGAAGTGGACGCTATATGCTGACCTTAAAATTCCATACGGTTTCCATGCAATCGCGAGAAACAACTGGATGTTGACAGGACTATGACCAAGCAATGAACAATTCGAACCATTAACAACAAAAAGCTCAGAAATACCACAAACAATTCTTTGAAATAAATTGTGTATTTTAAGGAGATATAAATGTTTTATGTAGTACGTTTTCGTCTATCTCTTAACGTTCACAACAATCTTTAATATAACATTTATATACAAGATTATACAAAATTTCTTCGGAATAAAGAGGACTTCATTTGCTAATCCCAGAAAATTCAAGATAAACATTTTATTCGCCATGTAAATATCTTTAATATGTGGCATTTTAATTAAAATCGTTGGAGGCATTTCTTAGAAAATAAAAAAACTCGAAAAATGTTGCATGTAAAAATAATTTTGGGTGGGTTTTTTTTCTTAAAAATCTTCGTGTCGCAGCTTGGAAGACATTGGACCTCAATATTAAGTTTGGTATTTATCCGACTTTTCGTTTTTAAGTTATGCCTAGCATTTACACACGCACATACACACGGACATTTTTCTAAAAGGGATTTTTTTGATTAAGAGGACCTAAGAATATGTATTTCCGGTGTATTTCTATATGGAATTTTTGGGTGGAATGCAATACCTTCTCTACCTACAAGGTACGTGGTAGAAAAATTAAAAAGAATACTGGATATATCTAAGTCCACGTTTCAGCGTTAAGAGTTTCAGGAATTCTAAACCCAAGCTACCCTTTAAACCGTTTCTAATTTTGAATACGGCTCTAATGATTTTTCTTATCATCAGGCATAGTAATTAGTTTTCACGTCTGTAAGATATTTCTTCTTGCGTTAAAAGCGTTGCAGAACTCAAAGAGGAAATTCTCGTAATGGAAAGTAAAACAATAAAGTTACCAACCTTGAGGAAATGATTCTTGCCTATACATAGGGTTATTCAAAAAGAAGGAACATACTTTAAATATTTATTTCTAATGAACGACAATAGATAGCAATACATACAACACATCATTGAATAGAGGAAACTTGAAAGTTTTAAGCCCCACCTCTTAATTCCATTCAGTGCCTACAGCGGTGCTGGGTTTATTTACGAGAAAATGGCAACGCCACAGGACAAGTCGTTTTGTGTGCTGCAGTATGCAAAGAATGAGTTCATTGTTTCATTGCAGTGTGCATTTTGTTGTAAGTTCAACAAAGAGCCACCTCGTCATAAAAAATTACAATTAATACAATAAATTCGGCGACATTCTCCTCTTAGAGTATGCCCCACAGCGATGAAAATGATGTGTCATAAGTCCAACAGATGTCTCACTATGGCATACGCTTGCTCTAACGTAATGCTGCCAACATATAAATAATGCCACCGAAGCCGGTAAGATACACAGCCTCAAGGCGTAGCCGAGGGATCTGTGCGTCTAAAACTCGAATGATTCACGTTCGCAGAAACAACAGCACATCGCATATTTAGTGCATTTCACTTTTTATTTAGGTTGGCAGTACCCACTTTGCATGTGATTAATCTGAAAAATGGCTACGTTGTATTCCTGACGCGATTTGCCTATATAAGTACAACACCTAAAACGGGCAGGCAGATGGGCACCAAATATAGAAGAGACCACATCATGTTCTAAACTCGCTCCTAAGGTAATTTATTCGCTTTCCTTTTTATTTTATAAGCATTTTCAGCGGGCATACTATAAGAGGAGATTAGCCGAATTTGGAGATGTTTAAATATGCAAACGGAAAAGCATTGGTCGTCCTCGTATAACAAATGTTGCTCATTTTGAACACATAAAATAAAGCGTTGAACTTTCTTCTATTCGGTGATGTATTGCATGTGTCGTCATCTATTGTCGTTCATTAGAAATAAAGATTCAAATGAGTTCCTTCTTTTTGAATAACCCTGATTTATCTGTAACCCATTCATACATACAAGCTTTAAGTTGCAAGGTTCTGTACTCTGCAGATAAACTAATGCATGTGGGCAAGAGGCGAGGTTCTTTTGTGTTAATTTTCAGCGGACTTCACAGTAACAAAATATCTGAAGGAAACTGTGACATTAGAGTTACAATCGCTCCTTGTCTGATAATCTCTTCAAAGTTAACTCATTATTCAAAGCAGAAAAGATGCGGGCAAGCCGCTTTTGTTAGCGTTTTAGACTTAAATCCTCTGATGGTGGCGTATGACGTTTCGCATTGCAATAAACGATGCCTTTCCTTCTGCTAACAAGTTTCGTAATCTTCTAAACTGAAATAAGCTGTTTAGATTCCATGTTAAGCTGCAGCATCCCCCTTTTGCATTTCAGCACCGTCCTCAGCGTTATCCTATCACTGGGAATAACACATCCCCTCCTTCAGGGTGCTTCTAAGAAATGGGTAGTCGCTGCACGGTGAAAAGGGATACAGAAGTTTTGCAACCCTTGGGAAGAGAACAAGATTCCATTCTCCTGCATTGCAATATTGGTTTTTTCTTCCGTGAGGCATGCATAAGAGGTAGTCCATAATGGAAAGGAGCTGTTTATTTGGTACTGAGAAAATCTAGCCCCACCCCTACCAGCGTGACCACCTCTGTTTTTCGAGCATAATTCTAGCCACTGGGTTGTCAAGGTACTATACTTCTCACAAAGTATGGCCGAACTACTGAAGGGTAACACTACGTTTTCTTAATCTCGGTTGCAGAACAAAACTTTGTCTCCATGTCGCTGATGAAAGCTATCATGTATGTAAATGTCGTAGCTGTCATTTAGTTTAACCACACATGTGAATACAGGGATATTCTAAATGCTTACCAGGTTTTGTGATTTTTTTAGAAACCATGGAGAACATACTATTATTGTTGTTGAAGTTATGGCCAGAGAAAATCTCAAATTTTTGTTTTGCGTTGACTATAGTGACGTCAGTTAACACCACATGACAGTTACAGCAGTGTTTACAATATGACGGTCAGCGGTAAGGAAAAAGCGTTTTGTGTTCTTGACTATCACCAACATCGTTACTGTAGCCCAGCACCATTTTCGAACGAAACACAGGAAGGACCCTTCCTCCGGCAACTCTAATCTCAGATGGTACACTCAATTTGTAGACACAGGTTGTTTGAGTAAGGATAAAAGCAGTGAGCGTCCTACTGTGCCAGAGGCAGAAGTGATTCGGATCACAGAAGCGAATTACAGCATTGCTGTTACTCCAGAGGCTGCAACAGGATGGTGCACCACTCATTTCCACAGGGAGATCAGAGCGTTTTTAAACCAAAACTACCGCAGCGATGCATCGGATGTGGAACGGATTGTGATCAGATGCTTTTACTCTGGCCACCACGTTCACCGGATATAACACCGACTTCTTGTATGGGGATACGTTAAAGATCACGTATTTGTTCCTGCTCTACCGGTGAATATGCTGGAGCTGAGGAAGCGCATCCGAGCGAGCTTCCTAAGCATCACCGCTGACATGTTGGTGCGTGTGTAGAAGAGATGGACTATCAATTAAATGTGTGTAGTGACAAAAGCCGCACATATTGAGCAACTATAATGTATGTAAAAAATGTATTAGTTTGCAGTACACAATAAAACAAGATTTGTCTTCGCATGTCAATTGCATTGTGTACTATATTTTTTTAACCCCGATAAGGATTTAGAATAACCTTGTAATTCTTCTCCCCTCCCTCTAGAAGGCCGAATTAGTTGTAATTGGTTTAGCCTTTCCTTGTGTACCAGCCTTGGCGAAACGCTTTCATAGAGATGGTATCCTAATCACCCCTTCATTCCACAGATGTTACAAACGCCGTTCATTGGTTAGATCGCGTATCCCTGAATATTTTTTAGACCAGACACAGAGAACTGATACCGGGCTGGATGGAATCAAAAGTTGGTTACCGGAAGATAGAAACCTTACGCAGAGAGACACTATGTCGATCTAGGGGAATGGGCCAGTTTTTATGGACGACAGTGTACGCACGTACACATTCAGATAATTGTGAGTAATAAGATGTATTTTTGTATTGATTTAATAATTTTAAGAAGCCAATGAATTGTACAAACCAGCACGAGCTTACAAAGAAATGCAAGTACAGTGGAAAACAGACCCTTTTAGCAGAAAAAAGAACCCTTCCCTGAAGCGACGGTGGGTGCCGAGTTTTTAAGTGAAACAGACGTACGGGCATTTTCAAACTAGGATTAGGTTTTGAAAGTTAAGGTTTTAGAAGAACTTTACTTATCTTGTCATGGTATCAGTTCGCGTGAGAACGAATATACTTGAGATTCACAGAACAGATCTAAGTGGGAGTTTCTGTGATATTTCCGGACCAACAGAAAATTACACTTATTGCAAAGAAATACGTCCAATGAATAGTATTAAATAAATATGTCGCATGAACTTTGTGAGAGAAACGAAAAATTATATGACGAGATTTTGCATCAACAAGCAAGATCACTCGAAGCCTACAGAGCCAGATGTGCGGGTCAGTGCTATAAACAACAATGTTGAAGTATCTGACTTGTAGACTGGTACTTGGCGATAACGGAAGTTAACCGCGAAAAGTTCGGAAAATACAAATCTTTATGTGTGGTCGGATCATGTTAAGAGAGAAAAACAAGCGAGGGTATGGATGCTTGTGTGAATAAGGTTGATAAGCCACTGTAAACGCCATCTTCATTTATGATCGAAACACACCGATACGAGAGGCTTAACCATTCAGTCCACGCACCTCTTTATCTCCCTCTTCCCTTATGAGTACCGATCCCCTATAACAGACGCAAGAGTCTAAAATATTTCTTGAGCTACAGTCTACATTTCGGGATAATTTAATTTTCCTGCCGCCGAAATGTTTCATGCCAGTTGAGATTATACTCTCTTTTAGGAGACGCATTCGGGAGGTCCGTCGACCGCTCGCTCTAATGCTGGGTTTTGCTTAGTCGATAAGCGAATGCTTCATACCTTTTCATCTACATTATTTAATTTCTCTTTCATCCCGCTTCCTACACATGTATCAAGTTGTTTCTGGGTTTCGTGGTCCGAGTTGCTGCTGGAAAAATGTCGCGGATGCTTGCTCCAAAGAAAGAGAATTCCCCATTGACACTAGAGGGCTGCCTAGTAATATGGGTCGTTCATCACTCTCCTAGGCAGCTCCAGTAGTGCGTCGGGTCTTCGAGCCAAGAAGCTTCTTCTTTGTGATCTGTCTGCCTGCGGCTTGTAGCCTCTTGTGTTTCCTTTACCTCATCCCTTTTCCCTGGAGGATGGTAGTCGAAACAGAGCTCTGTAGGTCGCAGTGTGCGAGGTGTTCCCTTCCGCTGTATATACTATACCTAAGTAGTAGGACAAGTAAAAAAAATCTGATGTGTTACACTCACATGACTTTCTCTACTCTTGTACAAACTATTTTTTACAAACGCTTATTCTCCATCTACTTCATGTTAATCGAGATAAACATTTGCAGAGTCTATCTTATTGCTAATTTTCTTGTAGATATAAGGGGATAATATATTTACAAGGGCAATTTGGAAATACAGTAGCCTTTAAGCACATACATATCTGTTAATAGCTGGTTGCTAGGTGCAGCACCATTCGTACTCTTTGCATATCCAAGACAAAAAAATGAATAACAAATTCCCATTTGAGAAAATAAGCATTGAAAAATTTAAGGGAATAACAAGCAATATCTCGAAAATGGTTCACTCAACAAAAAAATGTATATGACATAAATTGTGTATTTTAAGGTGATCTACATTTTAGGTGTAGCAAAATATTGTCTATCTCTTATGGTTTACCAGTTATGCAAAAGTCGTTCACAATGAAGAATACTTTTGGAGACATTCCCAGAAAATTCAAAGTATACATTCTATTTGTCATAAAAATATCTTAAACATATAATATTTTAATCAAAATCGTTAGAGCCATTTTTGAGAAAATTAAAATTTTCGAAAAATCTTCCATGTAAAGGGTAATTTGGAGTGGGGGATTTTCTTAAAAACCTTCGTGTCGCATCTCTGGAAGATACTGAACCTAAATACCAAGTTTGGTGTTCATCCAACTGTTCGTTTCTGAGTTATGCTGTTCACAGACAGACAGACACACACACACACAGACACACAGACACACACAGAGACACAGACACACACACGGACGTTTCCAAAAATGCTTTTTCTGGATTCAGGGGGTCTCAAAACATATATTTCCGGTGAAATCTCGGTATCAAATTTTTGGGTGGAATACAATACTTCCCCTACTTACTATACGTAGTAGAGAAAGTAAAAAAATCTGGTGTATTACATTTACACGATTCTATCGCTTATTAGTTGAGGCAGTATTTTTAACACTTAAATAGTTTTAGTCAAATTATATAATAAAAAATATAATAACAGCTCACCTTAAAGGAATATGTGTATGTAACAATATATAAAAAGTGTGTATTACAGTCATTGTATATGTTTGCAATTTAATAATGCAGCAGCTGTGAGAATAATGGGTTAAAAGTTGCTAACAATGAGGTAACCTTGAGGCAATAATGAGAAAGAAAGTATAATAATGCTACTAGTCATTTTTGGAGCAACAATAATGTAATTTTTTTGACAGTTTATAAAATAGCCAATCAACAACCAGAAAAAAGCTTAAGTTAAGTAAAAGTATTCTATTGGATTAGGAATAGACAATCAGAGACCTTAAATACAGAAATTTACAAATTTAGGCGGTGGAAATCAAGTCAGTTGCTTGTAGACTACGTTCCTAAACGGACACGAGATATGTCCTCGTGAAATTTAATACGTATTCGTGTGAGACGAAAATAGTTTAGTGTTAAAAAGTGCAAGTAATTAATAAATGAATCTCACAGCTCTCTATATCAGTGAAGTGTTATTTAAATTTTATCAAGGATTAATAAATGTAGTGAAGTCAACATTGTAATCTGTGTAAGCCTAGTGTAAGTGTCCCTGCAAAGAAATCCATGTTTCTAACAATAATACTGATGCAGCCGAGGCACACATAAATATATAATATTTAAAGAAACAGTCAAATTACAAATTTTAATATTTTTAAATTTGGGGCGAAGGCTACCGGGTACCATACGTGCGGTTGCAACTACTTCAAGTTCGGCTCCCCAACAGTTGAACTACAATACAACATCCACTTCAAATTGGATTTTCATACGTGAAGAAACATACCTACTTCAAATTGGCTCCCAAAGCGTGGGGTAGATAACAACGTAAAAATAACAATACAACAAATATACCTTCTTCATAGTGGTATACAAATTATTCTTATTAAATTTTAATTTTCTATCTACTGTATTTTAGTTCAGACATATATTTCCGGAAAAGCCTGCATTATACATTTCGTCATAAATTAAAGGGAATAGCGATAGTCAGAAGTTTTGGAACTGGAGACGATATACGCCGGCCTTAAAATTCCATCTTCGCTTTCCATGACAGTGCGAGAAACAACTGAATGTCGACGGGACTTTAAAAGAATGGCTAAGTATTGAACGATTCGAACCATTAATAACGGATATCTCGGGAATGGCTGATGCCATAAAAATATTCGAAAAAAATTGGATTCAAAGAGATTTTTACTTTCTGTACCACGTATAATTAGAAGTATTTACATTCCACCAAAAAATTTCACCGGAAATAAATGTTTTGAAGTGCCCTGAATCCAAAAAAACATGTCTGTGGGTCTGTCTATGAACAGCATAACTCAAAAACGAAAAGTCCAATAAATACCAAACTTGGTATTTGACTTTAATATCTTCCAAGGATGCGACACGAAATTTTAAATAAATTTTCCACTCCAGGCTAACCTTTACATGAATATTTTCGAAAATTTTGAGTTTCTAAAAAATGGATCTAGCGATTTTCATTAAAAAATATGTATGCTTAAGATGTTTCTATGACAAATGAAATATATAGCTTTACCTTTTTGGGAATGTCCCCAAAAGTCCTCTTCATTCTGATTGACTTTTGCATAACTGGTAAACCGTTAGAGATAGAAAAAAGTTTTACTGCACAAAAAATGTAGATCTCATTAAAACACACAATTTATGTTATATAATTTTTTTTGTTGAGTGAACCATTTTTCGGAGATATTCTTTGTTATTTGTTTGAATTTTTTAATATTTACTTTTTCTCAAATGGGAACTCGTTATTCGATTTTTTTGGCTTTTAATATTGAAGCTGGTTATCGAGACCCAGGAGAAATAATAATAATAATAATAATAATGATAATAATAATAATAATAATAATAATAATAATAATAATAATAATAATAATAATAATAATAATAATAATATACGATCGAATATAGCGACGAAAATGTGCTGAATTCATGTTAGGAATGGGTTTTGGAGGAAAGACAGAGAAACAAAGTTTGCTTCCTCGAAGCAGAGGTATTTTACCTGCGATGGTCAACGAACCTGCATACCGGAAGTCTCGCCTTTATACTTTTGGCTCGGACAGGGTTTACAACGGTTCTCAAGGCTTAAAAGGGTGAGGAAGTAGATGTGCCTTATCTACGATCTAAGAATGTTCGTGGGAAGATTTCAAAACTCAAAATAAGCTGTAAGAGGCAGATGTGAAAGTTGTCACGTGGGGGTAGCCAATAACAAAAAAAAATCATGAAACAAAAATTATAGCCAATCGAAAGATCGCGTAGGCATCACATGATACGTTTTGAACTTAAAACAGAACGAAACTTAAGAAAGGGAGAGGGGAAAATTCTACAGTTTGGCGAAAGGCGTGAGGGAGGAAAGACACGCCGAGACTTTTGGGGACAAACTAACCATGACAACGGCCGAGGCACATTCCGGTACAAATTAACCACGAGGACGCGACGAAACAGAATTAGAACAAAATAATCAGAAGATTTATAGCGTAAAAGTGAAGTTGTGAAATCTAGGCAATTCGAGGGCTAGTCGGAGAAACACATAAGTAGCGACTTCGAGAGTAATAAGAATAACAGTGGTTTCGACGACGAAGGTGGCGGGTTGACCAGATAGGAATCTACGTAACAAAATAAAGATATCACCCAAACTTCTCCGGCAGTATTATTAATCTCATCAAGGCAGTGTCACCACCCCTGAAAAACAAGAACCTCAGCTCTACCGAATCAAATCCCAAATCCCTGCCATCCAACCATCGAACCCAGGACTCTGAGTCCATTGAAGCAACTGCCAGGAACACCACAGCTGATGAGTCAGAGGTCAGCGTCATTTGGCGCCCACTACGTTGGGGCTCGAAATACTGCCAGCGGATAACGCACCCGGAGAACCGACAACGGAAGGAAGACGACGCCGATGACGACATCAGCAACCACCAGCAGCAGAGTGTACCGATAGACGTGGGGCAACAAGCGACATCGACGCCGCTCCATTACAACAAGGAAGCAGACATTCAGCGCAGACATCATCAGTGTCAAAAAAAAAAAGTGTGTAAGTGTAGTGAAGTGTTTTGTGAACTACTACAACACTTCGCAGCAGCTCAACCCAGCACCGAGTAAGTGTTAACTGCATGATACATAGGTTAATAAAATTTTGGAAGGGAGTGTATATGCAATAGATATAAGTAAACTGGGTTATGTATGTTTGTAAATGCTGTTAAGAAACAAGAAATTAACCGGCAACGATATGGAAGGTAATAGCAATGAACAAGGGGAAATTGTCACTAACAATAGCACGCGGGTAGGTGTAGAAAATGGAGATAATGAAACATTAGAACACCAAGTTACCGGATCACTTAACGCGAGCGAAATGCTGCAACAAATGTTGGCTCAATTGAGCCTCCTCAACACTAAAATATCAGAACAAGAGCAAACAATAGGGCAAACTCTGACTCAACGATTATCAGAACAAGAGCGAACAATAGGGCAAACTCTGACTCAACGATTATCAGAACAAGAGCAAACACTTGGGCAAACACTGACTCAACGATTATCAGAACAAGAGCAAACACTAGAGCAAACACTAACTCAGCGATTAACAGTACAGGAGCAAACACTAAAACAACAATTGTCCACCCAAGAACAAACATTGCAGCAGCAGATAGCCTCACAATTAAGCATCCAACATAAGGAAATCAGTCAGGGCTTAGAAAATAAAATACAGGGTGTCTTGTTAGAAATTAGAGCAAGTCAAAATGTAATCTACGAGGATGTAGAATATATAAGAAACGAACTAAAAGCAACACAGAATAGTGTAGAAGTAGTGAGGAAGGAACTTGTCGTGGAAATGGACGCCATCAGGGCCCAACAAATTGTAAACAATGAAAACTTAATATGTACAATTAGTGATAAGGCAAGGGAAGAAGCAATGACAGTCTGCGTATCATTACAGAATAAGCAGCAGGCACTTGAAGCAGGGGTTAATGATGAAATTAACAAATTAAGGGAGGAACTGACACAGACCGTCAATGCTCGCAGGGACACGGTAGAACAAATCGAACCGCGATCTCAGGGAGCCACGGACGCGCGAATTACCTCTCAGGTTTCCGCGCTTTCGTCGTTCCAGTGTAACAACCCGAGTAGTGAACCGAGGTCGAACGAACCTGCCTGCACTCCTTCGGCCTCACCGCACCCGGCAAGTGAAATGTCAAGCACCGTAGGGCCCCTGCAACAATGCAATATACCTATACAATTTTTGAATGAACTACCAATCCCCAAGTTCAACAGTGAAGTCGATAATGCGAAGCAGTTCATTAATGACCTCGAATCTTATTTCGCCCTTAGGGGAATTCCCGACCGTTTCAAAATGGTAATTATAAAAAGGAGCTTGATAGGCCCGTCCCTGAGTTGGTTTCGATTGACGGTGGGCGAGCATGCACAATATGAACATTTTAGGTCTGCATTTTTAGAAAAATATTGGAGTGGCGTTGCACAGTACAGGGTGCGCGCAGAAATAAATAATGGCCGATACAGGGAAGAGAAGCGTGAGTCGATGGTCGACTACTTCTTGCGACTCGGCCAATTAAGTCAACTCCTGGACCCACCGATGCCCGAAGGTGAATTTGTATCCCTCCTGACACGACACTTCCCAGACGTTATACGTCATCACCTCGTGGTAGCACGCCCGAGGACGCTGAGCGAAGCCATTGAACTACTTACCGCTCTGCAGGGGTATAGAACGCGGGAAGAAGATAGGCCCAGAATCAGGACTGAAGGCAGACACATTGATCGGATAAATTCGCATCGTAATGATGGGACGAGGGCACAAGGTGCGTTGAACAACTACTCCACAGTCCGACAGCGTTATCAAGAGCCATTTGCAAGAAATCGGGAGAGAAGCTATAGGCCCTGGAACCAAACGGGCACGGGTAGGCCACCGAGGCAACATGAGGAGTATCCCGTTCAGTACATGAGATTCTCCAGGTACCCGGCGAATGGTAGGCAACACCGGGGAAATAACCTCCACGGTGGAACAGCGGATAGGCCAAGAACGCCTCCGAACCGCCCAGAAACTCCCCCGAACCGACCTGGAAACACCCCGGGCAGGCCTAGGACACCTCCGAACAGGCCAAAAACGCCTCCGAATTGCCCAGAAACTCCCCCGAACAGGCCAAGGACACCTCCGAACAGGCCAAGAACACCTCCAAGCCGGCCAGCGACCCCACGACGTAGAGATGAGGACCATGAGCTCTCAAGCATGCCTACGTACAGCTACGCATGGACGCCGAGCGCGTATCTATCACAGACACGACAGCCGCAAAATGTCCACCGCGAAATGGATGACGCGATAGGTCACCGAAGCGGGGCAATGGCAGGACAAAGCATAGGCCAAGGGATAGGCCCCAGTCAAGGATCGTGGCCACGACGGTCGGAAAACTGGAGACAGGAAGAATTGTAGCGTTCCCAGGCTCAACCTCGGAGAATGCGCGCAGGTTCTCGCATTACACAGGGAACGAGAACAAAAATACCAGAAGAACCATTTTTATTGAATATTTGCACATTGGGAAAAGGCATTAACGTGGTAAGAATTTTCACGCAACAACTATGCGAAGGGAGAGATCTTAACGACACGCCTCTGCAGTCAGCTGATGAATCGGAAGTAGGTCAAGCACCCCAGTATTGTGAGTTAAACACAGAAAATGAAAATGTTTATTTCGGTGAGAGACCGGACGACTTGCAGGTAGTCAGTGATCAAAACATGACCCTATCAGGTATACGCGAATATGTAGCATCAACAGACTGCTTAAACCATCAAGAGAAAGAAGGAATACAGACGAATGCATATGTGTTGGAAAGGTCCTTATCGGATATCACAAACCTTCGGGGACAGGGTATATCAACTCCAATCGTCCATTTAAGCAGGGTCAATGAAATTTAGTAGAGTCGGATAGGGAAAATGTACAAACGCACTCGGAACACGAGTAAGGAAAGTCAAATATGCGAACATTGTTTACAAACAAATTGGTAGTTTTGGGATAGCAATGTCCTGTTAAAACAGTGTGCTTGACATTCACGATGTTAATGACATACCGTAAGAAAACTGGACAGAATGTATACCTGAAAAAAAAAGGGTACCAAAAGGTGTCTTGAGTGTGGAGGCTGCTAATAGCTTCCAGAAAACCAGTATTGTATGTAAAGTGCAAGAGAGAGAGAGAGAGAGAGAGAGAGAGAGAGAGAGAAAGATGGAACTAAGATGTGTAATTAAAAAAAAAATTATTGTTTGAAGAATGTATTGTGTGTATAAACAGATTTCTTAAATGTAAATGTTTTGTAGCCTGGTTGTTGACGGCCAGATACTATGTAGATTGTTTTTCTTTTACTTGGTGAAAATACTTGTGTAAATTTGAAATTGTATTGTGTACAGTGATTGAAATGTATTGTGAACAGAAGAAATGTGTAACGGTGGGCTCGCCATCAAATCGTCGTAAGCCACTGACTAAATAAATGAATGAATAAATAAATAAAATGATAACTGAAAGGAATAGAGGGAGAGAGGGACATTAGATTAGCTTAGATGGGACATTAACGATAAACCCATCATCCAACCTAAAGGTCCGATGATAAGTTTACCGTCAGGGCATATGAAGCTGGTTATCGAGACCCAGGAGAAATAATAATAATAATAATAATAATAATAATGATAATAATAATAATAATAATAATAATAATAATAATAATAATAATAATAATAATAATAATAATAATAATAATAATAATATACGATCGAATATAGCGACGAAAATGTGCTGAATTCATGTTAGGAATGGGTTTTGGAGGAAAGACAGAGAAACAAAGTTTGCTTCCTCGAAGCAGAGGTATTTTACCTGCGATGGTCAACGAACCTGCATACCGGAAGTCTCGCCTTTATACTTTTGGCTCGGACAGGGTTTACAACGGTTCTCAAGGCTTAAAAGGGTGAGGAAGTAGATGTGCCTTATCTACGATCTAAGAATGTTCGTGGGAAGATTTCAAAACTCAAAATAAGCTG
Organism: Deroplatys truncata; assembly: GCA_030765065.1. Classification (NCBI taxonomy): domain Eukaryota; kingdom Metazoa; phylum Arthropoda; class Insecta; order Mantodea; family Mantidae; genus Deroplatys; species Deroplatys truncata. The sequence continues at coordinate 73,970,220 of CM060979.1, forward strand.
TAAGAGGCAGATGTGAAAGTTGTCACGTGGGGGTAGCCAATAACAAAAAAAAAATCATGAAACAAAAATTATAGCCAATCGAAAGATCGCGTAGGCATCACATGATACGTTTTGAACTTAAAACAGAACGAAACTTAAGAAAGGGAGAGGGGAAAATTCTACAGTTTGGCGAAAGGCGTGAGGGAGGAAAGACACGCCGAGACTTTTGGGGACAAACTAACCATGACAACGGCCGAGGCACATTCCGGTACAAATTAACCACGAGGACGCGACGAAACAGAATTAGAACAAAATAATCAGAAGATTTATAGCGTAAAAGTGAAGTTGTGAAATCTAGGCAATTCGAGGGCTAGTCGGAGAAACACATAAGTAGCGACTTCGAGAGTAATAAGAATAACAGTGGTTTCGACGACGAAGGTGGCGGGTTGACCAGATAGGAATCTACGTAACAAAATAAAGATATCACCCAAACTTCTCCGGCAGTATTATTAATCTCATCAAGGCAGTGTCACCACCCCTGAAAAACAAGAACCTCAGCTCTACCGAATCAAATCCCAAATCCCTGCCATCCAACCATCGAACCCAGGACTCTGAGTCCATTGAAGCAACTGCCAGGAACACCACAGCTGATGAGTCAGAGGTCAGCGTCAATATCCTGGATATGCAAAGAGAATGGAATGTTGCACATAGCGACCAGCTCTTAAAAGATTTGACTATCACTTAAAGCCTACCATATTCCACCTGAACCCACGAGAAAATTAGCAATAAGATAGTTTCTGCAAATGTTTATATCGATTAACATGAAGCATATGGAGAATAAGCGTTTGTAAAAATAGTTTGTACAAGAGTAGAGAAAGTCATGTGAGTGCAACACATCAGATTTTATCGCTCAACGTTTACCACTAAAAAGGATTACACAAAATTCCTTCCGAATAAAGAGGACTTCACAGGCTATTCCCAGAAAATTCAAGATATGCATTTTATTCGACATATAAAGATTTTTAATATATGCTATTTTAATCCAAATTGTCACAGCTAATTTTTTTTAGAAAATCAAACATTGCAAAAAAAAATCCTTGTAAGGGTTAGTTTGGGGTGGGGGATTTTCATGAAAATATTCTTGTTGCACGTTTGGAATGTACTGAACCTAAATATTAATATCCGACTTTTCGTTTTTGAGCTAAGCTGAGCACAGATACATATACAGACTGAAACCCACACGGACCTTTTTTTCTTCTAAAAATACATTATTTGTATTAAGGGGGCCTCAAAGCATGTATTTCCGGTGAAATCATAGTATCTAATTTTCGGATGGAATGCAATACCTTATCTACCTATGTACGTGATAGAGAAAGTATTAGAATACTAGGGCAGTAAACTTAGAGATATAGGATAGGTATGAACTATAAAGGATTATTTAAAAAGAAGGAACAGACTTTAAATATTTATTTCTAATGAACGACAATAGATGGCGGCATATGCGATACATCACTGAATAGGGAAAAGTTCAAAATTTTATTTTATATGTTCAAAATGAGCACCTTTTGTTATGCGAGGACGACCAGTGCGTTTCCGTTTGCATACGCAACCATCTACGAATTTATTGTATCAATTGTAAATTTTTTATGACGAGGTGGCTTTTTGTTGAACTTACAACGAAACTCACGCTGTAATGAAACAATGGATTCACTCTTTGCATACTGTAGCACGCAAAACGACTTTTCCTGTGGCGTTGCCATTTTCTCGTAAACAAACCCAGCTCCGCTGTAGACACTGAATGGAACTAATAGGTGGGGGCTTAAAACTTTGAACTTTCCTTTATTCAATGATGTGTCATATGTGCTGCTATCTATTGTCGTTCATTAAAAATGAATACTTGAAATGTGATCCTTATTTTTGAATAACTCTATATTGCATCACACTGCAAGTATTAATTTCAAATGCATGGTAAGGTTCTACATTGTACTTCCACTAATAAATTTACACATAAAATAGGAGCAAGTACACCTTAAATGCACTGAGTAAAAAAATTCCCTCAAGGGGGTAACTTAATTATTTTTCACGCTACTATTTTATTTAGATTCCTGCGACTGAAAGCTTATTTTCGTGTAGATTTATGGCATCACCATCCTTATTTATCACGTGAGCAATAGCGCTGCGACGCGCGTGGTCCCGTCCATTAAGAAGGTAATAAAATATCCCTTGCAACGTTCACTATAATTAATATCCGGCAACAGTCGCCACGAATATTTACGCACGGAAATAAAGACCTGGCTCATGTTCTAAAATATAGCCGAGTTGATAATAGGTGACTAAATGGCACATTTTTATTTGCTGGAGCAGCCTGCGTTGAAAGTGGTCCGCGCTATTTATTTTCCAGTTAAACTACGCTCCTTTACTGCAGTAACAAAACAAGCCATTTGTAAACATTGTATAGAGGTCTATCAATATTATGAAAAATCGATGTGGCGTTATTAGAAACATGAAATATTCGCAGGGTACCAGAGTAAGTTCACGTTAACAGAATAATATATAGCCGTAATTTTGCTCTGTAATTTTCTTGCTGCCTAGGTACAAATCAGCAGCCTTTGAAGATTATAAACCATCTGGTAATAAATACAGATGGTCAAACAGCAACAATAAATGTTTTATCTTCAAAGGTTTTTTGATAAAGTTCGAAAAAGGGGACTTTAAATTCCAAATAAGCTTCTTTATTAAGCCCGAGAGTATTTTTACTCTACATAGTAGGTAGAGAAGACATACACCCAAAAATTCAATACCGAGATTTCACGGGAAACACAAGTTTTTAGGTCGTTCCTGAAAAGAAAACATTTTTAGAAAAATGTCCGTGTGTGTGTCTATGAACAGCATAACTCAAAAACGAAAATTTGGATGTATACCAAACTTGGTATTTAGATCCACTAGCCTCCAAGGATACGAAAGGTTTTCAAGAAAATCACCCATCCCAAACTGCCTTTTACATGGTAGATTTTTTGAAATTTATGATTTGTAAAAAATGGCCTTAACGATTTTGATTAAAACATCATATATTAAAGATATTTACATTACGAATAAAATGAATATATAATGAATTTTCTGGGAATAGCGTGTGAAGTCCACTTCTTTCGGGAGAAATTTTGTATAATTTTATATACTGGTACCAAAACGTTGTCGCAGTTCTCAATGGCGCATATTATCTTATTTACTGGGCGCCTCTTGTTTAATTATTTTAAACTTGGGTTCTTTCTCCTCCGGCTAGCTATTAGAACTCAGTCGAGCAAATATCTCTAAGCAGGGCGTGTAAACGGAAAGGAGTTATTGTTAAAAGATAACACTGATAAAAAATTGTTTCTACACTTTTATTGCCGTCACACAAAATTAATAAATCACGCATTTAATCTCTATACACGCTGACTGAAAGTGTGATAATTCCGAATGTAACTACAGTCGTTTTAGTTGCCGCACGCCAATTACTTCGCGTACTTCACATAACGCTGCGACGTGCACCTCGTGAAAGATTCTTCAAAACTGCGCGAAACTTGCTTATAGCTCGAGAATATATACTCCTTCAACTCCAATTGCCTAAACATTATAATAAAGCTGCTATTGGTTACCAAATCGCGCCCACTTTAGCGTCTGTTTTGTCAGCCAATCACTGAACATATGTACCTACTCTAGGGAAGATATTCCCTCCATTTCTAAAAAATAGACACGCTACCCTGACGTTATTTGTTTGTCTCTTCTTAGTGATAAACAACTCACCCCCTCGGTTTATTGTTACCCACTTCTATTGTCAGTTTCAGTTAGGCCGTGCAAACTTATTTCCTAACAATACTTATGGGTAATAAACATCTAAAATCCTATACATACAATAATATGAATTTACACTACAATCGCCTTTGCATTCACAGTGTTGTGATATAAAATTCTGCCTCAACGTTAAGCGATAGACCAAATGTACTACACAAAAAAATTTGACGTGTTACACTCATATGACATTCTCTACTCTTGTACAAAACTATTTTTACAAACGCCTATTCTCCATATACTTCATGTTAATCGAGATATCGAGATGTTAATATTATTGCTAATTTTTTTGTAGAAGCAAGGGGAATTGGTAGGCTTTAAGCGATAGTCAAATATTTTAAGAGCTGGTTGCTATGTGGAGTATTCCATTCTCTTTGCATTACCAGGACAAAAAAATGAATAACGAATTTCCATTTCAGAAAAAGTATAAGTATTGGAAAATTCAAGTGAATAACAAGCAATATCTTGAAAATGATTCACTCAACAACAAAAATGTATATGGCATAAATTGTGTATTTAAACGCAATCTACATTTTTTGTGTAGTAAAATTATGTCTATCTCTCATGGTTTACCAGTTATGCAAAAGTCGTTCACAATGAAGAATATTTTTGGAGACATTCCCAGAAAATTCGAGATATACATTTCATTTGTCATGAAAATATCTTAAACATATGATATTTTAATCAAATCCGTTAGAGCCATTTTTGAGAAAATTAAAATTTTCGAAAAATGTTCCATGTAAAGGGTAATCTGGGGTGGGGGGATTTTCTTGAAAACCTTCGTGTCGCATCTCTGGAAGATACTGAACCCAAATACCAAGTTTGGTGTTTATCCGACTGTTCGTTTCTGAGTTATACTGTTCAGACACACAGACACACACAAGGGCATGTTTTCAAAAAATGCTTTTTTGGATTCAGGGGGTCTCAAAACATATATTTCCGCTGAAATATCGGTATCGAATTTTTGGGTGGAATACAATACTTCCCCTACTTACTATACGTAGTAGAGAAAGTAAAACTGTAGATCTGTTTAACACACACAATTTATTTCACATACGTTTTTTGTGCCATTAGCCATTTCCGAGATATCCGGAAATGCCCAATTAATGGTTGGAATTGTTCAATACTTTGTCATTCCTTTCAAGTACTTTCGATATTCAGTCGTTTCTGTGATTGCACGGAAACATCACGAAATTTTAAGGTCAGTGCATAGCGTTCAGTTCTCAAAAATTGGAATATCGCTATTCCTTTTGTATCTGTAACGAAATGTGTAATGCAGATATTTCCGGAAACTTTTATCTCGATTAAAATGAAGAAGATAGGAAAATAAACTTTAGTAAGAATAATTTGACTACTCACTAATGAGCATTAGAGGGTAGAGAAAGTGATGTGAAAGTAACACATCCGACCTTATTTATTTTAAAATAATTCCTTAAAATGTATTCATACTGCCATTACCAACCGTAAATACAGCAAGTCTACAGTTAGACTATACCGACCCTGCACCGGTCTTAGATTGGATGGCAGTTGTCACACACGCACCGTACGAATTATCTGTAGTCAGCTAGCCGTGAACAACGTAATGCATATAAGAATACATGCTTTGCTTAGCTTATTGCTTTACACTAAGTAATGAAAGTGGTAACTAGGCTTTCAGTCGTAAGACCAAGAATACAATTTGTCTGCCGAGTTAACCTTGTAATAGTGCAAGGGGTTAGTTCAACCTGCCCTGGCTATAAACACAAACACTCCGGCAGTTAAGCTGAATAATTGCATTTCGCTTTATCGGTCAAGAAAATTACAAGCTTAGTGATGACATTTTTAGGAAGACATTTCATTCAATTCTTATTCAATGAACACCGCTTGCTTTGTTAACCACTTAATTCCTGAATTAAGTTTCACTTGTAGGATCAAACTACAGCCCAGATTATAATCCCAGTTTTCCCATAAATAGTATGGGAAATAATTCATCTAATACTTAATTTATTGAGTTGGATATATTACCTATGCATAAAAACCTGAACTTTGGTTTCACTATTTGGTATCTTAAGAGTTTCATCCTGTTTCATTTATGCATGTGAATGACCCATTTCACACGTTTTGCTTCACTATGTACCACAGATTATTAAGACTTCCTGCACTATTTTCATTTGTAGTCTTCTGTTCTTATTTTCAGAAGTCTGTCCTTATTACAACCTTTCGTTACTCATAAATATTTCCATTGATTCGAGATTTAAAGGAGTTTTTGTGTGTACAAAGGCTGTGTCAGTTCTCTCTGGGATTCAATAGTGCACACAATTCCAAAAGGAAACTAAATTGGTACGATGCAAATTCGCGACGTTAGGCATGACTTGATCCTGACGTTTGATACTGTAGATTTGAGGTCCACTGAGCTCCAAAAGGACATTTTCAGGAAAAGGTACTTGGTATTCAAGTTTAGCGTCTTCAAAGAATATTATACGAAGATTTTAGCGAACGTTTCCTCACTTTTGGTTCAGAAAATCCTTTTAAAAATTGTTACCAAAACGTTACTACAACATTACCCCTAGAATAATGCAAATATAAACGCTCCCACTGTAGTTAAAATGATTATCAACGTTAATCTTTATTTGATTTTTAAAAATAATTTTTGCAGTATATTCAATCCAATTTTACTGTAAACGAAAAGTGCCAACTGATCTTTAAATCTTTAAACATTAATAAAAATGAAAATATTGTAAGTACCTATAAATATGCGTTCCTTTGCAAACTGGTATCATTCTGATGTTTGGAGCACATGCAACATTGCTGGTCTATAAACTGAGTGTTCAATTTTAAAGCCAGAACTTTAAATATTGATAGTAGATATAGGAATAGTGGCTGCTTTTCAGAAATAGTTACGAAAGTTCTATTTCCAAAATTACACTACGTTACAAATAATCGTTCCAATAACAACAATCAAGTTGTCTACGAGTATTTACACATAACTGTAACAGCTCTTGGTGCATTGTTACGTTACTTGATTAAATCAAGTTCTTTCGTCTCGAGTCGTTATTCGAAGACTGTAATTATATCCCCCCCATGCACGTATATCTATATTTATAGTAAATGCTTAGTTACGTTAAAAATGCTTAGATTCACGTTCATCATAATCGTCGTGGTAACTGTCATCCATTAGTTTCCATGATGCTGATTATTATATGAACCAAAAGAGCATCTAGCGTAACTGGCTTTCGCATATGTATATAAGAACTCAATAGTAAAATTAAACATTTTTAATGCATAGATTATAATTGTTATTATTTTATGATTGTTTTTGCGCTTATAAGCTTTGTGAATGAAATTAAAAAGGCTTCCATGTGGCAGCGTAAGTTCAGAACCCGCTGGTTGGTTTGTGAAGCATCAGGCTGCGCAAATTCTGTTGATTTGTGTAAGGGCATGCACTGCTTAGTTAGCAGGACGGGACCTTTAAAAAACCTAGGTTTATGGTCGCTTGGTCGAGGACTGGAGTGATGCTGGAGGAGTCCACGCTTGTCGAACTCGTAAAAAGTATTACATAAAGACAAAGCATAATGTACAGAACTCCTACACCATGCATCGTACAGCATCTGCTTCGCTTAAGGTAAGCATGCCTTCCGTTTAAGTATTTGTAACCCCTTTAGACGTCCTCGAGCCATGTTATAATAAATCTATATTTTTATAGATTTGTGGGGTACTATATAAATGCTTAGGACCGTGCGGATCATACTGACACCTTCCCTTGGTCATGTAGTTTAGAGGCTAGAAACCTTTAAAGCAACTAATTCCGGGATTTCCTTCCTAAACGACTGCTCGGATTCGTGGTTTCAAATCTTAGGTTATCAGTAGCATGTGTCTCCTGCTACATGTGAGTTGGCCGCACCCTTGAGATCCATCTGAGCTACCCCTCCTTTATCCATGATATGTGCTGAAGGCACCAGCTAGTTGAGCACCTAACATACCCCCAAGCACATCCCTAAATCTTACCGCGGCATCTGATGAAGTAGCCAGTGAGACTCCTTCCACATATCCTTATTTTGACCGTGACATCTGGTCGTGGCGCCAGTTGTGAGCACCCCCATCCTTCATACCTTATTTCCTATCGCGACAACATGTTTTGCCGGAAGATTTCTAGGGGCGATGTCTTCTATAATAATTTGTAGTAAGGCATGGTTTCAAAGTTTTCCCATCACATACATATTTGAAATGCGACCTATTTTTTATTATCAGATTGTTACGTCTGGAACCGATCGCGATGGTAAAAAGTCAAGGGGCTTGTATATGTACCTAGGCTTAATTTTGGAACGGTCCACTCTCGTAACCGTTTCGAAATAACTATTACGTTATATTCGCCTACTGTTACTCAGTGTATCTTACTTCTTTCTGAAGGATATATCTGAGCTTACCCAACTAAATCCATGTGTCTGCATTAATATACACACTGCGACCATCGCACACATCCCACACATTTCTGGCATCTACTAAGGAAATTTGTATTCACACTCGAGACTTCAATACCCGAAATTGAATGAATTTCGCCTGATGTTTTCCTTTATTTCTTTTATGTATAGGGTTTACCGCACACTCCTTATTTCTCAAATTCTTCCATTGATAAGATCAGATACGGTTATATCCGGGGAAGTGGAGGCCACAATTCTTTATTAATTATCCTGTCTTTAAAAATCTCCTGAATTAAAAGAACGACACATCAGCTATATGCGCGGTAGCAAAGTCTTGTTAGAAAAATTCAGACTGACCTTCAATGTCAGTCAGCTTTGCAACAAATTGTATGAGTATGATTTCCTGCATGTCTATGCATTTATTGTTTGTTCAAAAAATATAGGTACTATTATTCTATATACATTTACAGCGCACCAATTTTCGCGTCATGTAAGGAAATCTCGTGTGTAAAATGGAACCATGCTTTGTCAGAGAAGATCACAGAAATTTACTCGACTCTGATGAGCGCATGAAAAATAAGGTGTAAGCAGTGTAAGTGTTTTTACAATGTATGCATAAATTATTCTCACAGCTCCTACATTCTTAAATTACGTAATGCATTCACATAACATTATTGAATATGTTTACAATAATATAAGCATATGCAATGACTGTTACATACATTTTACAAATTATTATATACATATTGCTTCAAGGCTGGCTGTTATTGAATTTACATATTATATAATTAGACTAAAATCATTCAAGTGTTAAAAATACTGCCTCAATACGAGCCATTAGACCGTGGGGTTAGACATTTAAATGGTCACGTGCTGAAGTTTTAAAGAGCGTTGAGAGCAAAAGCCATAGTATTAGATTTAAAGTAAAGGTGTCTCGCGAATGTATTTGGATTTTCTCTAGCTTCTTACTTCGACTTTATTTTCACCTGTATTTTACGTAATATTCGGTTGTGTTATGCAAGGTGCGCTGAGAAACATAAATGGACATACCGATTCCTGCTATTCTAAGTCTTATAGTAATGATGAACTTGATGAGAAAAAGAAGCAATATCCACAGTGAAGCTGATTGCTTTCTGTAATTAAAACTGTGCTATGCCGACATCTCAACACTGCATCACTTGGTGTTGAATGTGGTGTAGTTTTGAAACGTTTTCGAGGTGTAGTTCAACTCATCTATGTTGAAACGTTTTGAAAAGATTTTAGAAATTACAATATTGAACTTGCTCCTCAACACATTTTCAATTTAGAAATTATGTGAATAAACCATTAAATAAAACTGTAAATAGATTAGGAATTTATGAGATAGATTGAAAATGTTGGTATTTACATTGATAAAACAAAGAGAAATTTGAAAAATTGTATGAGCGAACATCAAAGGAACATTAACCTTTAACTGTGGGGTCTGTGAAACACCAAGCATTCTTCATTTTGTAATATTTCACGACTTAAATGCTGGATCTCGTTGAGGCTTTCTGTAATCTAATTATACGTTGTAATTTGACAGTTGGAGAAGGTGCTGTGCACAGCTGCTGCTGCTCAAAGGTGAAATATTAACATTTTTAATCCTTTGGACTCCCCAGTATGTAAGTGTATGTTTTTTTCTTATTCGCCCGTATATATGGAATACAGATATTTGAAACATTTTCCTCGACACTTGCAAACTATCCAACACAAATTCTTAGGAATAACTATCCTTTAGCATCCTCAATCAAAATCCACTAAAGTAGAATGCAGCTGTAAAGCGTGTCCACGACGGGCAGTCAGAAAAGCTAAAAATCAGTTCAAGTGTTTATTTATATTAATGGCTAATATGCATATTTTTTATGCGAAAATTTATGATAACCTTGTCTCACCAGAAGCTATATTGTATTTATTCTACCACTATGCTTTATAAATTATATTTGTTGTATTTACCCATAGGAGGACAGAAAAACTAAAAACGGTGTGAAAAGTGTGCATTTATATTTATGACCAATATGCCCATTTTGCACGAGAAAATTCTTAATATCTTTTTCTCACCAGAAGTTATATTGTATTTTTTTGTAATATTCTGCTTTATAAGTATCATTTGTTGATTTTGCGTTTTTATTGTTTTTTAAATTTGGATTATACAGGTATAACAAAAATGTACGACATAAATTGCAGGACTCATTCCTCAGACGTAGACGAAGAATTATGTATGTTAAATGAACATGGTTCTAAAAACGCTTTGTTTTCATGTTACAACTCATTTTCTCTAGCTCATTAATCATGGAAAACACACACGAACAGAATGTTAAATCATGGGGAACATGCACTCCTGGTTACGTTGTCATTATCGTAGGTGCACCGCCAGTGTTTTGTTTTACATGTCCCTGTTGCCATGCGACTTACGTCGTTGCTTGTTTACATGCAATATCAACTGTTCCAGTGAACAGTACGACCTTGGCAAGCACACGGATACTACGTACTGGTACAGTTGATCACAGACTTGGGTCTTACAATGGCAATGTATACAAATGCAGCGATGGCAGATGCCCATTTGATACATGGATTAGCAGACGGCAATAGCGCTTCTGCTCAACGTTTATTCCGGGAGAGATTTCCAGGACGAAGGTGCCCCGACAGGAAAACGTTTTAAGCCATTGATCGTCGTCTTAGGGAACATGGGGCATTCAGCCTGATACTCGGGACCGGGGGAAGCCTACAAGGACGAGGACACAGGAACAGGAGGCGGCAATCCTTCAGGCAGTTGACGACGACCCTAGTGTGAGTACAAGACAAGTAGCTGCAACAACGAAAGTTGACCACGACTGTCTGGCGAGTGTACACGAGGTTCGGCTGTATCCATACTATTTATAGCGTGTGCAGGCACCATCAGCAGCTGATTTTCCTCCACGGATATGCTTCTGCGAATGGTTTATGCAACAAAGTGTCAACCCTAATTTTAGTGAAACGGTGCTGTTCACAGATGAGGCGTCGTTTCAACGAGGTCAGATTGTAAATTATCACAATCGGCTTGTGTGGGCTGACGTCAATCCTCACGCAACTGTTGAAGCAAGTCATGAACAAAGATTTGCTGTCAGTGTTTGGGCCGGCATTGTTGGTGACTGGTTGGTAGGGCCTCACGTTCTTTTACCCATGCTCAACAAAGTTATCATAATTTCGTAGAGAATGTTCTACCTGATCTGTTAGCTGATGTACCTTTAGCTGTGCGACAAAACATGTACTTCATATACGATGGAGCATCTCCTCATTTTAGTCTTAATTTTCGTCGGCTTCTAAATAACAGATTCCGTGACAGATGGATAGGTAGAGGTAGACCTCCACGCTCCCCGGACCTAAACGCTCTGGTCGTTTATTTGTGGGGGCATTTGAAAGCTCTTGTGTATCGAATCCCCAGTACCAGATGTTCAGAGCCTCTGTGCCCGTATTATGGAAGGCTGCGAAACCATCCACAATACTCCAGGGATCATCAGCACATCCGGGATTCACTACGACGGCGGGTTGATGCATGTATCAATGCTCACGGAGGGCATATTGAACATCTCCTGTGAGAAAGAGTTGCATGTGGTATATTGGTACCTTCTATTCTTGTGTGTTTCCCACGATTAATGAGTTGGAAAATGAGTTGGAACACGTAACAAAGATTTCCAGACCCATGTTCATATAACATAATTTCTTCGTCTACGTGTGTGTCCTGCAATTTGTGCCGTTCATTTTTGTTACATTCTGTATAAGACCCCACCAGCATGTTACTGTAGCTTGGAAACACCAGCACAGTTAAGGGTTAAATTAAAAGAAATTGGTAGATATGCTGTTGCCAACCATTTTTGGATTAGAAACCATGAATTAGTCAAGAAATAAAATTAATGAAATCAACTCAATCTTCACGACAACTTGTTATTTGGAAAAAAAAAATTTATATTCAGTAGTATTAGAAATATTTCGAATTTTGAAATTTCACCTTCTGACGTCAACGTGCCATTTATCGAATATCAGCTCATAAGAGACATGTTAGAAAGAGGAGGGGTTCTCAGAAGGCGTGTACATTACTTCATAGAAAAACAGAAAAAGCTGGTTTGAATAGTAATCGAACACACGCAACAGAAACAGTTTCCACTTCTGATACAAGAGATATGTGAAACGAGTCCAGCAGTCGACCTTCGGCTGAAGATGAGGTGAACTACACCTCGAAACGTTTCAAAACTTTTTAGACTAAGTAATACAGTATTAAGATGTCGACATAGCACAGTTTTAATTCAGAATTATAACTTTATGTATCATTCCAACCAACCAATGACTAATACATCAAAATCATTGTTTGCTGATAGCCTTGCTTTCTCTCCAAGCATCTGATTGTCGTAGCCCAGTAACAGCATAAACAAAAAGAAAGATGATAACAAGTATGCAGTGTTGACAAGTATCTGGCACTCTCACGCAAGTGAGGAAAATTAATTTTAGGTATGAGCTCTGTCAGTTAAAAGGCTCTCGTCAAATAATATCACAGTCCTCTTCTTTAGTGTAATAAAGATGACATCAATGTTCTGAAACGTTAGTCTTTAACACAGTCTGCTACGGTTCATACAAAACATTAATTTTAATTTTAACATGACTGATGAACTGTTACTGAAATTGGAGAATGTTGCGAAAAGATGCTTACTCCTCTGATGTACTGAATGGAAGCGGAAGGGCTAGTCTATCTCAAATTTTCATGTAGAGACGTCATCTCATAAAGAGCGGTTAAATAATCCGATTTTCAAGGATCGCACATTTCAGATGAGAGCCGTATATTATACCAGATGCAAAAATTATAGCAAGACACTACTCAACAACGATATTGATATTTATGGTGTTTAGCTGGACACAAGACACAAGTGGGGTTGGCGTTCAGCCCAGGCTCATTTGCCTCTCCCACTTGTTAGAACTTAACATTTACAACCTTATTCCTACTTCTAATTATTAACTATAGTATGACCTAAATGTTTATTTTCACTGTCCATAACCATTTGCTTCTCACTTTATTCATTAAAATCCAACCTTCTTATAGTCCTTTATAAACATTTCCTTCACTGTAATGTTTGGATCAATCTTTGTCCATTTGTCACGTACCTGTTTCTCCCTCCCCTTGTTAGTGGCCCTACATTTAAACAGTATATATACTAGATGCTCCTCTCTTGAAGTAGTTTTGTTGCTGCTACGTATGGAAAGCCAGTTTGAAGATGTATTATATTTCGACTGTTGGGGAGAAAACTTGAAGTAGTTGTAACCGCACGTATGGTAAAAAGTTTCGGTGGCCTTCGCCCCAAATGTTTAAAAAACTAACTTTGTAATTTTGATTGTTTCTTTAAATATTATATATTTATGTTTGCCTCGGCTGCGTCAGTATTTATAATTTTTTAGAGGCATGAATGTTAGCAGGGAGTGGTACGACTGAAGAATGTAGACTTACACAGATTATAATTTTACTTCACTCCAGTTACTAATGCCTGACACGATTTAAATAACACTTCACTGATATATAGAGAGAGAGAGCTGTGAAATGTTTTATTAATTACTTGCACTTTTTAACACGTAAACTAGTTTTTTCTCACACAAAATACGTATTAAATTTCTCGAGAACACATCTCGCGTGCGGTTAGGAACCCTGTCTACAAGCAACTAACTTCTAAATTTGTAAATTTTGTTCCATTTTAGTTTCTGATTGGCTAATCCTAGTCCAATAAAATACCTTCATTTAACTAAAGCTTTTCTGGTTGTTGATTGGCTATTTTATAAACTGTCACAAAAATTACATTATTGTTTCCAAGAATTACAAGTAGTATTGTTAAACTTTCAAGTTCATTATTGCCTCAAGGTTACCTCATTGTTAACAACTTTTGACCTATTTCTCACAGCTACTACATTATTAAATTACGTAATACATGCATATACCTTTATTACACATGTATACAATAATATAAACATATATAATGGCTATAATATACACTTTTTATATCTTGTTACATACACTTATTGCTTTAAGGAGGGCTGTTATTGAATTTATGTATTATATAATTAGACTGAAATCATTTAAGTGTTAAAAACACTGCCTCACTCTCCACTTAAAGGGCATTGATTTTGTGCTATTCCCATCCTCATTCCTTCTAAACTCCACACTCTTGATTTTACCCATGGCATACTTTCTCTTGTTTCCTTACCTGTTTTTTTGCACATCCTTCCCTTCCTTTTGTTAAATTTAATATTTTATAATCTATTAAAAAGTACTTTTGTTTCACTAAATGTTTTTTTTTATTTCCATATACTTTAGCCTCTTTCTTACTTCTCTCCAAAAATTTAATTCATTATTCTCCCTTTTCCATCAAATTTCTCCTAGACTGTTTGATTCTAAATGTTCTTCAAACAATACACCCACCTCTATTTTTAAACTTCTTTTATTGAAATTCTAGACACTGTCTTACTATATTATTTTCTTCTAGGTGCAGTATTCTGTACCAATACTCTCTCCATAATCTTACCCATTCTCGGCCCATTATCAATGAAAATAATTAGAGATAGTTTCTTCTTCATCTTGTAACTGCATACCAAAGGGAGCTCCGCATTTCTCAAAAAATTCTGACTTTCCCTACTCGCTCTTCTACAAACTATTGTTACAAAAGCTTATTATAGCTATTTCTTGTTAATCCAGATTAAATTTAAATTCACATTTACATATTTCGTTATTCGATACTTTACTAAAGCGATAGTATGATTTTTAAAGAGCCTATCGTTATGCAGCGACTTTGAAATTGCATGATCTCTGCGTGATCACGAAAACAAGTGATGCTAAATTCACATGATTTTCTTTACTCCCTCTTCTACAAACTATTCTTACAAAAAATTATTATTTCATGTACTTCTAGTTAATACAGATGCGCTTTTATTACATATCTACACATTTCTTTGTAGATATATGATGGACACAGTAAGCTAAAGATGTAAAAATCCAAATCTTTGCATGAACAAGAAAAGAGAAGATAAAGAGAAATAAAGAAAGACAGAAAAAATCCTAATAGCAATTTGCAGATTTGTAAATACTACCAGTACCATTTTTACTTTCTACCTACTATGTACCGAGATTTCACCTGGAATACATATTTTGAGGCCCCTGAATGAAAAAAAGGATTTTTTTTAAAAAATGTTGTGTTTGTGTGTACCTATGAACAGCATTAACTCAAAAACGAAAAGTTGGATAAGTGACAAACTTTATTTAAGCTTGCTATCTTCCAAGGATGCGTCAGAAATATTTTCAAGAAAATCCCCCACCACCAAATACCTTTTAGATGGAACATATTTTCGAAAATTTTGATGTTCTAAAATGGCTATAACGATTTTGATTAAAATACCATCTATTGAAGATATTTTCATTACAAATAAAATGAACATCTTGAATTTTCTGGGAAAAGTCTGTGAAGTCTTCATTCGGAAGGAATTTAGTATAATTTTCTTTAACTGGTACACTTTAAGGGATAAACGAAGACATATTACACAAGAAATGTAGATCCCTTTAAAACACACACATTATTTTAAATGCATTTTTTTTACATCAACCATTTCCGAGATATCCGTTATAAAGTTTCGAATTGCTCAAAACGTAGGCATTGTTTTAACGTCTTGTCAACATTCAGTTGTTTCTCGTGACTCATTGAAACAGTATGGAATTTTAAGGCCAGCATATAGAGCCCAGTTCTTAAACATTTGGCTATCGTTGTTTCCTTCGTATCTATTACGAAGCTAATACATACAAAGGGCTATTGCTATTAGGAAATGCGTAACGCAGGTATTTCTGCAAAGGTTTATTTGAATTAAAATGAAGTAGATAGAATGATTAACTTTAGTAGGATTAGTTTGTATGCCTACTAATAAAGATAGAGGGTAGAGGAATCCATTAAATTAATACCATCAGGTTTTTTGTGTTATGTCCTGCTTTGCAGCCTAACCAAAACATTTACACTTAGGTGGATTTATCACTCTCGAGTGGGAATCGGAAAAGCATGCCACCGAAACAGGTAGGTGAGGTCATTAAGCCACGGTATCGTGAGCGGGAGGTCTGCAGTTCAAATCCGGCTTGAATCGTCATGCCTCAGGGTTTTCCTCAGATCTTATAATTGGCATATGCCGAGGAGGTACCCTACTCTTAGAACCTGGAAAGTTTAATTTCCCAAATGTCTTTCCCACTCATCATTTCATTTCATGCATCGCTTATGTCGCCGCCTGTGGTGCCGCATACCGTAATAGCGGGCGAAAGAACTTTTGTGTTCTTGTTCTGAAAAAGAACAAGTCTTCCTCCTTTTGACTAGCGAACGAATAAGAACAAAGAACATGCATTTATTGCCCCACCATTCCTTATTTGCCTATATGTCGCTAAGGTATTCAAGCATTTATCATTAGCACACAATAAGATGCGTCGTTCTCTTCCTTTTTATTGCACAATTGCATTTGTTCGTCACTGGCAAATTATATGCACGTAGATGTTTATTAATTTCGGAAGAGTAAAAAGGCTAACCGTGATTTGAAGCAAATTTGTTGTGATATATGATGAGAAAGTATTTTATTAGCCCCACGTTTTGGAAGCACAGATTGAGGAAGTAAATTTGTTTTAGGAGTTGTATTATATTTCAACTGTTGGGGAGCCGAACTTGTAGTAGTTGCAACCGCACGTATAGTAAACAGTTTCCGGTAGCCTTCGCCCTAAGTTTAAAAATATTATCTTTGTAATTTGACTGTTTCATTAAATATTTAATATTTATGTTTGCCTCGGCTGCGTCAGTATTTATTTTAGAGACATGTATATCTTGGCAGGGTTGTGATGCGACAAGAATGTAGGCTTACATAGATTATAATTTTACTTCACTCCTTTTATTAAAACTTGATACGATTTAAATAACACTTCATGATAGATAGAGAGAGCTGTGAGATGTCTTTATTAATTAATTGCACTTTTTTAACACAAACTTATTTTTCGTCTCACACGAATAAGTATTAAATTTCTTGAGCACACATTTTGCGTCTGGTTAGTAACGCTGTCTGCAGGCAACTGAACTGATTTCAACCGCATAAACTTGTAAATTTCTGTATTTCAAGTCTCTAATTGACTATTTTTAATCCAGTAAAATACCTTCATTTAACTAAAGCTTTTTCTGGTTGTTGATTGGCTATTTTTAAACTGTCTCAAACTTTAAATTATTGTTGCTCCAATAATGACTAGTAGCATTTAAACTTTCAAGTTTATTATTGCCTCAGGGTTACCTCATTGTTAGCAACCTTTAACCTATTATTCTCACAGCTCCTACATTATTAAATTACGTAATATATTCACATAAGATAATTACACATGGATACAATAATATAAACATATACAACGACTGTAATATACACTTTTTATATATTGTTACATACACATATTGCTTTAAGGCGGGATGTTATTGAATTTATATGTTATATAATTAGACTGAAATCATTTAAGTGTTAAAAATACTGCCTCACTGACAACTTATATATTCACAGGTCGAGCCATGAAGCCGACCCATATCGCTTCTTAAAGGTCAGGAAAGGCGGAGACGGAGCAAGAGATTAATTATAAGGTACCTAGGTGATACATAAATTGAAGTGCGCTAAGGCCCGCTGGATTAAAAAAACAAAAACAAAACAAAACAACAACAATCAGAAGAAGTACCTCGTGCATGTTTGTATAAACATCATTCAAAGTGGAAAGGTAGCATAAACATCAAACTTCGTATTTACATCCAGTATCTTCTATGGAGTTTAATAGTTAAACTGAGTTTTGATTGCCTCAAAAACAACTTCTTACATGCAAACATTTTAGGGATTCTGATTTTCTAAAAAAGATGGCATTAACGATTATGACTAATATAATTTGTGAGATCTTGCATGTTGAGTTATACCTTAGATTTTCTGTGAGTAGTCCGTCAAGTCTTCCTGAATGAAATTGAATTTTATATGAATTGGAAACCATTTAAGGGGACAAGGTAGTCTGAACACATGAAAATTACACCTTAAGTGTGTTAAATCACCACTGCTCTTAAAGTTCTCAATGGGCTTTCCTGAAATTTTTATTAGTTATTCTGTAAATCATGAAACATTATTTAAAGTGGTTGTTTGCATTGATAACTTATGTAGTTGAGTCCATAAAAATTGTTTCATTCAGCAGAAAAATAAAACAAAATACTCATAAAACGTGTGAATTCATGTACCTTTTTCTCTGATTATACTTACGATACAGAATCACACTTTTGCATGCTTGTTTTTTGTGTAATCAGCTATTTTATGAACCTCAATTATTGAGTTATGTATATCAGTTCAATAGAAATTAAAAAAAATTATTTGCAAAGTCAAAAAAGTAAAAATATGGAAAATTTGTAATGTTGTTGCTTACTTAATATCACTAACACACATGATAAAATTATGGTTGTGGTTTAGAAAAGTGTAATTATCTGTTGTACTGAAAGTTTCAGCTCTCTACCTCTCATACTTTCTGAGTAAAAGGTACATAAGTATTCAAAGAAGTTGTTTTGGGAAATCTGAATTTGAAGTTTGACATTAAAATTGTGACACACTTCAATACATTCCAGCGTAATAATCATTTGCACCTTCATTTCTGGATTTCTTCAACTTTTCTGATTGCCTTCTCTTGGTCCTGGCCTCTTATTAATTGCTGAACTGCTCGCTGGGCACGATATAATCGTTCGTTGTTGAAAGATACAAAAATGTTCTAAAAAGGGGCATGACAGCTTTAAAGGAATGCACACTAGCATTTAAATGGTATTTAAATGTCTTAAAAACTTCTTAACCCTCCCAAAGTATATATGTTCTGAAACTGGAAATAATAGAAATTTTATTAGTGCCTAAAAGACAAAAATGTGATTTTTTTTACCATTTATGAGCACCTTGTCCCCTTAAGACAAACAAAAACTTATCACAGAAAAAGCGTGCAGATTCATCAATTTACCTATGTTGTAATCATGAAACAAATGAAAAAGTAACGTAAAATAAATTTCGAGCTATAATAATGGTTTTGGCGTATTGAAAACAGATATAAGATTGCCTTAAAATTTCACTATAAATATTGTTAACCTGATTATAGTTTCACGGTTAATCAGCCGTGACGGTACAATCAGAGTTTGTCGCAGTTCTCATTGGCTGGTGTTAGCTTATTTGCTGGGCGCCTCTTGTTTAATTATTTTTAAATTTGGGTTCCTTGTCCTCCGGCTAGCTATTATAACTCAGTCGAGAAGTATCACTAAGAAGGGTGTGTAAACGGAAAGGAGTTGTTTTTAAAAGATAACACTGATAAAGAGAATTTGAATCTGGGCATTTATTGCCGTCACACTTAATTAATGATTCAAATATTTAATCTTTATACACGCCTGACTGAACTTGTGATATTTACGAATGTAACTACAGTCGTTTTAGTTGCCGCGCGCCAATTACTTCCCGTACTTTACATTTTTTGAACTATGGGACGTGCACCTCGTGAGAGATTCCTTAGGACTGCGCAACATTTCCTTATGACTCGAGAATATATACTCCCTCACCTCGAATTGCCTAAACATTATAATATAGCTCTTATTAGTTACCAAATTGCGCCCACTTTAGCGTCTGTTTTGGTCAGCCAATCACTACTGCTAACATAGGGAAGATATTTCCTCCGTTTCTAAAAAAGGCACGCTACCCTGACGTCATTTGTTTGTCTCTTCTTAGTGATAAACAACTCACCCCCTCGGTTTATTGTTACCCACTTCTATTGTCAGTTTCAGTTAGGCCGAGTAAACTTATTTCCTAACAATACTTATGACTAACAAACATCTAAAATCCTGTACATACAATAATATTAATTTACACTACAATCACTCTGGCATTCACAGCATGTTGTGATATAAGATATTGCCTCAAGTTTAAATCTTGCATATTGTTAACTTATAGTTAACTAGTTTTACTGTAGTCGCAAAGTGGTCAACCCTGAGCAAACGTGGTGCATTTATTATTGTCATTTGCACTGAGGACAAAGAGATGTAGTCCGTTTCTTGTGGTCGAAAGGACGAGATGACAAATGCGTGAATGGGAACGCTGCGAATACCAGATTACTCCATACGTCCGTTCTCTAACTCCAGCTTTGGTTTTGATACCTTGTTAACAGAGACTAAGTTCAGGTTATAAAATTCCAGATTGTGTGAATATCCTGTTTCCAACAGAGTTTTCTTCACTATTGTGATCTTGGGAATCAAATTACGGGAATATATTATAATAACGAGAGAGACTTCAAATTACGGAGCATATATAATTCTCTTTTAGTTTTTGGTGCATGCCAAGATATTCATCTACGTGATGTAGCTAACTCTGACCACACGTGGAGACGACAATGGCCTTGGATGGATGCCAAGCTGCATTAATTCTGTCAGAAACAATGATGTCATTACATCCAGAGCCAAAAATGTAACCATCCTGTTATTATTACGGTGTGTGGGATCTCAACTCTACTGCATGTGAAAAGTTCACATGTTCATTCTCGTGTACTTGAATAACGTGAACGACGTTCTTGGACGTCGATTATTTTATCTCCTAAACAACTTCTAAAAAACAACAGATCCTCTTTAGCAACGCAAATTGATCTTGCGTAGGATAACATAGCGCCGCTCCCATTATAGGCACTACGAAGTCGAGTTCGTTGTTAGAAAATACGCAAAATAATTGTCTTATTTCAAGGCAAAGTGCTCCTTTAAATGCGGAGTCTTCGTTCTGAGACTTATTTCATCGAGCGTGATGGCTTAGGAGGCAAGACTGTGGTCTGCATTCGGGAGCTCCTGAATTCGATCCCCAGCGATGGCCCATTCTGATCCATGGCTTTTTTTCGAGGGCGAATGCTAGAGTGGATTCTTTCAGCCCCTCGGATTTCCTGTAACTATTTCGTTCCATTCATTCGTTGCATTCATCCTTCACTACGTTGGGTCTTTTTCAGGGTTAGAAGTGTCGGTGATGGTGTTTCGGTGTGGCGTGGTAGGCGAATTGGAGGCCTTCTGCTCTTTCTCTGTCCCTTGGCTTTCAGCTGGTTACCGGGGTATACGGACCGCCCCTTAAGAGCAGAATGTTGGACCCACTGAGTGGGATGGGAGTCCCCGGTCTGCCTGTCCAACTGTTGAGGCGTCTGAATCTGGAAAATACAGGGACCAGTCATTCCTGGTTCCCGCTGCCGTTTCCTCTCACCTCCTTATCCCTCCCAGGAGCGTCCCTTTGAAGGGCATAGGTACAATATCGTCACTAGATCAGTGCATGTGGGCAGAGGTATAATATCCTGACTAGATTAGTGCAGTGTCCCCGCCGATAATCATAAAAAGCTTATTTTAGTCCTTCGTTTCTTTGACTTCATGTCTAAAACCGGCTGCAAAGATCCAATTTTAAATATACGAGTAACAAACAGATCCCAGATTCGATAGGACCAAATGATCAGGATAGGTACTTTATATACGTACACTGGTGTTAATAAAAAGTGACTCTGTAACTGGACCAACTGATGGCTTAGTAATGGCCAAACCAAATTACATGACGCAATATCTACTAGGCTTGCATCTATTGCTATAGAAATAAATTTAAGACACCGTGATCAAAGAAAAATAAGAAGACTTCGCATTGGACACACTAGACTCGCTCATACTGCCATTCTACGCTTGGCAACGCCACCTGAATGTGAACATTGCCATCAAACCTTAACCATCAAGCACATCTTTACAGAATGCCCAGTTCACGAGCTTAATGGAACAGCACATAATATATCAGCTGATCTTCCAACAGTATTCAATAACCCAAAAGCTATCCAAGTCATCCTTAAACTTCTTCATTAAACAGCATTGTATAACCTCCTGTGGCTGCACAACTATAAATGATTTATTTTGTAAAATGTTGCGTGTTGTATTATGTTGAATTAATTTGTTGTTACTCATATACTGCACTGTCATGACATTGTTGTAGTGTATACACATTTCCGTAAGGTTTCCCCTTCAGATAACCAAACTATGACTTCACCCTGTGGTATCAGTTCTCTATATAACTGGTCTGAAAAACGAAATTTCAAGGACACAATAAAGAATAAATGAATGATGTTATAATCGATGTAAAATGAAGGGGTGGTTCCAATACCACATCTATGAAATATTTTCGCTGCAATTGACACAGGAGGAAAGACTAAATCAACAGTATAAAATTCGGAATTTTAGGGTAAGTGATGGAGAATTATTTGCATGTGTCGTAAAACTCAACAACAGCTAGGAAATTTATATGAAAGCTTTCATCAGCGACATAGAGACAAAGGTTAAACTTATTTCCATCACCGAACAACAATAAGAAAACCAATATTAAGAAAACTGTAGAGTAGCATGGAAATGCAAGGTTTAAAGGTATTACACGAACAAAACACAGACATTTGTTAACTTCTTCTTTCTCTGTTACCCTCCTCGTATGTAAGAGTTATACCCCCGGGTGTCAGGGCACAGAGACCTGTCGAGGAGCAGACACTTTGGATTAGATAGAATATCCAGGATGGATGATCAGCCCATTGCCTGATATGAGAGCGAAGAAGTAGATGATATGAAATGATGGTGAAATGGATGAAAGAAAAGGTGATTAAGCAGCAGGTGGTGGAACGAATAGCGGGGGAAACCGGAGAACCGCCCAAACGTCGCTTTATTCCACACGCGGGTCCCCGGGAAGCGTTTTAACTTTCTTTTTCATTTCTATATGTTTATTAAATTTTATTTTTTCACCAAAAAATCAACGAAGCATTGTCTTATTTCACTAGTGAGAATTTGGACAACTAGCTTCTGATGTTACGCTTCCGAAGTTTGGCCATATTTTTGGGAAGATAAAGCACCCTGCCAATGTAGTGGCTAGAATTGTGCTCTAAGAACAGAGGCAGCCACGCTAGCAGAGGGTGGGGCTAGATTTGTCAGTACCAACATTAACAGCTGTCTTCCATTATGAACAACTATTTATGCATGTCAGTATGCTTCCAAAACTGTTTGGTAAAAGAAAAGGAAGAATAAAAATTTTACACAAAAAAATGTGAATACCTAAGACTACAAACAACTACATATTTACTCAAACTTGAATTCCATAATACCGGCCACGCGTACGTTTAGTAATGAAGTGACAGTAACCTGTATCTCACTTAGTGATAATGGAAGGCTGTCAGCACACGTTGCACTTTTAATGGAAGTCGGTATCTCTCTTACAATGTCAATGCAACTATTATAACTGTTAGTATACACACTACTTATGCTGGTAGAATACAAAATTGGTTATCTAAAAGCATTTTAAACTATTTTTGCAATTACAACTCGTGATTTTTCCCTTCGCAATATAGAAAAGCTCGACATCAATACTGTGCGTGTGAACTACAAATCTTTTTAATTTTCTTTTCTTTTTAGAATTAGACCTTTACACTTATTCACACCTAAAAGGTTCCATCCATGTTGGAGATTGGAGTTGTATTGTAATTCAAATGTTGGGGATCCGAACTTGAAGTAGTTGCAACCGCACGTATGGTAAAACGTTTCCGGTAGCCTTCGCCCTAAATGTACTTTCCGGTGGCCTTTGCCCCAAATGTTTAAAAATATTAACTTTGTAATTCTGACTGTTTCTTTAAATATTATATATTTATGTTTGCCTCAGATGCGTCAGTATTTATTTTTAGAGACATGAATGTCTTAGCAGGGAGTAGTGCGACTGAAGAATGTAGGCTTACACAGATTATAGTTTTACTTCACTCTCTTTATTAATGCTTAACACGATTTAAATAACACTTCACTGATATAGAGAGCTGTGAGACTTTTATTAATTACTTGCACTTTTTAACACGTAAACTATTTTTAGTCTCACACTGAATACGTATTAAATTTTGAGGACACATCTCGCGTCCGGTTAGGAACACTGTCACTGCCTTCTGAATTTGTAAATTCTGCTATATTTCAGTTTCTGATTGGCTAATCCAATAGAATACCTTCATTTAACTAAAGATTTTTCTGGTTGTTGATTGGCTATTTATAAACTGTCTCATAATTTACATTATTGTTGCTCCAATAATAACTAGTAGCATTATTAAACTTTCTTACTCATTAATGCCTCAAGGTTACCTCATTGTTAGCAAATTTTAACCTATTATTCTCACAGTTCCTACATTATTAAATTATGTAATACATTCACCTAACATTATTACACATGTATACAATAATATAAATATATACAATGACTGTAATATACACTTTTTGTATATTGTTACATACAGATATTGCTTTAAGGCGGGCTGTTATTGAATTTATATATTATATAATTAGACTGAAATTATTTAAATGTTAAAAATACTGCCTCAATGTATTGCAATGAACCACATCTATTTAATCTATTTGTAATCTAATATGTCTGTTCATGCTTGGTTGTGTGTTCAGCTAAACATGTGGATTTGTTGGATATCGGGAGTTTTCCACTGGTCTTTTAGGAAATAACTTCCAAAACAAGCGATTTAAATACGACTTAAGATGCCAATTTCAGACTATATGGAGTTTGCTTTCAGTGTCGTTTATGCTAGAATTTGAGATAATGCAAACAAGATGGTTTAATTTGTATACTAATAC
Organism: Deroplatys truncata; assembly: GCA_030765065.1. Classification (NCBI taxonomy): domain Eukaryota; kingdom Metazoa; phylum Arthropoda; class Insecta; order Mantodea; family Mantidae; genus Deroplatys; species Deroplatys truncata. Next base: position 73,995,142 of record CM060979.1, read on the forward strand.
TTCGGTTTAATATGCTTATTGTATTTCTAAGAGCATAATTTCTTTAAATTCCATTGCTTTTGTTTTGTGGATGAATAATCTAAAATTTCATTTCCCTGATAACTTGACGATGCGTATATAACCATGCACATTGTCTACAGAATATCTGTAGATTAAATATTCTTCAGCAAATAAACCTGTATTAGTTATATTATTAATAGAAGTATATTTTAGTTACCGAACGAGAAGACTCGAGTGACACTTTACGGTTTGCATTCCGGAGCTTTTTGCATTTATTTATTTCCTTTGTTACTGTTTAATGTTCATTCTTACTGCATATGGCACCACGTGGTGGACGTTCATGATGCATAAAATTGAGGCAGTATTTTTAACACTTGAATAATTTCAATTAAATTATGTAATATGCAAATTAAATAACAGCTCGCATTGAAGCAATATGTATGTAATAATTTTTAAAAAATGTATGTAACATTCATTGCAAATGCTTATATTATTGTAAACATTTTTAATAATGTCATGTGAATGCATTACGTAATTTAATAATGTAAGAGCTGTGAAAATAATAAATTTAAAGTTGCTAACAATGAGGTAACAATGAGCTAACCTTGAGGCAATAATGAGTTTGAGAGTTTAAATGTTACTAGTCATGATTAGAGCAACGATAATGTAAATTTTGTGACAGTTTAAAAATAGCCAATCAACAGCCAGAATAAAATGCAGGTATTCTATTGGACTAGGATTAGCCCATCAGAGACTTGAAACACAGAAGTTTACGGGTTGGACGTTTGAAATATCTACAGTTGCCTGCAGACCTTGGTAGTGACCGGATGGAAGATGTGTTCTCTAAAGAAATATTACGTATTCCTGTGAAACGAATATTAAGTATACGTGATAACAAAGTGCAAGTATTAAATTAAAGAATCTCACAGCTCTTGTTATCAGTGTAGTGCTATTTAATTTGTGTTAAGAATTAATAAAAATAAGTGAATTTAAACTTAAAATCTGTGTAAGCCTACATTCTTCTCGCACCACGTCCTGATTAAGAGAAACGTGTCTCTAAAGTAATACTGACGCAGCCGAGGCAAATATAAACATAAATAATATCTATAGAAGCAGCTTAATAACAAGGCTAATATAATATTTTTAAACTTGGAGTGTAACAACAAAATAATCTTAAAAATCGGCTTTTCATACATAGCAGCAAATTACATAAATAAACAATCCACATCAAACTGAATTCCCAAAGCGTGGTGCAAACTCCTACGTAAATTATCAACAAAACAATTTACGTCCATATGTGGAGATAATAAATAATAAATAAACTTCAAGGCAATATATTCTTCAAAATTAAATAACTGGGAAAGGCAATTTGGGAAGGGAACCTTCTAGTCCCAAGTTAGAGTGCCTGTAGGGTTTCCTCCTTGCATCGGTGATGGGTGGTTGATGTTCATGCACACAGCTCCGGAGAGGATCTCTTACTTCCTTATCGTTGTTGGATATGGGTTGAACGGATCGCAGGGAATATCCATCTCTTTGTCGGTGCTCTCTGCTGAAATATTAGTATGTAGGTGCTGGGGGAGGCACTTGGAATGCAGGTAGTTCAGGTGTACTTAAACTAATTATACTGGTTTCGCTTTTCTAGCACCGATTTCCTCATAAGATTTTGCTCTACCACGTTCGTCTCCTGCACTTATACTCGTGCGATGTTCTAATCAGGTTCACTTCAAGGCGCGAAAGGATCATTATTTGTGTGCTTTAATTTCTTCGCTGTCATTGCGACTGCTCTCCTACTACGGCACGTAATTATTTTCAAGGTTGCTATATAGCCGCTCCTTAGATGCATACTTATTTTTCTCCTGTAGCTATCACTGTTTGTTTTCTGGGCGATGATTTACATATCCTTTACTTACTTTGGTGCACTATTTATCTCACTATATACTTTTCTACGCGTGGTTGATAATTTATATACTTGATTATATATTTGAAAAGCGTCACATTTTCTTTCTTGTCCTGCAGCATGCTTTCGTAGCGACAGAATGGTTGGAGTGTCTTTCAGTTCTCTCTAACTTTACCTTATATAGTCTATGTTGACAGTCCTCATGATATTTGTCTCAGAGTCAAATCGTGACCTACTTTGTAGCAAGAAAACGACTTACAAAAACGACTTCTCATTAAAAAAATTAAATTGACCCTAAAATTACCATCATGACGTCCTCTAATCAAAACACGACTAATGGCATTTACGTTCCCCTATAATATCAACCAACGTTTATTAAAGATATTTCTTTCTACAACGTTCAATTTGGAGATATTGTACAGCCTCAACTTAAATGGTCCACCCTGTATATGCACGACATTCTTAGAGAATGGAAGAAGATATTATGAATAGGGTTTAAGTGAACTCACAAAGCACTATAAATACTCTTTTATTTTCAGCTGACTAGATAATTCTCGAAGAAAACGAAGACAATTTACAAAAGACCAACTTAAACTAAACACATATGAAGAGTATAAATCAAAGATCTCGCTGCAGAAAAGAAAGTTTCGGCTATCACAGGGAAGCATCAATCAGAAGCAAAATAATAATAAAAACACTGTTTTAGAACAAGTGAACCATTATAAATTGTTGTGATATTACCTATGACTACGTATTATAAAGACATTAATATTAAAACACAACGTTTTCAGAATATATTTGGCACAATTTTCACGAGCCTAAAAAAGAAAACAAGAAAAGAAACACAAATAAAACGTTATAAGGCGATAGCTGTACCAAGTTTGCTATTCGATATGAAAAATGAACCCTAAAGAAAAACGGTGAGAGAATACAGTCAGCGGAAATTAAATTTCTTAAAAGGGTGTCAGAATTGTATAAATATAAAAACGAGGATATAAGAAATGTACTAAACCTAGTCTCAGTTGCAGGAAGATATCAGAACACAGGACTCGTCGGTTAAACCATCGAGTAGAATGAATGAGGAACAATGAGTTTTGGGAGCTGATTTACAAACCACGAGGGAGAAGAGATGTAGCTCGACCAAGAGCAAGATGACAAGTTGAGGATGGAACAGGAGATTCTCCTACTTCATGAAGAGAAGAAGACAGACTTTAAAATATTTAATTCTACTTGGTGAGCAATAATTGATGCAACCGCAGGACCACCCGGCAGCGCTGGCTGTTATGTCGGCGGAGGCGGGGAAAATATTTCTCTACTTTGCGCGAGTTTTCAGCCTGAGTTGAAATCTTACGCAAGTAGCACATACAGTCAACTTTTCATTACAGGCAATCCAGAGATAAATTATCACTAACAATGTATGGTTAAATCTCCCGATTTAACCCTCTGCGATTTTTATCCCTGGGGAGCATTAAAAGAGAAAATGTACAGAATAAATCCATTCACTTTAGATAAACCAAAAACTAACATTCGTCAAGAATTTGCTTCCATTTCTCACAGGGAACTGCAGAATGTAATGAGTAATTTCCTAAGCAGGTGTCGGAAATCTTTGAACAACGAAGGGAGGCAGTTCCAGCATCTCCTTGCTTAATATACGTGAGCAGTTTAATTTTATTTTTAAGTGTTTATGTTATGTATGTCATAAATAACTTACGCTACAAACCGTACTATATTCACTGCGGACTTTTTCACTCGCACCGCCGACTCAGCAGCCACCTTCGCCGGCCGGCCGAAGCTGCGAAAACGGTAGCGTGAGGGATCGCTCACCCCGTACTATTAAATTTTTGTAATCCTAAGCAAGACATTCATTAACACATCCGACTATTGGTTACTGGATGACAATGATGAAAGGCATTTTTAAGGCTTAACAATATCCACCAGAAAGAAATTGGATATGGCTCAAAATTGCTGTTCATAGCGTTAAAGAAAAAAAACAGTGAATTCCGACAAACGTTTATCATTTTTTGGAAAATGTGCCAATGTTTTGCCATTCGAAGAGCTGTTTTGTTTCTTTTCCTCCCCAAACACTACATAGTTTTGACGAGACTTTTGAAAGACCCTATATATCATCTAAATGTGTATGAGCATCTATAAAACTCTCATAACACGCGGGGTATTCCTTGTTTATGCACCAAGTTGGCGCAGACAAGATATTACTGAACAGTACTGCCATGTAAGTGGCGTTCCATTTCTTGCAGTGGGGAGCAGGAACCATTTTCCCCATCTCTCTGCAGCATCCGTCATCTGGACCGGTCGTATCTCAGAGCTTTTATCGCAGCCTGGTGTAGCACTCTCCATTTATTACAGGACGTTCGAAGGGCTGAACTTGGCTATGAAGCACGAACCACGTTTCTTTTCCCTTATGACGTCGCGCCTGATAAAGACGCGTGCTGTTACAACTTAGTGGTTGAACAAAATTGTGGAATTAACTTTAGACCATCTCGTAAAGAAAACAGAGGATTGTATTCGAAATGTTAAAGAAGAGAGAGGGGAACAGGGTGGGACGGTAAAGCTCTGAACGTTTCCAAGGCAATAAAGTTGACGAACAACAGAACACCAGGCCAAGAGGAAAAGAATACCGTAATGATGTAGAGAAACCTAAAGAAAAGAAACCAAAAAGGAGGGGAAAAAGAAAAATAAGAAGCTAAAACAAGGCTATTCAAGCCTTATATTATTCTATCTGTTGCGATACATATTTTTAGCAGGCACAACAAATGGTTATTTGAAAATCATTCATGAGGCACACCCATAAGATTATTCCATAAGAGTTCATGAAATGTTTACACATACATCTTGTGCAACACAGTCATTTTTCTCCTCGGATGTCTTTTAAAAACTTTCTTTAAGAAAGAAGCGAACAAGGTTTGATGATAAAGTGTAGCTTTAAAAATGAAAAAAATCTGATGTGTTACACTAACATGACTTTCTCTACTCTTGTACAAACTATTTTTACAAACGCTTATTCTCCATATGCTTCATGTCAATCGAGATATCGAGATGTCAATCTTATTGCTAATTTTCTTGTAGATGCAAGGGGAATATGGTAGGTTTTAAGCGATAGTCAAACATTTTAAGCGCTGGTTGCTATGTGGTGCATTCCATTCTCTTTGCATGTCCAGGACATAAAAAAATGAATAACGAATTTGAGAAAAGGTATGTAATGGAAAATTTAAGGGAATAACAAGCAATATCTCGAAAACTGTTCACTCAACAAAAAATGCATATAAATAAATTGTGTATTTTAACGCGATCTACATTTTTTGTGTAGTAAAATTTTGTCTATTTCTTATGGTTTACCAGTTATGCAAAAGTCGTTCACAATGAAGAATACTTTTGGAGACATTCCCAGAAAATTCGAGATATACATTTCATTTGTCATGACAATATCTTAAACATATGATATTTTAATCAAAATCGTTAGAGCCATTTTTGAGAAAATTAAAGTTTTCGAAAAATCTTCCATGTAAAGGGTAGTCTGGGGTGAGGATATTTTCTCAAAAACCTTTGTGTTGCATCTCTGAAAGATACTGAAACTAAATACCAAGTTTGGTGTTTATCCGACTGTTCGTTTCTGAGTTATGCTGTTCACAGACACACACACACACACACACACACACACATACACACACACATGGACGTGTTTCCAAAAATGCTTTTTTTTGGATTCAGGGAGTCTCAAAACATGTATTTCCGATGGAATCTCGGTATCGAATTTTTGGGTGGAAAGCAATACTTCCCCTACTTACTATACGTAGTAGAGAAAGTAAAAATCATATAAAAAAGAAAAAAATTATGTGATACCCTCTCTGCCCTCTATCGTTTATTAGTCGTAACTGAAGCTTCTTTTACTATCTACTGCATTTTAATCTAAGTCAACCTTTCAAGAAACAGCTACATTACACATTTCGTTAGGATATATAAAGAACAGTGATAGTCAAATGTTTAAGAACTGGACGCTGTAGGCTGGAATTAAAATTTCATACAGTTTTCATGCAATTATGATAGACAACTGAACGTTCAGAGGATTTTAAAAGAATGACAAAGTAGTGAAAAATTTGAAATTTTAATAAGGGATATCTCAGAAACACTTTATGCCACAGAAAGCTTATTTTGAAGTAAATTACGTGTTTTAAAGGGCTCTACATTTTTTGAGTAGTCCGTTTTTGTCTATCGCTTAAGGTTTACCAGTTATAGAAGATTATCAAAATTTGTTCTAAATGAAGTGGACTTCATAGGTTATTCCCAGAAAATTCAAGATATACATATTATTGGTAACATAAATGCCTTTAATATATGGTGTTTTAATCAAAGTCGTTAGATCCATTTTTTTAGAAAATAAAACATGTTAAAGAATCTTCCATGTGAAAGGTAGTCTGGGGTAGGGGGATTTTCTTGAAAATCTTCATGTCACATCTTTGGAAGATACTGAACCTAAGTGCCAAGTTTGGTATTTATCTGACTTTTTGTTTTTGAGTTATGCTGTTCACACACAAGATGTTTTTCTAAAAATTTCTTTTTTGTATTGAGGGGGTCTCGAAACATGTATTTCCGGTCAAATCTCGGCATGAATTTTTAGGTGAAATGCAATACATTCTCTATCTAATATGAACTACATGGTAGAGAGAGTAATAATTTAAAGAATATGCAACTATTATCATGCAATCCCATCAGGTCATTACTGTATATAATCGTGTATAATTGGATCATTATGGCATGCGTGCCAATAATAACAAGGACGTATTTACTGTAGCAATAACCGAGTGAGATGCCGCTGTGACTCGCATCCGGGAGCTCCCGGGTTCGATCCCCGCGACCTTTGGATCTTTTGTGGTATCCCCCAGGGTCGGTAGGCGAATGCTGGCGTGGTTTCAACTCTACCATGATTTCCTTTCATTATTTGCCTTTCATTCCATTTCCTTCTCATCTTTCGGGTGTGCTAGTTTCGTGGCGTATGGCGGTGCCGGAAAGATGGCGCAGATGCATGCTCAAAGAAAGAATACTCCCAATGGACTCAAGAGGGCTGCTTAATTATTGCGTCGTTTTTCACCCTCTCTTGGCGGTTCCAGTAGAGGGACGGGTCTGCGAGCTTGGAAATGTTAACGACTTCCGCGTGATTCTCTATGGCCTGTAGCCTCCTGTGATTCCTTTATCTCAGCCCTTCCTCCTGCAGGTGGCTGGACGCAATAGATCTGTGCGGATCGTCGCGAGCGAGTTGAAATTAAATTGAGTTTTCTTTATGGACTCTCTTTAACTGCTGAGGTCCTTAGCGTCCCATTCTATATTGGGCGTGAAAGACCGGTAATTCCGCTCAGAGGCCTCTTTATCAGGGCTGAGGTTCTTTTACGTGGCGTAAATCTACGACAAGGGACCCTTCCGAAGGAAGACATGCCAAGGATTTTTACGCCCGAAAAAAATTCATTGCCCTCTGCCGGGTTTGAACACGCGACCTTAGGAATTAGAGGCTATCACGGTACCACCAGTCCACAGAGGACGACGCGAGGTGTCCCTCTCCGTTGAATCACCTCTACCTCTACCTTAGCAATGATGCAATACCGGTATTCCAATTTCCCTTACTTTATGAACAGAAAAGATGAATTAATTTTGCAATATTCTTTTCTCTGAGCAAAGGAGATACAAAAAATTCATTATTAAGTAGTCGATAGTTAAGATTTATACCATGCTGTGGTATAATAGGCTACAGCACAGTCCGCAACACCTGCTCACTTCTCTCCCAGGATGGGAATGCATGGAAGAGGCTGTCTTGCTTATCGGTTCAACGCGCCAGGCAATAGGACATGAAATGCAGGACATAAGCTAACGTCGCATAACATATAAAAGCGCTCTCACTTTCAAGATTGATTACCTACAATTTATAACATTAAGATTGTATAAAATGTTGTATCCAAATCGTGGATAATCAATTCAATTATGACATTCATGGAAACTGTAGCACGAAAGATAGTGGATATCTGCTTGTTACACGAATTACTATTATAGTGTTATGGGCCTGCAAACGTATCGTTAATACTAGACAGAGGACTTGCATATAAATGCAACCTTATTTTGAAGCGTTATATTTAAGAAATGGTTATATATCTTTGTATTTAGAAAAAAATAAAACTATAACAATAGCATGTTTTAAATTTTGAAAAAAGTATAATATATTAATTTAATTTTACATGCAACTGCATATTTGGCAATTTTTTCCTTCTACCTCATCGTATTCTTTAAGTGAGAAAGTTTTGAAAATATAGTACAGAAGTCTATGGATGGTATACCAACGGGATGGCTCAGGCGACAACGTCTGTGACTCGCATTCGGGAGGTCATGGGTTTGATTCCTGTGGCCGACCTTCCTGATCCATGGGTTTTTTGGGGGGGTTTCCACGAGTCTCCAGACGAAGAATAATTACATCCCCCGAATTTCCTGTCCCTCCATTTCATCTCTATCTCATTTCACTTCACCTTCATCTGCTGGGTCTCTTTCAGGGCTGAAAGTGTCGGCGAGAGGTCTCTGCATGGGCATGGCAGGGGAAAGAATGTTCTGAGAAAACCGTCTTCCTGCGGACTGCGAGTGGTCTCCGGGTCCCGGACTCTCCACGGAGTGTGTAAACTCAAGGGGAGGGGGGTCGGGTACACCAGCCATCACCCGGGGAAATGGTAGGCACCCTGCCCTCTGCCTGTCATGCCTCATGGTCCGACCGCCCTCTGTCCCTCACCTCATCTATCTCTCCCGGGATATTCCGTCAGGGGCATAGTCACAAAAGATCTGCGTAGGTCGAGATGCTCCTCCGCTTCTAGTCCTATCCTGTTCTATGGATCTCATCGTTTGGAATAAATAACTGTTTTAAGAAGGGAGTATCTTTCTATGTTAGATACTTGTCCTATGTTTATTTTACGGAAGATGGCAGATCATTAGGCAGTAGTTGGCAGATTTAACGACTTTAGATCGATGGGATTTTGAAAATCGGATTTACTTGTCGATGAAGTACAGCTTGTGTAAAACGTCGTGACACTCCATATGCACAAGAGAGGGAAATGAGGAGAAGTGGTGAGTGTGGTGGGGGATCAAGGAACTAGAAGTGGTATCAGAACTCTGAGCCAGTCACATACACAACGCATTGTAAACTACTGTGTAAACTTACAATATCACACGCACAGCAGGTGGTATACTGACCCTCCACTTCTCCTATTATGCAAGTGGCTGGTCAATGCTATTGCGCATCTGTACTTTAGGAGTGGGAAACTGTCAGGACGTTTTACACAAGCTGTATAGCGTGACCATAAAGTAATATAGTTAGGGTAGTTAATTATCTTTAGTGATCCAGCTATAAGCGTTTTTAAATATATCTCAGGGCTCATCGAAGATTCTGCATGTTTAATATATCTGCGAAACCTCCATTAGTTACCGATGTTGATTCTGGGCTAAAAGCAGAGCGTATAAAAGTTCTGTGCAAACTTTAAATTGGCGTTGGAAAGGTCGTCTTTATTAAAGTTGCAAAAAACTTTCGATTAAATATTGCGGTTTTTATTAGGTTGTCTCATATGTACTATCGGTTTTTAAATTACGTGTTTTATAAGATAGAATTGATTTTCTTTGGTTCGCCAATGCTATTTACAGGGCTAGTATTGCGGATATTGCGAGAATGTGTCAGTCGTCAGTTGTTAACACACAGTCACAAAATGGAAGTTATAAAGTTTGAGATTAGAGTCCTTCTAAATCGCTACTGGAAACAAGGTTATAAAGCTGCTGCCACGGCTCGAAAAATATGTGAAGTGGAAGGAGAAGGTGTCGTTAGTGTGTGGCACCACGATGGTTCCAGCGTTTCAACACTGGAGAAGAAAACACTAAAGATTTACCACGTTCTGGAAAACCTAAATTATGGGATATTGAGAATACACGCAGAGTTTTGGAAGAAAATCCGCAAAAAAAGTACTCGTAGGCTGTCTAAAGAACTGTTTCATCAAAAGATTCTATATATATCGCCAGATTAAGAAACTTGGAAAATCAAATAGAAGTTGTAGATCTGTACCTCATGAATTTACATCTCAACAGACTCAACGCAGAGTGGATATCTGTCGTTGGATTATCGATAATCCCATGGATAATGGATTATAATCCCATCAGGTGAATTGTCCATGTGATGAAAAATGAGTCTATTACCGCAACCCTGACGCCTCGAAACAGTGGCTCAATCCCCGTCTACCTGCAAAAGTCATTGTTAAAACAATCAGTTCGGACCCAAAGTAATATTGTGTGTCTGGTGGAATTCTGAAGGAGTGATTCATTGGGAGTTTGTTCCAAACGGCCGTGCAGTAAATGCGGATCTTTATTCTCAAAAACTAGAACGAGTGCGTGAAATTTTGAGACGGAGATACCCAGCATTAGTTAACCGAAGTAGAGTTCTCTTGCTGCAGGGCAATGCAACGTCCTATATGCAACGAACAACGTTGACAAAAATTCAGAGATTGGAAGGAGTCGAACTGTTACCACACTCAGCATACAGCCACTGATCTTGCGCCTTCAGATTGCCATCTGTTTCGATTCATGGCCCATTTCTTGCGTGGAAGAAATTTCGAAAACTTTGAAGCTGTGCAAGTGGGTCTCACCGAATTCTTCGCATAAAAAACCAGAGACTGATACCGTTCCAGGATAATGAACCTCGCTGAAAGATGGCTGAATACAATAGAATCTGATGTCTCCACTTTGAAGAATAGTTTAATTTCTTGTCAGAAAATGTTTCAAATAAAGTTTTACTTAAAAACCGACATTACTTATGAGACACCATCTATAAACAGTCCCTCTTTCTGTGTTTGTCCAAGTGTGAGATAATGCACATTTGCTTTTAGCTTATAGGGTTGCACTTGTCCAAAAATCTTATATGCTGTATTCTCATGACGTTCTCTACTCACTCTACTACATACAATTCTTACGAAGTATTATTCTGTATAATTTTATTAATTTAGACAACCTTTCAATTCAAATTTCGTTTTAGGATACAATAGGTAAAGAGGTATTCTGATCTTTAAAGAGCGTGTCACTATGTGATGCCTTTGAAATTCCAAGTTCTTTGTATGACCGCGAGGGGAAAAAAAAAAAAAAAGATTTCCCTATTGAGAAATGTATAAGTATTTGAAAATTAAATCCAATAACAAGGAATATTCGTAAATAGTTAACTCCACCAAAAATGTAAATTTAAGATATACGTTTTGTCAAGAAAATATCCTGAATATAAGGTACTTTAATAAAACTTGCTAGAGCCATTCCTTAGAAAATAAAAAACATCGAAAATGTTTCGTGTAAAAGGCAGTTTGGACTGGAGATATTTCTTTTTTTAAATCTTCGTATCCCTAGGTGGATCAAGCTGTTTTTTGCTAACACGCTGGACCAAGAGAGGGCTAAATAATGTCCACAATTATATTTTATCCTTATGATTGTATTTACAATTTTTGCTTAGGTATTATTATTTATTAAGTGAATTAACTAAGAAATATTGTATATTAAGAAACAAATGATATATTTTTAACAAAATATTTTTATATCTTGAAAACAGCCAAATTAAATTAATTTCTGAAAGTTGTTGCAGTCCAACCTTTCCACATATTATATTTGCAACAGTTCTTCGCGTGGGACGAGGTGGATGAGGTACACAGACCCTTCCATTTTTAGTCACATACTTCATAATTCTTACCTTCCACTATTGTTGCTATTACTAACATTCCCCAGTTTCACTGTCACTTGAAGTGCATGCAGTAAAATTGGGTTCTGCGTCATCACCATTACCATAATCACAGTCCATGCCTTAAATCTGATGTACTTCTCCTTTAGTTTTACTAACACACTCATCAAAAATATCCTAACTTTCTTACATGTGATGTTCTAAAACTGCTTGCAATTCTATTTCATATTATATAATTATCTGCAAGTATTTCTGAATCATGTCACGGGCAGACAAAATAACACTATTTATAAAATGAGTTTTAAATGCCAATAATGCAATATAATGTTGGTTTCCAAATAAGTGTAGCTTTGAGCAATAAAGCCATTGTTGTAACATGTTTATAATCTCAAATTAAAAATTGTTACAACTTGGACCAAGGGAGGACTTTTTGCGACCACTTAAAATTTAGCCCACATAATTAGGTTTACAACCAAAAAAATTTAATTGTCTTTATTGAATCGTTAAGTTTATACTGTTTCTGAACAAAATGAGAACAACATGGTCTGAACATGTTCTGTACTGTAAAAGTAATAGTTCTATAAATGTGTGGACATAAATTTGCTCTTCCTTCGTCCGTCTAGGGTTAAATACCAAGTTGAATGAATAAAAATTTGGTATATACATATTTATAAAACACACACACACATTTTTGTGATTTCTTTATTCAGATAGTCTGAAATCGAATTTTTGAGTGCAATGCAGTACTTTCTCCGTTTAGTGTACATACGCAGCAGAGAAAATAAAACTGACAAAAGTATTGAAAAATTCAATAAATAACAGTGAATATCTCGTATATGTCTGACAGGACAATACAAGTTTTATTTATATTAAATATCGTGTTTTAAATTTATTTATTTAAATTTGCCGTTTGATTTTAATACAGAAATTTTGGCTTAGTCAACAATGCAGTTATTAGTACAAAAAGAACAGGTATAATTAAATGTAATACACGAATACAGAAATCCTAATTTCTTATCTGAGTAGGTACCTAAACTAAATTTTGGAATTGTAAAACATAGTATATTCCATAAGAAAGCTTATAAACTAATTCATTTCTAGATATTCTTCCACTGAATAAAAACAACCATGTATTAGGAATTTTTTCAAATATTTTTTTGAAGACTATTAATACAATAACACATAAAATATAAACTAAAAAGCAGAAATGAAACGTATAGGAAAAATACAATCGTAATAGTCACTATAGTACATAACGAGGAGTTTTGACACAAATACAATTGAAACTTTAAATCTGTAGATATTATTCATATAAATACAAGTCTGCTATCTTATAGCTTACAATGATAGCAGAAATACTGAAAACATCCTTGAGGACAATAGAAATTATGATTTATTAGAACTCTTTTTGTATCCATTCTGAATGTTTTTTATCCTTACTTTTTATATTCTCAGTGATTAAGTTGTACATGTCAATACCTTTAAGTAAAATGGAGTTAACTCTTTTAGTAAATATATTTTATTTATGTTCCTTTTTTATAATCATGTACTGTATTATTCATCTGGAAAGTTTGAATGTTGTTATTTATGAAACAGACAGTAAAGGGATCTACATTTTTTCTATGTATTATATTTTTGTCTATTTCTTGTGATTTACCAATTATACAATATTATTCAAAATTCCTTCGGAATGAAAAGAGTTTCACAGGCTAATCCAATAAAATTCAGTAGCGGCATTTCGTTTGTCAGTAAATAGTTTAAATATATAGTATTTAAATTAGAATAGTTAGGAGCCATTTTTGAGAATAGCAGAATTATTAAAAAATATTCCTTTAAACCGTAGTTTAAGGTGAGGGGATTTTGTAAAAAATCTTAGTGTCGCATCTTTGTAAGATGCTGAACTCAAATACAAAGCTTGTGCTTATACAACAGTTGTTTGTTTAGTTATGCTGTTCACAATCTCCACCTTTTTTTTCTAAAAATACATTTTTTTATTTAGGCGTCCTTTAAATACGTATTTCAGGTAAAATCACTACACCTCAGTTTTGGGTGGAATACAATATTTCCTCTTTCCTTCTATCGGGATGTAGAGAGAGTGTAAACGTATTCCTCCAACACAGAAATCTGGAAAAGGGTCTTGAAATACGTTTGAACGACAGCGACGAAATTAAAATAGTATGTACGCTTATGATTAAACACAAGTAATGTTCGCAGTAAAAGTCTCATTAAGATTACACGAATATCTTGTTGACTTTATTCAATCTCATATTCTCTATTTATTCCTATATTTGTAGATAAACTTACTGTTATTGCTTACAACTATGTTAAGGAGCTTCATACATTACTGCTCATTTTTTAAGCTTAATTCACATTTAACTATGTAATTTTATCTTTTGGTGCATATTTTAAAGCTTTATAGGGCATAGCTGGTGCACTATGGCAATTTTTATGATGTATGAATCCTCGGTCTCTTATTATGCAATGCATTCATTGATTATATCGCATGATTTATTTCAAAATTGAAGGTGTAACTTTCAAATCATACCTATTATGACATTCAGTATTTTTCTGGTGGATTTGTTTTTGTTGATGTACACAGAAGACTGTCATTCCTGTCTTTGCGAGATATTCCGCTTATGTTTTGGGCAATGCTGAATTTTAATAACTTTATATCTTTAACCTTCAGACTGCTATGCGGTGTCCAGCTGGACCCCAGGGTAAACGTTTTAGTTTTTATGAGTGGAATATGTAATTTAGAATTTTGAAACTTTTTAAATGTGTTGTAAATTTAATCAGCTTTATTACCATAAAATATTTCTGTAAAGTATTCAATAAATAGAACTGTTAAAAATAAAAAACAACTTGGGGTTTAATTGGACCCTTATGGTAGTTTATGTCTCATAAAATTTTCTGCTTCTTGAGAGTTTTATGTTGGCTGCCTTGTGTTTCTCAGTTATTCTAGCCTGCATTGTTGGTTTGAAATTGTGTGGAAATAGTTCAGTACTCTCCTAGTGTGCACTGTAAGGTGTAGTCATGTCGAAACGGAAAGGTGAAACTTTTAAAAGGCTGGTGCCAGTTATGTCCAAGAAAAAACTGATATAAAAGCTAGAAGAAAGTGTTGACTTGCAGGAAATTCATTTGCGATTCCCACTGTAAGAAAATGCAGAGAGTAGTGTTTATTGGATGTTACACTTAGTGAACATGAATTGTAAACTTCCATGTAAAAAACTTAAACGGTACTGAAAGTACATTGCAAAAATGTTATAATGCATTTGTGAATACAAGTTAAAATAAAAAATAAAAATGATTTCTTTTAATGCGATAGTACTGGAAAATAAAAAATAATATTATAATTTAATATTAGTTTGTTTGACAATGTTAATTGTGAGGCATTGTTGGTAAAAAATGTTTAGACATCATAATTGTTGTTTTAAAATTATTTTATTTGCTAAGTAGAGCATAAGCTAAATATATTGTGTTAATTCGAGTTTTCTGCCTGAGATCCCTTGGACCCCTCTCAGGGTTTTAAGAAGGTACTTTAAAAGCAGTCTGAAGGTCAAAAGAGTATGTACGTAACTCTGGGGAACACCAAAAAATAAATTTGTTTTATATTTTCAGCTCTATTTCTAAATATTAAGCTACTGAAGCAGATTTATTAAACCGCATTTGTAAATTGACTGTTTGGTTTAATAAAAATACTTAAAAAGGTTGCATTTCAAACAAAAAGTCTCAAATATTTCTGATGGCACATAACTGTAATTTGTTTTAATGCAAAAAAATTTATCAAATTATTACTTTCTCTACTACGTATAGTAAGTAGGGGAAGTATTGTATTTCACCCAAAAATTCGATACCGACATTTCACCGGAAATATATGTTTTTAGAGCCCCTGAATCCAAAAAAAGCATTTTTGGAAACATGTCCGTGTGTGTGCCTGTGTGTGTCTATCTGTGAACAGCATAACTCAGAAACGAACAGTCGGATAAACACCAAACTTGGTATTTAGGTTCAGTATCTTCCAGAGATGCGACACAAAGGTTTTCAAGAAAATCCTCCCACCCCAGAATACCCTTTACATGGAACATTTTTCAAAAATTTTAATTTTCTCAAAAATGGCTCTAACGATTTTGATTAAAATATCATATGTTTACGATATTTTCATGACAAATAAAATGTATATCTTTAATTTTCTGGGAATGTCTCCAAAAGCATTCTTCATTGTGAACGACTTTTGCATAACTGGTAAACCATAAGAGATAGACAAAATGTTACTACACAAAAAATGTGGATCGCGTTAAAATACACAATTTATGTTATATACATTTTTTTGTTGAGTGAACCATTTTCGAGATATTGCTTGTTATTCCCTTAAATTTTTCAATACTTATTTTCTCAAATGGGAATTCGTTATTCATTTAGTCGTCCTCCGTGGACTAGTGGTAACGTGCTAGCCTCTAGTTCCCGAGGTCGCGGGTTCAAACCCGGCGGAGGGGGATGGATTTTTTCGGGCGTAAAAATCCTTAGCACGACGGCTTCCTTCGGAAGGGAAGTAAAGCTGGTGGTCCCGTGTCGTAGATTTACGGCACGTAAAAGAACCTCAAGCCTGATAAGAGGCCTCTGAGCAAAATTTCCGGTCATTTAGAATGGGACGCTAAGAACCACAGTAGTTAAAGAGCGTCCATAAATAAAAACTCAATTTCAATTTCGTTATTCAGTTTTTTGTCTTTGATATGCAAAGAGTATTAATCTGTGGCAAAGGGAATGGTACTGTACGTAGCAAACAGCTATTAAAAGACATATGTATTTGCTTAAAGGCTACTGTATTTCTATATTGCCCTTGTAAATATATATTCCCCTTACATCTACAAGACACTTAGCAATAAGATAGAGTCTGCAAATGTTTATCTCGATTAACATGAAGTAGATGGAGAATAGTAAAAAATAGTTTGTACAAAGGTTAAGAAAGTCATGTGAGTGTAACACATCAGATTTTTTTTAAGTTCCACTGCTGCCATTCCACCAGTATATTGAAGTAGGCAATTTAAGATTGCCAACAATGGAGTCTTCGATTCCATCGTCGCTTATATATCGTGAAAATAATGGCAGCCAAAACTTGGGGAACTGATTTTACAGTACTACATCGCACGCATAAAACGATTATACGTCCCAAGTTGGATTAGGGCTGCTCTATGTATAAGTCAGCAAATCCATAAAGCCTCAAAATTTTGATAGTATTCAATCTTCCGCACTCAGGATATCCTTGGGTGCCTTTCACACCACTCCCGTAAGGGGTTTCCAGTTTGAAGCAAATGAACCTCCGCTGAATACGAGTCTCACATATACTACACAAACTGTATCCTGGAGTCCAATTCTTGCGGTCGTATTTTTGTTTTATTAGGGACCGCGTTGCTCGACTCCGATAACTATTATTTATTGATTATAGAGCAAGGGAATAACGAGTTTCAAGTCTTCCGTATAACACTTGTTTGTTAATTACGGGTTTACACTTTATGTTTACTTATGAATTTTATTTAACACTGAATTTATTTTTAGATCACTTTCACTCGATTTGAAAACTTCGCGCACACGATTATAATATTTCTTTGTTGATACACTGTTCATTTTGGCGCGGAACTTTACTGCAAAGTGACGTAGGTTTGTCACAGTACGAAGTTCACTAGACGATTGACTTTAGCGTTCCTGCATCAGTTTATATACTCTGAAGAAGGTTTGTTTTTACGTTTTTTTTATAAGCCCCACGCTTTCTGAGCCAATTTGAACAGGTTTTGTTTGTTGTATTGTAATTCAACTGTTGGGGAGCCGAACTTGAGGTTCGTTGCAACCGTGTATGGTAAAAAGTTTCCGGTAGCCTTCGCCCCAAATGTACTTTCTGGTGGCCTTTGCCCCAAGTTTTAAAAAATATTAACTTTGTAATTTGATGCTTTTTTTAAATATTATATATATTTATGTTTGCCTCGGCTGCGTCAAAATTGTTAGATACATGTTTCTCTTTGCAGGGTGGTGGTGCGACTGAAGAATGTAGGGTTACACAGATTATAATTTTAGTTCACTACATTTATTAATGCTTGATACGATTTAAATAACACTTCACTGATATAGAGAGATAGCTGTGAGATTTTTTTAATTAATTACTTGCACTTTTTAACACGTAAACTTTTTTTCGTCTCACACGAATACGTATTAAATTTCTCGAGGATGTATCTCACGTCCGGATAGGAACACTGTCTACAACCAACGCGTCCAGTTTCTTCGGCCTAAATTTGTAAATTTCTGTATTTCAAGTGTCTGATTGGCTATTCCTAATCCAATAGAATACTTTTATTTAACTTAAGTTTTTTCTGGTTGTTGATTGGTTATTTTATAAACTCACAAAAAACTACATTATTGTGTTACTCCAATAATGAATAGTAGCATTATTAAACATTATTACTCATTATTGCCTCAAGGTTACCTCATTGTTACCTCATTGTTAGCAATTTTTAACCTATTATCATTACATTATTAAATTACGTAATACATTCACATAACATTATTAAACATGGATACAATAATATAAACATTTACAATGACTGTAATATACACTTTATATGTATATATATATATATATATTGCTTTAAGGCGGGCTGTTATTGAATTTACATATTATATAATTTGACTTAAACCATTTAAATGTTAAAACTCTGGGTTCTCTTAAACATTTTACTACCACTGTTCCTTTTGCATCTATAACGAAATGTGTAATGTAACTATTTTTGCAAATGTTTATTTGGAGTAAATGTAGTAGAGAAAAAAATAAGCTTTAGTAAGAATTGTCTATATACCCACCATTAAAGATAGAGGGTAAAGAAAGTCATGTGAATGTATCACAACATATATTTTTAAGATAAGTGGAGTGATTCTACTAAGCATAGCATTTGCCTGTTTTAGCTTGGATCAAAGTGTCTTTTGTAGCACCTTCATTTAATTGTTAACCGATGGGCTCCTTTGTTGATGTTCAGCTTACTCCAGGTTAAAGTTTACTTTGGTTCGCCATCTTTGAGGTATGTTTGAAGTGTATGAGTATACCATTTTTGCATGAGCTCGTTACGAACAAATATCTATTTGAATAAAATATTTCAGTATTTTCCCCTCCTCTTGCATGTAACCAGTCAGTATTACCCAATTTCTAGGCCAGCATTCTTGTCTTAATCCTCCCTTTTTCTTCGCTCCTGACCCTGAAAGCAACAGTGTTCATAGGTTGATGTTTGAACGCCAAACATTTGAAATCAAACCAATACAAGACGGAGTCATCCGGCGTTGTGAAGCATGCATTCCAGCCATTCAGGTGAAACCTTTCCGTATTCGTGCCCTTTCACTTATCCCCTAGGCCTGGCCTTTGCTCATAAGCTAGTATCTAACATGGTTTGAACGAAAGGTATTGCCACGCTTTCGTACACTCGACTGTACCTGTGATTTTTAATGTATAGAGCGATTGTGGGCGGACGTGTGTGTGAATTACATATTTAATTATTTTGCCTACCACATACCTAGTAGGGAGAGAAGATGTTGTATTCCACTCAAGAATTCGATACCGGCATTTCACCAGAAATACACATTTTGAGGCATCTTGAATCTAAAGAAGGTATTTTTAGAAAAAATAATCTGATGTGTTACACTCGCATGAATTCCTCTACTCTTGTACGAACTACTTTTATAAACGCTTATTCTCCATCTACTTCATGTTAATCGAGTTAAACATCTGCAGAAACTATCTTACTGCTTATTTTCTTATAGGCGCTAGGAGAATGTGGTGGGCTTTAAGCGATAGTCAAATCTTTTAAGAGCTGGTTGCTATGTTGAACATTCCATTCTCTTTACATGTCCAGGACATAAAAAAAGGAATAATGAAGTCCCATTAGCGAAAAAGTATAACTATTGCTAAATTCAAATAAATAACAAGGAATGTTTCGGAAATGGTTCACTCGACAAAAAATGTAAATGTCATAAATTGTTTTAACGAGATCTACATTTTGTTTGTATAGAAAAAGTTTGTCTATCTCTTACGATTTATCAGTTATAGAAAAGCCATTCAGAAAGAAGAGAACTTTTGGGGACATTCCCAGAAACTTAAGGATATACATTTTATTTATAATGAAAATGTCTTAAATGTATAATATTTTAATCGAAATAGTTCGAACAATTTTTGAGAAAAATAAAATCTTCGAAAAAATGTTCATGTAAAGAGTAGTCCGTGGTGGGGATTTTCTTGAAAACCTTCGTGGTGCATCTTTAAGAGATACTGAACCTAAATACCAAGTTTGGCATTTATCGAACTTTAAGTGTTTGAGTTATGCTGTTCATAGTCACACACAAACACACAGACCTTTTTTCTAAAAATGCTTTTTTTTAAATTAGGCCTCAAAACATGTATTTACGGTGAAATCTCGGTATCGAACTTTTCGGGTGGAATGGAATATTTCCCCTACTCACTATACGTAGTAGAGAAAGTAAAAATGTCCGTCTGTGTGGTTGTGAACAACATGACTCATAAACTAAAAAACTGGTAAATGCCAAACTTCGTATTTAGGTTTAGTACCTTCCCCTCAAAAATTACCTTTACATGGAACAGTTTTTCCAAATTTTTTATTTTAATAAAAATGGTTCTAACGATTTTGATTAAGAAATGCCATATATTAATGATATTTACACGAAAATAAAATGATATCTTGAATTCTCCGGGACTAGCCTTTGATGTCCCCTTCACTCAGGAATTTTATATAATCTTGTATAAGTGGTAAACGTTAAGCGATAGGAGTAAATGCACTACACAAAAAATGTAGATCTCATTAAAATGCACAAATTATTTCAATTTAAATAATTTTTTGCGGCATCAGCCATTTTCGAGATATACTTTTAAAGTTCGAGTTTCAGCTGATTCTCGCGATGTCATGGAAAGAATATGGAATTTTAACGCCAGCGTATAGCGTCCATTTCTTCCCTTTGTATCTATAACAAAATGTTCATACACTTTCGGAAAGGCAGCTATTTTCGGAAACGTTTATCCCCATTAAAATGAAATGGATAGGAAAATAAACTTTCGTAAGAATAATTTGTACACCCACTAATAAGCGATGAGGGTTAGAGAAGGTAATGTTGAGGCAGTGTTTTAAACACTTAATGATTTCAGTCAAATTATATAATATATGAATTCAATAACAGCCCGCCTTAAAGCAATATGTGTATGTTACAAGATATAAAAAGTGTATATTAGTCATTGCATATATTTATATTATTGTATACATGTGTAATAATAATATGTGAATGTATTACGTAATTTAGTAATGTAGGAGCTGTGAGAATAATAGGTTAAAAGTTGCTAACAATGAAGTAACAATGAGGTAACCTTGAGACAATAATGAATTTGAAAGTTTAACAATCCTACTTGTAATTCTTGGAAAACAATAATGTAATTTCTGTGACAGTTTATAAAATAGCCAATCAACAACCAGAAAAAGCTTTAGTTAAATGAAGATATTCTTTTGGACTAGGATTAGCCAATTAGAAACTAAAATGCAGCAACATTTACAAACTCAGAAGTCAGTTGCTTGTAGACAGCGCTCATAACTGGACGCGTTGCTTGTAGATAGTGTTCCTAACCGGACGCGAGACCCGTCCTCGAGAAATTTAATACGTATTCAGTATGAGACGAAAATAGCTTACGTGTTAAAAGGTGCAAGTATAATAAAAAAATCTCACAGCTCTCTCTTAATATATCAGTGAAGTGTTATTTAAATCGTGTCAAGCATTAATAAAAGGAGTGAAGTAAAATTATAATCTGTGTAAGCCTGCATTCTTCAGTCGCACCACTCCCTGCAGACATTCATGTCTCTAAAATAAAGTATAAATACTGACGCAGCCGAGGCAAACATAAATATATAATATTTAAAGAAACAGTCAAAATTACAAAGTTAATATTTTTTAAACATTTTTGGGGCAAAGGCCACCGGAAAGTACATTTGGCGCGAAGGCTACCGGAAACTTTCTACCATACGTGCGGTTGCAACTACTTCAAGTTCGGCTCCCCAACATTTGGACTACAATACAACTCCTACTTCCAATCGGCTTTCCATACGTAGCAGCAACAAACAAACCTTCTTCAAATTGGCTCCCAAAGCGTGGGGCCTATAACAATACAACAAAACAACTTCTTTAATGTGAATGTAACGCATCAGATATTTTAGGACAGCTAATTACAGTCCCATGTGGAAAGCCACGAGAACTTAAAAGTAAGGTGAATGGAAGAAATTCGAGAAGCATCAAATGAGCTTGTGGTATGTACGATCGCGCTTTAGAGTTATTCCACACACTCGCCTTCACAGGGTAGGGCAACTTGTTCTAACCGGGAATCGATTGACAAGCACACACTCAGAGCCTCAGCCATGCCAGCGGATCAAGCAGGTCCTTATGCGCGCCTTTACAATACGTATATGGCTGACGAACACTTGAGTCCTAATCAACTGAGAATACTTGGGCATGAAGAAGAAGGTGATAAATGGAGAGAGGAAAGAATAGCGCGTGGGAGAAGCACCAAAGAAAAGTAAGTAACAGTAGTAAGGGTAAGAATGATATACACGAAAGTGAAATATAGTAATAGAAATCCAAGCAAGAAAGGAAAGTAAGAGGAAAATGAAGCAGGAATTCTGCACCACAAAAATAAAAGCTTGATATGATGTAGAAACATACGTTCTTTTTACTTTCTCTACTATGTATAGTAAGTAGGGAAAGTATTATATTCCACCCAAAATTCGCTACCGAGATTTCACCGGAAATTCATATTTTGAGGCCCCCTGAATGAAAAAATACATTTTTAGAAAAGGATCCTCGTGTGTGTCTGTCTTTTGAAAATTGGATAAGTACCAAACATGGTATTTATTCAGTATCTTCCAAAGATGCAAGATTTTCAAGAAAATCCCGACTGCTTCTGTGATCTGCTGGTTAGCATGCTAGTTTCCAAATTCCGAGATCCTGGGTTCGATTCTCGGCCGAGGAATGGAATTTTTTGTTTAAGCAGGATTATTCCCCGTTACCCCTAGAGTCTGAAAGTATGAGTTGAGAAAGTGTTTATTAGCTCCACGTATGGACGCCAATTTGAAGAACGTGGTTTTTTATAGTTGTATTATATAGTTCTTATGTTGGGGAACCGAACTTGAAGTAGTTGCAAACGCACGTATAGTAAACAGTTTCCGGTAGCCTTCGCCCCAAATGTATTTTCAGGTGGCCTTTGCCCCAAGTTTAAAAAAATATTAACTTTGTAATTAAACTGCTTCTTTAAATATTTATTATTTATGTTTGCCTCGGCTGCGTCAGTATTGTTTTAGAGACATGGATATCTTGGCAGGGCGTGATGCGACAAGAATGTAGGCTTACGCAGATTTTAAGTTTTAATTCACTCCTTTTTATTAATCCTTGACACAAATTAAATAGCATTTCACTTGATATCAAGAGCTGTGAGATTATTTTATTTAATACTTGCACTTTTTAATATAAACTATTTTCGTCTCACACAAAAACGTATAAAATTTCTCGAAGACGCATCACGCATCCGGTTACAATCATTATCTGCAGGCAACTGAATTGATTTGAACCGTCTAAACTTGTAAATTTCTGTATTTGAAGTCTTTGATTGGCTAATCCTACTACAACAGAATACCTGCATTTAACTAAAGCTTTTTCTGGTTGTTGATTGGCTATTTTAAATAATATGTTTAAAATAATATAAGCATATGCAATGACTGTTACACACATTTTACAAATTATTACATACGCATATTGCTTCAAGGCGGGCTGTTATTGAATTTAAATATTATATAATTTGACTATAAGTGTTAAAGTGTTTTAAGTGTTAAAAATACTGCCTCAGAGTGAGAGTGTAAATATGTGTGTAAAATTAAGCTTATAAATAAAACCAAAACGTAAACAAACTTAAAACTAACAGAATGTTAAACGAGTGAACATCTTTTCCAATGAGCAGTTATTCCAAACACAAAGTCGTCGATGTGACCATAGATGTTAAAGGCGGCATATAAATGGGGTAAAAGTTCACCCACCCAAACTACCTTTTACAAAAATATTTTTAAAATGTTTGACTTTCTGAAAAATGGCTCTTAATTTTCTTGCGAAGTCCTGTTCATTCAGAAGGAATTTTATATAATCTTGTATAGTTAAATGGCAAACCTTGAGGGATAGACGTATAACGAATGCGTAATGTAGCTATTTTTGCAAAGGTTTGTCTAACATGAAGTAGAGAGAAAAATAAGCTTTCGTAAGAATAATTTGCATACGCAATATTAGACGATAGAGGGAATAGAAGGTCGTGTGAATGTAAACATAATGTTTTTTATGATTCAAATTGATTCTGAGAATGAGAGCTGTTTAATCTCCAAATCGCAGAGGTATTCTTTAAAATTTAAAAAAATTAAGAATGAGTAATTTATGACCCCAGGAGTAACTCGTTATATATTATATTCACATTAATTTCTCTAGCCACCATCGTTTACTTTTATAACTCTGCTTTAAATTATTCTTTAAAACCCACTAGGTGTTAATTGAAACAAACGTTTACAGAAATGGTTTCATACACATTTCGTTGAAGGCACAAAGCTAACAGAGGACCTGAAGCAATAGTCAAATCTTTACATGCTGGTGTTGAAATTCTATACTGTTTCCATAACTGAATAGTGACCACTTCAATCAAAACATAAGTATTGGTAACTTTAAAGTAATAACACATATCTCGTAAATGGTGGAAGCCACAAAGTAAATTGAAGTAAATGGTGCATTTTAGAGGGTTCAACAGTTTTTGTGTATTGATTGATCCCTCACGCATGCCGTTAAAGCACTTTCTAGATTGGATGTTGCAATTATGCTATGCTATCTCAAAATAAATTTTACAACGCCTTGTGGTTTTCCACAAAAGAAGTGTGAATTTAATGTCGTGCCGGAGTTATGCCATTGTAGCTCAGTTGGTTAGAGTAGCGACACAATAAGATGAAGATTTATTGTGTGAAATCCCGCCCATGGGATTGAATCTTTCGGTCTGTTTCTACCTTACTAGTTCTCTATCTTATAATTTACCAATTACAAAAAATTCAATCGAATGCACAAGATTTTAAAGCATATTCCCAAAATTTCAAAGCATACATTTATTACGCATATAAATATATGAAGAGTATGACATTTTAATAAAAATCTTTGCAGACAATTTTTACTTTCTCTACTACGTATAGTAATTAGCGGAAGTGTTGTATTCCACCCAAAAATTCGATACCGAGATTTCACCGGAAATACATGTTTTGAGACCCCCTGAACCCAAAAAAAGCATTTTTGGAAACATGTCCGTGTGTGTCTGTGTGTGTGTCTGTGTGTCTGTGAACAGCATAACTCAGAAACGAACAGTCGGATAAACACCAAACTTGGTATTTAGGTTCAATATCTTCCAGGGATGCGACACGAAGGTTTTCAACAAAATCCCCCCACCCCAGGATACCCTTTACATGGAAGATTTTTCGAAAATTTTAATTTTCTCAAAAATGGCTCTAACGATTTTGATTAAAATATCACAGGTTTAATATATTGTCATGACAAATAAAACGTATATCTTGAATTTTCTGGGAATGTCTCCAAAAGTGTTCTTCATTGTGAACGACATTTGCATAACCGGTAAACCATAAGAGATAGAGAAAATTTTACTACACAAAAAATATAGATCGCGTTAAAATGCACAATTCATGTCATATACATTTTTTTTGTTGAGTGAACCATTTTCGAGATATTGCTTGTTATTCTCTTATATTTTTCAATACTTATTTTCTTAAATGGGAATTCGTTATTCATTGTTTTGTCTTTGATATGCAAAGAGTATTAATCTGTGGCAAAGGGAGTGGTGCTGCACCTAGCAACCAGCTATTAAGAGATATGTATGTGCTTAAAGGCTACTGTATTTCCAAATTGCCCTTGTAAATATATATTCCCCTTACATCTACAAGAAAATTAGCAATAATATAGAGTCTGCAAATGTTTATCTCGATTAACATGAAGTAGATGGAGAATAAGCGTTTGTTAAAATAGTTTGTACAAGAGTAGAGAAAGTCATGTGAGTGTAACACATCAGATTTTTAAAACTGAAAAGAATAATTTGGGGTAGGTACTGAACTAAAAAGCCAAGTTTCAGTATTTATTCGACTCTTCCTTTTTGAGTCTTCAAAGACACACAGACAGTGGATTGGATTCAGATATATTTACGGTGAAATCTCGATATCCTATTTTTAGATGGAATGCAATACTTCCTCTGCTTACTATAGGTAAGTACTAGAGAGGGTAAAAATTGCATTCAGAAAATGCGCACACGTTCTACGTCATATAGATTTCAAGTTAGTAAACTAAGAGGAAAATTAGGCGTATTTTGCCACAGAGATTTGTTACGGCCTAAGGTAAGAAGTAACTTTAACAACTCCTGTGTTTTGTTGCAGGAGGGTAGGTATATGGACTACAGTGCTTCTGTATACAAATGTGTTTTTATGGTTTTTGGGAAATTCTTACCTAAAAAGTGTAAATAAAAGCGAATTTAGTAAACGATGTTTATAATTATAGGAGTATTTCACGAAATAGATACTTTAAAGAAACAGATAATTTAAATATTCTTTGTAGTTTAGCAAATTTTTAATTAGTATTTTCGTGAAACAGACCTTTAGTCACCATTATCGACTAGAAGTCTAGTAAATGTTTCTTAGAGAGTCTTCTTAATCCGAGATTAAGTCATAACGTGTAATAATATGAAATTTAAGATTAACTACTTTTAGTTTTTGAATTTATATATATATATATATATATATAGTGAACAATATAAATTATATAGATAGATATTTATTGCTAAAAACATTTACACATGTATAGCAGCGTCAGATGTTAAATATTACAATAATTCAATCTTATAAAATTCCTGGACCTTAGAGAGAGGATTTTTCTTCAATATCATTAAAATCTGTCTTAAAAACGTCGTATGTAAGTGTCTTGATTTTATCCGGTAAACTATTGAATAGATTAATGGATGATACTTCAAAGCTATTTTGTGTTTTACTATACTTACATTTACCAAAATAAATATTGTTCCAACTTCGTGTCGGATAATTATGAACAGTTTCACACAGATTATACTGTTGTAGATTCCTCTTTATGTACAATAAACAATTCAAAACATATATACAAGGAAGAGTGAGGATTCCAAGTTCAATAAAATGTGGTTTACAATGTGTTTTTGGCGGAAATCCACATACTATTCTTATCACTCTCTTTTGTAAAATAAAAAGCTTATTAGCATAAGTATGGTACCCCAAAGTAAGACACCATAATCTAAAATGAAGTATATATTACTGTAATACACTGACAGTTTAGACTTCTTATTTATTGTTTGGCTCAGTACACGTAGCATGAACATTCCTTTACTCATATATACACACAAAAACACTGCCAGTGAAAATTTTAAGGACATCCAGTGTGAGTAATTATTTTTTTTCTCGGTAATTTTAACTCCTGAATTTTCTTTTCAAGAATATTATTTAGATTATTATATGCTAACATACATGTTTATTGCGCTATTTTCTCTCTCTCTCCCTCTCTCTCTATATATATATATGTGTGTGTGTGTGTGTGTTTGTGTGTGTGTCGCATGAAAACTACAAGTCATTAAGGCAGTCTCTATCTCGCAGCCAAAAAAATGTTGTTGGACTGTAGCAAAACACCCACTGGATACTCTATCTCGCCTATGGATTATGACGGGGTGGAACCAGGTTAAGTAATCGGTGATAAGCCATACTTGAGTGATACCAGGGCAGGTAGGTGTGATAACTCTTTTGTACATTTTGAAACACATTGCTATACACACCTTTTAATTAATGTTGCATTCTGAACAGTGAATTTTGCGTTCCCTGTATTTACTTGGAACAAATAACCATTCCCTGCTTTTACCGGGACTGCCGACATTTTTGAACTGCGGTGTGTAATGCATATGCAGAAACATATACCATTCTCCGAGAATGAATTATTTTTACTTTCTCTACTACGTATAGTAAGTAGGGGAAGTATTGTATTCCACCCAAAAATTCGATACCGAGACTACACCGGAAATACACGTTTTGAGACCTCCTGAATCCAAAAAAGCGATTTTGGAAACATTGCCGTGTGTGTCTGTAAAGAGCATAACTCAGAAACGAACAGTCGGATAAACACCAAACTTGGTATTTGGGTTCAGTATCTTCCAGAGATGCGACACGTTTCCGCAGTTATCCTTTTAGCTGCGAATGTAGATTGCGCTGTTTCAATTACTATCGATATGTTGACTGAGATGGATTTAATAGAGGGAAATGCTTGTAACGGACAATGTAGCCCATAACAATGTTTGATACAGGTGCATTTACAGGACATTTTAGGACTAGGATCAGAGTATAAGTGCCTCCACAAATGTGACAATATAAATACAAGTACAGATTGTCCGGAGCCGAAGTTCCCTGACCATAACTGCAAGAAATTTGGCTTTTTCCAATCTCATTTTCTTCCATTTATCATGTTTAAATACTCTGATAGTTGGCCACATAAACTCGTAAATTAGGAATTTTGGATTGGAACGATAACTGAAGTCTGCCAGTAGAATAATGTAGTTATTAGCTGCTTCACAATGCAATGACTGAAAAGACGTATCTGCCGGGTAGCAGAGCGTGGTTGGGGAATATTAGTAATGGAAGGCTACCATAAACCGTTAACCAAAATCGTTACGAGCCATTTTTTTGGAAAATAAAAACGTTCGAAAAATGTTCCATGTAAAGGGTAGTTTAGGGTGGGGGAATTTTATTGAAAATCTCCCTGTGGCATATTTGGATACTGAACCTAAATACCAAATTTGTTATTTATCAGACTCTTCATTCTTGAGTTATGCTGTGCATAGAAATTAAGACACACTGACACTCACACACACGGATATTTTTATCAAAATGATTTATTTGTAATCAGGGGGCCTCAAAACGTGTATTTCCGGTGAAATCTCTATATCGAAATTTTGGGCGGAATGCAATATTTTCTCTACCTGCTAGGTACGTGGTAGAGAAAGTAAACAGTAATGCAAAATTATAAAAAAATTAGGTTCACAGTTGAACAATACGGACTCAGAAGTAAGAATAAATAAAACTGTATACCTACAGGCATTCATAGTGACAACAGAAAACGAAGTTAGAATTTTATGGACATATTAAACGAATAAACTCATACAGCCTCACAAAACAAATAATGGAATTCTACAAAAACAGAAGTAAAGCACAGGTAGATACTATGAAGTGGATTAGCGAAGTAAAAAAAAATATATATATATATACTGCCGTTTATGAAAATTGCAACACCAAGAAGGAAACGCACGAATTCAATGAATTTAATACCACAGGTTAGGTACATGGCAAGTAACAAATGATAAACTTTTCAAATCTATGCATAGCCTTTGAGCTCTAATATACAGTATTTGGTGTGGCCTCCATACGCTGCAATTAGGGCTGTTATACGCCGTAGCATTGAATCAAAAAGGTTCTGAATAATATAACATTGCAGTTTATTTATTGTGCTAAGAGTTTTACAATTTGGTTGTCTGCTGCAATTAGAACCCTGGCCACTCATTCAGTAGACAATCACTACAGATTTTTTATATTTTACAATTTCTCGTCAATAGATTATCTTCTTTTTCAGTCTTTTCATGTCCCATTTCCACTTGTTTTTCACGTTTCACTTATTGATTACTTAACCATCACACATTCACTATAGTTTTCCATTCAAAGTAAGATACGCTAACTCTTACTTTTCTCTTTCCACTGTTCAAAGCCATTTATTTTTTACTTTACACAAAAACTGTCAAATGCTTCTAGCGTCCTTGCACATCATTTCGATCATAAGCGTATTTCTATCCCCCTATAACCAATTCTTATTAAAAATTCTTTTCTCCAATTTTCTGTTCCTTGGCACTTAAATACTGTGTTCAATGTATTCATTACCACCACTTATCGGACATTGGTTCTGAGAAATACCCTGTCTTAACCCTCTTAGCCTCCATGCTCCGGTTCTTACCCTCTCTTTCTTTATTTACTATGTCTATATATTTTTCCCTACCCCATGTATTTTTCATTGGCCTATAACAAACTAATGAGCTCTTTCTGAATAAGTTCCTGAGGGATTTCCTTCCACGCAGTATGTATTCGAGCCCACAAATTCGTGATACTGGTTACTGGAGGACCGTGACACACCAGGTGCCGACCAACCATATCCTAAACGATGTTCGATGGGCGACATGTCAGGCGAACTTGCAGGTCAGGGAAGCAATGGTACCTATCGCTCTCCAAGAGGGCTTGTACATTCCTCGCAATATGTGGCCGGGCATTGTCCTGTTTAAATCTGGCCTGTGGAGATGCCTGAAACAGGGGGAGTATCTCAGGCTCCACAACCAGCGTTAGATACCGATTGGTGTTCGAAGTGCCCTCAATTCGTAGGAGGCGAGATCGGTTATTGTAACCAATGGCGCCCCAAACCATCAAACCTGGTGTTTGTCCGCTATGCCGCTCAACAATGCAGCCCTCCAAGTTGCGCTCACCACGGTACCGCCGGACACGTATGTGGCCATCAGTGTAGGACACGTTGAAGCGGGATTCGTCCGAAAAGACTACATTTTGCCATTCAGCACCCCAGTGACGGTGTTCACGTGCCCATTGCAATTGGAGGAGCTTGTGGTTTCTGGACAATGGAAGTCGACGTAATGGAATGCATGCAACCAGCCCAACCTCCAACAGACGGCGACGAACCGTTGATGCAGACAAGTTCACACTTGTTGCAGTGATCTAACGTCGAGCCAACACTGTGGATGAAGCTGTACGGTCCGTTATGGCCATGCGGACAAGATGACGGTCATCCCGTGCTGTGGTCATGTCCCGTGATCCAGTACACGCTCTTCGCTGCGTACGACCTTCATCTATTCACTGCTTCCACACACGCATCACTGTCGTAGCAGCAGAAATGTCACGGTATGACAAATCCGCTTCCCGAAGACCTATCATTCTGCCCCGTTCGAACCCACTGGCATGCCGACATGGCTTCCTTTGACGTCGACGAGGCATACTGGCATTCACTTTATTGTTTCCACCTTGTTTGACAGCTCTGCACTGACTACACTGAGCGCAACACTGACCCTGTCGGACCGACAGGAGACGGCTCTGCTCGTCCTAAGTGTATCCCATCTCTCTGCAAACCTAACCATTTATTACTTGCACACTCTTCTACACTTCTACCAAGTTTGGAGTTCTTCGGGAAATTATTTCTTGGTGTGGCAATTTTCACAAACGGCAATGTATACAGAAAAAACTGCAACAACGTGGTCAGATGAGAGAGAAAAAGCTCAGAACAAATAAATGAGAGAATTATAGATTAAGAGGAAAACAAACTAATGTCTAAGTATTTTGCGTAGTCCTACAAGGGCTTATTCGCAATAATAATAATAATAATAATAATAATAATAATAATAATAATAGCTTTCAAATATATCCTCATTAGTAAACGTTTTGCCTAAGCCGCCGATTGCTTGGAATTCTCTCGTCGATTTCGAATGCTTGGCCCTCGACTCTGGATAGCAAGTATTAGTCAGAACTTGAAATGGGGCTTTTTCATCTTTCGCAAGACAAGCAAAGCTTAGGTAATCCCAGGGAAGAGAAGTTTCTGTGGAGCAACAGACCGCTAACTGAGATTAATAACATGAACCGAAGGCGATGTTGGAAATAAGCTCTGGATACCGGCGGAAACGCCGATAAGTTGTGGATTTTTCGAGGTTAAGGGCAGACGTCAGGAAATTTCTATTTTCCATAGAGAAGATTTACTTTTTGGGTTATGATTGGATCTTTTTACTTTCCCTACTACGTATAGTAAGTAGGGGAAGTATTGTATTCCACCCAAAAATTCGATACCGAGATTTCACCGGAAATGCATGCATTTTTGGAAACATGTCCGTGTGCGTATGTGTGTGTCTGTGTTCAGCATAACTCAGAAACGAACAGTCGGATAAACACCAAACTTGGTATTTATGTTCAGTATCTTCCAGAGATGCGACACGAAGGATTTCAAGAAAATCCCCCACCCCAGATTACCCTTTATATGGAACATTTTTTGAAAATTTTAAATTTCTCAAAATGGCTTTAACGATTTTGATTAAAATATCACATTTTTAAGATATTTTTATGACAAATGAAATGTATATCTCGAATTTCCTGGGAATGTATCCAAAAGTATTCTTCTTTGTGAACGACTTTTGCATAACTGGTAAACCATAAGAGATAGACAAAATTATACTACACAAAAAATGTAGATCGCGTTAAAATACACAATTTATGTCATATACATTTTTTGTTGAGTGAACCATTTTCGAGATATTGCTTGTTATTCCCTTAAATTTTCCAATACTAATACTTTTTCTCAAATGAGAATTCGTTATTCATTTTTTTTGTCCTGGTAATGTAAAGAGAATGAAATACTCCACATAGCAACCAGCTCTTAAAATATTTGACTATCGCTTAAAGCCTACCAGTTCCCCTAGCATCTATAAGAAAATTAGCAATAAGATTAACATCTCAATATCTCGATTAACATGAATCATATGGAGAATAAGCGTTTGTAAAAACAGTTTGTACAAGAGTAGAGAAAGTCATGTGAGTGTAACATATCAGATTTTTATTAGTGTTAACACACTCATGTTTCATCGGTATTAGCTTAAAGGTTTGAAACGATTTAAGTTTTCTTTTGAAAAAATAAGAATTTATTTTTCAAAATACATGTTCTCCCATAAAAAACCATGGGCTTAAAAGCTGTGTTATTTAACTACATCCATAATTTGATTATTAGAGGTGTGGAAGATCTGAAAAATAACGCAATACATGGGAGCTAAAAGCTTTAGATTATGGCATGAAAGCGATTTCTCACTAAGGTTTAATTTGTCATGGCGCTCGCATTATCTGTTCACAATACAAATCGTCATACTTCAATTTATCGCAATTCATTGTAGAGTTAACCTATACGTTATACTGGCAGCTTTCTTTCATCTAAAACGTTATTATTGTATTGAGTATAATCTACGGAAAGATTAAATGGCGGAGGTTATGAATTCAGAAGAAGCTAAATGGAAGAGCCAGGTGAAATTACAGAAGCAGCCGAAAAAATAACACTAGGGGCCAGTTCACCAACCGATGTTAAAAATACTCTAACATCTAGTTTGTTAACAAGGTGTTCAAAGTTTAACATAAGGTTAAGCATTTTGCGTTTCGTCAAGTTTTTACAGCAAATTGTTATCTAACATTTTGTTAACGGCAAAGAGAGCTGCGAACGCTAGCTTTCGAGAAGGCGGTGGCCGAACTAAACAGCTTCTGAAGGTACTACGACGCACTTTTTTCTACGTAGCGCCGCGCTCTCTGTATCAGTAGCTGACAACCATTTACGTTCATGGCAATGGCCATTTGATTTTCTCATTTTTTTGAGGTTAGAATCACGATGTAAAGTGAATTAAACGTTTCACCGTTTGAAATGCGTTAATTAACATCTGGTTAATAAGTATAGACGTATTGTCAAGTGCGAAAAAGCCGACGGTCTTGCGTTAAAGGATAAGATTGCAGCCTGGGACAAAATCCACGAGTAATTTAATTGGAATGAACGCATTTCTCTTAAGCCCAGTAAGCATATGGCAATTTTATGCTAACAAAGTGCTGCACCAGAAACGTTAGATGCGAAGAGCGTTTAAGACGGTTTAAAACTGGCGGCGGACACTGCATTGATACTAATGTGGACAAAAACGTGTTATCGCTGATTAACCAAGCAGACCCGAAAAAAATAGTTTGCTTCTTGAAGCAATTGCTTTGAAAACTTTTCGGATAAACCCACAAACGGTAGTTTTGGAAATATCAACATTATCACAAGTAAATGAAAAATCTTAGTAGCTTAAAATCTAAGTACCTAATTAACACTCTTCTATTGGTAGTATTTTAACCTCTCGTATTTCCCATAAAACCATGTACATGACCCCTTGGACAGTCTATATTGCTTTATAAATTCCTCCTTTTGCAGGGTTTCAAATTTATTATGACGTACGACTACTCTTCTATTAGGAATGACATTCAAAAATGCTAACTGTAGCGAACTCGCATCAACAGCTTGGTTTGCGGCAGCCATTTTCCAGTTTCTAACGTTTGTTAAACGCCTTAACACAGGGATATGGGGATGTTAACTTAACAACAACTTTAACACATTGTTAAAGTTAACATTGCTTGATGAAACAGAATTTGTGTTACCTTCAGTGTTAAATCAGTTTAACATTGTGTTAAAATTTAGCGTCTGTTGGTGAAACCGGCCCTAGAACTACTTACTCAGAAAATGCAGAAAGCAATATGATATGGAATTTAATCGCTTCATTGTCTGGTGTAAAGCAAAACATGTTGAAAATAATTTCACCTAAAATGACTGCTAGCGAATCAATAAAATATCAAAACATCCGAGATCCGTTTTTACTTTCTCTACTACGTAGAGTAAGTAGGGGAAGTATTGTATTCCACCCAAAAATTCATACCGAGATTTCACCGGAAATATATGTTTAGAGACCCCTGAATCCAAAAAAACCATTTTTGGAAACATGTCCGCGTGTGTGTGTGTCTGTCTGTGTCTGTGAACAGCATAACTCGGAAACGAACAGTCGGATAAACACCAAATTTGGTATTTAGGTTCAGTATCTTCCAGAGATGCGACACAAATGTTTTCAAGAAATTCCCCCCACCCCAGATTACCCTTTACATGGAAGATTTTTCGAAAATTTTAATTTTCTCAAAAATGGCTTTAACGATTTTGATTAAAATATCATAGGTTTAAGATATTTTCATTACAAATAAAATGTTTATCATGAATTTTCTGGGTATGTCTCCAAAAAATTCTTCGTTGTGAACGACTTTTGCATAACTGGTAAACCATAAGAGATAGACAAAATCTTACCACAAAAAATGTAGATTGCGTTATCGTACACAATATATGTCATATATATTTTTTTTGTTGAGTGAATCATTTTCGAGATATTGCTTGTTATTCCTTTAAATTTTTAAATACTTTTCTCAAATTGGAATTCGTTATTCATTTTTTCGTCTTGGATATGCAAAGAGTATTAATCTGTGGCAAAGATAATGGAGCTGCGAATAGCAACCATCTATTAAAAGATATGTCTATGCTTAAATGCTACTGTATTTTTATATTGCCGTTGCAAATACAAAACAAGGGGAACATAGTACGCCTTACGCGATAGTCA
Source organism: Deroplatys truncata (assembly GCA_030765065.1). NCBI lineage: Eukaryota > Metazoa > Arthropoda > Insecta > Mantodea > Mantidae > Deroplatys > Deroplatys truncata. The sequence continues at coordinate 74,030,176 of CM060979.1, forward strand.
AATATTTTTAGAACTGGTCGCTATGTGTAAAATGTAATTCTCTTTGTATGTCAAAAGATCGTTTCTGCAAATGTTTATCTCGATTAATATGAAATAGATGGAGAATAAGAGTTTGTAAAAATCGTTTGTACAAGAGTAGAGAAAGTCATGTGAGTGTAACACATCAGATTTTTTAACATCATTTTTGTTGGTTTCAAAAACCTCGTTCTAAACGCAATTTATTTTAGTTTGAGGAATCAATATAATATTACAATTATACTACAAAGTAGAGGGCTGTTTAAAGCATAGTATATGCTGCACGTGTTAAAAGTGGTTTTATTTTACTCGTAGGACTGCGAAATGAAGGCCTACTTTTAACCCTTATATCATAATCTACTATTAGTTTCTAGATGGCACACTCCATTTTTTTATTCCGAAAATGTTTATATTATCCAGAATAGGAATTAGAGGTTTTTGAGCATAGCATATTTCGGAACATTTAATTCATTTTCAGATTCCTGGTATGAGCATTTTAGCAATCTATAAAGTTTGTATGTGAGTAAATGTATACTCGTATATAAAAGCATATAAAATGACAATGTCTATGTATAGAGTCATTTGATGTGGCGTTATTAAGGGAACTTCCTCGTAGAAGGACTCTAAAATCTAGCAAATGTATATTTGTAAGTTCAGCTTATTCAATAAAATAAAATTCGTCCTCCAGGAAAAATGTTTAACCTTGCACCCTGAAATAGATGTTGTGTTGTATTGTTATTTGCCCCACGTTGGGCGCCAATTTGAGAAAGGTGTTGTTTATATTGTTTACCCCACGCTTTGGGAGCCAATTTGAAGAAGTTGCAACCGCACGTATGGTAAAAAGTTTCCGGTAGCCTTCGCCCTAAATGTACTTTCCGGTGGCCTTTGCTCCAAAAGAATGTTTAAAAAATATTAACTTTGTAATTGTTGACTATTTATTTAAATATTATATATTTATGTTTGCCTCGGCTGCGTCAGTATTTATACTTTTTTTTAGGGACATGAATGTCTTAGCAAGGAGTGGAGAGACTGAAGAATGTAGGCTTAAACAGATTATAATTTTACTTCACTCCATCTTGAGTGATGGAGTGAAGTAATTTTCACTTTTTTGTGAAAGAAATGTGAAAGAAATTTTCACTTCACTCAATGCTTGACAAGATTTAAATAACACGTCATTAATAGAGAGAGAGAGAGAGAGAGAGAGAGAGAGAGAAAGAGATGTGAGATTTTTTTATTAATTACTTGCACTTTTTAACTCAAAATATTTTTCGTCTCACACTGAATACGTATTAAATTTTTCGAGGAGCATCCGGTTAGGAACACTGTCTATAACCAACTGACTTCTGAATTTGTAAATTTTGCTATATTTCAGTTTCTGATTGGCTAGTCCTACTCCAGTAGAATACCTTCGCTTAACTAAAGCTTTTTCTGGTTGTTGATTGGCTATTTTTTAAACTGTCACAAAAATTACATTATTGCTTCCAAGAATTACAAGTAGTATTGTTAAACTTTCAAATTCATTATTACCTCAAGGTTACTTCATTGTTAGCAACCTTTAACCTATTATCTCACAGCTCCTACATAATTAAATTATGTAATACATTCACATAATTTATTACACGTGTATACAGTAATATAAACATATACAATGACTGTAATATACACTTTTATATATTGTTACATACACATATTGCTTTAAGGCGGGCTGTTATTGAATTTATATATTATATAATTTGTCTGAAATCATTTAAGTGTTAAAAAAATACTGCCTCAACCCATGATTCCTTTTAGTCTAGATGTATGATGTAAACAAGTATTATTGAAATATTACATATACGCTTCTCATAGTTTGCAAAATTCCAGTTTGATGATAAAGAACTTATCATGGAGATTAGATAAAAAAAAGCTTCAAAAGAATAAGAATTTCTTGCTATCTGTCTTAAACAGCAGAGCTCCAGATATGAGCTATTTTGCGCCATAAATGTAACATTAGAATTAGTATGAAATTATTCGGATTACAAATATCTTTACTCTATATAAGCAATTTTGTCTTAGATAGATTTATGTTTAAATAGCAAACCTAAAGCTATCGTAAAAAAACTGAGTTCGAAAGCAAAGTGCTAATGCCTCGAGAAACATTAAGTAGCTAAATATTCTGTATTCTCTTTAAAACTTAAGTACTCTAGTAGATCATTTTGAGCAGAGCAGGTGTCCTTGATATAATTTATATACTAAAATTGTTGTGTTTTGACTAATGTTTGTTATAATTTGTTAAAGTTAATGTTTTGTAATACATTTTGGTGAATTTTA